>CM074135.1:251513-1451513 GCA_037178625.1 Skeletonema tropicum
TATGCTGTCATGATGAGGGGGGACAAGTTGCTGTTGGAGATTGAGAGAAAAGCTGGTGATAATAATAAGAAGAGTAAGAGTAAGAGGAGCAGAGGCAGGAGTGATTCAAATGCTTCTGCTGCTAGTATAGTAGTTGATGTTGCTGTTGATGTGACGGCACGGCATGAGAATGATAATAATATTATTGCGACGACAACAACAACAGAAACAGAAACAGAAGATGCAGCAAGCAAGAAGATGCGTCAAGTCAGTGCATGGATGGAGTGGATGTGGATGAAGCAGCAGCGACACTATTTATTTTATATGACAATCAACTACATTATCTTGGATGAATAAATAAATATCGTACAAAGTAAATCAGATTAGATATATAGTTCAACTACAGCATTATCCGTCCTAGCACTAGCAATCGTAGGAAGGCAATGAGTAGTGATTTCGAATCCTCTCACCAAGCTCTATCGATTAGTACTATAATCAAGGCCAAATATCGATCTTTTGTCAATGTAATCAACTCGAGAGGGTTCTAGAAAGTATCCCCAGCGGCGAATGAAGTCGACCCGAACATTTGCAAACTCCAAAAAAAATGACCAAAATGTTTTCCACGCTCACTGCACTGCCGTCAATACTTGTCAATACCACAATCAATAATACCAACAATATGAATATTATAATGGATAATCACAGTTCGGCCTCCCTGCGGTCGCCCTCACGACATGAAACACACTACTTTTAAAGCAGCGCCGTCCATGACAATTGTTACGTCGAAGATCTGAAAAAGCGACCACTTTAATGCGGCGGGCTCCAGACAGTTGGCACGTCGAAGATCCAACGCTGCGCTGAAGAACGAAGCATCGATCAGGTGCATCCAGACAGTTGGCACGGGATGGGCTCTAAACGCTGCGCTGAAGACACTTCCTTTAATGCGTCCATAGTCAATAGACAGAGCTCGGGATGCTGCCGCTGCTCTTGGTTGTGTTGGTCGTTGATGAAGATGACATCGTCGGCAATGATGCTTGCTGCTACTCCCAACACAAATCCTCCTCCAACTTCATCGTCATCTCCATACTCCACCAACCACAAGCAGCGGCAGCATAATCATAATCCTCATCATTGCCGACGATGGAGGAGGAGTTGACGATGACGTTGGAGCAGCAGCGGTGGTTGTTGGAGCAGCAGCAGTGGTAGGTAGATGATGTGGATTGGATTAAAATGTCGCTTTTTCGCGAGGGCTTTGCCCGAGCAGTGATTATACATTGTTGCGTAATAATGGTACTAACCGATTCAGAATGAAGAGAGCTTTCCAACGGTTGTCATATCGTCAATTTTGATGATTTTGACCTCTGCTTCTCAAATTCGGGCTCTGGGGCCGGATGCCGGATCTGGTCGAGATAGCTCTAATCTAGACCCGTTTCTGACCGAGACGATCACACAAAAGTCGTCTGATCAAGCCGATTATATGCCTAATCGATAGAGCGCAATTAGAGCTTTCCAAAACGACACTGATCGCCTTGATTGGCCGCGTAGAAGACAAGATATCAAAAGATACGGCGACATGATGGTGCATCTCGATCTGCTGAGCTGAGATGAGATGACTTGCACTTACTTTTTGATGCGACACTTGCAAGTCATCAGACGCACATCTCTCTCAAAAATTCCGCCAACACAAATCCACAGCCTCCACTCAGCTTGCTTGCTATGCTTGCCATGGCATTGCTCCATACTATCTACACTACAACACAATACACAATACACATCACATGATACACAGCATGTCGTCCTCCAAAAAGAGACCACCCAAGCTAGCAGTCCTCAGCCAAGCCCACTCCACCACCACCGCCTCCTCTCCCGCCAATAATAATACTAATAATCATGATAATGATAATGATAGCATCACAGTCGTAGTTTGCCCGAAAAGCACCACCTCCATCCGCCTCACTGAAACTGAGAAACAACATCAATTTCCCTACTGGGAGCGATTGTCGAAAAATTATGGCTTTTCGATCGAGGTGGAAATCGTGCTCAGTGGCAGTGGCAGTGGCAGTGGCAGTGGCAGTGGCAGTGGCAGTGGCAGTGGCAGTGCCCATACGAATGCTTGGAAGAAAGGTGGCGGGCCCAAGAGGACTCATTTCCTGCGCGATGCATCAGCTACAGCCACAGCTACTAGCAAACTGCACCATCACTCAGAACGGCTCATAATCCGACCCCTTTCCACACATCATCAGCAGAAGAAGAAAAGGAGCGATCAATTATCATTATTACGGCCCGACTTTCAAAATGGAGATGTCATTACAAGCATTGATGGACTGACAAATCCTACATTTGGAATGGTGTATGCTGTCATGATGAGGGGGGACAAGTTGCTGTTGGAGATTGAGAGAAAAGCTGGTGATAATAATAAGAAGAGTAAGAGTAAGAGGAGCAGAGGCAGGAGTGATTCAAATGCTTCTGCTGCTAGTATAGTAGTTGATGTTGCTGTTGATGTGACGGCACGGCATGAGAATGATAATAATATTATTGCGACGACAACAACAACAGAAACAGAAACAGAAGATGCAGCAAGCAAGAAGATGCGTCAAGTCAGTGCATGGATGGAGTGGATGTGGATGAAGCAGCAGCGACACTATTTATTTTATATGACAATCAACTACATTATCTTGGATGAATAAATAAATATCGTACAAAGTAAATCAGATTAGATATATAGTTCAACTACAGCATTATCCGTCCTAGCACTAGCAATCGTAGGAAGGCAATGAGTAGTGATTTCGAATCCTCTCACCAAGCTCTATCGATTAGTACTATAATCAAGGCCAAATATCGATCTTTTGTCAATGTAATCAACTCGAGAGGGTTCTAGAAAGTATCCCCAGCGGCGAATGAAGTCGACCCGAACATTTGCAAACTCCAAAAAAATGACCAAAATGTTTTCCACGCTCACTGCACTGCCGTCAATACTTGTCAATACCACAATCAATAATACCAACAATATGAATATTATAATGGATAATCACAGTTCGGCCTCCCTGCGGTCGCCCTCACGACATGAAACACACTACTTTTAAAGCAGCGCCGTCCATGACAATTGTTACGTCGAAGATCTGAAAAAGCGACCACTTTAATGCGGCGGGCTCCAGACAGTTGGCACGTCGAAGATCCAACGCTGCGCTGAAGAACGAAGCATCGATCAGGTGCATCCAGACAGTTGGCACGGGATGGGCTCTAAACGCTGCGCTGAAGACACTTCCTTTAATGCGTCCATAGTCAATAGACAGAGCTCGGGATGCTGCCGCTGCTCTTGGTTGTGTTGGTCGTTGATGAAGATGACATCGTCGGCAATGATGCTTGCTGCTACTCCCAACACAAATCCTCCTCCAACTTCATCGTCATCTCCATACTCCACCAACCACAAGCAGCGGCAGCATAATCATAATCCTCATCATTGCCGACGATGGAGGAGGAGTTGACGATGACGTTGGAGCAGCAGCGGTGGTTGTTGGAGCAGCAGCAGTGGTAGGTAGATGATGTGGATTGGATTAAAATGTCGCTTTTTCGCGAGGGCTTTGCCCGAGCAGTGATTATACATTGTTGCGTAATAATGGTACTAACCGATTCAGAATGAAGAGAGCTTTCCAACGGTTGTCATATCGTCAATTTTGATGATTTTGACCTCTGCTTCTCAAATTCGGGCTCTGGGGCCGGATGCCGGATCTGGTCGAGATAGCTCTAATCTAGACCCGTTTCTGACCGAGACGATCACACAAAAGTCGTCTGATCAAGCCGATTATATGCCTAATCGATAGAGCGCAATTAGAGCTTTCCAAAACGACACTGATCGCCTTGATTGGCCGCGTAGAAGACAAGATATCAAAAGATACGGCGACATGATGGTGCATCTCGATCTGCTGAGCTGAGATGAGATGACTTGCACTTACTTTTTGATGCGACACTTGCAAGTCATCAGACGCACATCTCTCTCAAAAATTCCGCCAACACAAATCCACAGCCTCCACTCAGCTTGCTTGCTATGCTTGCCATGGCATTGCTCCATACTATCTACACTACAACACAATACACAATACACATCACATGATACACAGCATGTCGTCCTCCAAAAAGAGACCACCCAAGCTAGCAGTCCTCAGCCAAGCCCACTCCACCACCACCGCCTCCTCTCCCGCCAATAATAATACTAATAATCATGATAATGATAGCATCACAGTCGTAGTTTGCCCGAAAAGCACCACCTCCATCCGCCTCACTGAAACTGAGAAACAACATCAATTTCCCTACTGGGAGCGATTGTCGAAAAATTATGGCTTTTCGATCGAGGTGGAAATCGTGCTCAGTGGCAGTGGCAGTGGCAGTGGCAGTGGCAGTGGCAGTGCCCATACGAATGCTTGGAAGAAAGGTGGCGGGCCCAAGAGGACTCATTTCCTGCGCGATGCATCAGCTACAGCCACAGCTACTAGCAAACTGCACCATCACTCAGAACGGCTCATAATCCGACCCCTTTCCACACATCATCAGCAGAAGAAGAAAAGGAGCGATCAATTATCATTATTACGGCCCGACTTTCAAAATGGAGATGTCATTACAAGCATTGATGGACTGACAAATCCTACATTTGGAATGGTGTATGCTGTCATGATGAGGGGGGACAAGTTGCTGTTGGAGATTGAGAGAAAAGCTGGTGATAATAATAAGAAGAGTAAGAGTAAGAGGAGCAGAGGCAGGAGTGATTCAAATGCTTCTGCTGCTAGTATAGTAGTTGATGTTGCTGTTGATGTGACGGCACGGCATGAGAATGATAATAATATTATTGCGACGACAACAACAACAGAAACAGAAACAGAAGATGCAGCAAGCAAGAAGATGCGTCAAGTCAGTGCATGGATGGAGTGGATGTGGATGAAGCAGCAGCGACACTATTTATTTTATATGACAATCAACTACATTATCTTGGATGAATAAATAAATATCGTACAAAGTAAATCAGATTAGATATATAGTTCAACTACAGCATTATCCGTCCTAGCACTAGCAATCGTAGGAAGGCAATGAGTAGTGATTTCGAATCCTCTCACCAAGCTCTATCGATTAGTACTATAATCAAGGCCAAATATCGATCTTTTGTCAATGTAATCAACTCGAGAGGGTTCTAGAAAGTATCCCCAGCGGCGAATGAAGTCGACCCGAACATTTGCAAACTCCAAAAAAATGACCAAAATGTTTTCCACGCTCACTGCACTGCCGTCAATACTTGTCAATACCACAATCAATAATACCAACAATATGAATATTATAATGGATAATCACAGTTCGGCCTCCCTGCGGTCGCCCTCACGACATGAAACACACTACTTTTAAAGCAGCGCCGTCCATGACAATTGTTACGTCGAAGATCTGAAAAAGCGACCACTTTAATGCGGCGGGCTCCAGACAGTTGGCACGTCGAAGATCCAACGCTGCGCTGAAGAACGAAGCATCGATCAGGTGCATCCAGACAGTTGGCACGGGATGGGCTCTAAACGCTGCGCTGAAGACACTTCCTTTAATGCGTCCATAGTCAATAGACAGAGCTCGGGATGCTGCCGCTGCTCTTGGTTGTGTTGGTCGTTGATGAAGATGACATCGTCGGCAATGATGCTTGCTGCTACTCCCAACACAAATCCTCCTCCAACTTCATCGTCATCTCCATACTCCACCAACCACAAGCAGCGGCAGCATAATCATAATCCTCATCATTGCCGACGATGGAGGAGGAGTTGACGATGACGTTGGAGCAGCAGCGGTGGTTGTTGGAGCAGCAGCAGTGGTAGGTAGATGATGTGGATTGGATTAAAATGTCGCTTTTTCGCGAGGGCTTTGCCCGAGCAGTGATTATACATTGTTGCGTAATAATGGTACTAACCGATTCAGAATGAAGAGAGCTTTCCAACGGTTGTCATATCGTCAATTTTGATGATTTTGACCTCTGCTTCTCAAATTCGGGCTCTGGGGCCGGATGCCGGATCTGGTCGAGATAGCTCTAATCTAGACCCGTTTCTGACCGAGACGATCACACAAAAGTCGTCTGATCAAGCCGATTATATGCCTAATCGATAGAGCGCAATTAGAGCTTTCCAAAACGACACTGATCGCCTTGATTGGCCGCGTAGAAGACAAGATATCAAAAGATACGGCGACATGATGGTGCATCTCGATCTGCTGAGCTGAGATGAGATGACTTGCACTTACTTTTTGATGCGACACTTGCAAGTCATCAGACGCACATCTCTCTCAAAAATTCCGCCAACACAAATCCACAGCCTCCACTCAGCTTGCTTGCTATGCTTGCCATGGCATTGCTCCATACTATCTACACTACAACACAATACACAATACACATCACATGATACACAGCATGTCGTCCTCCAAAAAGAGACCACCCAAGCTAGCAGTCCTCAGCCAAGCCCACTCCACCACCACCGCCTCCTCTCCCGCCAATAATAATACTAATAATCATGATAATGATAGCATCACAGTCGTAGTTTGCCCGAAAAGCACCACCTCCATCCGCCTCACTGAAACTGAGAAACAACATCAATTTCCCTACTGGGAGCGATTGTCGAAAAATTATGGCTTTTCGATCGAGGTGGAAATCGTGCTCAGTGGCAGTGGCAGTGGCAGTGGCAGTGGCAGTGGCAGTGGCAGTGGCAGTGGCAGTGGCAGTGCCCATACGAATGCTTGGAAGAAAGGTGGCGGGCCCAAGAGGACTCATTTCCTGCGCGATGCATCAGCTACAGCCACAGCTACTAGCAAACTGCACCATCACTCAGAACGGCTCATAATCCGACCCCTTTCCACACATCATCAGCAGAAGAAGAAAAGGAGCGATCAATTATCATTATTACGGCCCGACTTTCAAAATGGAGATGTCATTACAAGCATTGATGGACTGACAAATCCTACATTTGGAATGGTGTATGCTGTCATGATGAGGGGGGACAAGTTGCTGTTGGAGATTGAGAGAAAAGCTGGTGATAATAATAAGAAGAGTAAGAGTAAGAGGAGCAGAGGCAGGAGTGATTCAAATGCTTCTGCTGCTAGTATAGTAGTTGATGTTGCTGTTGATGTGACGGCACGGCATGAGAATGATAATAATATTATTGCGACGACAACAACAACAGAAACAGAAACAGAAGATGCAGCAAGCAAGAAGATGCGTCAAGTCAGTGCATGGATGGAGTGGATGTGGATGAAGCAGCAGCGACACTATTTATTTTATATGACAATCAACTACATTATCTTGGATGAATAAATAAATATCGTACAAAGTAAATCAGATTAGATATATAGTTCAACTACAGCATTATCCGTCCTAGCACTAGCAATCGTAGGAAGGCAATGAGTAGTGATTTCGAATCCTCTCACCAAGCTCTATCGATTAGTACTATAATCAAGGCCAAATATCGATCTTTTGTCAATGTAATCAACTCGAGAGGGTTCTAGAAAGTATCCCCAGCGGCGAATGAAGTCGACCCGAACATTTGCAAACTCCAAAAAAATGACCAAAATGTTTTCCACGCTCACTGCACTGCCGTCAATACTTGTCAATACCACAATCAATAATACCAACAATATGAATATTATAATGGATAATCACAGTTCGGCCTCCCTGCGGTCGCCCTCACGACATGAAACACACTACTTTTAAAGCAGCGCCGTCCATGACAATTGTTACGTCGAAGATCTGAAAAAGCGACCACTTTAATGCGGCGGGCTCCAGACAGTTGGCACGTCGAAGATCCAACGCTGCGCTGAAGAACGAAGCATCGATCAGGTGCATCCAGACAGTTGGCACGGGATGGGCTCTAAACGCTGCGCTGAAGACACTTCCTTTAATGCGTCCATAGTCAATAGACAGAGCTCGGGATGCTGCCGCTGCTCTTGGTTGTGTTGGTCGTTGATGAAGATGACATCGTCGGCAATGATGCTTGCTGCTACTCCCAACACAAATCCTCCTCCAACTTCATCGTCATCTCCATACTCCACCAACCACAAGCAGCGGCAGCATAATCATAATCCTCATCATTGCCGACGATGGAGGAGGAGTTGACGATGACGTTGGAGCAGCAGCGGTGGTTGTTGGAGCAGCAGCAGTGGTAGGTAGATGATGTGGATTGGATTAAAATGTCGCTTTTTCGCGAGGGCTTTGCCCGAGCAGTGATTATACATTGTTGCGTAATAATGGTACTAACCGATTCAGAATGAAGAGAGCTTTCCAACGGTTGTCATATCGTCAATTTTGATGATTTTGACCTCTGCTTCTCAAATTCGGGCTCTGGGGCCGGATGCCGGATCTGGTCGAGATAGCTCTAATCTAGACCCGTTTCTGACCGAGACGATCACACAAAAGTCGTCTGATCAAGCCGATTATATGCCTAATCGATAGAGCGCAATTAGAGCTTTCCAAAACGACACTGATCGCCTTGATTGGCCGCGTAGAAGACAAGATATCAAAAGATACGGCGACATGATGGTGCATCTCGATCTGCTGAGCTGAGATGAGATGACTTGCACTTACTTTTTGATGCGACACTTGCAAGTCATCAGACGCACATCTCTCTCAAAAATTCCGCCAACACAAATCCACAGCCTCCACTCAGCTTGCTTGCTATGCTTGCCATGGCATTGCTCCATACTATCTACACTACAACACAATACACAATACACATCACATGATACACAGCATGTCGTCCTCCAAAAAGAGACCACCCAAGCTAGCAGTCCTCAGCCAAGCCCACTCCACCACCACCGCCTCCTCTCCCGCCAATAATAATACTAATAATCATGATAATGATAATGATAGCATCACAGTCGTAGTTTGCCCGAAAAGCACCACCTCCATCCGCCTCACTGAAACTGAGAAACAACATCAATTTCCCTACTGGGAGCGATTGTCGAAAAATTATGGCTTTTCGATCGAGGTGGAAATCGTGCTCAGTGGCAGTGGCAGTGGCAGTGGCAGTGGCAGTGGCAGTGGCAGTGGCAGTGGCAGTGGCAGTGCCCATACGAATGCTTGGAAGAAAGGTGGCGGGCCCAAGAGGACTCATTTCCTGCGCGATGCATCAGCTACAGCCACAGCTACTAGCAAACTGCACCATCACTCAGAACGGCTCATAATCCGACCCCTTTCCACACATCATCAGCAGAAGAAGAAAAGGAGCGATCAATTATCATTATTACGGCCCGACTTTCAAAATGGAGATGTCATTACAAGCATTGATGGACTGACAAATCCTACATTTGGAATGGTGTATGCTGTCATGATGAGGGGGGACAAGTTGCTGTTGGAGATTGAGAGAAAAGCTGGTGATAATAATAAGAAGAGTAAGAGTAAGAGGAGCAGAGGCAGGAGTGATTCAAATGCTTCTGCTGCTAGTATAGTAGTTGATGTTGCTGTTGATGTGACGGCACGGCATGAGAATGATAATAATATTATTGCGACGACAACAACAACAGAAACAGAAACAGAAGATGCAGTGAGCAAGAAGATGCGTCAAGTCAGTGCATGGGATGCCGAAAATAGACGAGTGCAACGAGAGCAAAAGAAGAAGGAGAAGGAGAAGTTGCAACGAGAGCAAGAGAAGGAACGATTAAGAATGGATAGAGTGGATGAAAGGAGTGGTACTGCTTCAACTACTACAGCTACTTCGTCAAAAACTACAACTTCTGCTGTTGCTTCGAATACAACGAGCAAGAAACAAAATCCATCCAAAACAACAAAATCATTCAATAACAACAGCAACGCCACTTCTAAATCTACAACACTGAACGTTCACTCTCCAAACTACATCAAAAAAGCAGTCGCTCGATTAGAACAGAATGTAGATGAAATCAATCGACAGCAAAGAGATGAGGAGGAGGCAATGTATGGGGAGGGGAATCGAATGTTGTTGGATTATACTTTGGCGGATGATGGAAATGATGGTGATGAGAAGATGGCGAGCATGCCAACTGTTGATCTCACGTTTAATGACAATGTGGATATGGTTGGTGATAGTGGTGGTGGTGTTGGAAATGATGTTGACAATAATGGAGGTGACTCTTTCTCCATTGTAAACTCGCTTGATTCTTATGATCATCCTCCCCCGTTAGCACCGGCATCGCCAGTTCAATCTTCACTTGGTGCTGCTGGTAAGAATGATTCGTCTTCTTCTTCTTCATCGGACTCGTCATCATCATCGGGATCTTCTTCATCATCGTCGTCTTCTTCTTCGAGTGACTCGGACTCTTCTTTATCAAATAATAATTTCAACAGTACCAAGTCCATACAGCCACCACAAACAATCACTGCTACTTCCGCCGGTGCTACAAACAAATCCGTGTCTACTCCTCCCAGAAACATCAACAATAATCGAGTCACCCTCATCTCAAGACCTGCTACTGCAGCTGCTGCTGCAGAACAGGTATCAACAAAACGCCCACGATCATCATCTTCGCTATCAAACGATGGGGCTGGTAAATCCTATCCAACCTATTCCAGCACCATGAATTATCCAGGGCGTACTACCACAAAGTCAGCTTTGAATGAGGCACCTACATCTTTGAATCGACTCTGGCCTGATCCTTCCGATATTGTCAAGGCGTTGACAAAGTGGCAACCCCCCTCGGCTACGGTGAAGCAACGACGTGTAGAATTTTATGGGGCGATTGGTAATAGTGGTGATGGCGGAGGGGTTGACAAAGGAGGATCGTCGTCGTCAAATCCATTGTTAGCAGATACAGCAACGACAGCACCTACTTTGGAGCAAAGCAATGAGTTCAAAAATGCCAATGAAATGATGGAATGCTTAGCACGACCCTTAATGGATGAGGGTTTAGCCTCCATCAACAACGAATATCATTCCACCAAACTTCGAAACGGACGGTGGAATCGTGATACCCACCGTCTAATTGTAATCAAGGTAACTCCCGTCACACCCATCTTTGAGAAGAAATCTTCCTTTTTTGGAGAGCACATCAAGATATATGAGATTCAATTCAGTCTCAAGGGAGAGACGAGGATCCCGCCGTCAAATCTAAGTGAGCTTTATTGTCTTCATTATCATCGATGGAAAGGTTGTAGGATAGGTATCGTCGGACATGATTTTCCTACTACAATCACGTTTCGATCGCAGTCGGAGTCCAATTCAATTCTCAAATTGTTCGTTTGCGTAGATGGGAACTCAACTGACGATACAGCAGAGGGGGGGAGTAAGACGGGCTGGTTGTCCAAGCATGACTTTCGTGCATTATTTGATCCGCACAAGTTTGGTGTGCCGCATCCTAATGCCGTCCTTACGCTAATGTCAGTGGGGAGTACGACTAATATTGTGCGACAGTTTGAAGCTATTGCGTCGATTGGTCATCTGAAGTGTGAGTTCTATGACGGTGCTGTTTGATAATGTCATTGTATGCCTATTCTTTGTCTATTGTCACTCATTATTATTCTTGATTTACCCATCACATAAAACATCAACATTCAGCACACATTCAAAAGTCATTATTTTCGCCCCGTATCCAGACCCAGCAGAAACCGGCAGCAGCAACAGTAGCAACACGTCCGAGATCATTACCTACCGACATTTGGTCGAGTTTGCAGAGAAATCACAATCCATACCAGCTCTCGTCAATATCAAAAGTTGTCAGTGGATCTTGTAAGAATAACGTTTGTTTGATCCAAGGTCCGCCCGGTACTGGAAAGAGTTCGACAATCGTGGGGATTGTTTCGGCGCTTTTATCTGGGAAGGCTCCTCTACCGGGGCAGAGACAATCTGGTTGCTTGATTCACCCAGGCAAGGTAAGCAAAAGTGCGGTGGATGTGGAAAATTACATCTCATATGTGACATGTTGAATATGCTCTCAAATAATATTTCTTCTTCAATATCTCTAGACAATGGGAGTATCTCACTCAGAGCGACAAGCTCGGAACAGAATATTGGTCTGTGCCGCGACTAATATTGCCGTAGACACAATTGCTTGGAAGATTAAACAGGGAAGTATTGGTCCATCTGGAAAAGTAGGGGACTTCAAAATGTCACGATTCGGGAGTCTACCATGGGATCATGTTCGTGATGATGGCCGAGATTCTGTGAAAATACAAAAGCCGCAAACGCTGACCGAGATGGAACAGTTCCTCTACGCTATAAATGTCGACCGTCGAGCGAGCGATGGTATCCAAAGTCACTTTCATAATGACTTCGATGACGAAGAAGAGGACAATTACAAATGTTGGTCACCAGATGGTAAAAGGGCACCTCATCGGCGGAAGAGACGGAAACGCATAGTCGGTCGTGGGGCCAAAAGGAAGGAGATTATAGCTGAGAGTAGTATTGTGGTGACAACCTTGAGTGGAGCTGGGAGCAAGGCGTTCATTGATGCTGCATGTAGAGATCCTACACGCAATGATTCCGAATTCGATGCTGTGATAATTGACGAAGCTTGCGTTGCTTCAGAATCCGAGACGTTGATCCCGTTGAAATTCAACCCGACTACGGTGAGTATGCTGTGAGTTTGCCTAAACTTCTTCTCTGTGCAGTGTGCCAGTCTACTCACCCTACTACTTTCCATCCTCAGATCACGCTTGTAGGCGACCCTCGTCAACTTCCTGTTCTTTCACTTGCAACGAACCAATCGAAGAAGAGTCTGTACGAACGTTCTCTCTTTGAAAGAATGCAAAATCTACAATGGCCGACGATGCTGCTACGCCAACAATATCGCATGCATGAAAGAATTGCCAATTTCCCATCGAAACAGTTCTACGAAGGCAAACTCATTACGTCAGAAAGTGTGAAAAATCGTTTGCTGTCACCGTGGGAAAGTGACTCTCTCTTTCCAACAATTTGTTTTTGGGATACGAAACGAGGTGGACCGAGTGGAGGTGGGGTGCAGGACTTTACAAATACAGACGAGTCAGACTTCATATTTCGAAGAATTATGGCACCTTTTATCCGTAAATACTCTGGGGTGTCTTTGGCGGATTATTCCAGCAACAATCTCATATCAATCGGCATTATCTCTTTTTACAAGGATCAAGTGAAGTCACTACAGCAGCAATGGGATAATACTCCTGCTTTCAAAGCTGCCAAGTTGAACGTCAAAATTGCGACTGTTGATGGTACGTGACTCTACCATATTATATTACTTGTTACGGATGCTTCCTCACTGCTTTTCTTCCCAATTTGACATGTAGGCTTTCAAGGCTCCGAGTGTGATATAATTATTCTATCTTGTGTCCGTTCACGAAATATGAATGGAAGGAAGACAAGTAGTATCGGATTCCTATCTGACGAAAGACGAATGAATGTTGCTCTCACACGAGCCAAACGTTCCCTCTGGGTTGTGGGAGATTCCGACGTTTTGAAAGCCAATCATGCGTGGAAAAGATTGATAGATCATTTTGAGAGGGAAGGTATTCTTCGCAACGGCGGAAATCACGATGCTCAGTTCCAGGGGAGAGGAAGTCATTCCCTTGACGGGAGGTGGAAAGGTCCTGCGAATGATAATGGGTTTCAAATGAGATAAAATTTGTCTTGATATCGTTTATTAAACATTAATACGTCATCCCACACAGACTTAATAACACCCCCCACAAACTACCACTACCCAAATCAGGTAATACCAGAGGGAGGATAGTTGTGTGCTGCAATATTATTATCCTTCCTCCTCCTCCTCCACTTTTAGTGCTCAGACTTATGAAAGGTGTGATCATTCAAATGATGATCGCGTCAAATTGGACCACGCCTAAACTCCACGATGGTAGTTAATCAGAAGATGCATCATCAGAAGATGCATCTTCTGGATCACTACTCCAACTATCACATACACATAATCCATAAGATGCATTATCAGAAGATGCATCTTCTGGATCACTACTATCATTTCCACTTCCATCTCCTTCCATTTCATACTTGTATGATGGCAACTCGAGGAAAGGAAGGACATTCTTTATCACAACATCTGCCCCACACGACACATGACACTCTTCTCTTGCAGGCACAGAGGCAGCTAATTCCGCCTTGCGCTTCTTCACAGGGCGAGTGATGCTTTCCTCCGCCCCCTCTACTCCTTCTGACGCTTGATCACTTTCACGAAGACTCTTCTTCCACAAAGCAAGCTCCAACGTCGTAGCAGCCTCGTCCAATATGCGGCGATGCTCTTCTTGATAGTCATTGATTTTGTCAAGAACCCATTTGATCCAATCTCTAATCACCCGGGCCTTATCCCCAGTACCAAAACGTGCATTAGGAAGCATACGATTGATGCAATCGATTTGTATGTTCACATCATTCCTCCACTTCTCCAAATGCAAAGCAGCGACTGTCTCACGTAGATCCCCTTCCTCCACTAGATCTACGTGATTCAAATTCTCACAATTCATGAAGATATTATCATCAGTAATAATGCCATTTTTCAGTGGGATGGTGATTCGTTCCAGAGAGAGGCACGACGTGAATGCCAATCCTTTAATTCTGTCCAACTTGTCACTCAAATTCAAATTTGTGAGATTCCAACAACCATAAAATGCACCCTTCTTGACGACCCTAACGGATGATAGATCGATGCTGCTCAAAGATGTGCAGTGACAGAATGCGTCATCTTCAATTATTTCCAGAATGCCACAGTCAACATCCGTCAGGGCAGGACAAGCATAGAATGCAGAATCCTCAACAACTCTGACGTCTGGCATAACACTTTTCTCAAACGAGGGCAACTATAAAATGCACTTCGTTCAATCTTTCCGACATCTCTCATAACAACTTTTCTCAAACGAGGGCAACTATAAAATGCACCTTCTTCAATCGTTCCGACATCCTCGCTGCAGATGACTTCTTCGATATTGGGATGCGCACGGAATGCACCCACAGGAACGGTGTTGCCATGGATGAAGACATGAGTTGCACCACGAGGAATAACTTCACCCTCCTCGCCCCTGCATGTGTATCGTACTACCATGGTCACCAGTGTATCAACCTAGAGAGAGAGAGAGAGAGAGAGAAGAAGTAATAATGACGATAAAGCTAGCTAGCGGTATCGTCTTTGTTTTGGTTGTTATGCGACAAAGCGGCAGGTGTTGAATGTAGAAGAAGAAGCAAGATGATGATGTCGAACAATTTTGAGGAGATGACTCAATTTCTTCATTATTATTTATTCCTACGTGGATTGGTCGGAGTATTACCAAAAATCTTTCCCTCTCGACAAGTATGTCACCAACTCCTTCTCTTCAATACACATCTTTTGTCAACGTGGCAGTGCGTGCTCAGATCAACCGGTCTGCGGATTGAGACCCGTACACCTGAGGTCATCCCAATGAGAATTGATGTATATGTCATTCCACATGCACTGCGCTGCCATTGCTTCGATTGATTGCTCGCTTGCACACTGCTTCTGCTTCGATGCAGGCTCCATGAACGTAATCGCTCAGTGACATTCAACATGAGATTTGTCTCGACAAAACAGGTATAGAAACATCTATCGCCATGGTCAAAGTTGCACAAAAGAATCACTTCTCTCTCCAGTAGCACAAGGGGATCCTCTCCCTGATGCTCTCTCCGACCCTCACGTAACGTGGCAGCTGCTGGCAGCTGGCAGCTCTGCTGACGCACGGTCTGCCCGATGAACTCTAGGATCACTCTACACAATGAAAAAGTTGAGGAGAATCGGGAGCAATATCATGTCTCTGCCTCTTGTTATGAATGCACAATATGACGGCTTCTCTTTTCGCTGTGTCTGTGTATCTTTCCATACATTCAACACGAATCACACTGCGGTATTCAGATGCTTGTAAGAAACGAGCGGCGGATCAATTGCGTGAAGAAATAGTATTCAGGCAATCTGAAAGCACTCATCTTCAATCTTTACTACTAGAAAAACTACTAAGAATATACTCAAGTGTCTCTCTCTCTAGTACATCGAGTAAGAGAGAGCAAGGCCCCTCAATTGTGCAACGCACCGATCATTCACCTTCACAGTATCATGATTTCAAAGGTGACAGTTGTCCTTATTGACGAATGGCTACTACTTACTCTATCATCAAAGAAGGGAGATTATTTGCGATGCAAATCAAGAAATCAGAGGCCCTTCTAAAGTCGAGGCGATTGAAACGTCAGAAAAAGGGACACCCAAAGAAAGATGATGATTCGGATGACATGGTATGGAAGGGTGCGCCTCGCTCAGTCAAAGGTATGCTTGATCAGTGGAATGACATGATGCACCGAGCTCTCAGGATTGCCCGAGATAATGGAGAAGTTGAATACAAAGACAATGTGAGAATATCCAAGTATAGAGTGATGAGGAAATTTGCAGATGAAACTGATAGCTCCTTTATGAGTGAGACAACTTTCAAGAACTGGCTTGCAGGCGAGCGGAAAGCTCCACTGGACAATGACTGGACGAGAGTCATTAAGAAATTTTCTGACAAGCATACGACAAAGTAAGACTCTTTGATGACCGCTTCATTCTCTGGCTCAATGCCCTCTCTTGCCACACTAGCGGCTTTTCATCTTCTCTCTCTCTCATCTCCGTTGCTAAACTAACAGATCTAGGGTGTATCATACCTGCAGGCTTTTCTACTCTCTTTCTCTTAATATCATACTCTATTACTTACTAGAAGCTCCATTGTCGTGCATGTCAGAATTGTCGTACACTTGTCATTATAAACTTAATTGTCATGGTCATGGACTTACTTGTCATGGACTTGTTGGTGGTGCAGTGTATTTAGTTTTAGTAGAGGATTGGGTTCGATCTGGTATACGACAATGACGGAAAAGTTGCATGAACTGATTGGGATAAAGACCAAAGAAGTTGTAGCAATCATGTCGGCTGATTTCATCAATTCTGCGGTTTCGTTCGGATTGGAACCGATGTCTTCGACGAACAAAGATAGATAGCATATGGACGCTATTGTACCTAGCTACATACTTTGGATCCTCCCGATAGATGGAAAAGATATGCCTTGTACGCTGGCCCACGCCCACGAAACGCCAACAAAAATAAAAATAAAAGTTGTCCGGGTACATAAATTACTAGTGTCTCCAAAAGCTGTCAGAAAGAGATGATTCTTTAAATATTACTTGCTGGGATAGTAATAAAAGTTGCCGGAATAAAAAATTCTAGATTAAATCGAAATCTACGGTGAATTTTACATAAGAAAAGACTATCACCACTTTATTTTTGACCGAATACTGTGTCCACGCATCAAATTTATTTTTGCCAAATTTGACCTCGCTTGGCCAAATTTTACCAAGTAAAATTTGGCCAAAATTTGCCCTTCCAAATTTTACTTTTTTGTCCACGCACAGGTAAATTTTAAATTTTGCTTTTGCTTGTGGTTTTCTTTCGAGGGGCATCGCCAGCCACGTGGGGCAGGCTGGTCATTTCTGAGAGAGGAAGCCCTCTTGCCCCCATTCTGTCTTGAGAAGGTCAAATTTGGAGGTCAAAAATGAAATTTCAAATTTGACCTCAGAGGGCAAAATTTGCCATCAGAGGTCAAATTTGAAATTTGAAATTTGACCAAGCGAGGTCAAATTTGGCAAAAATATGAAAAAATTGGAGGTCAAATTTGATGCGTGGACACAGTCGCAGTAATACAAATGAAAAAAAAGCACTTCAAAAAAACTTACCACTTCATACTTTAAGTATGGTTCCTGTGTACCTAGGTCCCTAAAGCAACCCCATGACTGGCTCATATGGCAATGAATATTGCACGGGTCCAATCCCTAACCCTATTGCGATGACTGTTGGTCTTTGAACCATACGGATCGGCCTATTATTGACGTTGTGGTGGTCGAAATGAGACGAGGCGGGCGATATTTTGAACAAAAGATGTGCAGATGGATATGGTGGAGAATCGACCCATGAACTCCATCAATCACTAAACAAATGCACAGGACAACGGTGCTATATATATGGAACGTGTCGGTGCTGAGGGAACGGGTGAGGGAGTGATAATATAGCGGTATTGATGGTGGCGGAGTGTTGGCGGATTTGGAGAATGAAAAAAATATTTTTCAATGGCATAGTTGGATCAGGACAAGTATAGATGCCAGCATGTCGTACTTTAGCCGCAGTTTATTGATTATGATACATATGGAAGGACTACTGTGCATTATGAGGCGTCGGCTTACTGTATTACCTTCGGTTTAATACATGATATTGAGCGGCACATCGGTAGAAATGCACAAGATATGCCCTGTATATATCAGCGGAGGGGGCGTCGTGGGGGGGCAAATACAATACAACCAACGCATCGACGGTCGAGAGCACACTATGGAGAACTCGTTTACTAAGTATAATACTGTAATTCATTGTTTGATTATAGTTATGCGTAGTAGTGTAGCGGCTGTCATGGTGAGGGATGGTGGTGCTTCGCCGATGTCGTTACAAAAAAACAATTTTGCGTACTATTCCTACGTAGGACCCTCGTAGAGCGATCCATACTTAATAAGTATGGTCGACCATACTATACGTGCACTGCTTTCTGCATGAGGGCCTCTAGGGCCCGAATGCAGAAAAGGCAGTGCGCGTTTTTTTGTATGCAATCCTATGTACAAACTCGCGGATTTTTAGCGAGTGCTGAATCCACCCACATGGTGCGTAGGAACTCATATGAAGGGGCCTCGTGGATTCAGGGAAGTGCCGTTTAAAAAATAAAAAAAGTGGATTTAGTTTCAATTCCCACGTATCATCAGCTCTCAAATCGCCTTAGCATTTGTGATCGCTAACTATCGCTAACTGTGACATCCAAAAATCTGATGAGAAGCCCATCACAATGTCGATATCTTCCGTCAACTCGTTACTACTGTCTACTCTATCTATGCCATTATGCCGTTTCAATGCAAAAATGAAGACATATTTGGCTGCATCATTCTTCGCCTCATATGATTTGGTACTAATAATTATCGATTACCTAGGTTCGGCTTCAGCACAAAGAGTAACACCATGTGCCTCAAACATGTGAACACGGAGAGCCACATTAAGTAAGCGCTTACTGCAATGAGGACAAGTGCTGACCATCGTATCCTCTTTCGATACTTTCACCTGCGCCGTTTCATCAGCATCATTTCCGACTGCGCCATCGCCATTATCTTCTGCAGATGTAGATGAATCGAATACCATCAGAGGTTGATGGAGAGCAACCTCCCCATTGATGTCTGCGACTAAAGATCCTTCATCGACCTCGACAGTATCAATTTGTCTCTCTGCAACAGCGCTATTATTGATTTCGACATCTTCTGCTCTGGGACGTCGGGGAGCATATTTATTAGGACGCTTTGACTCCTCTTTCAAACGCAAAATATTAGATTGTATGAATTCAGCACTCTTCAAGTAATACTGAATGAACACCTTCTTCTTGAGTTCCTTCCCGCGAGTAGCGCCCATCTGACGCATCAACTGGTTCCAGATTGCATGGGCGCTTTCGATGTTTTGCTCGTCAAAACCACCAAGAGTTCCCCACATAGTCAGCTGGTCAAGAAGATGGCCAATGAAGAGGAGATGACTTTTGGGGAATGCAGGAAGTTTTGACTTCCACTCGGCAATCGGTACGTCAGTTACTAATAGCTTGACAATGAGATCTTTGATGCCTTTCTTTTTGATGCCTCCCGATGTGATTTATTGTTGAGGTCCCACGGCCGTTCGCACATTCGTTTGTCGGCACGTTTCTTCTTCTTTATTGCTTCGGTGAGGATTCCGTCTTTGGCTTCACCCAAGACCATCTTGCATTTAGAACATATCACTTTGAGGTGATCAATATTACTGGGATCAAGAGGGAAGTTGAAGCATGACACTGCTGTATCGCGACTACGGAATAATTGAGAAGGAGCGGTTAGCTTCATTGGGGCCGAGTTATTGTGACCTCTCGTTGAACGACGCTGTGGAGCCACCACAGTTGTTGCAGATTCTCTGCCACGTTTTGATGTTTTTGAAGATGATGGAGTAACAAATTGCCCGGATGAACCTGACACTGGAGTATACACCCCAGCCGGCGCATTTCGGCGGCTACCGCTATCTCTGTTGTGGCTAGAATTGGGGGTTGTTGCCATGGTTAGCAAGAATGAGTGCACAAGATGATGTGGAAATGACGCTTGGCGCAAAAAAAAAACTAGATTCCCCAAAATCCAATAATAGTTCTCATAATGATCTCACGCACAAAAACGTTAATACCGTTTGTATACACTAGATATTTTAGGGGTGAATGCTTTTGACAACCAACTAGTGAGACGGCAACACCCAGCATATTCTAACTCGCAAGAGTCTGGGGAACACGAATATGTTGGGTGTTGCCGTCTCAGGGGTGTTTTATTGGTCGAACTCACTAACTACCCTCTACGTAGGAATTAGTTCAAAGTCGGAGTCACACAAATGTCGTCTGCCGCGGTCTCGAATCCACCGTGCAGTGGATGGTCATCATGAGAGTCGTGAAAACAGATACAGTTATAGATCAGCCTCTCGTGAAACACAGATCAGCCTCTCATGAAACACAGACCCATCTTTTATCACGAATCACAATGCGCCATGCATCTGTTGGTGCATCTCGCACCTATATAATAAGTTGGAAGCATGCGGTATCAAGCCGAATCCTAAGAAGAAGCAGGGATGAACATGATTTAGGAATGAACACGATGTCAAAAGTTAATAAGAAAAAGGGTCGGAACTCCCAGGAAATACTGCCATAAAATAAAAGTTATTGCCGAAATCAGACTTGTGTTCTCCTAAACCCTTGGCCAGCTCCAATTGGACCTTTCAGATAATCAGCTCTACTGCTAAAATGTCCATGTGAGATTTTGTATACGAACCTGTGTTCTGAAAATGTCCGAGAGAGATTTTGCAAATACAGGTTTAATTATGGCTGAAAAACCACTGAGTGCCACTGATTCTGAATCCACCACTCAAATGCAGTGTGGCAGAATCCAAGAGTTTTGCATTGGGTTGCATACTTTAAGTATGAATCGCTCCGGCCCCGCCAGAACGATAATGCAGCATTATCCTATCTCTTTCAACGCATCTATATCCATTCTCGGATTCTTAGGCTCGCGTACATCTTTCTAATTCAAGCAGCAGCTGTTATCCTCACTGAGTACAAAATGTTCTGCTGCTTTGGCATCAAACTTGAACTTGTGTTGTTCATCGAGAATTATTCACTTTCCTTCTTCTTCTTCTTCATTCTTCATTGAACTGTTGACCTTCTTCTTCATGGGTGCAGCTTCCTCCTTGGGTGAAGCCTTACGCTTCTTGTTTTTTTGCCGGTATCTACAGTGGTCATGGAGGCTGCTGCAGCCACAGCCACAGCAGGAGCAGTAGCGGAGCCAGAATACAAGGAAATGCTAGGAAGGATATCATTCTCGCCATTCGCAGCCTCTACACTGAACTTATCAACACAACCAGGGAAGCTCAAATGCTCGTCGAGTGTAAGCACAGACGTGCGTGAAACTGTTGACGGCAATGGTGGATGAGTCGATGACACGGCCATAATGACTAAATTCACATCAAGTGACGTGGGTAGAGACTCCCCTTCCGCCAGCTGTAGTATGGGCAGATGTGGCTTCGCCATCAGTTGCAACGCCCCCTCCTCTGTCGGTACAATGGCCATATTGACTTCAGTATAGGAAGGCTCGAACGGTAGACGAGCAAAGCCGGGGATATCGGCGGGTGACCAATTCACGTGAATAATAATTGCATATCCATCACCCACACGGGCTTTGTAGTGTGAGAGGCGTTTTTTCGGACTAATCTTGGTCAAGATCTTGAAGATGAGGCTTGGATGGAGTAGCAGATATTTCTCGACGATGATCTTACACAGCTCTCTCCATGTTGTTCGTGTGCAATCGGATAGGGAGAGGGGGATGGGGATGGTTGTTCCCTCGGCGCATAGGATAATTTCCACCGTGGCCGTGGTTCCGGTGGCAGCGGTGGAATCATTGTTGACAATCCTCACATCATCATTGTCTTGCTTTTCTTCTTCCATGTGCTCACCATTGTCACTTCCATTTTCATCTTCTGAATCACTACTATTACTTTCATCTTCCTCGCTACTATCACTATCACTTTCGTCGTCTGATTCACTATTGACACTTTCAGTATCAATTTCATCACAGCCTTCCTGAAGACGTGGAGCCTGAATGACTTGTTGTGCACAACCACCACCAACGTTGTGAGATCTCTCATTAAGAAGTTGCTGAGGAACCTCATCTCCATTTGCGTCACGTTCAACATGGCCTGCAGGACGAAGCAAAGCCTGCCGACCAGCGTTAGCCACTAGTTCACGACGGACAGCTCGTTCACCAGCTCGCTCAACAGCAGCACGAAGCATAGCAGCGGTCGAAACGATTGAACTCTCTGAATCAGACTCAGACGAATCAGACTCAGATGAATCAGACTCAGATGAATCAGACTCAGATGAATCAGACTCAGATGAATCAGACTCAGATTCAGAAGAAGCAGACTCAGATTCAGAAGAAGCAGACTCAGATTCAGAAGAAGCAGACTCAGATGGATCAGACTCAAGTTCATCAAATCTCCTCCTACATCAGACGCACAAGATGATGGAAGTTGAGATCGGTAATAATGCCAAGTTTCAATGGGATGGTGATTCGTTCAAGAGAGGTGCAGTTATGGAATGCAAATCCTCCAATCCGTTCCAGCTTGTCACTAAAAATTGCACTTGTGAGAGCTTCACATGCTTCGAATGCACCCCCCTCAACAATTCTGGCGGATGACAGATCGATGCTGCTCAAAGATGGACAGTGACTGAATGCTCCAAATCCAATTATTTCCAGCTTGTCACATTCCACATCCGTCAGGGGACAACCACCGAATGCATACTCCTCAACAACTAATACGCCTCGCATGACAACTTTTCTCAAACGAGGGCAATTACAGAATGCATGTTGTTCGATCTTTCCGACATCCTCGCTGCAAATGACTTCAACAAGGTTGGGATGACGATTGAATGCCCACGCAGGAATGTTGTCGATAGCGATGAAGACATGAGTGGCACCAAGAGGAATATCACGCTGTCCCCTGTAGGTAAATCGCACTACCATCGTCACCAGTATCAACCTAGAGAGAGAGAGAGAGAAGAAGTAATAATGACGATAAAGCTAGCGGTATCGTCTTGTTTTGGTTGTTATGCAACAAAGCTAAGAGCAAAGAGGCAGGTTGGAGGAATGGAGGAGTGGCGTGGAGGAGTGGAGATGATGAGTGCGTGGTGTGCTTGTGCTTCTCCGACTGATGATGTCGAATGTTGAATGTTGATGAGAAGATGACTATTTATTCCTACGTCAGGTCGGAGTACCAAAAATCTCCCTCTCCAAAGTCTCCTTCTCTTCATTCATACATATCTTTTGTCAACGTGCAGTGCTCAGATCAACCTGTCAGGAGCGATCTACCTACCCAATGAAAGGTACCTACTTACAATACACCTGAGGTCATCCCAATGAGAATTGATTTATATGTGTCATCAATGCCACATATGCACTGTGCTGACATTGCTTCGATTAATTGCTCAGATTAAGATTAATCGCTTGCACACTGCTTCCGCTTCAATGCAGGCTACACCTATACAAACGTAATCGCTCAGTGACATTCAAAATGAGATTTGTCTCGATAAGAGGTAGAAACAACTGTATGATTGAAGTGTTGTACTCTATTTAGAACAGACTTAAGGACTGCTAGTAAAAGTAATTTGAATCATGTGCAGGCACAGAGTGAGTTGGGGTCGTGGGAAGATTTCTTCCGAGGATATCTAGTGAAGGAGTGGAAAGAGGCGTTCCAAGACACCCACACTAGCGATGCCGATATGCAATTCGATCAATTTCAACAAATGATTTGGTTTGACATTGCATGGCCTCAGTGGATGGAACGTAACAGGGTGGCTAAGGGCCGTGGAAGTAATGCGGATCAATTGGAAAGTGAATTGCTGACAAGGAAACTAGTGTGGTACCATAAACATCGTCATGAGCTATTACCAGCACATCAACGAGAGATGGCGAAAATGCAATTACATGAGATTTTGCGAATGAGACCAGCTACAAGACGATTATGGCTTCACCATATCGAAGAGGCGGTAAAGGCATGGGAACGTGATAAGTACACACTATTGCCAGGGCAGCGACTCATCAGTGATTACTTTCCAGAAATCGAATCGGCGCCACCACAACCTCCACCACCTCGCAATATTGTGAGAGAAGCTAGGGAGCAAGCAGACAGCGAAGTGTTACGCCTTGAACCAAACCAAGTGAGAATAGATGAAGTTTTCGACCCAGTCGAGTAATCGACACCACAAACGACCTGAATAGGTTGACGTTGTTAATCCTGGCCTGCTTGAAAGATAGCAGGCTTGGGGTGGGATCTGGGAAATAATAGCTACTGCAGCACATGTTCGTTATCACTTAGCGTAGATAATGTCGCCTCTTGAGGGCCCACCAGACGTACTTTAAAATTTCTGTTATATATATATATATATATATAGACTTAAGGACTGCTAGTAAAAGTAATTTGAATCATGCCTGTGATATGCATGCTGCATGCTAGACAAGCAATAGTAGATTGATTATTTAATATTTATATGGCAACGATACAAATCCCGACTAAATGCTGCTAATATTCCAACATCATGATTGGAGATGAACAAAACTACTCTTAAAGAGAAGGGTCATCTTCATCCTTGGCGCAAGAGCTGCTGCCGTAGAAAATCAGACCCATTCATCTTCCGCCTCATCTTCATTAAATTCAAAAGTATGAGGTGGTAGGTCGAGGAAAGGAAGGACATTCTTGATCACAGTTTATGCGCCACAGATGACACGACACTCTGCTCTTTTACGAACACATTCTGTCATATTATGACACTCACTGAGGCTCTTCTCCCACAAAGCAAGGCCAAGTATGGCAGCAGCCTCATTCAAGACGTGGCGGTGCTGAGTTGTGTAGTTCACAATTTTCAGAAGAAGTCGTCTCATCCACTCCCGCATTGTCCTAGCCTTTTCCTCCGGATTCAATATTGTGCATCAATTGAATCAAGCTCTGCGAACATGTCAATCCTCCACTCCTTCAAATGTAAAGCGGCGATAGTTTCACGTAGCGCCGCTTCCTCAACTAGATCCACATGCTGAAAATGCTCACAGTCATCCAACAAACTATCACAGTAAAACATGTCACCTCTCAATGGGAGAGTGATTCTTTCCAGAGAAGGGCACTCATTGAATGCCCCTCCTTCGATCGATTGTAGCTTGCTACCGAATTTCAGACTTCCGAGAAGTGTACAGGTCATGAATGCATCGGCATCGCACTCAACGGTCTCGGCGGATGGCAGGTTGATGCTTCTCAAAGTTCGAATGCACTATCGTCAATAAATTCCAACTTGTCGCATTGGACATCCGTCAGGAAGAGACAACCTCCAAATGAATAGCTGCCAGTTTGTTTGACACCCGGCATGATAACTTCTTTCAAGCGAGGGCAGCAGGTGAATGCAAAGTTTCCAACTTGTTTGACATCCTATGCTAGGATGCTAACGGCGTCGATGGAGCCATCGATGAAGACATGAGTGACACCAAGAGGAATATCAGGATCTGCTTCTACCCTTTCACCTAATCGACGAAAAGGAGGAAGGGGATGACGCCTACCCCTGTAAATGAATCTCATGGTGTGTCGTCTTCAAGATTGTTTGTTGTGATTTACTTTTCCTCTGATTTGCTTATGTGATGATAAGAGGTAATGGCAGCAAAGATTTTGGATTGTTGTCATTGGGCTGCTCTGTGTGTTTTTGTCGAGCGAGACCAAAGAAAGCATTTTTTTTTGCATGAAAAATTTGGACATGTTTAAGTGAATCGCGCCTCTTGGTTCGTACGGTACCCAATGTTGTCGGTCAGTCTCTTCTATCTTCCCCTTCGTTGTACTTAGCGCGTCTTCTCAACAATGGTCAATGGTCTCCGATGCATAGCAATGCCATTGAATGCTACGATTGAACATGATGTATTTGATGACCGCCCAAACTTGACAACAGTACTCTTATGGGGCATTGACAAAACTGTTGCCTCTTCCTCTTCACATTTATATGGAGAGTTGAGGAATACTTAAAATGGAGAGAGAAATTGGTAGAATCGACCAAGAAGTTCTAACCAACATCTATCGGAGAGAAACGACTTGGCCATACGGCAGTGGATAAGTGTACCCACCGTCAATCGAAGAGGAACGACTGAAGCTGTACAGCAGTAAGCAGTGGTATGAGATTAGTCGTCAGTCCTATCAATCACTACAAAGCTGAGCACAAGCACAATGCATATTGAAAGAGGCTGCAACTCTACTTGAACTCGCTCAGTGGAAGGCCAATCTTGATGATGATGGCGAGAGAAATATACTTCAAGAGGATGGAGTTCAAGAGACACAGAAGCGGCAGAAGAGAGTAGCAAGGACAGAGACTTGCATCGTGAAGCGTTTTGCCATTTCCATTTCTCCAATTGGAATGAGAAAAAAGATGATAAGATTACTCACCCCATGTTGTGTTGTGCATGTATGTCTCTCGGGCTTTGGACCCTGCAACTCTATCCCAACTCACGTACTATCAACCCCTCGGGCAGTGCTGTGCAGCCCATACATACCCCTCTGCTCCAAGCTAAGGAATACTGTTTCTAGAGATTCAAACATTGCATTCATGAGAAGATGTAGTCGTGCATTCTCGTTGGGAAGGAAGAGAGTCTTATAAGCTCATCTTGTACTAAGTCAATGAAATACTACGTTTGATCCTAAACCTCTAGATATATTGTAGCTATGGAGACCTTAGGAGCAAAGCATTTGCTAAAGCTAGTGCAACAAAAAATTTAAGTACATCTGGTGGGCCCTCTCTGACGCGGCATTATCTTCTATGGTAGATGATAACGAACATGTGCTGCATTTGCTAAAGCTGGACACGAATGATACTTATAATTATTACTTTGATTTGTGTCTCGATCGCTCCTAGGATTTTCTTTTGTTTTGTCTTTTTACTTGTGTAAGAATGCCTTCATTTCTCCCATCCTGCGGCTGCCTCCCTATGATGACTCTTGGTTGCATCTACAGCGGCCTGATGCGCACGAAGAGGAGTGGTAAGGTCCTCTTTGCTCACAAACCCCTGCTTAAACAACTTCATCAGCATTTTGATTGATTCACCTTGTCCTAGTGCGGCAGCGATCATGTAATGCTTCACAACTCTCTCCATATTGCCATTAGTTTCCCGTTCATCGTTTCCAAGATTGTGCCTAGCGCCGGGGTGCCCTCCGATAGCAGCCTCTTCCAGATGGTATATTTTCTTCTCCCTATCCTTGTCAACACCTTTGCCCTCCCGATATAAATACCACAGCCCAAAATGCGCCTCCGCATGTCCCTTGTGTACCACTCAAATACAGCGTCATAATTTCCTCTCTTCTGCTCCTCTACTGCTAGACAGATCATCGCTACTGGATCGTTTGCCTTAATTCTTTTCAACCGTAGTTCCTTTTACGTTCCACTTCAATTTCTGAAGCAATTTTTCTACAAATTGGGCACTTCCGTTCAAGCCTCATTTCTTCCTCTCTCACTCTAATAGCATAGTTACAACCTACGCAAATCATTTTGCTGCAGCATTTCATCAAAAGTGTTTTCGTAATTTCAAACGGCAAAGGCAAATAACAGATCGGACAGTCCCCAGGATGCGTGCTATCCGGTTGTTTGAATAACATTCGTCACGTAATTCAGCTGCTCGTTTCTTGCAGTCCCTCTTATGTTGCTTCCTATGCTCCTTCTGGCATTTAATGCCGCAGTATTTAACGAGATGGCAAGCGGAGCAATCCTTCAGCTTGACGTCATCAACTTGTGGTACCGCAGGAAGCACAACAAGATCTGTCCTCCTGTTTATCTTCGCTCATGTTTCACGACCCGTGCCAAAATTGGTATTATTGCTTCTCATTTATCAGTCGATGCGCTCTCAAGCTACTTATTGCCTCGATGTCCGTCGGGACTCGGGACCAGCTAAGTATTAAGTGGGATGATGAATGACTAATTAGTATTTGTTTGAACTTGCCAGCCGAAAGATACACAAGGATTATCGAACGTGAGAGGTGGAAGTGAGAATGACCCCAAAATGAAAAAATGTCCAAAATTCAAATTCAAATGTCTCCACGTACGTTGGACGTAGGAATTCATAGTGAATCTCTTCTCTCCCAACTTCAAGAGAGAGCTGAGCTCAGCTGGCGACAGTGAGCTCAGCTGGCGGTGAGCAGGAAGCACTCACACTCATAATAATATCCTCTTTATTACACTGGTGACGATGGTAGTAAGATTTACGTACACGGGACAGCGTGATATTCCTCTTGGTGCCACTCATGTCTTCATCGAATCCATCGACTCCGTTCCTGCGTGGGCATTCCATGAGCATCCCAATATCGAAGAAGTCATCTGCAGCGAGGATGTCGAAAAGATTGAAAAAGGTGCATTCTTGAATTGCCCTCGCTTGAGAAAAGTTGTTATGCCGGGCGTCAGAGTTGTTGAGGAGTTCGCATATTATTGTCCCGCCCTGACGGATGTTGACTGTGGCATTCTGGAAGTAGTTGGACGTAAAGCATTCCAGCGCTGCAGATCTTTGAGTAGCATCGACCTGTCATCCGCCAGGATTGTTGAGGGGAGTGCATTCGAGGAATGTGTTGCTCTCACTAATGCGAAATTTAGTGACAAGTTGGAAAGAATTGAAGGATTTGCATTCCATAAATGCCCCTCTCTTGAACGAATCACCGTCCCATTGAAACTTGGCATTATTACTAGCGATACTATCTTCATGGGATGTGAGAATTTGAAGCACGTGGATCTATTTGAGGAAGAGGAGCTGCGTGAGACAGTCGCTGCTTTGCATTTGGAGGAGTGGAGGAATGATATGATCGAAGAAATCGATTGCATCAATCGTATGCTTCCTAATGCACGTGCTGGTACTGGGGATAAGGCCCGGGTGATTAGAGTTAGAGAGTGGATTGAACGGGTTCTTGGCAAAATCAATCACTACCAAGAAGAGCATCGCCGCATATTGGACGAGGTCGCCACGATGTTGGAGCTTGCTTTGTGGAAGAAGAGTCTTCGTGAAAGTGATTTGGCGTCAGAAGTAGAGGTGGCAGGGGAGTGCATCACTCGCCCTGTGAAGAAGCACAAGATGGCATCAGCTGCCTCTGTTCCTGCAAGTGCAAGAGCACAGTGTCGTGTGGTGTGTGGGGCAGATATGAATGTTGTGATCAAGAATGTCCTTCCTTTCCTCGAGTTGCCATCATACGAGTATGAAATGGAAGAAGATGGAAGTGAAAGTGATAGTTGGAGTAGTGATCCAGAAAATGCATCTTCTGATGATGCATCTTCTGGATCACTACACTTCTATGAATACTATGATAGTTGGAGTAGTGATCCAGAGAAAATGCATCTTCTGATTAACTACCATCGTGGAGTTTAGGCGTGGTCTAATTTGACGCAATCATTTGAATGATCACACCTTTTATAAGTCTGAGCACTAAAAGTGGAGGAAGAGGTTAATAATAATTGCAGCACACAACTATCCTCCCTCTGGTATTACCTGATTTGGGTAGTGGTAATTTGTGGGGGTGTTATTAAGTGTCTGTGTGGAATGAAGTATTAATCTTTAATAAACGATATCAAGACAAATTTTATCTTATTTGAAACCCATTATCATTCGCAGGACCTTTCCACCTCCCGTCAAGGGAATGACTTCCTCTCCCCTGGAACTGAGCATCGTGATTAGCGCCGTTGCGAAGAATACCTTCCCTTTCGAAATGATCAATCAATCTTTTCCACGCATGATTGGCTTTCAAAATGTCCGAATCTCCCACAACCCAGAGGGAACGTTTGGCTCGTGTGAGAGCAACATTCATTCGTCTTTCGTCTGATAGGAATCCGATACTACTTGTCTTCCTTCCATTCATGTTTCGTGAGCGGACACAAGATAGAATAATTACATCACACTCGGAGCCTTGGAAGCTTACATGTCAAATTGGGAAGAAAAGCAGTGAGGAAGCATTCGTAACAAGTAATATAATATGGTAGAGTCACGTACCATCAACAGTCGCAATTTTGACGTTCAACTTGGCAGCTTTGAATGCAGGAGTATTATCCCATTGCTGCTGTAGTGACTCTTCACTTGATCCTTGTAAAAAGAGATAATGCCGATTGATATGAGATTGTTGCTGGGATCATTTCTAGAGGAAACAGAACGCCTTCCTCCTCAAAATGAACAACTAATCAATCACACTTTCAAACATGATCGGCTTTCGAAATAATGCTCTTTATTCCTCATGACTACAGATATTGTGATCAGGACTGTCTTCCTTTGCTTTTCTTAGCTGCCACCATGAGAGCAGACAGCAACACTTGCGCCGAGGAGGAAGCATAAGAAAGAGAGGAAGCCTCGACATCGTAGACCACAAGTAGTGATGACAAGAAAGAAGCAATCACATACGACAATGCTAAATACCCGACGCCGAGAAGAGACAATCCAAAGTTAACATACACAGGAATTAATTTACAAAATCACATTACCCCCTTCAAAAAACTTCTGACTCTACCACCTCCATCTTCTTCTTCTTCATTGCCTCTGCCTCCCTCTGTGCCTTTCTTTCCTCCTTTGCCTCCTTCTCCGCCTTCTTAAAGAGCTTGTACGCCGTTGCTTCATCATTCCCATCTTCGACAAAATTTTTAAAGATCGTAGCTCCCTTCTTCGTATTGAACGTCATGCCACCTGGTGAATACCACCGTTGATCATACTTGTCACCGGTAGAGCGAGGGATATTCTTCGAAGTCCACCCTTCCGGGAAATCTGCCGCTGGTTCGGAGGGGATGTCGTCGTAATCTTTGCGCTTCGGACCACGTTTCTTTACCTCGGAATCGGCTTTCTTAGTGGCTGCTGCTGATTTCTTTCCATCATCTTTGGCAGGAGTTGACTTCTCGTCCGCCTTTGATGTTTTGACCTTTTTCCTGCTGGGTGATTTAGGTGCATCGGCAGTTTTATCATCAGTCGATGAAGCCTTACGCTTCTTCTTGGATGCTTTGGTTGCCTCCGAAGCAGCAGCAGTTTTGGCTTTCTTCTTGGCTGATTTTCCTTCCTCCTCGGGGGCTGATGACTTTTTGGCACTACTCTCCTCCTTATCTGATTTCGACGATCCCTTGGCCTTCTTTCCGGAGGATGGCTTAGTAGAATCCTCAGTCTTCTTCGAACCGGCCTCTTTCTCTTTCTCTTGAGTAGCCAACCACACACTCACCATCTTCTTGCCATTGTCTACAGAAGGGGCAGCCTTGTCGTCCTCTCCAGAATCTTCCTTCGCAGCAGCAGGTGGCTTCTTTGCACTCTTCTCCTCATCACCCTTAGCCTTCTTGGAAGAGCCCCTGGTCGTCTTCTTGCTAGATGATGACTTGGTAGAATCGCCACTCTCCTTCGACTTCTTCGACGGAGCCTTCTTCTCATTGCCTGTTGCTACATTTTCCTTCGCCTTCTTGGCCTCCTCGTACACACGAAGCATCTCATTGCCTTTGTCGACCGAAGGGGCCCTATCTCTTCCAGCAGCTTCTGTACCTTCTGTACTCGCAGATGGTTTCTTCGCAGCACTATCATCCTTGGCAGTAGCAGTAGTTGCCTTGCCCTTCTTTGGCGTGATTTTGGTAGTCTTCTTAGCGGATATCACTTTGGGAATGGAGGGAGAATCAGTCTTAGATGAGGAGGATGACTCGTTCAACTGTTTGGCCTTGGCCGCTTCATATTTACGAATCATATCCATGCCAGCCTTTTTCGAAGGCGTCTTCGATTCTGCCGCAGCGGATTCTTCAGGAGGACTCTTCTTTGCAGCAGCAGCAGCAGCAGGAGCAGCAGCAGCAGCGGGTTTCTTTGGAGCACTCTTCCTCTTTGCAGCGGAGGCGGCGGCTCCCCCCTTCTTGGCCGCTGGTTTCTTTGCACCATCATCATCGTCACCCTCCTGCGTCTTCTCTGCACTCTTCGCCTTCTTGTTTGTGGATGCAGTTGGCTCCTTTGGTGAAGCCTTGCGCTTACCTGCAGCGGTTGCCGCAGCTACAGCAGGAGCAGTAGCGGAGCCAGAATACAAGGAAATGTCAGGAAGGATATCATTCTCGCCATTCGCAGCCTCCACACTGAACTTATCAACACAACCAGGGAAGCTCAAATGCTCGTCGAGTGTAAGCACAGAGGTGCGTGAAACTGTTGACGGCAATGGTGGATGAGTCGATGACACGGCCATAATGACTAAATTCACATCAAGTGACGTGGGTAGAGACTCCCCTTCCGCCAGCTGTAGTATGGGAAGATGAGGCTTCGCCATCAGTTGCAACGCCCCCTCCTCTGTCGGTACAATTGCCATGTTCACCTCCGTGTAGGATGGCTCGAACGGTAGACGAGCAAAGCCGGGGATATCAGCGGGTGACCAATTCAGCTGAATAATAATTGCATATCCATCACCCACACGGGCTTTGTAGTGTGAGAGGCGCTTGCTCGGACTGATCTTCGTCAAGATCTTGAGAAGCAGCGATGGATCGACCTTTGGTAGATATTTCTCCACAACAATTTTGCAGAATTCTCCCCATGATGTTGATGTGCAATCGGATAGGGAGAGGGTGATGGGGATGGTTGTTCCCTCGATGTGCACGATGATTTCCACCATGGTTTCGGCGGTGGCGGCGGCGGCAGGATCATCGGCGCCGCTCCTGGGCACTACTTTGGGCATCTTCTTCGTTGCTATTGCTATCCAATGTATTAGCAGGGTAGATGTTGTTGGTGTTGTCCGTCGGTAGCATTACTTAGCAGCTGCGCCGGATGGTGATGTGGAGCGTCGAGCGTCGCGTGGAGCTGCGCAAAAGATTTTTTGTGGTGGTGCGCTGCGTGAACGAAAAAGCGTGGCACAAAATTTCGCCGGAAGAGCGGCCAAAAGAAGAAGTGTCGATGAGGGGCTAAAACGTATCGTAATTTCATATCGCAGCTCCTTGGTCCCTCCCGAGCTATCCAGCGGGTCAAAGTTGGTAGGGGTGTAGGTACAGTGGACAGTGGCTTGTGCTTCAGTAATGCAAGCAATTGCAGATGTAGTCTCTTCATCTCAGTTGTTATTCAGTTACCACTGCACCCAATCCAGTGCTCAACCTTACGCTGTCCTCAAGGACCGTCGCCTCTTCAACTGATGTCAAGTCACCCACCTAGTCTCTTAGCAAGCCGAGAGTCGAGAGAGAAAGGGCTAAGGTTCTGGCTATGCGTGGACCGCCGACGTCACTCACGCCGAACGCCGGGAGTGCACGCCACAATCACGCGGCGTCCTTTGGCAAGAGAAGATTCATCTTCCTCGCCATCGTTATCTTCATTAAGTTCAAAAATATGAGGTGACAGGTCGAGGAAAGGAAGGACATTCATGATCACAATGTCTGCACCACCTGGATACGCTACTCTGCTCTCGTACGAACGGATTCTGTCCCATTATGACACTCAATGAGGCCTCTTTCCTCTTCTCCCACAGAGCAAGGACAAGTATGGCAGCAGCCGTAGCAGCTTAACCAGATGATATTCTATGTGCGAGCACGCATTTCCCTAGCACTTATCCGAGCAAATTCACTCCTGCTCCGATGGATTAGAGACAGACGCCACCACATCCGGTCACTCATTGAGAGTGGGCCGGGGATGCCAAACTAGCACACCTCTGAATTGCTTTTAATGCGGATCTATTTGAAGCACCTAACACCTAATGAGTATGATCACTCTCGTCATGCATCTCACAGGCATTTGAGCTTTTCATCTCAAAGGTTGCTTTCTCCTTGTTTACATACTTACATGAAAAAGATATTAGATATGATTTGTCCTTCCATTCGGCAGTGAATGACAATGCTTCTACAGCGACCACCTGTTAGGAAACAACTGAAAATGTTGTGTGTTGCATACCTTTGAACAAAAGTAAGTAGAACTTCCTGGCAGAGTGACAGAAGGTATTGTAGGGCGGGATTGAGGGTCGGTTGAGAAAGCAAGGAATTGGAGCAAAAAGCAGGATGCAAAATTGTTCCGAGAGGGTTTCGAACCCCCGACCTTTTCGGTGTAAACGAAACGATCTACCACTGATCTATCGGAACCGGTTATGAGCCCTGTTTTGGCAGCATTTGTCAAGTTCATAATTTTCGACTCATTGAGATATAACCTGGGCCCATGCTAGAGATACAATAGCCCGAGCAAGCACGTGTCATCTCTCCAGTGCTGTTAAATGGTGGACTGTGGCGGTTGCTCATATCAGCAGCAATGGATTCACTAACATGGATTGAACATTGAAAGCTCCGAAGCTGGAGAAGGAGAAGAAGGGACAGTGGAGAAAACACGGGCAAGAGCGAGATAGAAGCCTCCAACTGTTGAAGGTTTCTGCTTTAGTAAGGTTGGATAATATAGCAGCAGCGCCGAACGCTGTGGCTTCTTCCAGTGTAAGCTGTGGTGTCGCCAGAGTATTTATTGTAGAGTTCACATTGTGTGAGGGCGTGAGAAGGGACAAGTGGAAGAGGTGAAGGAACTGCTTCTGCAACCGCAACCGGAGGAGAGCGAGAAAGTAGGAGCAGAAGAGGTTATTCTAGTGAGATGAGACCGGGAGTGATTCAAGCTCAGAGGAAAGTGCCGAAGTTGGGGAGGATGACAGCACAAGAGGGATAGAGGGTTTTTGTCTAGAAAAGAGCGTAAGCTTAAGGAGGATGAGATCACGGTGATCTTGGGTCAGCATGCAAAGGCGGTATAAACTTCAAACTCCTTAGTGGACAGACCGCAAAATTGTTTCAGGGTACAGTGATACTATCCATCAGAATGATGACACTCATCTGCATGGCCAGCTGTCTGCAGTGGATTATATACCAGAAAATCTATTCTTTCAGGGGGATAAAAAGTATTGGCTCATTTTATGAGGTCTACTGCAATGGAGTTGCCGATGTCTCAACGTTCTTCATACAATGGAATTCAAAGGCAAAATGAATGCAGAAAAAGTACCATACTCATCTTCCCTGCTTGCATAGTCACCCGCAAGATGGGTTTCTCTGCGAGCGCAGACATCAAGAGTTGATCACAACTCGTCTTGATCATTGGGAGAAAGGAGATATTCTATCACTAGCCAAAGCAGTGGAAGTGGAAGGACAGTCGGGGTGATTGGGTAGTCGTCCCGTGGGAGCCAATGGGATTGGGTAGGCAAGCGTCGATTTGCATCTACTCTTCAAAATGGAAACATTCGACAGGCTGTATGCGACTGCTTGTGCAGTGGATGACTGCTTGTGCGGTGGATAAGGAGCCGGGTGTCCGCCCCTTGGGCTGTGGTGAAATCAGAATGCGGCTGTTCTCAGGAGCGATCCTTGATAAGTGCAAAGAGTGCACGCAGGGTGCCTGCAACAATGTTAAACTCTGTGCTGGACTCCAGTCTGGCATTGAACGTGCGACCCATGCCATGCTGGAAGTATTTTCTGAGCTGGCTGGGTGGCGAACATGCAGGAGGCGGAGTGTGTGTAACTTGGCCTTCGGGCATTACACATATCTTTCCCAACTAATGGACTGTCAAGTCCTCGGGCAGTGTTCGCACAACCCCTCTCTCTAGGCGCTTGCTGATAGAAATAAATGACTATTAACCCCGCAGTTGAAGATCCAGCTAGCCAACCCTTTTATACACTGTCCTCCACCGACATCTGCAATTCCTCGCCACACGACACGCAGCTCGATGATAGAAGCCTTCCAAACATCTCATCGCCAATCTGTCAATACCCAAGTCTCAATCGAGTGACAGCACCAACCCGACATCGAAGTGTATATGGGCAAGAGGCCTGGCGTGCACGCCAATGCACGCCAAAGGACGCCCAAGGCGTGCACGTTACAATCACGCCGAACGCCGGCGTGCAATCCAGGAAACATGCCGAACGCCGGCGTGCAGCCACCCCCAGAGTTCAGATAGAGTTGTCGTTGTTGTTGTATTCCTGATATCCACACTTCACTTCTCGAGTCATCGCCTCTCGTTCATCTTATCATGGCTGCCGAAGGCGGTAATATTGTTAAATAGCATTACGCTGGTGCAGACCCCGAAGATATTCCTCATGTGTAACTCACGCCTTGTGAGTCCATCACAGTCATTCCAGACGAGGCATTCGAAGATCATCGTTACATTGTTGAAGTCGCCTGTCATGAAACAGTCGAAAAGGTTGAACTACACATTCGCAGACTGCTAGCCTTTGCGAAGAGTAATCATGCCTTGCGTAGAAACTGTTGAGGACGATGCATTCGATGGCTGTATGGCCCTGACAGACGTGGTGGAAGGAGACTAAATGCAGCTGCACAGGGTGAATTGTGTTGCATTCATCATTTACCATGACCTGAACTATCATTCCTGATCTGTAAAGAATGAACGCAATTGTTTTGTTCAATGGGCAAATTAATGCTAATCTGCCTCTTAAATTAACAATTCCATTGCTACACACCATCCAAATGACTTCTCATCTCAGTTCGTTATTCAGTCACCACTGCACCCAATCCAGTGCTCAACCTTACGCTGTCCTCAAGGACCGTCGCCTCTTCAACTGATGTCAAGTCACCCACCTAGTCTCTTAGCAAGCCGAGAGTCGAGAGAGAAAGGGCTAAGGTTCTGGCTATGCGTGGACCGCCGACGTCACTCACGCCGAACGCCGGGAGTGCACGCCACAATCACGCGGCGTCCTTTGGCAAGAGAAGATTCATCTTCCTCGCCATCGTTATCTTCATTAAGTTCAAAAATATGAGGTGGCAGGTCGAGGAAAGGAAGGACATTCATGATCACAATGTCTGCACCACCTGGATACGCTACTCTGCTCTCGTACGAACGGATTCTGTCCCATTATGACACTCAATGAGGCCTCTTTCCTCTTCTCCCACAGAGCAAGGACAAGTATGGCAGCAGCCGTAGCAGCTTAACCAGATGATATTCTATGTGCGAGCACGCATTTCCCTAGCACTTATCCGAGCAAATTCACTCCTGCTCCGATGGATTAGAGACAGACGCCACCACATCCGGTCACTCATTGAGAGTGGGCCGGGGATGCCAAACTAGCACACCTCTGAATTGCTTTTAATGCGGATCTATTTGAAGCACCTAACACCTAATGAGTATGATCACTCTCGTCTCATGCATCTCACAGGTATTTGAGCTTTTCATCTCAAAGGTTGCTTTCTCCTTGTTTACATACTTACATGAAAAAGATATTAGATATGATTTGTCCTTCCATTCGGCAGTGAATGACAATGCTTCTACAGCGACCACCTGTTAGGAAACAACTGAAAATGTTGTGTGTTGCATACCTTTGAACAAAAGTAAGTAGAACTTCCTGGCAGAGTGACAGAAGGTATTGTAGGGCGGGATTGAGGGTCGGTTGAGAAAGCAAGGAATTGGAGCAAAAAGCAGGATGCAAAATTGTTCCGAGAGGGTTTCGAACCCCCGACCTTTTCGGTGTAAACGAAACGATCTACCACTGATCTATCGGAACCGGTTATGAGCCCTGTTTTGGCAGCATTTGTCAAGTTCATAATTTTCGACTCATTGAGATATAACCTGGGCCCATGCTAGAGATACAATAGCCCGAGCAAGCACGTGTCATCTCTCCAGTGCTGTTAAATGGTGGACTGTGGCGGTTGCTCATATCAGCAGCAATGGATTCACTAACATGGATTGAACATTGAAAGCTCCGAAGCTGGAGAAGGAGAAGAAGGGACAGTGGAGAAAACACGGGCAAGAGCGAGATAGAAGCCTCCAACTGTTGAAGGTTTCTGCTTTAGTAAGGTTGGATAATATAGCAGCAGCGCCGAACGCTGTGGCTTCTTCCAGTGTAAGCTGTGGCATCATTGTATTTTTATCATTGCAGTGTTCCGCGTTCCGCATTGAGTCAAGACAAGCAGGACTTATACTTAGTACAGATTTTCTCCCTCTCCTGTTGCTGTTGCCTCGAGACAGACAAGGGTGCCTTGTTGCGGTATGTAGGATCGGCAGTCCGCGTCAGTAATGCGGGTGTCAAACACAGTTGGACGCTGTCTTTGTCAGAGAAGTGGGAGACCATCACATCTCCACGATCCTCCTACTCCTATGTTGTCACTCGTATCGACCCATCTGGTGCGTTCTGTTGTTGTTAGTTTTGTAAGCGGCAGCATCCTCTCCAGCGGAGCGTGGATACCTGAGTAGATAAAAGGTCCGTAATCAACAGCACCAGGAGTAGTATGAAGGCTTGCTCGCGTAAGGAGCCAAATTCCGTCATAACGTCATTGTGGTTGTGGCTGCAATGTACGAGTACGAGGCCGTCCACCCTGCATTGGAGAGCATGTTCAACCGTAATTTTTGCATCACATCCATCGCGTAGGTCCAGCAAATCCAGCGGTAAGGCTGTACCGAAGACGTAGGTTGTCTCAAAACTCTTCCACCAACAGAATTTTGCCATTGAGGCGGTTTGGGATTGGCGGATTGGTACTGTCGTCAGCAAACGCACAAGCATCCAGTTTCTCACAGATCCGCTCCAACCTTCTCTTATCTTATCACCTGGTTTTCCCTTCCCAACTGGGTGAGTAAGTAAGCACTCAGCATCAGTCTTGCAAAAAATTTCCAAGTCGGACCGCATTTTAGGGTAGGGCCCACATCAGCACTACCCAATATAGATCATAGTAGAGGTATGTTAGTAGATAAAATTTATGAGCTTGATGAAGGCTGGCATACTAGTAAGCCTTCTGATAGGTTGGTCAAACAAATCTGTGAATTTGGGCCGATTTTGGAGGCTACTCGTTTCACACTGTGGTGCACATCTCATGTGTTCGAACAGGAGATAGGAGATATCTTGCACAAGTTGGTCAGTAAGTTGAGTTGGCACAGCCCACCAACAATTGAGATTTGCCTGTCTCACTGATTTGCCAATTTTATAGACCTTGAGAAGAGCTTTCAGAATCACCGCCCAAATCCGTCTGAAGTCGATATCCCACAGAGATATGGGACTAGAACGGAGCCTATTGAGCAATTGTGCCCACATATGGGCGCATACCCGGAAAGCTGTTAAAGAACATCTGCAAACCTAACTTGCAAGAGCCCGCGTATCATTTGCAGGGGTGCTTCTGTCCATGGTGTGCTATGGCATTGCTTGATGCCCCTAAATACTTGAGGAGGAAAAATCCTGGGGCTCTCCAACTACTGTATGATACACTACCCTATAGGAGTGGAACCGGCGGCGGGTGGAGTGCGATAAATGTAGTATGGAACTATCTGCGTGAGGGTGAGGCTGGCATTTGTTTGGAGACGCAACACGGTGTGTTTCGGTTTCGATCAAGGGTGTTGAATCGGGACTTTCTATTGAATGATGGAGAGCCGGAGACATATACTGCGTATGCCAGCTTTGGCGGGAGTTTTTTCTGCCCTGTGCCAGCGTGCCAGGAAGTCACTGATTGTTTTAACACTGCGTGGGCTCTTCGTCGGCACTTCCGTGATCGTCACCCGCGGGACTATGTGGACGTCGAGGGATCTGGAGTCTTCCCGAAGTGTCATCTCTGCAATATGCAGACTGACCCACGGTGGGCTGCCAGACACGAGAGGTCAGAGTTCTGTCGGACGGGGAGGGAGAGGATAGTGCAAACTAATGAGGCTATTGCAAACCAGCGGGCTCTTGAAGTTGGCTTTACGGCGTATGGAGAGGACCTCGAACGGGTGGAGGTGTTTAAGTATCTTGGTCGGCTCATGTCGATGGATGATACTGATACGCAGGCGATTCGGAGTAATTTGACCAAGGCCCGAAAGGCGTGGAAATGATATCTCGTCTCCTGCGTAGCGAGAACATGAAACCCAGGGTTTGCGGTAGCGGTATGTTTTTTCAGGCAGTCGTGCAGGCAGTGCTTTTGTATGGGAGTGAGACTTGGGTATTGACGGATTCGGCGTTGCGGTGTCTGGAAGGCTTCTATTATCGAGCTGCTTGCCGCATGGCACGCAGGAATCGACCTAAGAAGAACGAACGGACTGGAGAGTGGAGGTATCCGGATAAGAAGGAGTTATTTGAGGAGGCTGGGCTGTATACTTTGACGGAGCACATCGAAAAGCGGAGAAAGACTATTGGGGCATACATCAGGGACCGCTCGATTCTGGATCTTTGTATGTAGGGATGGTGAGAGACAACGTGGTACCAGCAAACACCGATGGTGGTGGGAGCAGCCATGTGAGGCGGACCCGGAGAGGGAAGAGGACGCCTCTTCTATTGTATCTGGAGCCGCGTCTGAGGTGGAATCGCCGTTGTCTGTCGAGGATAGTGTATAAAGGGGTTGGCTAGCTGGATCTTCAAGTGTGGGGTTTAGTATAGTCTTTTATTTCTATAACAGCAAGCGCCTAGGGGTTGCACGAGCACTGCCCGCGGACTTGTTAGTCCATTCGTTGGGAAAGACGTGTAATGCCCGAAGGCCAAGTTACGCACACACACTACTCTATGCTCCAGCTTCTCAAGGAAAAAAGGCCTTATTGGATACTATCCTGAACCAGACAAATCCCATTACGTTTGTATGCCGCAAGATGAGGAAGCTGTAAGAGTAAGAGCGCCTTTGGCGTGGCAGATATTCCGCAGCCGCCAAAACCTCGGTGGAGTGCATGACTGTATGGTAATGCAGCCGAGAAGAAAGCGAAGAGGGGTCAAGAACAAGAAGAATTAGGAACAGTGGGTATACTGCGTGGAAGTACTCGAGTAATGTACCTACATACAACCCCAGCCCCGGGCGGCTTATGCTGCGTTTGTGCTGTCTCTTCAAAATGAATGGACATATATTCACAGATTTCTTTGACCAACCTATCAGAAGGCTTACTAGTATACCAGCCTTCATCAAGCTCATAAATTTTATCTACTAACATACATCTACTATGATCTATATTGGGTATATAGTGCTGATGTGGGCCCTACCCTAAAATGTGGTCCGACTTGGAAATTTTTTGCAAGACTGATGCTGAGTGCTTACTTACTCACCCAGTTGGGAAGGGAAAACCAGGTGATAAGATAAGAGAAGGTTGGAGCGGATCTGTGAGAAACTGGATGTTTGTGCGTTTGCTGACGACAGTACCAATCCGCCAATCCCAAACCGCCTCAATGGCAAAATTCTGTTGGTGGAAGAGTTTTGAGACAACCTACGTCTTCGGTACAGCCTTACCGCTGGATTTGCTGGACCTATGCGATGGATGTGATGCAAAAATTACGGTTGAACATGCTCTCCAATGCAGGGTGGACGGCCTCGTACTCGTACATTGCAGCCACAACCACAATGACGTTATGACGGAATTTGGCTCCTTACGCGAGCAAGCCTTCATACTACTCCTGGTGCTGTTGATTACGGACCTTTTATCTACTCAGGTATCCACGCTCCGCTGGAGAGGATGCTGCCGCTTACAAAACTAACAACAACAGAACGCACCAGATGGGTCGATACGAGTGACAACATAGGAGTAGGAGGATCGTGGAGATGTGATGGTCTCCCACTTCTCTGACAAAGACAGCGTCCAACTGTGTTTGACACCCGCATTACTGACGCGGACTGCCGATCCTACATACCGCAACAAGGCACCCTTGTCTGTCTCGAGGCAACAGCAACAGGAGAGGGAGAAAATCTGTACTAAGTATAAGTCCTGCTTGTCTTGACTCAATGCGGAACGCGGAACACTGCAATGATAAAAATACAATGATGCCACAGCTTACACTGGAAGAAGCCACAGCGTTCGGCGCTGCTGCTATATTATCCAACCTTACTAAAGCAGAAACCTTCAACAGTTGGAGGCTTCTATCTCGCTCTTGCCCGTGTTTTCTCCACTGTCCCTTCTTCTCCTTCTCCAGCTTCGGAGCTTTCAATGTTCAATCCATGTTAGTGAATCCATTGCTGCTGATATGAGCAACCGCCACAGTCCACCATTTAACAGCACTGGAGAGATGACACGTGCTTGCTCGGGCTATTGTATCTCTAGCATGGGCCCAGGTTATATCTCAATGAGTCGAAAATTATGAACTTGACAAATGCTGCCAAAACAGGGCTCATAACCGGTTCCGATAGATCAGTGGTAGATCGTTTCGTTTACACCGAAAAGGTCGGGGGTTCGAAACCCTCTCGGAACAATTTTGCATCCTGCTTTTTGCTCCAATTCCTTGCTTTCTCAACCGACCCTCAATCCCGCCCTACAATACCTTCTGTCACTCTGCCAGGAAGTTCTACTTACTTTTGTTCAAAGGTATGCAACACACAACATTTTCAGTTGTTTCCTAACAGGTGGTCGCTGTAGAAGCATTGTCATTCACTGCCGAATGGAAGGACAAATCATATCTAATATCTTTTTCATGTAAGTATGTAAACAAGGAGAAAGCAACCTTTGAGATGAAAAGCTCAAATACCTGTGAGATGCATGAGACGAGAGTGATCATACTCATTAGGTGTTAGGTGCTTCAAATAGATCCGCATTAAAAGCAATTCAGAGGTGTGCTAGTTTGGCATCCCCGGCCCACTCTCAATGAGTGACCGGATGTGGTGGCGTCTGTCTCTAATCCATCGGAGCAGGAGTGAATTTGCTCGGATAAGTGCTAGGGAAATGCGTGCTCGCACATAGAATATCATCTGGTTAAGCTGCTACGGCTGCTGCCATACTTGTCCTTGCTCTGTGGGAGAAGAGGAAAGAGGCCTCATTGAGTGTCATAATGGGACAGAATCCGTTCGTACGAGAGCAGAGTAGCGTATCCAGGTGGTGCAGACATTGTGATCATGAATGTCCTTCCTTTCCTCGACCTGCCACCTCATATTTTTGAACTTAATGAAGATAACGATGGCGAGGAAGATGAATCTTCTCTTGCCAAAGGACGCCGCGTGATTGTGGCGTGCACTCCCGGCGTTCGGCGTGAGTGACGTCGGCGGTCCACGCATAGCCAGAACCTTAGCCCTTTCTCTCTCGACTCTCGGCTTGCTAAGAGACTAGGTGGGTGACTTGACATCAGTTGAAGAGGCGACGGTCCTTGAGGACAGCGTAAGGTTGAGCACTGGATTGGGTGCAGTGGTGACTGAATAACGAACTGAGATGAGAAGTCATTTGGATGGTGTGTAGCAATGGAATTGTTAATTTAAGAGGCAGATTAGCATTAATTTGCCCATTGAACAAAACAATTGCGTTCATTCTTTACAGATCAGGAATGATAGTTCAGGCATACCCGATGCCCCTTTTCCAGGGATACCCATACCCGTACCCGTACCCGACGGGATTTTCCCTCGGGTGCAAAACCCTGCCTGTCACTCTGCCAGGAAGTTCTATGTACTTACTTTTGTTCAAAGGTATGCAACACACAACATTTTCAGTTGTTTCCTAACAGGTGGTCGCTGTAGAAGCATTGTCATTCACTGCCGAATGGAAGGACAAATCATATCTAATATCTTTTTCATGTAAGTATGTAAACAAGGAGAAAGCAACCTTTGAGATGAAAAGCTCAAATGCCTGTGAGATGCATGACGAGAGTGATCATACTCATTAGGTGTTAGGTGCTTCAAATAGATCCGCATTAAAAGCAATTCAGACAGAGTCAATATTGTGTTGCGAAGAAATAAAGATGTAAGACTCATAATGTTTCTGCTACTATCTCTGGGACTACAATATTGTTTACTCAACATCCGTAATGGCACCATCTTATATTACTATCTTTCTCGGCTTCAAACAACACTCCGACCCACATACACAACCCTGATTGTTGAAGAAAAATTGCTGCAACACAGAAGGATTGGAGTGATATTTGTATGTGATCCACTCGCCCACAGCAATAGGTTTGCGTGCGCGAATCCAAGCCCTCTTCTTCCTATCTTGATGAACTCTGACGATGAGATCACAGTTTGGGTCACAGCTATGCTGGATGAATCTCATAGCATTCCCCTTCTTCTCTGCGTCAATTACGTAACCATTGCCGATATCAACGCAATAGTTCGATATGCCTTCCTCACGTTCTCTAACTTCACCAATATACTCTCCGATGATCTCGTTTTCCGAAATAGAGACGACGGCCTTAGCCCCACTTCCCACTCGGGGATCGCTGTATTTATCGCTCTTGAATTCTGTGACAATAAATCGTGCACAGTTCTGTGCGTTTACTTGCTTCTTTGTAGTGAATCTATTGCCACAATCTGCCTCGCCAAAAGAGCAGTTGCTCTGGTTACATTCCCTGCTATGCTCATTGTTGTTGGCGCATTCACTGTGGACACAATTCGGATGATTTTGTTTGCACTGGCACGTGATTTGCTTGCCTTTCAATCTCGTCGAAGTCTTTGTACTCATTTTTTCGCTTGCGACCAACACTTGCATGTGAATGCCGTAATCATTCTTGGTGATGGGAGTGTAGCCATTGCTCTTTTGAAACTTCTTCAACAAGTTTGTTTGGCTATCATTGAGCACAGTTCCACACTTTTGAAGCAACACAGACCGTATTGTATCTCTCAATTCAATCGCAATAGCGTTTCGGTGTAGTATGGGAGTGGCGAAGTGAAACGTATCTCCACCAAATCTGCATTTGTGTTGCTCATCCAGCCCCGATATTCTTCCGACACTCAGAGGAATCCGCCACCGCTTTGTCCAAGATTTTGGACGATTCCACAAAACATCACGGTGCGCAGGTGGAAAGTGTGTAATGGACAAATAATTAACTGTCTTTTCGGACCTGGGCTTGTCCGCCCAATGAGGAAAGTACCGATCAATACAATGCAAGAATTTGAGTTTGTATTTCCTCGTCTTGTTATTTGCGTTCGGTGGATGATTCGGTATGACAATATATTTCGTCATCTTTTCATTCCCCATTGCCGCATATTGCCACACTATCTTGCGACATTCGCTACTGCCACAGATACAATTCCGTACTTGCAGTTTTGTGATTGGATGATATCCCTGTTGTAATGCCTTTTGAACTTGTCTGCTTGTCGAAACTTTCTTTTCCATGGAACTAGGAGGAGCATCGGCAGTCAAATTGTCGGTATTACCAGAATCCACAGAGGTCACAGCAGCTGGAATGTCAGTAGTGCCAAAATCGGTAAAAGAGTCCTCATCATCTCCAAGTTGTTTAATAGCCACAGCAGTCAATGATTCCTTCACACTTGCTTCCTCATCTTCGGATGACATCTCATAATTCTTTTCTGGGGAGAGAGACACATGAGAAGAAGTAGAAGTAGGTTCAGGCTCACCAGCCAATGTCTCTTCCAGCGCTTGGGCCGACACTTTCTTCATTGTTGCAACATTTTCATCTTTGTCACCGTCAAATTTCAGTTTCTTCGGCGTCACCTCCGCATCTTCCCCAATCTGCAATGGGGCTTTGCGCTTTCTCCCTTCAACCATCGTCGCATGATGTGATACATCACTCATGACACTTGTAGCAGCAGCCGAGGGTGCTCCCATCAAACTAACATGAGCAGGCGGAAGAATATTATTCAACCCATCATCCGCTGCAACAATCCGAAATGAGTCTACACAACCAAGAAATTCATCGTGCTCTTTGAGATATACCACCGACCTTCGAGCAATATTGGATGGAAATGATATTTCTGTACTTGACACTGCTGGAGTGATGCACAAATCTACATTGATTACAGTGGGAAGGGGCTCCTCTACAACATACTGTACAGGAAGATGAGGCATTGTCATGTAGGTGTCTTCTGAATATTCTGTTCGTGATGGCTTTAGCACGACGTTTGCATCAATGTAGGCTGGCACAAGAGGGATTATGCTGCTGCTACCACTCTCCGTGGAGGATGACCAAATAACACGAATGATGGATGAGTAGCCATCGCCATATCGCAGGAGGTAGTGCGTAAGACGCTCCGTGGGACTAATGTTGACTAACATATCGAGAATCAGACTTGGATCAGCTGTGGTGAGATATTTTTCCACTACGAGTTTGCACAGCTCGCCCCATGTTGTTGATGATGTGCACATCTCAGGAGCGAGGATGATGGGGAGAGCTGTTTCGTTTATGTGTACGATGATTTCGACGCAGCTTTCTTCTTCTTCGGTGGCGGTGGCGGCGGCGGTGGATCCATCTTTGCTACTCTTCTTCACGGTGACTGCTGCTGTTGTAGGGGTGGGCATCTTTGCAGTTTAGAGCGTGTGTGTTTATTGAATGTATGTGTAGTAGTGAGCAAGGGTAAATAAATAATGTAGTGAGAGAGTGAAGAGTGAATGAAGGGATCTGAGGAAAAAGAAGCTTCGGCAAAAGCAAGATTTCACGGAGGAGGCTGCGTGGGAATTCATACCAAAATTTTCGGCAAGAGAGAGGCAACCCTCTCTCCACAGAGATATAGACGGAGCGAGGTGCGGAGTGTCGCCGTTGCTCTTGTCATTATTTGAGCAAGCACACTGAGCGAGTCGTGCGCCGTTGCTCTTAGGTGCACAAACATAAAAGACCCACTCTCACAATTGGATAATCTTCTGCACTAGTTAGCTGTGCTGTGTTGCCGTTGCTATCTTATTGATATTTTTATCCAATCATGGAGGCCGGCAATATTAATCGATACACATACAGGGGCGAGGAGGGTGAAGTTATTCCTCGTGGTGCAACTCATATCTTTGTGGTCGCCAACGTTATTCGTGCACGGGCATTCGCTCGTCATCCCAACATCGAAGAAGTGATTTGCAGCGAGGATGTCGAAAAGATTGAATATCGTGCATTCCGTAATTGCGGTCACTTGAAAAAAGTTGTTATGCCGAACGTAACAGTTGTTGAGGATTCTGCTTTCGTTTATTGTCCCGCCCTGACGGATGTTGAATGTGACAAGCTGGAAACGATTGAAATGCATGCATTCAGTTGCTGCACATCTTTGAGCAGCATCAACATGCCATCGGCCAGGGAAGTTAAAGAGTTAGCATTCCAACGTTGTAAAGCTCTCACAAATGCGATTTTTAGTGACAAGCTGGAACGGATTGAAAGATTGGCATTCGTTCGGTGCACCTCTCTGGAACGAATCACCATCCCATTGAAAGGTGGCGTTATTACTAGCGATACTATCTTCATGGAATGTAGAAAGTTGAAGCACATTGATCTAGTAGAAGGAGAGGCGTTGCGTGAGACAGTAGTCGCTTTATATTTCGAGGATTGGAGGATTGATATGAACGATAAAATTGATTCGATCAAGCAGACTCTGAAGAAGTGGGGGGGACAGGGACAGGGACAGGAAGAGGCGATAAGCAGTTGGATTGAGCTGGTTCTTAAAAATATCAATCACTACAAAAAGAAGCATCGCCGCGTGTTGAAAGTGCCTGCTGCTGCACTTCAGCATGCTCTGCCTCGAGATATTGTGATGAATAATATCCTTCCTTTCCTCGAGTTGCCATCATACACGTTTGGTCGAGGAGGATGAAGGAGAAGACGAAGAAGGTGATGAAAGTGACAACAGTGTATTGGAGGAAGAGGAGCAAGACAATGATGATGCATGAGAATTCCGTCATTGACAGTCATATACCATAGACATTACATGTTTGAAGGCAATACGACGTACAACGAAGATGATGACTGAAATTGAGTGGAGAGGGGCCAGGAGTGAGATAGATGTAATTAGTATGTAATGTGTTGAAATTCAAGTATTTATGCTAATATCATTTCAATCCGACATCATGTGCTGCAACATCACTTCATTTCGAATTATGTAGTTATTGTTTTCGCTCAATTGAAATTAAGGTACCATACTTAGTCATTCTCGCACAATAATGCATCTGCATACATTCGCCGAATAATAAACATCAACACGAATCAACAAGCAACAGCCACTGCCTTACTCGCGATGGAATTTGAATAGCACGTCAATATGCTAATGCAACAGAATCCTCACTCATCATGGCCGTCGCAGGTCGATGAACCAGAATACTAATATCATGGCTACGAACGCACTTATGTTGCAGATAACAGTGTTTGAATCCTCAGAATCACGTACAAAAAAAACAAGTCAAGAAGAAGAAGATAATGATACTACAGCCATCCTAATGCATCCTTTTATCACTGAATTTCTAATAGTGCGCAAAATGATCACCTTTCATTCGTTCGGTCTTTACACACATTATGCTGGCTGAGAGTAGCACAAATCATCAAGAGAGTACCATACAACTGACGAATATACACAACCATTTTTACTGTTCGTGAGCATTAAACCCCCACGACTATTTTGCGATGATTTCTTCTGGAAGTAATGCCTCTACCACACCAGCAGTGCTCTCATGTGGAAGTTTGAAAGTTACGGTAGTCTTGTCGTAATCTGATTCAAAAGCAGAAGAGTCGTCGTTGTATTGCTGCGTTTTACCCCAAGTGCTCTGGTGTGGACATGTCAAAGTTGCGGTGGTTTTGTCGAAATCTGATCCAAGATCGGTAGCGTTGTTGTCATAGTATTGCTGCGGTTTGCCTCCATGTCTACAGCAGACTCCTCCTCTCATAGCTTGATTGGTGCATCCTTCCCTGCTGCATCGTTTGACCTTGACCTTTGCTCCATGCTTAACGCACACTCCTCCTTTAGGAGCATTATTTGTGCATCCTTCATAGCTGCATTGTTTCTTCTTTGCCCCATGCTTAATGCATACTCCTCTTTCTAAGACTCGGTTCGTGCATCCATCTGCAGTGCATAGTTTCTTCTTCTTCTTTACCCCATGCTTAATACACACTCCTCTATTCTGAGCATAATTTGTGCATCCTTCATTGCTGCATCGTTTCACCTTTGCGCCATGCTTCATACATACTCCTACTCTCACAGCTAGATTGGTGCATCCTTCACTGCTGCATAGCTTTCTCTTTGCTCCATGCCTCATGCACACTCCTCCGTTGATGACTTTATTGGTGCATCCATCATAGCTGCATTGTCTGATCTTGACCTTTGCCATATGCTTAACGCACACTCCTTCATTAACAACTAGATTCGAGCATCCTTCCCTGCTCCATCGCTTAATCTTGACCTTCGCCCCATGCTTATTGCACACGCCTCCTTCACTAGCATTATTTTTGCATCCATCTGCAGTGCATAGTTTCTTCTTCTTCTTTGCCCCATGCTTAATACACACTCCTCTATTCTGAGCATGATTTGTGCATCCTTCGGAGCTGCACCGTTTGACCTTTGCTCCATGCCTCATGCACACTCCTCCATTCACGACTTGATTCGAGCATCCATCTGCAGAGCATATCTTTTAATACTTCCTCCAATCGTACTTCCCTCCAACTTTTCTGCTGACCTTAACAGACTGCTTCTTCTTCAAGCGGGGCGATCAATAATTGATGTCCCATCGTTTTGATTGGCAAGCAATAGATCTTTTCCGAGTAGAAGTTCGGCATCCCCCAGATACTGCATTCATCCGCCCCTTCTCCTTGGCAGCTGCCGCCCTAGCTTTCGCCATCTTACTAGCCTTGCAGATGAGCACAGCCAGGTCCTCTTCTTCCTCGCTCATCTTTGATGATGTAGGCTGCTAAGCAGTATGGTGTTGATGTTTTAGATACAACAATTAAGTACGCAGTGGTGATGAAGAATTTTGACTCGATGATTCAAGGTCGTGATTTTGTGTCCCGGAGTTGCAAAAGTTGTTCGCAAAACGACATCTAAATACCGCTCGCGCGCGCAAAAGACAGATATTTTGTTCAGGCTAAAAAGCACATGCTTTTGAGTCTCAAAAGAGGAAAGAGACAAAGCTTTTGCAATCGGCTTGTGGCGGCGGCCAACATACATATAGCTGCTGCTGCTCTGCTGGTCTGTGGCAAGAATGTTGTCGAATAGCATCACCCCAAGGCATCCGACGGCGATGCCGTACTTTTTCATCCCTTCAGCTTACTTCCGCAACTCACCCTACATCATCGCCTGCCAATGACAATAATTTTGGACACGACGTAGCGTCACAACCTGTAAAACACTGCCGCCGCAGCTGATCATGATGCTTCGACAGAAAGTACAATATAGCCGCCGCCAACTGCTGCTCGCAGGAGTGTAATGATGTTGCAAGCACCCGTGCATTTTTAGGACCCGTCGCCGTCGATGGCGATTCTATATATCATTATAGCAGTACGCCGCTGCAGGAGTGTTGTTATTATTCAATGGGCAAGAAACACGTTAACTACACTAGGCGTAACATGACATGGAAGTTAACATCGGTTTCAAGAAGTAAGTTAGATTAGACTACGGTCGATGGTGGTGAGCCAATTCCTCAATGCATACACGTGTAGATCAGTACGAGGTAACTCGGTCACGGATTGAGTCCCGTGTATTCCAACACTCCCTCGTGGCGAGGCATTACCATTCGATAAGAATCTTGCATAAACGAGCAAAGGTTTCGGTGTCAAGTTGTTCAGTCGATGCGTTTGCAAGTTGGTCTTGCTCTTGCTTGCAGACGGCACTTGATTTCGATTCGCCTCGAATTCGCAATTGATATAGAATGACCATACTTCAAAGGTATGTTTGTTCACGGAAGAATACCTGCCTTTGCCACATCCACTACTGTACAATTGAATTTGGAACTGTCATCTCCAATGGGAAGAACGTCTGGAATGCTTTCGTCATCGTCGTCGTAGGAATATACTTCTCGCGAGGAGTGCTTGCAGTTCATATCGATTCATATCGCTTTGCGCTACTCTTCAAAGTCGTTCATTCCGTATGTGACAATCTCAAGTACGAGAACACATGATTCTGTTCGCAACATCGCATAGATCGCTGATTCAAATTCAGCATTCTCATGTGCTATCTTCCAGAATCCAACGTAACATTCGAAAGCCTAAACCTAACTGATCGTCTGGCTTAGAAAATGAACCCCATTTCATCAAAGAATGTAAATACTTTTCTATCCGCATAAATTGCTGTTTCATGGCTCCACGCTGGATCCACTTAGAATCTTGAACACTTGTGTGCAGCAACCGCAGTATCAGGTCTCGACTGCCTCGCGAATAGGCGAACATCTCAGAATTGTACGAATGTGATTCCATGAGCTTAGTACCTGCGATGCAATCCATTGCTGTCCTATGGGAAATGGCTTTCTCAGGAAGCATTCATCTAGATTTCGCTACTTGGCCCGTTGATCACTGCCGTAGAGATCTGCGTTGACACTATTCGTTTCGGATAAGGTGAGGTTGAATGAGCTCGAAAGATACAGCAATCTCAATCCCTGTGAACTTGTCGATGTCTTATTTGTCTGTGAGAATGAAGTACTCTTTCCCGTCGACATGAAATTTCACGAAGTCGTCAAGAGTGTCTGTGCCTGTACTGACTAGAATGCAATTCCCCGCATACTTGCGTAGGGCCAGAATAAAGGAGGCTACAACAGCAGGAGCAAGTGCATCCAAACGAAATTCTTTCTCCACTACTTCAGTAGAACGGAGGAGATCTACTAGAACTGCCTTGCCCATTGATCGATACGGCTACGATGAAAAGACGTCAAAGGAAGTGACGCCCACAAAGATGTCGACGGGAAAAAAGGGAAAAAATATTGATAATACATATCATGACCATGCAACTTCGACCTCGTGAGAAGGAGATGCAACCGAAAAGGAAGAGGCAGAAGCTACAGCACGAAAGAGGAGAAAGACAACTGATAATGCATCACAACATTCCAACAATCGCATCCCAAATAGGCAAGCATAGTAGGCACGATGCAGCAGGCAAGGATGCAACAACCAAGTTGGACCAAGGACCAAGTGCAGCAGGGGGATTGTGCAAGTTTGCACAGCTCGCCCCATGTTGATGATGTGCACATGTCAAGAGTGAGGATGATGGGGAGAGTTGTGTTTCATTTAGGTGGATGATGATTTCATCGCAGCTTTTTTGGTGGCCTCGGTGGAGGTGGAGGCACCTTCGCTACTCTTTCTGGTGACTGCTGCTGCTGTAGGGGTGAGCATCTTTGCATTGTTTATTGAATGTACTGAGAGTGAAGGGATTCCCATACCAGCGTGCTGTCATGGTTCAAGTGAAAGGTACATCCTCTTCGCTTGCTTCACTTGATAAAATCAAATGGACCCAACGCCTTCACTTTTTCTGGGCTTAATCAGACATTGGTCCTGCCATTGGGATAGTCAGGAGAGGCCTTGAGGCAAGCTGTGAAGTGGATTTGAAGTCCCTCCCGGACTCCATTGATCTAGGATTTGAGACGCCACGTCAATACTGGTCGGATTTTCACCATTACCATTATTTTTTGGTTTGAAGCCAAAGGTATGCTCTGTCGAACCGGTGAACAATTTGGACCTCGAACCCTCTCGCTGAGGCTGCGTGTGGCGACAAGTGAACGCTCAAGGTACTGCGTTCCAATCAGAACCAAAACACAACAATTAACTAATCCAAATACACTTGACATTTTATTTCCATGAATTAAACACTTAATTATCTACCTACAAACTTGGCTGGTCGCCCACTAACAATTTAAGAGTAAGAGCACTTGCTGCAGACAATCCAGAAGGTCTTGGTGCACTTGGGAGTGTGCCTGCACTTGGCATCAAGAAGCCAGTTACACCTTGAGCAAGCAATGTTGCTGAAGCAAGAAACAACCCTGCACATATTCATACCCTTGCTCTCAATCCTGATGAAGTCCAGTCCCCTCACTCCATGGTCAATGTGGCTACACTCAAGCCTTGCAACACCAGATCCAATTGGCACCTTCATCCCCTCAGTTGTCTCTTTCTTTCCAGTAAACATCTCAGCACCTTTGATGTGCAAGTACCACATCTTCTCCATGGGATCCAACACATACCCATCAGGAACACCAAGTTTCATTGCCCTGTCAATCATGTTGAACTTCTCAACCACATGAATCCTGATTTGCATCCTGTAGGTAGTGACCACCTGCAACTTCCCATTCTCCCGTTGGTACTGCTTCACTGTCCATGAACCCCTTGGGTAACGCTTCCTCACCTCCCCAGACTTGGGCTTCTGGGTCCTCTCTCCCTCAAGAGGAACATCCAACCACTGAGTAACCTCCACCTGCTCGCCAATAGCTTCATCGTACTCATTCACAATGTTCTTCTTGTAGGTATGGTGCAACGGATGGACTTGACCATTCATGTCCACGTAGACATCTGTAGGATTGGGGAAGTGACGGTAGTTCTTTTCGTAGAGGTACTGGAAGTAGTCAATCAAGTGAAGGTGCTTGAAGTCAGGATCATTCAGCACCAATTGAGTTCTGCACATGGTGTTGATGCCGGAAAACTCAGTCCCTCCAGTCCGTTCATTTGGTTTCAGATTTTTCACAGATGACGAAGTCACTTCTTCATGAAATGCGGACAACTCCTCCCTCATTTCTTGGGTTTGATGGACATTGGTTCTGCCATGGGGATACTCAGGAGAATGCTTGAGGCAAGTTGTGAAGAGGATTTTTAGTCCATGCCCGAGTGCATGCTCAAACATTGGTGAGTGATCTGACTCCGGAGCCCCTCCCTTCAATTCATCCTCCTCCACCTCCTCTTGGCTCAAACTCAATCTCGACTCTTGCTGAGCCTCTACCGAGCTTGTTATTGGGCTGGCATCGATGACTGGAAGCAGTGGATCATCAAGACTAGCAATTTTATCGTCGTTGTCTTTCTCCTCCAAGCATTTGGGGCAACGTTTTCAGGCTGTGGGCTGCAACTCAGGTCACGTTGGAGCTGCAACTCAGGTAACGTTGTGATCACGTGATTCAACTCTGGTTAACGTAGGAATAGTAATAATCCAAGATCCTTTCCATCACATATTGTGAAATCCATTATGAACGTGACATCCCAGATCTTTTGCGCGTGCGTAGGTAAATACGGCTGGAGGGCATGGGGCGTGCCCCCAATGAGACAACTTGCCCGCCTGTAAAACTTCCCGCCGAGAGAGGCAATCTCGACTGTCGGCGCTACGCTATGATGCAATATTACATCAACTTCACAACGCATAAATCGCCGCTGATGGTAGGTCAAATAGTAATCTGGAGTGCCCGCAAGACCAAAATTTTATGCAGATTTCAATTTTGCACTCCACGGGCTGGTAGATGCAACGGTCGCTTTCGTATTATTACATAGTTAGTACGATGCTTATGATTTTGCACATTTTTCACCACCTCACTTCACTATCATCATATAAATCCACTTATAGTGCACAAATGCCATTCCATAGCAGTTTATCAATCAAATACTATTTAGAATGCATCAACATATATTTATTTATGTGCAAATCAAACAAATATTAATCAATCGCAATCATCGTCATTTCCTTCTTGGTGGCATGCGCCCCGTACCATCCCAAGGGAAGTCTTCTTCGTACAACTCTTCAGGTACAGTGCAAGTGTCCCAAACTTTGACGTTGTTGTCTCTCATCGCTCTTCCATTAACATCTCTTGTTATCACTAATTGATGATATTGCCTCCAAGCATCATCTGCATACTCCCTACCACATTTCCTACATCGCATCTTTGATTTCTTTCTCTTCCTTGGCTGGGGTACGGCAGTAACAGGCCTGGGCTCATCTGCATCACCATCATAGTTTGTTGCAGTTATTTGCTAGTCCTCAGTATCCATTGTATCTGTAAAGGGATGCGCAACTGCCGGCATTTCAGGTTGACCAAACTCGGGAAGATACGTGACAGCTGTAGCTCGATTGGTGTGCTTATCGTGCAACACTGTGATAGCCGGAGTGTGAGGACGAAGAATGGCTGCCTCTACCGCCCTCCTCTTCATAGATTTATAGGCATCCTGAAGATGACTGGCTCTTTTGTACGTCAATGCTGGCTTGGAATGACCAAGAGTATCGACCCAGCTGTTCCAACTTGTAGCGAAGTCAGACAATCTTATTCCAGAGTAGTTATCGGCTTCATAATCTGTTCCTCCCTGGAAGTTACCGCCATTGTCTTTAAAGTATTTCCACTCGTCATTTGAATGCATTCTCTCTGTCGAACGATTTCTTCTAGAGAGTTTCGACAACCAACTCGAAGAAGGAGGCATATCGATGGCAGCCTCCACTCCAGCATCAAGTCCATCATCGGAGAGATCATCCGCAGCTGTGCTGCCGCCATACTGTCGAGCTCATCATCTACATCGGAATCGTCACCAACCTGGCTTGGCGCTTATGTGGTATCGATAATGCCAAAGGACTTACCAGTGCACTGTAATGACTTTGATGATAAGTACCCTCTCCGGAGCGTCGCTCGGCGTCTCGTAGCATGTAGTGGCCGGCGAGTTTTCTCCTCTTTTTTTCTCCCCTTTTTTCGCCCCCAAATTTGTTGAAGCCCACAGCCTGAAAAAATTGCCGCATTTGGGCAAGTTCAGATCCAGCTTGCCCAGTAAACAGCTCATGAATACCATCCTAAACTAATCACTTATTTAAAAAAAAAAATCAAAGGTGAAGCCTTCATCGTCACTGTCTTCCTCCTCCGTATCAGAAACATCTTCCTCGTCCTCCTCGTCCTCCTCATCCTCCTCATGTTGCTGCTGCTCCTCTTCTGCTCCATTACTCTCACAATTAACGCTATTTCTACTCTCTCCACTCTCTGAGTTGTAGTCATAAGTTGATCCTTGTACAGAGACTATGTTTCCTGTGTTGAGCTTGCCCTTTGCTTCACATTTGACCTCTCTCTTAGGTACTTTGGCGTGCTCCACATCATAATACACACAGCTCCTTTTACGAGCAAACACCTGATTTCGGTTGGTAGTGCCATGAGAGTTGCGATCGCAGTATTTTGAGTTGGAACATGATTTTGCAGCAGAGAAATATGGCGAATTTTCTGCCTCCTTCTCCTCTAAACAAACATCACCTTCTTTTGAACAAGTTGGTTGTGCTTGTGTGTTCGTAATGGGTGAGCTCTTGTTTCCATCAGCTTCTTTGCCACAATTATTATCTGCCCTGTATTTGATACGGTCGGCAATGATTCTTGACTCGATAGTAATGTCATTCTCTCCTGAATCTGAATATTGAACAGTATATACAACTTTCTGGACCCCATCGATGCCCTTTTCACTCTCCGAAAACAGTACAACGCCATCCAAAGTTTCGTCCGTGCCTATTTTTGATACCCTGACTGGAGAACCAATACCATAGATCAGCTGGTCTTCATAAAAATATATATCATGCGCATCGGATGTCTCGGGTGTCACCTTGACCTTGTACACCCGTCGACCATTTTCAAAGTGCATAAATACTTCTTCAACTTGTGTACTCTTTGCTTGCAGAAGCTTTGCTTCGTGTGAGCACCGCAGGTTATGCAATACCTTGCATCCTACAGGAAATTTCGACATGGAAACGAACTTGGGCGCAAGTGGTTGGAGTTTGTCGATATCAATATCAACGCCAAAAATATCAACGCCAGCGTTCTCATAATTCATTTTGAAAGGTGCCACTATTTCCAATATTCACGAACTCGACTCCACTCTTAGAGCTTGACTTGAGGTTGGTAGTTTGTTGTTCGCATAATGACCTTAGGCAGGTAGGGTGAGCAAGGTGAATGAATGCAATACACAAGTAGGTAGTGAATAGAAGTAGGCAAAAAATGCCAACCATGACGTACTTTAAGATTTCCGTTAATTTTAGAAGTAGGCAAAAAATGTGTGATATCCGCGAAAAGCACTTGGCGAGTGCTACGACACAGGGCCATAAAGAAGGGCTGCGTGTCGCAGACAGACCACTCATATCATCCCGATTGTTCTTCGTCTATGTATGAGAGGTACAGTAGATTCGAAATACTTACAGTTAGCTAGTAGCAAAATTCAAAATTCAAAATCGGTAGGTCGGCTGTTTGTCGGAATCACAACGATTTCGTCTGCTAGTCGGCGCGCCATTCGACGCACGACGCAACTTCCCTCGACAAAAAAAGAGCCGCACCATGACAGCCTCACACCCTACTACCCTCATTACACAACTAAATGTCAACATTCCGAAGTAATAATGTACATTCTAGACCATTTTTTGACGCTGAATTCAATGGTTTTATCGGTGGCTCGCCATATTCAGCAAAAAGAGACGTTTGACCGCCACAATAGCGGTGGTGATTTTCATCCCCTCCGCCGCAGAGCACCTGTTGCCAGTAGCATAAAGGCGTCGTTTCGGTCCATGAAACAGCAAGTAAGGTTGTAGGGGCGACCAATGTTATATATATGGACGGAATATGCGCGAATTAACCGGGTGTGGGTCTCATGCAACGCCTATCCAACCTACCAAATCTATGAAGTCAATTTAGAAAGATTTCCACAATTTATCTCCATCAATAGTGGGTATATATCTGACACAAAACATGTTGAAACCGCACCATGGATCACAGTTGTCTTGTCTACTATATGATAATCAAGATTGTTGAGGTGGACTGCTCCATCTTACCACAGTGACTACTGCAACCCGGTTTCCTCGACAACTACTGATTGTGGGTTATGAGAAGCCCACCCGAAGACGCCTACACGAGTGTTGTGGCATGATAATGACGTTTCCTCAATGTGCAATTGGGAACCTTTCGCCTCATCAAATCAACAGCCATCTCTTGTGCGCCTTTTGCTGTGGTTGGAGACAATGTTACAACTGTTATCAGTGCCTTTCCTACGAAGTCTCATGGAATGAGAGGCCAGATGATCGACATAAAACTCCATGATGGCGTAGATGTTGCGTGCAATTAATGAATCCGAGTAAGCTAAACAATTATCATAGCTTACAGATGGAGTTATTAATGATCTGCTACTATTATGTTATCTAAATTACATAAACATGAGCATCTTATGACATGCCTGGTATGTGCAGATTTTCATGTGTGTGTGCGTCACCTGCAATTATCATCAAATCCACTTTGAATTAGACGCTACAGCTTACATAATCGGAATCAGCGTGAAAAATTGGGTTAGGGAGTGTCTTCTTAGTGTTGATGGAGGGTATATGGGATCGATAATGCTATGGTTTGCCTTCGGATTCGTCATGTCAGATGCACTTTTTCAAGATTTTTTTACTGTTCGTGCGTAAGTACCTCAAATATCGAGGCAATTGAACGGAGCACCACCACCAGCCGTACAAAATACATTCCAAACAGTATAAATAGAAAGTTATTAGTCTTTCAACTTAAAGCATCGGCATATTATTGGCCAATATTGGCGTAGTAATGCCAGATTTTCTGCGACGCAACAAGATTTGGCTGGGTGTTGGGGAGAAAAATACCTATAAAAATCCATAATATCACTTGTTGTGTTCGATATTGGATTTTCTATCCGTGCGGCGCCGCATCGCCGCATAAGCTTGGGGTCACCAACTCAATGGACACGCCGCTTTTTTCTACGTACGTAGGACGATTCCTATCGTAGGTACTCCCACCAAATTCGGCGAGGAACATGTTTTTTTTAATGTCACAACAGACACAGCTCACAAAATACTAATTTTTACCCTTGCTATTTTGGCAACGCTTATGGAGAGACATCATCGACAATAATAAGTAAAGCAAGACTCATTCTAGACCAAAATTTCACATAGAATTCGGTTATCCCCTTGGTAGTGGTCGAATTTCAACGTGGGAGTCAGTACGAGACTTCTCAGGTCCCACTAACAATTTAACTAGGGCCACATTTAAGGTACCTCTGCAAAGCCAGATAATCAACTGTTAATTTCAACAAAGGATCTTAATATGCATAGATGCAATTAGGCTTCATCAAACTGCCTTCTCCACCTAATACAGTCGAGCTACGGCGACATCTCACTTTCGCTTGTAAATTTGATCATTTTGTTAGTGATTTACTAATTTAGACGGATATTTTTTGTTAGTGCGCCAAAGCACGAGCGCGTGACCAGAAATCCTAATCGGCAAGCTTATGCGGCGAATGGCGCGTCGACTCGCCTGGAGAGCATCGGTGAGAGGATCAACGACGGCAAGACCGTTATTGCTACTTGACACGTGTGAACAAAAAGGATGATTGTCGGAACAGTATCAGGTACAGTACCGGAGTCATAGTCCTGAGACAGTTGCTTAGTTCAGGCTAAATCAAAAGTAAGGGGATGGGGCAACGCATGGCTGAGTTGTCGAGCTATTCCAAGTCTTGGTCCAAGTAAGTGGTTGTAAGTCGGAGCTATTCCGGAAAGATGAGGTCCGATCGGACTACCACTCTGACTTATCTCTTTCTCACATATTCTATGATGAATCAACATGTATTGCTAGGATATGAGAGTGAGAAGAAGAGGGTTCGGGATCACGCCAAGAGGCAAAACCCTGACACTTGGACCTGTCGGACTGTTGCGGAACCTCAGCTCGACTATCAGATGCAATGCATTCCTGTGCTTGGAAAAGACAGAGGAGGCCTGTCTGCTCAAATTCGGGTGGCGACGATCAGTCGATGCAAGATCCCTTCATGCCCAAACTCTTGCGCCTTCAAGCCCCACACAAGGACACCGCTACGAGGTACAAGGTCGACATCACCCGAGTGATGGGTCTTCCTGAGACTATCTACCCGGCGGACCACAACCAATACGTGACAGCCAATCATTTGTGTCATTGTGGCGAGTCTTCGGTCGGCTGGCGGAGCCAGTGTGTTAGTCCTCTTCACGTCTGCTACTCCACGCTTGCCATCAACAAGGGACGGAACGGCTGCGCAGGTCCTGACCACGGTTGCTGCCACAAGCTTCGGCAGGTGCATTATTCCTGGACCATACTCTGGAAACTTCACAATTGTTCCCTGAACCCCTCTCTTTTACTTTCAGCTGATAGATCAATCAGTAGATCAATCAGCATGTAAGTAAATAAAGGGAGTGTTAGAGAACCCCTCTTGTTTAATGTGAGATTCTCTCTCTAAGATATTCTTTAGGAAGAGGAGACGACTACTTCAAGTGTAATGTTAGCAACAAAATTTCGTTCCCATATCAACTTTCTCCTCTCTTTCTGCTTTAAGTATTCATACCTTGGTTTCAAAACAATCAATTAAGTACTTCACTTCACCTCACCTCATAGTATGGTATGATTGTCCTCTCTGACCACCATCGACTATTGCTATTGCGGGGCTTGGTCGAAGATACAAATAATAAATGCTTTACCGTAATTGTACATTACATATCAAAGCAGAGGAAGACGACTCAGACCTCTCAGCGTAACCAAATTCTTCAAAGATCACTCTGCTCCATGAAACAAACGAACACAATAATTTTTCAGCCTGAAGATCAGGATCTCCTGACGATTGATTTTACCCAGCAGGCCAAAGGACCGACGATTGATGAAGAAAGATGAATTGACACAGTTCAGACGATGACAATCTGGCAGAAGCGGAAGCGGAAGCGGAAGCGGAACCTCCCTCGATCCTTAGATCCCTGTATAGCATAATGCGTGTTAGAATAGACGATATAGGAGTTTGTCCCAGCGGTAGTCATACCGGGACCGCTTACTCCTTACTTGGCTTGTTCTAGCTCGACTCTCGACGGCACGTCGACCAACGCTCTTGTCCGCCCGAATACACAATAGAAGTAAATAGTAAAACCCCCTTTACTGTGTGGTGTTGTTCCATATAACGTACGTCCTTAGACGGTTGGAACGGCATCCACTAAACACTTCTATTACCGTAATTGTAACAATGCGCCATTGTAAGTAGTGTCATTAATGGCCAAGCTCCTTGGGAAGTCTCTTGCTTCTTGGATGATGATAACACTGCAGTTGTATCCCCTCGAGCCTTAAGAAAGATGAAAGAATGTGCTTGTCTAATGGATATAGTGAGTAATTTTCTAACAAAGCTTCAAAATCTACCATAACTGCATTTGGTTTGCTTTCATTCAAATGGCCTTGAAAGCTGCTCGGAGGCCTGTTCAACCAGAAACCGGAGTGCAGTGGTTGACTCTTTAGCAGAAGAGCAGGCAAGTACATAGATGTAGCAGATGTAGGAGAGTAAGAGTGGTGTAAGATGATGTGGGGTAAACAAGTGTAACATAGGTAACAAAATGTCTCTCAGTCGAATATTGTTACACAACAGATAGATTATATATTACAATTTGTACCAGCGAGTCATCAGCGATCGTTACAATCTGTGTAACAGAGCGCCGATGGTGTAGTGGTAACATAAATGCCTTCCAAGCATTTGCCCTGGGTTCGATTCCCGGTCGGCGCATCTCATTTTTGCTTTTGCATAGCTCAGTACTCCCACACCAAATGTGATGTTGTTGTTCTACTAATCTTTGTTCATCTGTCTCTCCCATTCTCTTTTGTCTGCCAATAAGGTTCGTTCATGTTTCGGAGGAGTTGACTCTATTGTAGTGGAAACTTTGTAACACAATAATCTATGTGACGAATTGTGTGACGAATTGTGAAGGGTCCCGACATCGGTCAAGACAAGTCTGCTTGTACTTACGGATTTTCTCCCTCTCTTGTAGCTTCAACTTCAAGACGGACGAAGGTGCCTTGTTACGGTAGGATCGGCAGTCCGTGTCAGTAATGCGAGTGTCGAAGACAGTTTGACACTGTCTCTGCTAGATATAGAAGTGGGAGACTGGGAGACCATCACGTCTCCGCGTTCTTCCTTTGTTGTCACTTGGGTCAACCCATCAGTCGTTGCGTTGTGCTGTTGCGTGGCATTTTCGGCATTTGCTGCGGGAGCATCCTCTTCAGCGGGGCGTGGGTACCTGAGTAGATAAAAGGTTCGTATTCAACAGCGCCGGGAGTAAAGGCTTCCTTGCATAAGGAGCCAAATTCCGTCATGACATCATCGTGGCGGCAATGAACGAGACAGCCCACCTTGCATTGGATTGGAAGACATGTTCAACCATAATTTTTGCACCACATCCACATCCATCGCATAGGTCCGGCATATCCAGCGGCTCAAGGTTCTACTGGAGACGTAGGTTGTCTCAAAACTCTTCCGCTGACAGAGCTGTGCCATTGAGGCGGTTTGGGATTGGGACAGTCGTCAGCCAACATCCAGAATCCAGTTTCACAGATCCGTTCCAACCTCCTCTTATCACCTGGTTCCTCCCTTCCAAACTGGGTGAGAAAGTACTCAACATCAGTCTGCTTCACCATCTGTGAGTCAAACTTTGCCATCTCCACCACTTTCTTGTGGGGGATCTCGGATCTCGTGCAGAGGGCCCGACGCTAGTCGACCAGGTGCTTCACCGACTGTCGCGACGTGTTGAAGCAATTCTCACTGATTGTTCCACCACACTAATAGAGAGCAGGTGTCGCAACTTTCCATTTCCAGATAGTTCCAATGGCGAGGTGCCAACGAAGGTGGGATTGGTTCAATCGGCACAAGAAGGGATCCCACGTTGGGCAAAATACGCGATAGATATGCCACATTCTGAAGGGACGGAGCAAACGCAGAATAAGCCGCCACGCGTTGTGTGTAGGCACCAAGGTACCAGTGACTACGTCCGTAACTCAGTTCCGGAATTTTGGCCGCTCCAATGGCAGCTTTTGCAGCTTCCTCGTCTTGCAGGCAGCGTACAAACATGGTGGGATTTGTCTAGTCCAGGATAGCATCCAATATACCTTTTCGTTGAGAAGCTGAAGCATAGAGTTAGAGTAGCGTTATCAGATGTATTACCGAATGGTTAGTTTATGCCCGTCTAATAGTTGATGTATGATGTACCCCCATTTCTTGTGGAGAGGTTCTTCCAAAGAATGAGCAAAAATATTCCAGCCTTACCCGCTCCTTGAGACAAGCAGACAAAACACCTCTCCTGTTGCAGAGCGATCGTTTCATATGGAACTAATGAGAGTCGTTGGTGACTGTGAAGTGCATGAGAAACAACCACCTCAGGTAGACAGCTTTGTTAGGTGACTTAATCGACTTGACCGATCGATTTGTAACAGAAGGGTAGGTATGGTAAGTACGATGAGGCTATCTACTCAGAGATGAAATTTTCGCCAGCCAAAGCACGGGCCAAACCCAAACCGAAATCAATCAGTTAACAACTTCGTTGCAATCAATGAATACAATGGTATCGACTCGAGGTTCCACACGCAACGCTAATACGCAGCATGAGAACATGTCCAGCGCTTCTGAGTCTAAGTCTAAGCCGGAGCCCATGCTTAATCTGGGCGAGAAGGCCGACATGGTTCAAGCAGCATCCGCCGGACTGAAAAAATCCAGCAACAATGTAAGTGATAACGAATGAAGTGCGACTTGTGTTCTCCTTATTCAGATTATCTCATCTTGAGTCTCTTACTCGGTAAAAGGTGCAACCAGTTGAGACGATGCAGGAATCCAAGCCCAAAACAAGGAACGGCAAGAAGGAAGAGAGACTACCGTGATTATGAACGGCGACGGCGGAGAGAATTTCCATCCCAACGTCGGACCGCCACCAGTCGATCATGGTGTTGCTTTGGTCTACTGCAGAAAGTGCAATTGGGAACATTACCCTGTCCCTGGCGAATCGTATGAGAGTGAGAAGAAGAGGGTTCGGGATCACGCCAAGAGGCAAAACCCTGACACTTGGACCTGTCGGACTGTTGCGGAACCTCAGCTCGACTATCAGATGCAATGCATTCCTGTGCTTGGAAAAGACAGAGGAGGCCTGCCTGCTCAAATTCGGGTGGCGACGATCAGTCGATGCAAGATCCCTTCATGCCCAAACTCTTGCGTCTTCAAGCCCCACAAGGACACCGCTACGAGGTACAAGGTCGACATCACCCGAGTGATGGGTCTTCCTGAGACTATCTACCCGGCGGACCACAACCAATACGTGACAGCCAATCATTTGTGTCACCGTGGCGAGTCTTCGGTCGGCTGGCGGAGCCAGTGTGTTAGTCCTCTTCACGTCTGCTACTCCACGCTTGCCATCAACAAGGGACGGAACGGCTGCGCAGGTCCTGACCACGGTTGCTGCCACAAGCTTACTGGTTTCGGCAGGTGCATTATTCCTGGACCATACTCTGGAAACTTCACAATTGTTCCCTGAACCCCTCTCTTTTACTTTCAGCTGATAGATCAATCAGTAGATCAATCAGCATGTAAGTAAATAAAGGGAGTGTTAGAGAACCCCTCTTGTTTAATGTGAGATTCTCTCTCTAAGATATTCTTTAGGAAGAGGAGACGACTACTTCAAGTGTAATGTTAGCAACAAAATTTCGTTCCCATATCAACTTTCTCCTCTCTTTCTGCTTTAAGTATTCATACCTTGGTTTCAAAACAATCAATTAAGTACTTCACTTCACCTCACCTCATAGTATGGTATGATTGTCCTCTCTGACCACCATCGACTATTGCTATTGCGGGGCTTGGTCGAAGATACAAATAATAAATGCTTTACCGTAATTGTACATTACATATCAAAGCAGAGGAAGACGACTCAGACCTCTCAGCGTAACCAAATTCTTCAAAGATCACTCTGCTCCATGAAACAAACGAACACAATAATTTTTCAGCCTGAAGATCAGGATCTCCTGACGATTGATTTTACCCAGCAGGCCAAAGGACCGACGATTGATGAAGAAAGATGAATTGACACAGTTCAGACGATGACAATCTGGCAGAAGCGGAAGCGGAAGCGGAACCTCCCTCGATCCTTAGATCCCTGTATAGCATAATGCGTGTTAGAATAGACGATATAGGAGTTTGTCCCAGCGGTAGTCATACCGGGACCGCTTACTCCTTACTTGGCTTGTTCTAGCTCGACTCTCGACGGCACGTCGACCAACGCTCTTGTCCGCCCGAATACACAATAGAAGTAAATAGTAAAACCCCCTTTACTGTGTGGTGTTGTTCCATATAACGTACGTCCTTAGACGGTTGGAACGGCATCCACTAAACACTTCTATTACCGTAATTGTAACAATGCGCCATTGTAAGTAGTGTCATTAATGGCCAAGCTCCTTGGGAAGTCTCTTGCTTCTTGGATGATGATAACACTGCAGTTGTATCCCCTCGAGCCTTAAGAAAGATGAAAGAATGTGCTTGTCTAATGGATATAGTGAGTAATTTTCTAACAAAGCTTCAAAATCTACCATAACTGCATTTGGTTTGCTTTCATTCAAATGGCCTTGAAAGCTGCTCGGAGGCCTGTTCAACCAGAAACCGGAGTGCAGTGGTTGACTCTTTAGCAGAAGAGCAGGCAAGTACATAGATGTAGCAGATGTAGGAGATGGTGTAAGATGATGTGGGGTAAACAAGTGTAACATAGGTAACAAAATGTCTCTCAGTCGAATATTGTTACACAACAGATAGATTATATATTACAATTTGTACCAGCGAGTCATCAGCGATCGTTACAATCTGTGTAACAGAGCGCCGATGGTGTAGTGGTAACATAAATGCCTTCCAAGCATTTGCCCTGGGTTCGATTCCCGGTCGGCGCATCTCATTTTTGCTTTTGCATAGCTCAGTACTCCCACACCAAATGTGATGTTGTTGTTCTACTAATCTTTGTTCATCTGTCTCTCCCATTCTCTTTTGTCTGCCAATAAGGTTCGTTCATGTTTCGGAGGAGTTGACTCTATTGTAGTGGAAACTTTGTAACACAATAATCTATGTGACGAATTGTGTGACGAATTGTGAAGGGTCCCGACATCGGTCAAGACAAGTCTGCTTGTACTTACGGATTTTCTCCCTCTCTTGTAGCTTCAACTTCAAGACGGACGAAGGTGCCTTGTTACGGTAGGATCGGCAGTCCGTGTCAGTAATGCGAGTGTCGAAGACAGTTTGACACTGTCTCTGCTAGATATAGAAGTGGGAGACTGGGAGACCATCACGTCTCCGCGTTCTTCCTTTGTTGTCACTTGGGTCAACCCATCAGTCGTTGCGTTGTGCTGTTGCGTGGCATTTTCGGCATTTGCTGCGGGAGCATCCTCTTCAGCGGGGCGTGGGTACCTGAGTAGATAAAAGGTTCGTATTCAACAGCGCCGGGAGTAAAGGCTTCCTTGCATAAGGAGCCAAATTCCGTCATGACATCATCGTGGCGGCAATGAACGAGACAGCCCACCTTGCATTGGATTGGAAGACATGTTCAACCATAATTTTTGCACCACATCCACATCCATCGCATAGGTCCGGCATATCCAGCGGCTCAAGGTTCTACTGGAGACGTAGGTTGTCTCAAAACTCTTCCGCTGACAGAGCTGTGCCATTGAGGCGGTTTGGGATTGGGACAGTCGTCAGCCAACATCCAGAATCCAGTTTCACAGATCCGTTCCAACCTCCTCTTATCACCTGGTTCCTCCCTTCCAAACTGGGTGAGAAAGTACTCAACATCAGTCTGCTTCACCATCTGTGAGTCAAACTTTGCCATCTCCACCACTTTCTTGTGGGGGATCTCGGATCTCGTGCAGAGGGCCCGACGCTAGTCGACCAGGTGCTTCACCGACTGTCGCGACGTGTTGAAGCAATTCTCACTGATTGTTCCACCACACTAATAGAGAGCAGGTGTCGCAACTTTCCATTTCCAGATAGTTCCAATGGCGAGGTGCCAACGAAGGTGGGATTGGTTCAATCGGCACAAGAAGGGATCCCACGTTGGGCAAAATACGCGATAGATATGCCACATTCTGAAGGGACGGAGCAAACGCAGAATAAGCCGCCACGCGTTGTGTGTAGGCACCAAGGTACCAGTGACTACGTCCGTAACTCAGTTCCGGAATTTTGGCCGCTCCAATGGCAGCTTTTGCAGCTTCCTCGTCTTGCAGGCAGCGTACAAACATGGTGGGATTTGTCTAGTCCAGGATAGCATCCAATATACCTTTTCGTTGAGAAGCTGAAGCATAGAGTTAGAGTAGCGTTATCAGATGTATTACCGAATGGTTAGTTTATGCCCGTCTAATAGTTGATGTATGATGTACCCCCATTTCTTGTGGAGAGGTTCTTCCAAAGAATGAGCAAAAATATTCCAGCCTTACCCGCTCCTTGAGACAAGCAGACAAAACACCTCTCCTGTTGCAGAGCGATCGTTTCATATGGAACTAATGAGAGTCGTTGGTGACTGTGAAGTGCATGAGAAACAACCACCTCAGGTAGACAGCTTTGTTAGGTGACTTAATCGACTTGACCGATCGATTTGTAACAGAAGGGTAGGTATGGTAAGTACGATGAGGCTATCTACTCAGAGATGAAATTTTCGCCAGCCAAAGCACGGGCCAAACCCAAACCGAAATCAATCAGTTAACAACTTCGTTGCAATCAATGAATACAATGGTATCGACTCGAGGTTCCACACGCAACGCTAATACGCAGCATGAGAACATGTCCAGCGCTTCTGAGTCTAAGTCTAAGCCGGAGCCCATGCTTAATCTGGGCGAAAGGCCGACATGGTTCAAGCAGCATCCGCCGGACTGAAAAAATCCAGCAACAATGTAAGTGATAACGAATGAAGTGCGACTTGTGTTCTCCTTATTCAGATTATCTCATCTTGAGTCTCTTACTCGGTAAAAGGTGCAACCAGTTGAGACGATGCAGGAATCCAAGCCCAAAACAAGGAACGGCAAGAAGGAAGAGAGACTACCGTGATTATGAACGGCGACGGCGGAGAGAATTTCCATCCCAGCGTCGGACCGCCACCAGTCGATCATGGTGTTGCTTTGGTCTACTGCAGAAAGTGCAATTGGGAACATTACCCTGTCCCTGGCGAATCGTATGAGAGTGAGAAGAAGAGGGTTCGGGATCACGCCAAGAGGCAAAACCCTGACACTTGGACCTGTCGGACTGTTGCGGAACCTCAGCTCGACTATCAGATGCAATGCATTCCTGTGCTTGGAAAAGACAGAGGAGGCCTGCCTGCTCAAATTCGGGTGGCGACGATCAGTCGATGCAAGATCCCTTCATGCCCAAACTCTTGCGTCTTCAAGCCCCACAAGGACACCGCTACGAGGTACAAGGTCGACATCACCCGAGTGATGGGTCTTCCTGAGACTATCTACCCGGCGGACCACAACCAATACGTGACAGCCAATCATTTGTGTCACCGTGGCGAGTCTTCGGTCGGCTGGCGGAGCCAGTGTGTTAGTCCTCTTCACGTCTGCTACTCCACGCTTGCCATCAACAAGGGACGGAACGGCTGCGCAGGTCCTGACCACGGTTGCTGCCACAAGCTTACTGGTTTCGGCAGGTGCATTATTCCTGGACCATACTCTGGAAACTTCACAATTGTTCCCTGAACCCCTCTCTTTTACTTTCAGCTGATAGATCAATCAGTAGATCAATCAGCATGTAAGTAAATAAAGGGAGTGTTAGAGAACCCCTCTTGTTTAATGTGAGATTCTCTCTCTAAGATATTCTTTAGGAAGAGGAGACGACTACTTCAAGTGTAATGTTAGCAACAAAATTTCGTTCCCATATCAACTTTCTCCTCTCTTTCTGCTTTAAGTATTCATACCTTGGTTTCAAAACAATCAATTAAGTACTTCACTTCACCTCACCTCATAGTATGGTATGATTGTCCTCTCTGACCACCATCGACTATTGCTATTGCGGGGCTTGGTCGAAGATACAAATAATAAATGCTTTACCGTAATTGTACATTACATATCAAAGCAGAGGAAGACGACTCAGACCTCTCAGCGTAACCAAATTCTTCAAAGATCACTCTGCTCCATGAAACAAACGAACACAATAATTTTTCAGCCTGAAGATCAGGATCTCCTGACGATTGATTTTACCCAGCAGGCCAAAGGACCGACGATTGATGAAGAAAGATGAATTGACACAGTTCAGACGATGACAATCTGGCAGAAGCGGAAGCGGAAGCGGAACCTCCCTCGATCCTTAGATCCCTGTATAGCATAATGCGTGTTAGAATAGACGATATAGGAGTTTGTCCCAGCGGTAGTCATACCGGGACCGCTTACTCCTTACTTGGCTTGTTCTAGCTCGACTCTCGACGGCACGTCGACCAACGCTCTTGTCCGCCCGAATACACAATAGAAGTAAATAGTAAAACCCCCTTTACTGTGTGGTGTTGTTCCATATAACGTACGTCCTTAGACGGTTGGAACGGCATCCACTAAACACTTCTATTACCGTAATTGTAACAATGCGCCATTGTAAGTAGTGTCATTAATGGCCAAGCTCCTTGGGAAGTCTCTTGCTTCTTGGATGATGATAACACTGCAGTTGTATCCCCTCGAGCCTTAAGAAAGATGAAAGAATGTGCTTGTCTAATGGATATAGTGAGTAATTTTCTAACAAAGCTTCAAAATCTACCATAACTGCATTTGGTTTGCTTTCATTCAAATGGCCTTGAAAGCTGCTCGGAGGCCTGTTCAACCAGAAACCGGAGTGCAGTGGTTGACTCTTTAGCAGAAGAGCAGGCAAGTACATAGATGTAGCAGATGTAGGAGATGGTGTAAGATGATGTGGGGTAAACAAGTGTAACATAGGTAACAAAATGTCTCTCAGTCGAATATTGTTACACAACAGATAGATTATATATTACAATTTGTACCAGCGAGTCATCAGCGATCGTTACAATCTGTGTAACAGAGCGCCGATGGTGTAGTGGTAACATAAATGCCTTCCAAGCATTTGCCCTGGGTTCGATTCCCGGTCGGCGCATCTCATTTTTGCTTTTGCATAGCTCAGTACTCCCACACCAAATGTGATGTTGTTGTTCTACTAATCTTTGTTCATCTGTCTCTCCCATTCTCTTTTGTCTGCCAATAAGGTTCGTTCATGTTTCGGAGGAGTTGACTCTATTGTAGTGGAAACTTTGTAACACAATAATCTATGTGACGAATTGTGTGACGAATTGTGAAGGGTCCCGACATCGGTCAAGACAAGTCTGCTTGTACTTACGGATTTTCTCCCTCTCTTGTAGCTTCAACTTCAAGACGGACGAAGGTGCCTTGTTACGGTAGGATCGGCAGTCCGTGTCAGTAATGCGAGTGTCGAAGACAGTTTGACACTGTCTCTGCTAGATATAGAAGTGGGAGACTGGGAGACCATCACGTCTCCGCGTTCTTCCTTTGTTGTCACTTGGGTCAACCCATCAGTCGTTGCGTTGTGCTGTTGCGTGGCATTTTCGGCATTTGCTGCGGGAGCATCCTCTTCAGCGGGGCGTGGGTACCTGAGTAGATAAAAGGTTCGTATTCAACAGCGCCGGGAGTAAAGGCTTCCTTGCATAAGGAGCCAAATTCCGTCATGACATCATCGTGGCGGCAATGAACGAGACAGCCCACCTTGCATTGGATTGGAAGACATGTTCAACCATAATTTTTGCACCACATCCACATCCATCGCATAGGTCCGGCATATCCAGCGGCTCAAGGTTCTACTGGAGACGTAGGTTGTCTCAAAACTCTTCCGCTGACAGAGCTGTGCCATTGAGGCGGTTTGGGATTGGGACAGTCGTCAGCCAACATCCAGAATCCAGTTTCACAGATCCGTTCCAACCTCCTCTTATCACCTGGTTCCTCCCTTCCAAACTGGGTGAGAAAGTACTCAACATCAGTCTGCTTCACCATCTGTGAGTCAAACTTTGCCATCTCCACCACTTTCTTGTGGGGGATCTCGGATCTCGTGCAGAGGGCCCGACGCTAGTCGACCAGGTGCTTCACCGACTGTCGCGACGTGTTGAAGCAATTCTCACTGATTGTTCCACCACACTAATAGAGAGCAGGTGTCGCAACTTTCCATTTCCAGATAGTTCCAATGGCGAGGTGCCAACGAAGGTGGGATTGGTTCAATCGGCACAAGAAGGGATCCCACGTTGGGCAAAATACGCGATAGATATGCCACATTCTGAAGGGACGGAGCAAACGCAGAATAAGCCGCCACGCGTTGTGTGTAGGCACCAAGGTACCAGTGACTACGTCCGTAACTCAGTTCCGGAATTTTGGCCGCTCCAATGGCAGCTTTTGCAGCTTCCTCGTCTTGCAGGCAGCGTACAAACATGGTGGGATTTGTCTAGTCCAGGATAGCATCCAATATACCTTTTCGTTGAGAAGCTGAAGCATAGAGTTAGAGTAGCGTTATCAGATGTATTACCGAATGGTTAGTTTATGCCCGTCTAATAGTTGATGTATGATGTACCCCCATTTCTTGTGGAGAGGTTCTTCCAAAGAATGAGCAAAAATATTCAATCCTCTTGTATAAAGGTGATATCTTCTTGAGTGTGTCCGAGTAGTTGGCTCCGTCCAGGAGGTATTATCGACATTGTAAAGTTCCTGTTGCGGTGTACTCCCCCTTGATGATAAGGTGTCTGACTGAGTTTTGTAGCGGATGTTGGAGTATTCGTAACCTCATCTACATAACTGCCATTAGACGTACCGGCCACGGATTTTTGTATGGGCAACGCACGCTTGAATTTAAGCGAGAACGTGGCTCGAAGCTAGAATCACTTGAGATAGTGAAGATAAAGGGAATGAAGTGAAGATTCGTCACTATGCGCAACATGATTTACAACGTACAGAACTATGCTTGCCAAAGGTGTATACAGGATGAAGAGTCACTCTCAAGACACGCGATTAGGGACACCATCCATCGTCCATTATGAGATAATATCGGTCGACGTAGATGACATCCTACCAAGAACCAAGAACCCGAACGAGGTGATGATTAAGCTCCCGAACGAGGTGATGATTAAGCTCTGAGAAAATAACAAACGACCTCGGGCAGGAAGAAGGACATGGCAAGAGCCTCTGAGACAACACGATGAATGAGAAGTAGGAGAGAGAACTCAATCAATTAAGTATCCAGAACGATAGAACTAGACACCGGACTACAGCGGTGAAAGAGGTAAAGATACCAGCAACTCATTTCTGTACGACGATCAATTTTGACTTGGACCGTCTCTACGATGTGGTCAAAGCATCTCGTGACACTCGGGCATACAGAACCGCGATGCATATGAGGAGTTACATTGAAAGGATGCACTCGGGCATACAGAACCGCGATGCATATGAGGAGTTACTTTAAAAGGATGTACATTGAAAGGTATTTACGTTTACGGGGAGACCGTAGAGGCTAGTGAAGATTGATCCAGCCGGTATGTAGGGATCATTTTGACCGCACTTCGTCTTGGACACCTCGAAAGCTGTTTACGGAATTATACGTTACCTGGATAGGTATCCAGATAGGAGACTTGCTATGTCTACAATGCATGTCGAAGAAGCCCCAAAGCATAGCACAGATTGGAAGGATTTTTACGGGAGACGATTGAGGAAGACCCAGCGGAAATACCAGTTCCGTTGGGAGAGAAGGCGAGGATCAGAATCTTATCGAACAATAAACAAGAAGCAGAGTACGGTTGAATTTACAAATCTTGGAGCCGACACCGAGATGGTAACGATGCGCTTCGCGAGAGGTTTGACAGTTGCACTGAAGATCAACCTAAAGATGTTCGCTGTACCAACTGACTGAGCACATTCGCGGTACCAATTGACTGAACACCTGATTTCTTTTGTGACAATGACAGTATGGTGAAGGTTACGAATACTCCAACATCCGCTACAAAACTCAGTCAGACACCTTATCATCAAGGGGGAGTACACCGCAACAGGAACTTTACAATGTCGATAATACCTCCTGGACGGAGCCAACTACTCGGACACACTCAAGAAGATATCACCTTTATACAAGAGGATTCAACTTTATATTACCCAAATCAGTGCACGATAGTGGATGAGAAGATTTCCAATGAGACTTAGCTTTATGAATCGCAAGCGTAAGCTTACAATTCACGGGGAGCGTTTCGTGTAGCACAGAACGTCTCATTCCCTTAGACGATCACTCACTTCTCACCAATCTTTATCCTTGTTATGTATCCTTACCATGTAATTATATTATTAGTTGATGTTATCGCAGTAGTACTGATTTGTCTGTATATTACGTAATCATTAACGTAGTGTGAGAAACGAATCCATATCCAGCGGCTCAAGGTTCTACTGGAGACGTAGGTTGTCTCAAAACTCTTCTGCTGACAGAGCTGTGCCATTGAGGCGGTTTGGGATTGGGACAGTCGTCAGCCAACATCCAGAATCCAGTTTCACAGATCCGTTCCAACCATCGGCATCGGCGGCAGCAGTATGCATTGACTGAAGATCCCATTGCGACGGCGAGACAACTCTTAACCTGGACCTATATCAATGCTATTTCGTTGGGAAGGACTGGGAAGTGGAATTAGACCGTTATGCACCAGAAATGAGCTCATTCTCCAAGGTAGAAATTGTCTTATTCAGAAGGAGAGAAAGGACGTCGACGATGTCGAATCGTTACATCGTTACTCGAATCGTTACATCGTTACAGTCCCAAAGGATTAATCATATCAAACAGCAAAGAAAGGGGTCAGTGGAAGAGGAAGGGAGCACTTCGGAGTAATGCATGGCTCGTCGTAACAAGTTCTACGACCTCACCCGTGCTCCTCCAAACCTTACCCTCCCCACTGCCATGAAATACGAAATCTGGATGAGACAAAGCAACTATAGTGCCGCCATCCCTAAAGAAGGATAGAAAAACACTTCAAATGCCACGAGCTGTCATGGTACACTTGTTTACACGATGCACCACTAACACATGTTTCTCTTTTCTCATCTACTCTCTTACTCCAGATCCACCGAAATGTTGCATCGACAAGCTATCTACTCCTCTTAAGAACGCTCAAGGCTCACTGTCCCCGATGCAGTCAAAGACAAATGGCCACGATGCAACTCAATTGGACCTGGAGCCAAATGATGCCGTAACGTACCCTTCCTCAAAGAGGTTCCGCGGTTTGGGTTCCGCCTGCACAGTCAATTGATCTATTATGATTAATGAGTACTCCTGCGAAACAAAGCTGTTACATACATCACCTCTATAAAAGTCTTCAAGCGACCAAGGCAAAAGGTGCTGTCTCCATTGGGAAACAAGTCACTGGAAGCCCCCTTTCCCAGAGAGCAAGAAGTCATGCTTTTCACTACGCCAACATCAATGAAGGGTTGATTGGGCCCGCATGGCCGCGGGCGCCGACCTCCCCCAGCCCCCCGAGGGGGGAGCACATTCTCATTCGCTTCGCGGTGGGATGTGCTAGCTCCGTGATAGGTTGATTGTAAAGCGTCAGCGTCAGTGAAGGGTTGATTGCAAAACATCAAGAAGGTTGACTGGGCCTGCATGGCGCAGGCGCCGACCCCCCCCAGCCCCCCGAGGGGGAGCACATTCTTATTCGCTTCGCGGTGGAGTGGGCTCTATGCTGGGTTGATTGCAATGTACCTCGCAGCCATGCTTCTTTCTTGATCTCTCTACAAAAAGTATGTGTCATATCAGACACACTCGCGACTCAAAGACTTCCATTTTGTGAACTGGGATCTGGGATTGTTCACGTGACACAGCATTGGGGCTTGTCAAGTCACTCCCGCAATAAAGGAGTGAACAACGTAGCAACCTCTGAAGAAGGTGATTACCACCGAAATCACAATCCCATGAATAGCAATGCTACGCCTGTCTACTAACGAGTACTGGATAATTGCCAATTAGTAGTTAGATAGTATTCTACTTTCTACTTCTGAATCTTAGTCTACCCCCCAACTTAAAACAAAACATCGAAGTATATTAACAGTGTTTTTGCTTATGTGTGGTATAAGCCTGCTATTCTCGGCCTTTGCATGACGATGACGAGCGTTGGCATTGGTTCCAGTCGACGTGTGGTGGAAGGGCTGGGTTCAGGAAAGGGAAAGGGATCATAAAGCGGTATTAGTTGGTGCCGTCTCGTTTCCCATTTGCGCGTTTAATCCAAGAGTTAATCCAAGAGTAACGCCACAGCTAAAGGGTTGCTTAGTTCAGGCTAAATCAAAAGTAAGGGGATGGGGCAACACATGGCTGAGTTGTCGAGCTATTCCAAGTCTTGGTCCAAGTAAGTGGTTGTAAGTCGGAGCTATTCCAGAAAGATGAGGTCCGATCGGACTACCGCTCTGACTTACTCTTTCTCACATATTCTATAAGCTGAATCAAGATGAATTGCTAGGATGAACTCAGCCCTTGTAGCTTGCAGAATACACCTGAACGACGAAGTGGTCGCCTTAGACTACCTCGACCTCGATCGAATCCAGACAATAACAACAACGAGGACCGCTCCTTGACTTCCAGCTCAGACAAAACATACACGGATGAAGATGATTTAAACACAGTTCAGACGATGACAATCTGGCGGAACCGGAAGCGGAACCTCCCCCGATCCTTAGATCCCTGCAATTATCTCCCGCACTCTCCACCTAACCGAGATTCAGAAGGTAGCATAATGCGCCATTGTGTGTGTGTAACTTGGCCTTCGGGCATTACACGTCTTTCCCAACGAATGGACTAACAAGTCCGCAGGCAGTGCTCGTGCAACCCCTAGGCGCTTAATGTTATAGAAATAAAAGACTATACTAAACCCCACACTTGAAGATCCAGCTAGCCAACCCATTTACGCAAATTACACGTCTTTCCTAACGAATGGACTAACAAGTCCTCATGCAGTGAGAGGAGCAGGCAAGTACATAGATGTAGCAGAGTAAGAGTGGTGTTAGATGATGTGGGGTAAACAAGTGTAACATAGGTAACAAAATGTCTCTCAGTCGAATATTGTTACACAACAGATAGATTATATATTACAATTTGTACCAGCGAGTCATCAGCGATCGTTACAATCTGTGTAACAGAGCGCCGATGGTGTAGTGGTAACATAAATGCCTTCCAAGCATTTGCCCTGGGTTCGATTCCCGGTCGGCGCATCTCATTTTTGCTTTTGCATAGCTCAGTACTCCCACACCAAATGTGATGTTGTTGTTCTACTAATCTTTGTTCATCTGTCTCTCCCATTCTCTTTTGTCTGCCAATAAGGTTCGTTCATGTTTCGGAGGAGTTGACTCTATTGTAGTGGAAACTTTGTAACACAATAATCTATGTGACAAATTGTGTGACGAATTGTGAAGGGTCCCGACATCGGTCAAGACAAGTCTGCTTGTACTTACGGATTTTCTCCCTCTCTTGTAGCTTCAACTTCAAGACGGACGAAGGTGCCTTGTTACGGTAGGATCGGCAGTCCGCGTCAGTAATGCGAGTGTCAAAGACAGTTTGACGCTGTCTCTGCTAGAAGTGGGAGACTGGGAGACCATCACGTCTCCGCGTTCTTCCTTTGTTGTCACTTGGGTCAACCCATCAGTCGTTGCGTTGTGCAGTTGCGTGGCATTTTCGGCATTTGCTGCGGGAGCATCCTCTTCAGCGGGGCGTGGATACTTGAGTAGATAAAAGGTTCGTATTCAACAGCGCCGGGAGTAAAGGCTTCCTTGCATAAGGAGCCAAATTCCGTCATAACATCATTGTGGCGGCAATGAACGAGACAGCCCACCTTGCATTGGATTGGAAGGCATGCTCAACCATAATTTTTGCACCACATCCACATCCATCGCATAGGTCCGGCATATCCAGCGGCTCAAGGTTCTACTAGAGACGCAGGTTGTCTCAAAACTCTTCCGCTGACAGAGCTGTGCCATTTTGAGGCGGTTTGGGATTGGGACAGTCGTCAGCCAACATCCAGAATCCAGTTTCACAGATCCGTTCCAACCTCCTCTTATCACCTGGTTCCACCTTTCCAAACTGGGTGAAAAAGTACTCAACATCAGTCTGCTTCACCATCTGCGAGTCAAACTTTGCCATCTCCACCACTTTCTTGTGGGGGATCTCAGATCTCGTGCAGAGGGCCCGACGCTAGTCGACCAGGTGCTTCACCGACTGTCGCGACGTGTTGAAGCAATTCTCACTGATTGTTCCACCACACTAATAGAGAGCAGGTGTCGCAACTTTCCATTTCCAGATAGTTCCAATGGCGAGGTGCCAACGAAGGTGGGATTGGTTCAATCGGCACAAGAAGGGATCCCACGTTGGGCAAAATACGCGATAGATATGCCACATTCTGAAGGGACGGAGCAAACGCAGAATAAGCCGCCACGGGTTGTGTGTAGGCACCAAGGTACCAGTGACTACGTCCATAACTCAGTTCCGGAATTTTGGCCGTTCCAATAGAAGCTCTTGCAGCTTTCTCATCTTGCAGGCAGCGTACAAACATGATGGGATTTGTCTAGTCCATGATAGCATCCAATATACCTTTTCGTTGAGAAGCTGAAGCATAGAGTTAGAGTAGCGTTATCAGATGTATTACCGAATGGTTAGTTTATGCCCGTCTAATAGTTGATGTATGATGTACCCCCATTTCTTGTGGAGAGGTTCTTCCAAAGAATGAGCAAAAATATTCCAGCCTTACCCGCTCCTTGAGACAAGCAGACAAAACACCTCTCCTGTTGCAGAGCGATCGTTTCATATGGAACTAATGAGAGTCGTTGGTGACTGTGAAGTGCATGAGAAACAACCACCTCAGGTAGACAGCTTTGTTAGGTGACTTAATCGACTTGACCGATCGATTTGTAACAGAAGGGTAGGTATGGTAAGTACGATGAGGCTATCTACTCAGAGATGAAATTTTCGCCAGCCAAAGCACGGGCCAAACCCAAACCGAAATCAATCAGTTAACAACTTCGTTGCAATCAATGAATACAATGGTATCGACTCGAGGTTCCACACGCAACGCTAATACGCAGCATGAGAACAAGTCCAGCGCTTCTGAGTCTAAGTCTAAGCCGGAGCCCATGCTTAATCTGGGCGAGAAGGCCGACATGGTTCAAGCAGCATCCGCCGGACTGAAAAAATCCAGCAACAATGTAAGTGATAACGAATGAAGTGCGACTTGTGTTCTCCTTATTCAGATTATCTCATCTTGAGTCTCTTACTCGGTAAAAGGTGCAACCAGTTGAGAAGATGCAGGAATCCAAGCCCAAAACAAGGAACGGCAAGAAGGAAGAGGAGACTACCGTGATTGTGAACAGCGATGGCGGAGAGAAATTCCATCCCAACGTCGGACCGCCACCAGTCGATCATAATGTTGCTTTGGTCTACTGCAGAAAGTGCAATTGGGAACATTACCCTGTCCCTGGCGAATCGTATGAGAGTGAGAAGAAGAGGGTTCGGGATCACGCCAAGAGGCAAAACCCTGACACTTGGACCTGTCGGACTGTTGCGGAACCTCAGCTCGACTATCAGATGCAATGCATTCCTGTGCTTGGAAAAGACAGAGGTGGCACGCCTGCTCAAATTCGGGTGGCGACGATCAGTCGATGCAAGATCCCTTCATGCCCAAACTCTTGCGCCTTCAAGCCCCACAAGGACACCGCTACGAGGTACAAGGTCGACATCACCCGAGTGATGGGTCTTCCTGAGACTATCTACCCGGCGGACCACAACCAATACGTGACAGCCAATCATTTGTGTCACCGTGGCGAGTCTTCGGTCGGCTGGCGGAGCCAGTGTGTTAGTCCTCTTCACGTCTGCTACTCCACGCTTGCCATCAACAAGGGACGGAACGGCTGCGCAGGTCCTGACCACGGTTGCTGCCACAAGCTTACTGGTTTCGGCAGGTGCATTATTCCTGGACCATACTCTGGAAACTTCACAATTGTTCCCTGAACCCCTCTCTTTTACTTTCAGCTGATAGATCAATCAGTAGATCAATCAGCATGTAAGTAAATAAAGGGAGTGTTAGAGAACCCCTCTTGTTTAATGTGAGATTCTCTCTCTAAGATATTCTTTAGGAAGAGGAGACGACTACTTCAAGTGTAATGTTAGCAACAAAATTTCGTTCCCATATCAACTTTCTCCTCTCTTTCTGCTTTAAGTATTCATACCTTGGTTTCAAAACAATCAATTAAGTACTTCACTTCACCTCACCTCATAGTATGGTATGATTGTCCTCTCTGACCACCATCGACTATTGCTATTGCGGGGCTTGGTCGAAGATACAAATAATAAATGCTTTACCGTAATTGTACATTACATATCAAAGCAGAGGAAGACGACTCAGACCTCTCAGCGTAACCAAATTCTTCAAAGATCACTCTGCTCCATGAAACAAACGAACACAATAATTTTTCAGCCTGAAGATCAGGATCTCCTGACGATTGATTTTACCCAGCAGGCCAAAGGACCGACGATTGATGAAGAAAGATGAATTGACACAGTTCAGACGATGACAATCTGGCGGAACCGGAACCGGAAGCGCTCCCTCGATCCTTAGATCCCTGTCCTGTATAGCATAATGCGCCATTGTAAGTAGTGTCATTAATGGCCAAGCTCCTTGGGAAGTCTCTTGCTTCTAGGATGATGGTATAACACTGCAGTTGCATCCCCTCGAGCCTAAGAAAGATGAAAGAATGTGCTTGACTAATGGATATAGTGAGTAATTTTCTAACAAAGCTTCAAAATCTACCATAACTGCATTTGGTTTGCTTTCATTCAAATGGCCTTGAAAGCTGCTCGGAGGCCTGTTCAACCAGAAACCGAGTGCAGTGGTTGACTCTTGATAGTCTTTAGCAGAAGAGCAGGCAAGTACATAGATGTAGGAGAGTAAGAGTGGTGTTAGATGATGTGGGGTAAACAAGTGTAACATAGGTAACAAAATGTCTCTCAGTCGAATATTGTTACACAACAGATAGATTATATATTACAATTTGTACCAGCGAGTCATCAGCGATCGTTACAATCTGTGTAACAGAGCGCCGATGGTGTAGTGGTAACATAAATGCCTTCCAAGCATTTGCCCTGGGTTCGATTCCCGGTCGGCGCATCTCATTTTTGCTTTTGCATAGCTCAGTACTCCCACACCAAATGTGATGTTGTTGTTCTACTAATCTTTGTTCATCTGTCTCTCCCATTCTCTTTTGTCTGCCAATAAGGTTCGTTCATGTTTCGGAGGAGTTGACTCTATTGTAGTGGAAACTTTGTAACACAATAATCTATGTGACGAATTGTGTGACGAATTGTGAAGGGTCCCGACATCGGTCAAGACAAGTCTGCTTGTACTTACGGATTTTCTCCCTCTCTTGTAGCTTCAACTTCAAGACGGACGAAGGTGCCTTGTTACGGTAGGATCGGCAGTCCGCGTCAGTAATGCGAGTGTCGAAGACAGTTTGACGCTGTCTCTGCTAGAAGTGGGAGACTGGGAGACCATCACGTCTCTGCGTTCTTCCTTTGTTGTCCTTAGACTTAGATCAACCCATCATTTGCATTGTGCTGTTGCGTGGCATTTTCGGCATTTGCTGCGGGAGCATCCTCTTCAGCGGGGCGTGGGTACCTGAGTAGATAAAAGGTTCGTATTCAACAGCGCCGGGAGTAAAGGCTTCCTTGCATAAGGCGCCAAATTCTGTCATAACATGGGGTGTTGTAAGGTGTAAATAAAACGATAATGTACTGGAGAGCCACGAAGTACTCAACAATCATCGAATCTTCTTCCTATTACTTCGGAGGTGCTTGTTTACCAAATCATTGTGAGCTGATTGTGGCTGTTGCCTTCATCAGTGGCAGAGCAAAACGTTCAAATAGTCCACGTCAGCATTTGTGTTTGTGGGTGATTTTCAAACAAGCTGTGACCCCAGTGCCACACGGAGTTGAGCTCCCCCAAGTTCAGCTGTTCACGTTTATTTCCTGAAGCACTTAAGATGGCGTAAGAAGCCATCTTCCAGCCCCTAACAGCAGGGGTTTAGAGTCACCCACGACGTATATGAAGCATTTGGAACCCAATGTTTGCATGGTACAGGAACCTTAGTACCTGTACGCGGAACCCGATAACCAATGACCTGCGCGCATTGGACGGGGGTACGCCGATTTTACTGACGATGCGAGTATTCGTCAATATTCACAAAGCGAGTATCTATCATCAATATTCTTCTTCTGGCTTGCCAATCTTGATAGCGCTGTTTTGTTGACTAGCTGTTCTAGAGAGCAGTTGCGATTCTCATCTGCCCAGATAACACTTCTAAGGCTCCAGAGGGGACAGAGATTGGCTAAAAGGAATCGAAGAGATTAACTTCTCTGGAGGACGCTGAAGTGTAATCCAAGCTGAGTTACTTAGTTTGAGTGAGAGTGTTACAAAAGTCTCAGTAGAGCTATTGGTCTGATTTTTGGAGCTGTTGATGTAAGTCCTTAGTTAAGGACGATTTAAGAAATGGAATTTTAGGATATGTCCTTCCTTTTCCTCCGGACAAACCTACCTCGGGGACAAAGCTCTCGCTCGGAGACAAACCTGGGCTGAGAAGCTTGAGCTGCCGCGTATTGTATCTACCAATTTCACTAGCCCAGATAAGTATTTAACACTTCTAGGGCCTGTTTTTGTAACTCTATATTTTACGCAGTGTCCTCTTCAGGCACCAGCGGGTTGTAAACATTTCCGTCGCAGCGCCGATGGTGTAGTGGTAACATAAATGCCTTCCAAGCATTTGCCCTGGGTTCGATTCCCGGTCGGCGCATAGATAATTTTGTATCCCTCTTTTGCACAGCTCTCTACGTACCTCCTAACTAGAGGAGTACATGAATGATGTTGTTGTTCTACTTTTATCTTCGTTCGTTCGCCCATCCTCTTTTGTCTGCGAAGGTTTGTTTCCATTTTATGCATGAGTTCAAGCTTGCTTTGTAAGAGAAGAAGTATGGACCGAGGGGGAGAGTTCTAGTGGGGATAAATGCATAATTATGTAATTGTGAGGGGAGATCCAGATCCGGTTGATCTTGTCAGTTTTCGGCTTTCGGTGACGCAAAGAGTTTGATTATTGATCATCTAATCATGATATCTCTTCATTCATTAAATACTTACCAACATGTGCGACACTTTTTGCTACAATACAAAGAGGAACAAAATCAACTACATTAAATGCATCGAGATGGTGGAATGCTCTGCAAATATTATGATCAAATTCCAAATTCTATAACGCTAGGTCATCCAAAGAAAAGTGATCTTTACTTCTTGCTACTTAACAATATTCTACTTCACCTAAGCATATGAAACGAATTCCCCATCCAAGTCGAGAAACACAGCATCCCCACTGACACCGAACTTGTTGACAATCATTGCGGCAACTTCTTCGAGATGATCACCTATTCCACAGGAAAAGAAAGTGTCAAAATACATGAATCAAAAGTCAATACAAAATAATGTAACCATCCAAGCCCCAAGCCAAACAATATACACGTCTCAAACTCACCCTGAATAATAATTTCCTTATCCTTCACACTACTACTCCCCGCAAACCTCTTCGAAAACGCCTTGGACGCCTCCTTCAACTTAATCCCCGGAGCAGTATCCAATCCAACCACATGCGTCACAGCCTTCTTTCGATTACGTGATATCTTTTGAACGATGACACGAGTGTCCACCTTATTCACCTTTTTGGCCGCTGCTCCACGTCGCTTTTTCTTATTGCCGAGATTCATCCCTTCCAATTGATCGGTTACTCCTCCGTCGCTTTCATCGTCACTGTCCGATCCCAAGTAGAATGGATCTTCTGGCTCAGGTCCATACTTTTTGACGAGGGCATTGAACAATTTGTCTTCCTTCCCCGAGTACTTTTCGAGTATTGCGTCAATTCCATCCAGTTTATCCGGTTGATATTCGGTATAGAAGGCGACGAGACGTTCTCTTGTGGTCCATGGGGCAGTTGGTCGTGGAGTAGCATCCTCTTCCTCGTCATTATCATCGCCTTTATTTGAGCGGCCACCGTGCAACCGAGATAATAGATCGGGATGGTTCTTTTTCAGCCATGGGATGCAATGGGTTTCAAAGTCGGGGCCGTACTCGCAGTACTCGGGGGGCATACCGCAGGCATCGCAGTAGAGGATGGTGGAGGGTGTGGTTATTGATTGTACGTCTATGTCTGTCATGGTTGATGTTGTTTTGTGCGGCTTCGTGTTATTTGTAACGTCATGTTGTGGGTGGTGATGGCACTGTATAACAATTCATAATTGTCACAATGTCACTTCACACACACACCAAGACACTGTGGCCGAGTGGTTAAGGCGATCGACTAGAAATCGATTGGGTTAATCCCGCGTAGGTTCGAGTCCTGCCAGTGTCGAAACTGTTTTTTGCACCAGCGAGATCTAAATAGTCTCTACTATTTTGCTTTGAACATGATAAGAAGTTATCAAGCTGGCTCGGTCTATGGAGAGGAGGGCACGTTGTTGCTCTTTTGTTCAAATGAAGATTGCTTGGAGGACTTGCTCTCATCTCATACTTGACATCAGCTGAACGAAGAGTATTGTAGCAATAGCAATCGTATCATATCACTTAGGAAATTAGGTAAGTGTGTATTATCGCTACCTAGACATCATTGAACCAACAATTGGAGTCTTCATACGCCGCGGGCAGAACCAAACAGCGTCGCAGTCGGAACCACGGGAGAGGGTTGTCTCTCCTACCACAGCTCGATAGAGCCCGGGATATATTGACGTGGATGTCAATAAGTCTGTATACAGGCGAGATATACAATTACAAGTATTTGCACGAGAGTATAAGCATATACCCATTTCTATCCGTGGTTGTTTTGACCGCGTCGAAGTGCTGCCAAAGCCCGCTGGCGGCGTATCAAGAAGGCATCCCGTGCTGCTTTCACGGAAAGCAGCCAATAAGCCTGATGTTCACCAGAAGTTGTTTCGAGATCATCGAGATTGATTTCCGTCAAGTATTTATCCTCCTCTCCTAGCCCTTCTAAGCCCATCTCTTGCTGCTCCTCTATAGCTATTTGTAGCTCCTCCTTCCTCTCCAACGCAAGCATACCCGAAATTTTATCACGAATCAAGAAATTCCTCACCAGCCATTCTCCATGGGTCATCTCCATCAGCTTGATTGAGAAGCTTTGTGCCCATTTTGCGCCAGAAAGATAGCTGCCCTCCAGACGACGATGTGTCTCTTGAATCGCAGAGAACTCCTTGGATATCATTCCTTACATAAACCGCCGCCATCCGATCTGATCCACGTCACATGTCCCCACCGATTGCAGCCAGGAGTTTAGATTGTCCGCTGACATCTGAAAACATTTTACCCTATCCTCTTCTTCACACATTAAGACGTGAGCGCATGACTCCGTAGCATCCAGACAAGACGGACACAAAGGAGAGTGGTTAGGATCACAACTGTGTAACCGCAAGTTGGTACCGGCTATGTGAACAGATATCTGGGTACATCTCCTTGATAAAGGATCCGTCCGCCACACATACTAGTTATAGCCGCCGCTAGGAACTCATAGCTAGGGGGGTGCACACCCCTGATATTCAAATTTCAAACCTATTATATTCCATCAAATATTGATCAAATACCTTCGTCTATACCCCCAATAGAAATCCCCAAAGTTTGGTGGTGTTATATCTTTGTCTTGTGTGGATATCAGCCTCCGTATAGGGGCATTTTTGGCCATCGTGGGAATGGATTTGGAGGTGAGTCGAGTCAAATATGGTCAAATATGGCGCAAACTTGTTAGCGAAACGATAGGAATCAGTATATATCGCCAAACACCATCTACTCTTTTAGGTCAACATGCCCACCATGGCGGACTTGACAGTATCGACCTCCTACACAGCAGTATACATAATTCCATCAACAATAGAGACCATCATATCATCCTATATGGTATGGCTGGCCATTTTGTGCTTTTATCAGCAGCTCCAACAAGTTTTTCTTCCTATCACATATCAAAAATAAGACATTTTGAGCCGCTCGACTTCCGCCCAGATAGTGAACAATCGATATCACCACCTGTATCAAACAGTTAAGCACCGAAACAGTGGATATATTCCTTTAAATAACCATTGAGATGAATTCGGGCCACTCTTTCGGTGGGTTGCGACAAAGGCGGCCGAGTTATATTGTGTCACCGGTGCCGATCGTCTCGACCATCGACAACTTAATTTTGGCATAATATTCTGCAATATCTAAAATAACTCAGCATTTTCAAACCCCAAAACACCACAATATTGTTTCAAATATATTGTAGCAACGTTTGCGCACCGTGGTATTGCTGTGGACTGCTGATTCTTTCTAATATATACTCATGTGTGGTGAAATTTGAGCCATCAAAATAGGTGATTTTTAGCGTTTTGGGCATATAGCGTCCACTTTACGACTCATTTAACCCCAACTGCTGCGCAACATCTATGATAGTAACCAATAGAAGGGTGTTGTATGGTTGAATGGGGTTTGTAGCCATCGTATTATCCTACATTGGCATCGTACGGTTCCATGAGTTGAGTCGAGAATCATGTTCTGTGGTAGGCTTAGATTACACATATCATATCATGTTCTGTTACATATAGCATATAAAGATGACCTGCTCTAGTCAAACTATATTGGAAGGTGTTGTTTATATTTAAATGCTGTGAATGACCTCCACTTTCATAAAACGAAAAAAGGCGCAGTGATTTTGTTGTATAATTATATGTCGCCCTAACAGTAGAGCGAGATGATTGAGCGGTTATCGTCGATTGTATCGGACACTGATCGGCTGGAACATCCAACATGATCAATATCATCGATTGGTGCTGTTGTTTGGGTTATGGTATGCCACTTAGCATCCATATTATGCCATGAAGAGCTTTCTGAGCTGAGCTGATGTCTCACAATTTTGCATGATATAATTGATTATCACGACCCCACTTCATTAGATCCACCAAACCAAGCTATCATCCGACGCCAATTACCCATATAGAGTGCATATAGTAAGGCTGATTGATCTATATTCATTGTTCATTCCAATACTGTGATTCTCCACCTAGATTTTGAGCCGGTTCGGCTCATCATGACATGGCTGGTATGGCGCCAACGAGGACGTTGCTGTCAATTGAAGTGACCAGCGAGGCATCAGAGCATCCTCCTAGGTCTATACTATCGACGGATGTGAATATTCTTGGTATGAACCATGTCAGTTGTCTATTAATAGCGTCGGGGCGACGATGTATGCGTTGAAATCGAGTTATCTGTCAGGAAAATGGCTTGGTTTGTCATCTTAATCTCAACCGGGATATCACTTAAGATCATGAAACTCGACAGGCACATAGACGGGGGTATGGTCTATGTGCCTGTCGAGTTTCATAGAGTGAAAGCAAGTAATAACAGAGATTAAGCTGACAAAGGGTAATAATTCTTACGCCAAACTGGCGATGGCCAAATTTGGCCATGGTCAAAAAGTTTGACAAAAAATACTTGGCGCGCTCAACTCGTGACTAAAAAAAATCATAGGCTGCGCACCCCCCTATCATAGCTCCCCGTCAGTTCAAGATCTTCCCACATCCGCATGCTACCCCATTGATCGAGGACTTCCCACAAAGAGCTAGGAGGTATAGACTGACCTGGGATAGGTGCATGACTGATCAAACGATATACCGCAGTATCTACCTCCTCTACCGTACACGCAACATTGTATTGAGCCTGGGCATGATCACCACCATCTTTCACACATCTCCGAGGATTGTTCTCATGCGGAGGGTACACTTCCATAAGGTCATTGTCATGATAGCGAAACAATCTATTTGATGCTGCACAGTACCGCCACGGTTGAAGTTTGTGGCCGACATGCACCCAATTCCCCAAACGAGCACTAAGTAAACCTCCTGGGGCTAATTGAGAGAGTGCCGACTTCCATAGCTTAAAATCTTTTGATGATGGTTCCTCAGCGGGAAAGTCGAGCTTAGACCACTTTTCATCCTCCCGACGAAGCCTCTTCTTGTTCGAATCGCCTAACCCCCCCCCCTGTGAATTACGCCGATGGCGTCGAAAGACCGGCGCGTGCGGGGAGGGACCCGCGAGCGCCTGAAAAAAAATCTGGGAACTAGCGAACGGACCTGTCGATTCATGTTGTCCGCGAACGGCTTATTAATAATCTTCGAATGAATTTTAAATTTATCTAGCGTGTTACGTCATTGTTACATTTTGTTACCTAAAAAAGGTGAATCGTTACGAATGTTGCAGTCGTTTCGCGTCGCACAGTCAAACTACCTACAATCAATTCGATTGATCGAATAAAGAATAAAGCAACACGCTGCCCGCTTAAGCAATGAAACGGCTAGCAATGCGAAAGAAAAGAGTAATAACTTTCAATAGCAACATAGAGTATTGTCTGCCGCCGACCCCATCGCCTGCCTTTCGCAGGCATGGGGTCGGCGCGCTCGAAAATCGATGACGATGATGCCTGACTTCCTGCGGTTACCGCCTCTCTTTCAGCTGGCGTGCAGGCGCCTACATGCCTATCTCTTCTATCTTCTAGCACATTTAGGGCTCTCTCGTAATAGCAATCGGATCTTTTGGGGATCTTTCTTGGGTGGGAGTGGGAGCACATCTTGCCAACCTCCACGCCACTCATCTTACATTTTTCATTGGGTAGATCGCTCCTGGATCTCATCGGCAGACAGGTCATCTGAGCACTGCCACGTTGACAAAAGATATACTTATATTGAAGACGAAGGAGTCAGACTTGTCGGAGAGGGAGATTTTTGGATTTTGAGTCATCTTCAAGGGTAAATAAGCAGGGTTGGCGTCGTTTTTTAAAATTCAAAATCATTTTATTATATCTCGTCTTTAACCGGTACTCGGATTATCCAAGGTTTAGTCGAGCGAAGCAGAGCTTACCCGTCATTTCGTTCGAAATTCCTGTCCGTCCGTCCGTCCGTCGTGGACAAAAATAAACCCTGGAAATTTGCAAGAGCCACCGAAGAAGGCCGAATCCGCAAACCTACCAATGCCAAGAGAGGAGTGATTTTTGGCAACTTGTGGATGCACGGACTGGGAAAGGCTTTACAGCAGCAGCGATGTGCAATACTCATGAAAAAGCAAGAGAGGAAGCAAATCTGTAGAGAAAAAGTCGGAAGTCGGAACAGACTGAAGAACAGCACCGGAAATGGAAAGAACTGTCACAAATTATGCACTCGTAGATATATCAGAAGAGAAGAAAAAAGTAAGCAGTGATACACAGAAAGAGAACGAGCGCATAGGATCAAGCGTGTATGCAATTGATGGGTTACAGTGGAGGAGAAACAATGTAGGTAGATGCAGTACAAGTGGAACAGAGAGATTGGATTGGAGAGACAAATAATATGTATGTATGTAGTCTAACGAGACTGAGATGCCGAGAACCGAGAAGAAGAAAGAAAGTCCTTCACGAAGCTTGAGCTGCTGCGTACAATTGCGAATACTGATACATATTCCGACGTATCGCTAATGCGTTCACAAAGTGTTCAGAAAGCGGCATCAAATTTTCCTAAGTACAATTGTCGTTACGACTTTGAGCTCACGGTTCCCGTGGTGAGCTCACTATTTGAGTCTCGCTCCTCTTCATCTCTGAGTCTCGGTTGCCCTGGCCTCTGGCCTGCCCGACTGCCCGATCTCCGTGTAAGTAGCGTGATTGAGAAAGCTGAAAGCTGAAATTGAACACTCTCTGCCGGCAACCATGGTCGATGTTGCCGCCGCAGGAGAAGACCAAGTATTAGCCGTAATATGGGCCGATCGGTGGATGATCGTTACTTTGGATTATTATGTTTATGTTATCGTGCTTGGATTCAGCAGAAACGCTCCTTGGGACGTTCAATAAGCACTGTTCAGTGGGCGGCGCTCGCCGGACGTGACCGCCTAATAATGCCTCCATACTGCCTTCTCTCAGGGGATTTGGCAGCAGAGAGGGCTTCAACACCAACATAATAATCCATAGCCATAGTAACGATCAGCCACCAATCGTTCCATTTTACGGCGATTGACCTGGTCTATTTCAGCGTCGGCAACGGTGACCATGGTTGTGGTTGCTTGCCCCTCGATGAGGGCGTCGTAGGCGTCGTGCTGATCATCCTTCGACGGGCATTGAGGTGTGACTTCGAGTTGCTGACGAGACGGTAACGGTACTCAGCTTTTTTACTAGGAAGAATTTCGGCGGGAACAATTGTCGCCAACCCTGCTTATTTACCCTTGGTCATCTTCTCATCAACATGGCGCATTCGCGCATTCGACATTCAACATCATCTAGGTACTTTCGACATCATCATCTCTTCATTCCTCCTGCCTCTTGCTTCGCTTTGTTGCCTCCAACAAACCAAAAACGCATAAGCAAGACGATACCGCTAGCTTTATCATCATTATTACTTCTCCTCTCTCTCTCTCTCTCTCTCTCGCTCTCGGTTGATACTGGTGACGATGGTAGTACTACGATTTACATATACGGGGCAACCTCGTTCAGATATTCCTCTTGGTGCAACTCATGTCTTCATCGCTATCGACACCATTCCAGAGGGAATGTTTGAAGATCACCCCAACCTCATTGAAGTCATTTGTCATGAGGTTGTCGGAAAGATTGAAGCAAGTGCATTTGCTAATTGCCCTCGCTTGAGACGAGTTGTTATGCCAGGCGTCAAAGTTGCTGAGCAGGGGGCATTCCTTAATTGTCCCGTCCTCGCAGATGTTGAATGTGACACGCTGGAAATAGTTGGAGTTGGAGCATTCTGCTGCTGCAGATCTTTGAGTAGCATCGACTTGTCATCTGTCAGGGTTGTGAAGGGGTGTGCATTCACATCTTGTGGAGCACTCACTAGTGCGATATTTAGTGACCGGCTGGAAACAATCGAAGGATGGGCATTCGGTGAATGCCCCTCTCTCAAACAAATCACCATCCCATTGAAAGATGGCATTATTACTCATGATAGTAATTATGATACCTTCTTGGGATGCCCAAATGTTGAAGCGCGTAGATCTAGTTGAAGGAGCGGCACTGCGTAAGACAGTCACTGCTTTACATTACGAGGACTGGAGGAATAATATGATCGAAAAAATTGATTCTATCAATCAAATTCTTCCCCATACCCCTTCTGGTAATTTTCATCATGATGACCTAGAGAATGATCAGGGGAGAAAGGCACAGGAGATACGCAGGTGGATCAGATCAGTTCTCCACCAAATCAATCACTACAAATTAGAGCATCGCCAGGTATTGGATGAATCAGTGTCTCTACTTGTGCATGCTTTGCCTCAAGATGTTGCGATGAATAATGTCCTTCCTTTCCTCGAGTTGCCATCATATACATTTGGTGTAGAGGAGGATGTGGAAGAAAATGATAGTGAAAGTGGGTTAGACTACGAAAGTGAGAGTGAAAGCGATAGTAGCGAGGCAGAAGATGGAAGTGATATTGAGATTGATACTAGCGAGGCAGAAGATGAAAATTGAAGTGACAATGGTGAGTACGATTAGGAAATGGAAGAAGAGGAGCAAGACAATGTTGATGTGAGGATTGTCACCAACAAGAAGCGCATGCTGCAATCAAATCAAGATTCCAATGAAGAAGAAGGAAAGTGAATAATTCTCGATGAACAACATAAGTTCAAGTTTGATGCCTTGATGCCAAGCGCAGCAGAACATTTTGTACGCATTGAGGACAACAGCTGCTGCTTGAATTAGAAAGATGTATGCGAGCCTAAGAATCTGAGAATGGATATAGATATATATAGATGCGATGAAAAAGATAGGATAATGCTTCATTATAGATGGATTTAATTACTCATGATCGTCGTCTCTCATCGTTGTCTCTGCCTAAGAGTGTATTAAGATATTCAGGCAAAGCGGCATATATAACAACATATCTTGCATTTGCATCTTCAATCCGTGCAAATCCCCAATCCCCCTTCATGCAACCTCTCTCCCTCTCTATCTCTTGTCATCATCATATTATACCATCACCTCGGAGCAAACGCATCTGCAGCTCCATCCACCGTAATACCCGAAAAGAACCCCGCCGAACTCATCTCACTACGACTACCAAATTGTCTATTCCACTGTCGTAATATCCGCTCAATTTCAATATCCGCCAACGGGTACTCCTCACTATCCGCCCTACGATACTTCGGATTGTACCTCCGAAACGCTGAAATGACATCACTCCGATGACACGATCCCTTCCCCACAATCAACCTCTTCGAAGCAAACTCATCAAACTCTTGATACAACAGTACATCACGTTCATACTCTACTCGTGTCGGTGCCTTCTCCTTGGCAGCCAACCGTCCCACCTCCCACACCGCACCTCCAATCACCGACACTCCTGCCAGCTGCAATGATACGGCGGCATCCCCCTCGGCTAAAAAGGAGTGTTGTGGATATGATGTGCTTAGGATGGCGGTGGTGTTGTATCAATCACCACCTCACGCAAACCAATCAATCAAACATACACACAGCACGCATACACATATATTATATTATTTGCGCTCACCAGGATCGCTGAGCACAGCCGCCAACTTGGACGGTAATTTCTGATTAGCCAAGCTCCTCGAGGTCTCATCTTCATGGGCGTCGATCAAACTGGAGCCGGCGGCCGGCGTAATAAGTAGTCTCGATTGAGTTTTTCGGCGGGGTCTTCTTCTTGGGCGTATATAGTCGTGATAGCCTACTAGTGAGGTGGTGATGGTGATGAAGTGAATCAAACGCCATCCACGACGCCGTAATCATCATAGCGAGCAGTTAGTTATCCAGAGCATCATCACTCATCACCATGGTGAAGCGTGTCTTTGACGAGATGGTGATGACTTGTTGAAGCAAAGGCGCGCGAAGGTGGTTGGCGCACAATTTGAGACGGTCATCTTGATACTACGACACCGTTATTGAAGAAGTCTCGCTCGCTCGCTCCTTCAGATGCTTTTCTTGTTTTCAAAATACTTGTGATACGTAGTTTACCGTAGCACAGAAATAACCTAAAGCCCCACACCTACATATTATTATTATTTATTGAACAGCTCAGCCAAGCAGCTAGCTCAAGCAGCTCAATGTGCCGTACCATAATATCTTCTCTCCTCTAGAGAGGTCCAATCAAGGCGATCAGTGGCATTTTGGAAAGCTCTCATTGAGCACCATGGATCAATCATACATACAGTCAGCCTGATTGGACGACTTTTGTTCAATTGATCCAGTCAACAACAGGGTTAAAAAGGAACCAGTAACCAGCAGCTCGGAATCCACTGCCACACAAGATTTTCAGAAGAGAGGTCCAAATAATCACATTTGACAATAAGACAACCATTAGATAGCTCTCTTCACCCTGATTCGATTAGTGCCATCCTTTTACAACAGCGGTGGTGGATTGATGATGAATGTCTTCCACCGCCGACGATGATGAAATGAAAGAATGGCAGGAGTGAAAAGTCCAGTGAGATGAAGGCGAGGGAGATGGATAATTAGATTGACGATGTGTTGAAGATATTGATAATGATAGCGGTGGTGGAAATTACGCGAGTGAGCCGTCAAACGAAGGAGCTGATGATGTCGAAGATATTTATATTATTGAGAGTGGAGTGAATGATGTGAATGGCCAGTGAGCCGTCAGGCGAATGAGCTGCTGATTGCAACCATGTTGTTGGTAATGCTGATAATGAGGTATCTGGCGGTGGTGGATGTCATTTTGTTGGGGTTTGGCGCTGAGAATGACTTTCTTGACCCCTCCCAAGTTGAATCAATTGACAAAAGGTCAATTTTGGTCTTGATACTAACCAATCGATATTATTGTAGAACTCGTTGAGGGCTTTCGAATGGTGGTCGAATCGTCTCAATCCGACGGGAAGAAAAAAAGATGTTATGAATGGATTACTGAATTTGGATCATGTCGAGCAAAGAAGGAGGAGAAGGATGATTCTATTCGATAGAGCAGCTCGAGAGCTTTCCACAGCACCACTGATCGCCTTTTTACGACCATTCTATATAAGCCAAGATATCGAGTGGAAAGTAGATTCCATCCGAGGGAAGAGATTAGGTCGAGTTCGCGAGAATGGCTTCTCTGAATGTAAGCCTAAGAATCTGAGAATAAATAGTTGCGGTCGAAGAGATAGGATAATGCTGCATTATAGATGGATTCATCAACTCATGATCGTTGTCTGTCCTCTCGTCATCGTCGTTGGCAGCAAAATGGACACATACATCAGTTTTTGGTTGGGTGCCGCGTTTCCATCGTCATGGCCATAGGATAGATAGATCGGACATTGATAATGATAGAACAGAGTCTTACTTTCACTATAACATCCTACTCCTGCAATGCGAAAAGGAGAGAAGAAGGAAGGCAGCTAGCAACTCTAGAGGCTGGTTAATTATAAGAAGAGACATCTTTCTCAGAAGTAATTCCAAATGAGGCTGAGTCTTGATCTCGCTTGCTCAATCATCATGGCAGCAGCTATACCTCATGTCTCGAGTTTATTTTCAATAGGTAGATCGCTCCTTGATTTCAGCGGGAGCCTTTGGAGCCTTTGCCTCAGCAGAGCAGCCACCTGTAGCTGCCAGCAGCCACCACGTTGAATGACGTGAGGTAGGGCTCGGAGAGGAGATGAGGAAGATTGAGAGGAAGATGACGATTTTCTGCATTTTACTCACGTAGGTGTAGGAATAAATAATATCTTTTTGAGTCATTTCTCCCTTCCCTTCAATTTGAATTCCAAAAAACTCGCACCAAGCCAACGCGAGATCTACGTCATAAATTATGGCAACTCCATATTATCACCAAGCCTATTCTCATCATGTCCTCGACCAATCCCTCTGCTCCGAATCATCCTGCTGCAGGTAGCTTTCCATCCGTCGTCTCTCCTACTGTCGTTGGGAGGACACATCGACATCGCCCCTCCGAAACTGCTGCTGCTCCTCCTCTCAACAACATTCACCTCAATGTTGCAGCAGCGGCCGATACTGCTGCACGTGGCAACGATGCTGCAGCGGCAGGCAGTGCAGTTGAACGCTACAACGGTGCAGCAGTGGCCAACGCAGATGCAGCACGTGTCCTCAATGTTGGAGCCGCCGCCGCCGATGCACATGCTGTTGGAGTGGCGGGCGATACAGCTGACAACATTTCTAATATCAACACGTGCCCCATTTGCCAAGAACCTCCAAACGAAGCCATCACCCTCGGAATTCAATCAAACCAAGCAATGTGCTTGGCTTGCCTTGCAACATAGGCAAACACCGGTTCTGAAGATAGAGATGAGCGAGGTATGGGGGGTACCTTCAGACACCCCACGAGTGGCGAGAATAATTTCCCTCGTCAATGTTACCTACGATGGGTACGCCATGTTGATGGAGAGCGTCACCATCTTATTCGTGAAGAACGTATTAGGTGTTCTCTTGCAATTACTCGTCCTCCTCTTGGGATCAATTCTCATGATGCTGAGCTGCCGGCTCTCCCATTGTCTGGAAACAGGTAAGTAAATTGTTAGGCTTCAATATATTATTCTTTTCCTCAGACTCATTTACTCATAAAATTCCATCATCTTGTGTGTGTGATGTAGGAGGAGATTTGATGAACTTGAGTCTGATCCATCTGAGTCTGCTTCTTCTGAATCTGAGTCTGATTCATCTGAGTCTGATTCATCTGAGTCTGATTCATCTGAGTCTGATTCATCTGAGTCTGATTCTGATTCATCTGAGTCTGATTCATCTGAGTCTGATTCAGAGAGTTCAATCGTTTCGACCGCTGCTATGCTTCGTGCTGCTGTTGAGCGAGCTGGTGAACGAGCTGTCCGTCGTGAACTAGTGGCTAACGCTGGTCGGCAGGCTTTGCTTCGTCCTGCAGGCCATGTTGAACGTGACGCAAATGGAGATGAGGTTCCTCAGCAACTTCTTAATGAGAGATCTCACAACGTTGGTGGTGGTTGTGCACAACAAGTCATTCAGGCTCCACGTCTTCAGGAAGGCTGTGATGAAATTGATACTGAAAGTGTCAATAGTGAATCAGACGACGAAAGTGGTAGTGATAGTAGCGAGGAAGATGAAAGTAATAGTAGTGATTCAGAAGATGAAAATGGAAGTGACAATGGTGAGCACAAAGAGCACATGGAAGAAGAGGAGCAAGACAATGATGATGTGAGGATTGTCAACAATGATTCCACCGCTGCCACCGGAACCACGGTCACAGTGGAAAGTATCCTACGCGCCGAGGGAACAACCATCCCCATCACCCTCTCCCTATCCGAGTGCACACGAACAACAAGGGGAGAGCTGTGTAAGATCATCTTCGAGAAATATCTACTACTCCATCCAAGCCTCATCTTCAAGATCTTGACCAAGATTAGTCCGATCAAACGCCACTCACATTACAGAGTCTGTTTTGGTGATGGATATGCAATTATTATCCATGTGAATTGGTCGCCTGCCGATATCCCTGGGTTTGTTCGTCTCCCGTTTGAACATTCCTACACGGAGGTTAATATGGCCCTCGCACTAACTGAGGAGGCAATACAACTGATGGCAGAGCCTCACCTTCACCTTCCCCTACTACCCTCACTTGATCTGAATTTGGTCATCACATCAGTGTCATTGGCTGACCCACCATTGCCGTCAAACTTTACACGTGCTTCTGTGGTTACTCTCAATGAACATCCAATCTTTCCTGCACGTTTGGACTCATTCAGTGTTGAGGTTGCGAATGGACGAAACGATATCCTTCCTAACATTTCCTCGTATGCTGGCTCCGCTACTGCTCCTGCTGTGGCTGCGGCTGCGGCCGCGGCAGCCTCCATGACCACTGTAGATACCGGGACGAACAAGAAGCGCAAGGCTTCATCCAAGTAGGAAGCTGCACCCACGAAGAAGAACGTCAACAGTTCAGTGAAGAAGAAGGATGGTGAATAATTCTCGATGAACAACACAAGTTCAAGTTTGATGCCAAGCGCAGCAGAACATTTTGTACGCATTGAGGATAACAGCTGCTGCTTGAATTAGAAAGATGTATGCGAGCCTAAGAATCTGAGAATAGATATAGATATAGATGCGATGAAAAAGATAGGATAATGCTGCATTATAGATGGATTTAACAAGTCATGATCGTTGTCTCTCATCGTTGTCGCCTGTTTAGAGTATTAAGAGATTCAGGCATCATGGCGGCATATATCACATCTCGCATCTTCAAACCGTGCCAATCCCCAATCCCCCTTCATGCAACCGCGCTCCTTCTCTATCGACGATCTATAATGAGAACAATTAAGACAAATAACATCATCGTAACACGACGAGATTGAAACTCGCATCCACTGAGGTAGCTCTATCATTGAGACTTACATACTACTAATGCTTCAATCTTATTAACACGAAACCCAGAGTTTCTTACCCCATTTCATCACCTCGGAGCAAACGCATCTGCAGCTCCATCCACCGTAATACCCGAAAAGAACCCCGCCGAACTCATCTCACTACGACTACCAAATTGTCTATTCCACTGTCGTAATATCCGCTCAATTTCAATATCCGCCAACGGGTACTCCTCACTATCCGCCCTACGATACTTCGGATTGTACCTCCGAAACGCTGAAATGACATCACTCCGATGACACGATCCCTTCCCCACAATCAACCTCTTCGAAGCAAACTCATCAAACTCTTGATACAACAGTACATCACGTTCATACTCTACTCGTGTCGGTGCCTTCTCCTTGGCAGCCAACCGTCCCACCTCCCACACCGCACCTCCAATCACCGACACTCCTGCCAGCTGCAATGATACGGCGGCATCCCCCTCGGCCAAAAAGTACACGGCTCGATCCAACAACACACCCAAACATACAAACAGTGCACTCAGAATGATCATCAAACTCAGTGGTAAATCACCAAAATACCCCGCATTCCGATCTTGCAACCACTCCTCCTCACTTTCATCATACAACACATTCGCCACGGGTGTAACCAACGGATTAGATCGTGACCCACTGACCAACCACAATGCCAATCCCCACAGGGTTGCTCCACTTACTGTTAACCCGAAGGTAGTTGGAGATTCCACCATTTGTTGTAACCCGAGTGGATCAGTGGTCAATTCAGTTTGTGTTTGTGCCACCTTGGCCTTTTTGTTGGAGAGACGTTCTTGTTGCAATTTGGTTAATGAGTTGGAGGATGTTTCGGGAATGCCGTAGGGGGTGGATGTTAGTTCGATTGGGTACGCTTGTTCGTAGGCATTGGCTGGTTGTGTTGTGGATGATGTGCTTAGGACGGCTGTGGTTGTGGTTGCTAGCATGGTGGATAGAAATTTGCGACGCGAGTCTACATTAGTAGCGGTGGTGATGGTGGTGATGTCACCTTGATCATTGTCGCCATGACGATTGTCATCATCGTACCTAGATGACTGCTCCGATTGCATCCTAAAGGCAAAGTCATCTCTCGACGAATGCATCTTTTCATATCTCTGTCGACGTTGACGATTGTTCCACGAGCCGCGAAATAGATTATTGGCACTGTCATCATTATTCTCATTTAAGGAAGAGAGACCAGCTGCAGCGATAGCTACAGTTGCAACTCGTTGTTGCTTCTTATTCGTTTTGCCACTACCGCTACTGCTTGCGGCGCTGCCATCGACTGGAGAAAATGCTTCGACTGCTAGTGGTGTAGCGATGAGGAGTGCGCAGTATATGCTGCTGTTTAGGGATGGCATCTTGGATTGTTACTAGCTCGGTTTAAGAATAGATAGTATTGCCTTTGGCTTATTTGCATGTATTTTACTGTCGTGGCTGTGGTGTATGGAGGGTGTGGTATGGCGGCCGGCTCGTGAGTTGCTGCGTCATGTTCAACAAGAAGTGTGAGTGATGAGTGAGGTGTGAGGTGGAGGGTTGTGTGATAAGCTTCGTTCTTGATGATAGAAATAGAACGTTACACTTGTTCTTTTAGATTCAAAGTACGTACTTTACGAAGCTCTTCTCTCTAGAGAGAAAACGCGCAACCACAAGACCAAGCAAGTGAACATGATGTAACATTTTATGCTGTAACGGTAGTTACAGCGAATCCGATACTGGCATCACTGGGCATAGGCAAGTAGACAAAGAAGTCGAGCCACTTATGTCATGGTCATCGAAAGCGGAAGATTCATTGGTAACGACAGATCTGATTACCTCGCCATCTCAAAGTATGTCCAAGAGAAATCATGCCAGGCCACAACCACAAAGCAAGTTCAGGATGAGATGCAAACGAAATAGTACTACGAGTTCAATCGATCTGACACTATGCCATTACAAACCACAATACAAGCCACAATAATTATTCAAATAAGTATGGCATTGTAGACGTCCATCGACCAGTATCGTGCAAAAAACACAACCGATTCTAGGAGTAAAACCACAATACTTATTCAAATAAGTATGGCATTGTAGACGTCCATCGACACAGTATCGTGCAAAAAACACGACCGATTCCAGCTCCTATCTAATTCATCGAGTCTCTCCAACTGGAAAAGGAAACTACTATTGAATCCTATTCCTCTCTCACCTCTCTCTCAGAGAGCATGAGTGCTGGATAGATAGAGAGGAAGAGAGAAGAAAAAGAGAACTAGAGGAGGTACCTATCACGAATCTCTTGCTACAAAATATTGAAGGAGGATCGGGCTGGGTTGACTTTTTGAGACAGGCATCTTGATATCATAGGAATTGATACTGGAAATGGCGCCAAGTCATCATCAAAAATCAAAATCTGATCGGAGAGGGCGAGGCACCACATCATACAGCTCACCATGCTGCATAATTACTGCTCATAAACTCGGAACTCGGAGGATACGGCAAGAAAGAATAGCTCATACATTCCTCTGCTGCTGAGATATCCTTCCAGCTCTTCTACTAATGCTAAGATGGTGACGGTTATACAGGTCACACCCTCCGAAGCCGCAGCTTTATTAGCCACTTCCGCATCATCATCGGCGGCAGCAGCAATCAACAAGGATACCGCCGAGAAGAACACGCAACTTTGCAATGACCCCAGCAGCACCGATCAAGAGCAGCATGCTTCTCTGTCTTTTGAAAATGATGCTCATTCTGATGATGGCAGAGAAACGAAGCGTGGTCTTCAAGCGCTGGATCCGGACAGCAGCAAACAGATGAAGAAGAAGCGCCAGAAGCATAATCGGTTCATCATTGATTTGAGTGATGTTCCTCAACAGACACCTCTTCCCAAGTCTGCCGGCCGTATCAAACAGGGGGCTTCCAAATACGCTGGTGTATATTACGATAAAAGGGCGAATACGAATAAGTGGACAGCGCAAATCCAGATTGACGGAAAGGATCGTCACATTGGATGTTACGAGAAAGAGGAAGAAGCTGCTGTTGATTATGCTCGTGCTTTCTACAAGTACAGAAGTCAAGAAGCGCTTGCCAAAGAGAGGGAACGAAAACCGTCTGGACCTCGTCTTGCTATTGATTTGAGCGATGTTCCTCAACAGCAACCAATTCTAAAACCTGCCCACCGCAAAAAAGAGGGTACTTCCAAATATGCTGGAATCTGTTACGCTAAACAAATGCATAAATGGAAAGCGCAAATCAGGATCGATGGAAACAGGCGATTCATTGGGTATTACGTGAATGAGGAAGAGGCTGCATCTGATTATGCTCGTGCTGTATTTAAGTACCGTAACGCAAATGCGAAGGGCGTATTCATCAACTCAAAGAAGTCATCAACCATGTCGACCAAGCAACGCAAACAACCATCAGAGACGACCGCATCAAAGAGCGCCGAGGAGGATGATATTGGTGCTCTCATTTACAGAGAGAGCCAGTCGAGGAAGAAAGAGGCTGCCGCAGCGGCTGCTAGCTCACAAATGAACTTGGAAGACAGTTCCACTGTGGCAAGCGAAAATGGTGAGTACAATTCTCTGTTACACAGATCTCCTTCTAGTTCTCCTGTTGATACTAAGATGGTGACGTCTGTAAATGAACAGCGTCCTCTAAATCCGCAGCTTTAGCCACTTCCGCATCATGGTCATCGGTATCGGCAGGTTCAATCATCCAGGACGGTACCGCCGAGAACAACCCTGAATTGAAGACGCAACTTTGTCATCGTCCCAAAAGCATCGATCAAGAACAGCACCCTTCTCTGTCTTTTGAAAATGATGCTCATTCTGATGATGGCAGAGAAACGAAGCGTGATCTTCAAGCGCTGGATCCGGACAGCAGCAAACAGATGAAGAAGAAGCGCCAGAAGCATGATCGGTTCATCATTGATTTGAGTGATGTTCCTCCACAGACACCTCTTCCCAAGTCTGCCGGAAGCATCAAAGAGGGGCTTTCCAAATACGCTGGAGTATCTTACGATAAAAGGGCGAATAAGTGGACAACAAAAATCCAGATTGATGGAAAGCAACGTCACATTGGTTATTATGTGAATGAGGAAGAAGCTGCTGTTGATTATGCTCGTGCTTTCTACAAGTACAGAAGTCAAGAAGCGCTTGCCAAAGAGAGGAAACGAAAATCATTTGGATCTGGAACTGCTACTGATTTTCCTCAACAGCAACCAATTCTGAAGTCTGCTGGCCGCGTCAATAAGGGGACTTCCAAATACGCTGGTGTCTATTTCAATCAGACGAAGAATAAGTGGATAGCAAGAGTCTGGTTCGATGGAAAGGATCGTCACATTGGTTGTTACGAGGATGAGGAAGAGGCTGCTGTTGATTATGCTCATGCTTTAGTCAAGTACTACGGCTGCCCGAAGAAGGCCGGTAGGTAGGTGCCGTGTGATGAGGTGTACCGACGCAGGGGTGGTTGGGCGGTCGGCGGCGTTTCTGGCATCCATTAGCGACTCCTCATCTGGAGTTGTAAGCGGTTTAATAGAGCTGTATTGTGAGAGTGGAATTCGTGCCGAATCATTTCATTCTATATAAATAAACAATTTTATTCATTCTATTCTCCGATCTTTTGTCAGTCCACTCCTTAACTAATGCAGGCAAATTGCAGATACTTTTTGCTTGCTCACAACAGAATACAGGCAGTGAATGAAAGCGTATTTACATCATGGTGGTATTCTGTCGTTGCATTCCATTTAAAGTAAAGTTGTTGAGTTTCAACAAGGCAATTGCACATGAATTAGAGTTCTGCATGTGTTTCCCGGCATGTAGACCGACATTTTGTTCTCCATGTCTTCTCTACTTTCTTGGCCACAGATGGAAGCGTAACAGACGCCTTCGAGAATAGATAATGTCAACCAAGTCGAGCGCAACAGCAACAGTCAGCCGTGACAAATAATGTGTCTCCTACGTCCCAAAATACATTTTACTACCAAAGGGAGCCTTCATTATCATCTTCACTTTAGCATTTCATCCAACCTCATGTCACCACAGCCTAACCGTCAAAAAATATATGATGACACCGTTATCAGAGTCATTATGAGCAATATCAGCTCTCTTCTTTCACTCATTCTTCCACCATTTCCCATTTTATATCACATTTGCTCCAAAATCAACAAGCTATGATCATCACCCCACTTGTCCGCTTTGCCTTCCAGTGATGGATAGGATAGACCTTTAGATGACTTGGATGGAGATTTAGATGATTTGATTGACTTCTTTTCGAACTTTTGCCCGTATAACCAGCAAATATCTTCGATGATTTAGTTGTGCTGAGATTGTGGTTGATAGAGAAGCACTTTGACTGTGTCCAGGTTGGTCATCGTCAACGTCAATCTGGGATGTGGAAAAGATTGGATCACTGTATGTTGTCTCATCAAAAGATTTCTTCAATCGTTTGAGGTTGAAGAGGTGGTGACGAAGATGATACATCGCCTAGCCTCATAACTGGAGCCTGCGAAATGGAACGACAAGTATGTAGTGATGAAGTTAGAGACATGTACATTGACGCAGATGCAACAGGAAACAGGAGAGCAAGAAATCGTTTTGTTCCACCACTCACCAGCTTATAACAATAAGAGTCAATCCCAACGTTCTCAGTCGATGCAATCTCCCCTTGTCCACTATTAATTGTCTCCTTTCCAAGTAGCACCATCTTCTTCTCCCATATTCAATACCATTGCTTCAACGTCGGACCTTGCATCAAAGAGACAATAACAGCGTTTACTAGATCCGTCTACAATTAGCCATTCAAATCCTCTCAAATTTCCTGTTGAACGAAACACACCACATGATTGTCCACAGAATGAATCATCGTGGGTTGCTGCAGTGCCAGTTAGGCGTATATACGAATACTATATTCCCATCATTGTTGCGGCAAGAACCATATCCTACGTATTCGTAGCCACCAGTAGCTGTAGCTTGTTCGTCAAGATGAGCAACAGTGAGGAGTACTTAGTGTCACTATCGCTGTTGCTGTTGTTGGTCGTGCAAGTGCCTGCTTAATCATTACCATCGCTTTACCCTTCCGCCTCGACCCTTCTTGGCTGGAGCATAACTAACTATGGATCTCTGTACATCACAAAGCAAGCTAGTCGGCGCGCAATGAGACGCATGCGTCCCTGGTCGAGCCGCACGGATAGAAAATCCAATTTTGAACACAACAAGGGTTATTATGGATTTTTATAGGTATTTTTCTCCCCAACACCCGGCCAAATCTTGTTGCGTCGCAGAAAATCTGGCATTACTACGCCAATATTGGCCAATAATATGCCGATGCTATAAGTTGAAAGACTAATAACTTTCTATTTATACTGTTTGGAATGCATATTTGATGTGTGGTGGTGGTGCTCCGTTCAATTGCCTCGATATTTGAGGTACTCACGCACGAAAAGTAAAAAAATCTTGAAAAAGTGCATCTGACATGACGTTTCCGAAGGCAAACCATAGCATTATCGATCCCATACACCCTCCATCAACACTAAGAAGACACTCCCTTACCCAATTTTTCACGCTGATTCCGATCATGTAAGCTGTAGCGTCTAATTCAAAGTGGATTTAGAAGAATATTCGTTCAATACCATTGCTTCAACGTCGGACCTGCATCAAAGAGACAATAACAGCGTTTACTAAATCCATCTACAATTAGCCATTCAAATCCTCTCAAATTTCCTGTTGAACGAAACACACCACATGATTGTCCACAGAATGAATCATCGTGGGTTGCTGCAGTGCCAGTTAGGCGTATATACGAATACTATATTCCCATCATTGTTGCGGCAAGAACCATATCCTACGTATTCGTAGCCACCAGTAGCTGTAGCTTGTTCGACAAGATGAGCAAGAGTGAGGAGTACTTAGTGTCACTATCGCTGTTGCTGTTGTTGGTCGTGCAAGTGCCTGCTTAATCATTACCATCGCTTTACCCTTCCGCCTCGACCCTTCTTGGCTGGAGCATAACTAACTATGGATCTCTGTACATCACAAAGCAAGCTAGTCGGCGCGCAATGAGACGCATGCGTCCCTGGTCGAGCCGCACGGATAGAAAATCCAATTTTGAACACAACAAGGGTTATTATGGATTTTTATAGGTATTTTTCTCCCCAACACCCGGCCAAATCTTGTTGCGTCGCAGAAAATCTGGCATTACTACGCCAATATTGGCCAATAATATGCCGATGCTATAAGTTGAAAGACTAATAACTTTCTATTTATACTGTTTGGAATGCATATTTGATGTGTGGTGGTGGTGCTCCGTTCAATTGCCTCGATATTTGAGGTACTCACGCACGAAAAGTAAAAAAATCTTGAAAAAGTGCATCTGACATGACGTTTCCGAAGGCAAACCATAGCATTATCGATCCCATACACCCTCCATCAACACTAAGAAGACACTCCCTTACCCAATTTTTCACGCTGATTCCGATCATGTAAGCTGTAGCGTCTAATTCAAAGTGGATTTAGAAGAATATTCGTTCAATACCATTGCTTCAACGTCGGACCTGCATCAAAGAGACAATAACAGCGTTTACTAAATCCATCTACAATTAGCCATTCAAATCCTCTCAAATTTCCTGTTGAACGAAACACACCACATGATTGTCCACAGAATGAATCATCGTGGGTTGCTGCAGTGCCAGTTAGGCGTATATACGAATACTAGACAAGATGAGCAAGAGTGAGGAGTACTTAGTGTCACTATCGCTGTTGCTGTTGTTGGTCGTGCAAGTGCCTGCTTAATCATTACCATCGCTTTACCCTTCCGCCTCGACCCTTCTTGGCTGGAGCATAACTAACTATGGATCTCTGTACATCACAAAGCAAGCTAGTCGGCGCGCAATGAGACGCATGCGTCCCTGGTCGAGCCGCACGGATAGAAAATCCAATTTTGAACACAACAAGGGTTATTATGGATTTTTATAGGTATTTTTCTCCCCAACACCCGGCCAAATCTTGTTGCGTCGCAGAAAATCTGGCATTACTACGCCAATATTGGCCAATAATATGCCGATGCTATAAGTTGAAAGACTAATAACTTTCTATTTATACTGTTTGGAATGCATATTTGATGTGTGGTGGTGGTGCTCCGTTCAATTGCCTCGATATTTGAGGTACTCACGCACGAAAAGTAAAAAAATCTTGAAAAAGTGCATCTGACATGACGTTTCCGAAGGCAAACCATAGCATTATCGATCCCATACACCCTCCATCAACACTAAGAAGACACTCCCTTACCCAATTTTTCACGCTGATTCCGATCATGTAAGCTGTAGCGTCTAATTCAAAGTGGATTTAGAAGAATATTCGTTCAATACCATTGCTTCAACGTCGGACCTGCATCAAAGAGACAATAACAGCGTTTACTAAATCCATCTACAATTAGCCATTCAAATCCTCTCAAATTTCCTGTTGAACGAAACACACCACATGATTGTCCACAGAATGAATCATCGTGGGTTGCTGCAGTGCCAGTTAGGCGTATATACGAATACTATATTCCCATCATTGTTGCGGCAAGAACCATATCCTACGTATTCGTAGCCACCAGTAGCTGTAGCTTGTTCGACAAGATGAGCAAGAGTGAGGAGTACTTAGTGTCACTATCGCTGTTGCTGTTGTTGGTCGTGCAAGTGCCTGCTTAATCATTACCATCGCTTTACCCTTCCGCCTCGACCCTTCTTGGCTGGAGCATAACTAACTATGGATCTCTGTACATCACAAAGCAAGCTAGTCGGCGCGCAATGAGACGCATGCGTCCCTGGTCGAGCCGCACGGATAGAAAATCCAATTTTGAACACAACAAGGGTTATTATGGATTTTTATAGGTATTTTTCTCCCCAACACCCGGCCAAATCTTGTTGCGTCGCAGAAAATCTGGCATTACTACGCCAATATTGGCCAATAATATGCCGATGCTATAAGTTGAAAGACTAATAACTTTCTATTTATACTGTTTGGAATGCATATTTGATGTGTGGTGGTGGTGCTCCGTTCAATTGCCTCGATATTTGAGGTACTCACGCACGAAAAGTAAAAAAATCTTGAAAAAGTGCATCTGACATGACGTTTCCGAAGGCAAACCATAGCATTATCGATCCCATACACCCTCCATCAACACTAAGAAGACACTCCCTTACCCAATTTTTCACGCTGATTCCGATCATGTAAGCTGTAGCGTCTAATTCAAAGTGGATTTAGAAGAATATTCGTTCAATACCATTGCTTCAACGTCGGACCTGCATCAAAGAGACAATAACAGCGTTTACTAAATCCATCTACAATTAGCCATTCAAATCCTCTCAAATTTCCTGTTGAACGAAACACACCACATGATTGTCCACAGAATGAATCATCGTGGGTTGCTGCAGTGCCAGTTAGGCGTATATACGAATACTATACTCCCATCATTGTTGCGGCAAGAACCATATCCTACGTATTCGTAGCCACCAGTAGCTGTAGCTTGTTCGTCAAGATGAGCAACAGTGAGGAGTACTTAGTGTCACTATCGCTGTTGCTGTTGTTGGTCGTGCAAGTGCCTGCTTAATCATAACCATCGCTTTACCCTTCCGCCTCGACCCTTCTTGGCTGGAGCATAACAAACTATGGATCTCTGTACATCACAAAGCAAGTATCTCTCGACAATTTTGGCGCCGAAGATGCCAAAATTTGGACTTAGTGCCGTACCGGTGAGCGATGAGACACTTTTAAGACAGAGAAGAAAACAAGAAGCGAACTCCTCCATCAATCTTGAACCTTGCCTTGTCGCCTCGCCTCGCCAACACCCAATCCAATCCAACATCCACACACCGTCATCAAGCAAGTCAAGTGCAACACAAAACAACAACCAAGACCACCATGGCATCACCTCCTGGATCAATCAACTTCTCCTCCAACAATCCTCCGCAGTCCTACATTCATTGTGGCCGCTGCGACGACCACTTTCTGATGTGCAGCTGCGAAGGCGTCGGACATGGAACTGACTTCATCTACAAAAATCTACCGCCCCCTTCACCAAATCTGACACCATTGGAGCGGCTACGTCGATTTTCCGATCTCGTCTCCGTATCACCCACCATGAAGCACTTTGCTGCTCATATGTGGCTTCGTAACGAGGCTGCCGATCTCGTCACTGCTCTCACTAACGAACAAACGCAGGCTCAGCTGCGACAAATGATGGAGGAATATATTGAAATGCTTTCTGAAAAGCCAGTGGAACTTGCACTCTCACAAATGGCTAATATTGTAGGGAGTACACCTCTGACAGAGAAATCTGCATCTGAGCAAGTACAAGTGATTGCCAAGGAGGGTCGAGCTGCAATTGCCAGTTTCATTGCTTGCGATTGGTCGACAGTTACCAAGGCAGGAATTCTCCTCATTCACACTGCATTTCAGGTGTCAGATGAGCAAAAATATCCCATTGATGATCCGAATTTGTCGGCAACTTTTAATAAAGGAGTGGATTGCCTCAAGTCGATACTGGACATGGGATATTCCAACACTAATTTTGGGTGGAGATTGGCAATGGAGCCCGATCGTCAGCCACAGGGTACAAACAACAATGATATTCAATCGGCAACTCGACGAGATTATTTCCTAAGATACTACAATTCCACTCATTGTCAAATGTGTGGCAAGGAAGAAGGAGGTGAGATATCACTCAAGCTTTGTAGTGCGTGTCGTTCTGTGAAATATTGTAATGTGGAGTGCCAAAAACAGCATCGAAAGTTTCATAAAAAGTTGTGTAAAGAGATTGAAAGGGAATTGATGACAACTGGATCAGGTGGGTTGGAGTTGGATTGATATTGCACTTACCAGGAAGACTTTGACATGGTGATGATGGGGAAGCAGAGTCAGAGTCGAATCGAAAGAAAGTCAAAGCGAAGAAAGTGTCATCTGCTGGATTCGGAACTTGGGTCAGCTTGGTGTATTGTAACATATGTTACATTCATCTCTTCAGTGTAATCCTGTCGCTTTACTGTTCTACGAAGCTTACGAACGGAAAGTAAGCTGAATAAGTGTTCATTCTATTCTCCGACCTTTTGTCAGTCCACTCCTTAACTAATGCAGGCAGATTGCAGATACTTGTTGCTTGCTCACAACAAAATACAGGCAGTGAATGAAAGCGTTTTTACATCAAGGTGGTGTTCTGTTGTTGCATTCAATTTAAAGTAAAGTTGTTGAGTTTCAACAAGGCAATTGCACCTGAATTAGAGTTCTGCATGTGTTTCCCGGCATGTAGACCGACATTTTGTTCTCCATGTCTTCTCTACTTTCTTGGCCACAAATGGAAGCGTAACAGTAGCCTTCGAGAATAGATAATGTCAACCAAGGCGCTTTAGGAGGAATGTAATGTAATGTTTATGTATTGAACCGCATGAAATCTATTGAGGTGGTACGATCCAAAGTGTTGAACTCGAAGTGTTTGAGATATGAATCTTCTCAATGTATGCACTGTATCCGTCAAGAACGTAAAGGTCTACATTAGGAAGAGTGAGGGAAGCATCTACCGTCTAGCTCAAACTACTACGACCAATGCCACTATCCTGAAATTCACACTTCGAGACTCTGTTTCTTTGATCTAGATGTTAAGTGATGTGTTAGAATCTTTTAATTGATTGTGCTATGACTTTACGGCCCAACTTGATGGTCGTGATTGGCAAATGTGACGACCCTTTGACGCTTGCTATCCAGTATCCACTTATTCTTCGTCTGAAATAGACACCAGCGCATTTTGAAGTCATTCGTTAGTGCGGCCAGCGGATTTTGGATTCGGAAGCTGTTGAAAATTGGCCATCACTTTGTATTTAAATACAGCACGAGCATAATCAGATGCAGCTTCTTCCTCACTCTCATATTGACCAATGTGACGTTGCTTTCCATCAATGTAGATATGTGCTAACCACTTATTAATCGCCTGATTGAAAGAGACTCCAGTGTATTTGGAAGTCCCCTTATTCACGCGGCCAGCAGACTTCAGAATTGGTTGCTGTTGAGGAACATCGCTCAAATCAATAACAAGTCCAGGTTCAGATGCAGATGATTTACGTTTCCTCTCTTTGGCAAGCGCTTCTTGACCTCTGTACTTCAATACAGCACGAGCATAATCAGATGCAGCTTCTTCCTCACTCTCATATCGACCAATGTGACGTTGCTTTCCATCAATGTGGATTTGTGCTAACCACTTATTAATCGCCTGATTGAAATGGACACCAGTGTATTTGGAAGTCCCCTTATTCACGCGGCCAGCAGCCTTCAGAATCAGAATTGGTTGCTGTTGAGGAACATCGCTCAAATCAATAACAAGTCCAGGTTCAGATGCAGATGATTTACGTTTCCTCTTTTTGGCAAGCGCTTCTTGACCTCTGTACTTCAATACAGCACGAGCATAATCAACAGCAGCTTCTTCCTCACTCTCGTAGCATCCAATATAACGAGTCTTTCCGTCAATGCGGATGTGCGCTATCCACTTATTCGCCCTTTTAACGTAAGATACTCCAGCATATTGGGAAGCCCCCTCTTTGATGCGGCCGACAGACTTGGGAATAGGTGTCTGTTGAGGGATACCACTCAAATCAATAACAAGTCCAGGTTCAGATGCAGATGATTTACGTTTCCTCTCTTTGGCAAGCGCTTCTTGACCTCTGTACTTCAATACAGCACGAGCATAATCAGATGCAGCTTCTTCCTCACTCTCATATCGACCAATGTGACGTTGCTTTCCATCAATGTGGATTTGTGCTAACCACTTATTAATCGCCTGATTGAAATGGACACCAGTGTATTTGGAAGTCCCCTTATTCACGCGGCCAGCAGCCTTCAGAATTGGTTGCTGTTGAGGAACATCGCTCAAATCAATAACAAGTCCAGGTTCAGATGCAGATGATTTTCGTTCCCTCGCTTTGTGCAGCGCTTCTTGACCTCTGTACTTGGAAAAAGCACGAGCATAATCAACAGCAGCCTCTTCCTCATCCTCGTAACAACCGATGTGACGATCCTTTCCACCGATATTGACTCGTGCTATCCACTTCTTCTTCGTCTGATTGAAATAGACACCAGTGTATTTGGAAGCCCCCTCTTTGATGCGGCCGGCAGACTTGGGAATAGGTGGCTGTTGAGGAACATCGCTCAAATCAACAAGGAATGTATCGAGCTTCTGGCGCTTCTCCTTCATCTGTTTGCTGCTGTTCTTTGAATCCACCACTTGAAGATCACGCTTCTTTTCTCTACCATCATGAGAAGGGTGCTGTTCTTGATCGGTGCTGCTGTGGCCATTGAAAAGTTGCGTCTGCAATTCAGGGTTGTTTTCGGCGGTACCGTTCTGGATGATTGAACCTGCCGACACCGATGACCATGATGCGGAAGTGGCTAGAGCTGCGGCTTCGGAGGGCGCGACATGTTCATCTACGAATTTCACTAACTTAGTATCAACAGGAGAACTAGAAGAAGATCTGTGTAGCAGGGAAGTGTACTCACCATTTTCTCTTGCCACAGTGGAACTATCTTCCCAGTTCATTTGTGAGCTAGTAGCCGCTGCGGCAGTCTCTTTCTTCCTCAACTGGCTCTCTCTGTAAATGAGTGCACCAATATCATCCTCCTCGGCGCTCTTTGATGCGGTCGTCTCTGATGGTTGCTTGCGTTGCCTGGTCGACATGGTTGATGACTTCAGTTGTGTCTGCAATTCAATCTGTGCGGTATCGTCGTTGGTGGATGATGATAATGATGCTGAAGTGGCTAATAAAGCTGCGGCTTCTGTGGGCGTGACATGTTCACATACAAACGTCACCATCTTAGCATTAGCAGAAGAGCTAGAAGGAATGTATGAGCTATTATCTCTTGCCGTGTCCTCCGAGTTCCGAGTTTATGAGCAATAATTATGCAGCATGGTGAGCTGTATGATGTGGTAGCTCGCGCCTCGCCCTCTCCGATCAGTTTTTGATTTTTGATGACGACTTGGCGCCTTTTATTCCAGTTTCAGCAAGATGCCTGTCTCAAAAGTGTCAGCATCCGGCCTCCGGCCGGCTTGGAACCTCAACCAAGGGTAAATAAATTCCTCGACTTCAATACTATTCTATGTAAGATAGCAAGAGTATCGTACCTCTCCCCATCCCTCTTCCATCTCCCTCTCTATCCAAACACACGTGCTCTCTGAGAGTGAGAGGTGAGAGAGGATTTTAGGATTCAATTGTAGTTTCCATTTCCAGTTGGAGAGAATCGATGATTTAGATACTTAGGAGCTTGAATGTGTGGATGATATGAACGTCTACAATGCCATACTTGTTTGAATAATTATTGTGGTTTGATGTGACATAGTTTCAGATCAATGAAACTAGTAGTATGTACACATTTCATTTGTATCTCAACCTGAGCTTGCTTTGTGGTTGTGGACTGAGCTTGCTTTGTGGACTGGCATGATTCTCTTGGAATTGTTTAGGCGAGGTAATCAGATCATTCGTCACCATCTGCCGCTGTCAAAGACCATGATACTCAGTGGCTTCGACTTTGGCTACTTGCCTCTCTATGCTTGTGCTACTATGTAGATACAAGTACAAGTACCCTGGTAGATACATCATATCGGATATCGGATTCGCAGTCACAACTAACATGTAAATTGTAACATCTGTACTCTATTCAGCTTACTTTCCGTTCGTAAGCTTCGTAGAACAGTAAAGCGATAGGATTACACTGTAAAGATAATTTACATAATTTACAGTACAATCTACGAAGCTGACCCAAGTTCCGAATCCAACAGATGACAGATAATACTTTCTTCGCTTTGACCTTCTTTCGACTTTCCCATCATCACCATAGAACATCAAAATCTTCTTGAACATAAATATTCGTAAATGCAATATCAATCCAACTCCAACCCACTTGATCCAGCTGTCATCAATTCCCGTTCAATCTCTTTACAAAACTTTTTATGAAACTTTCGATGTTGTTTTTGGCACTCAACATTGCAATATTTGACAGAACGACAGGCACAAATCTGTCAGAGGTGTACTCCCTACAATATTAGCCATTTGTGAGAGAGTGAAAGTTTCTCTGGCTTCGTAGAAAGCATTTCAATATTCCTCCATCATTTGTCGCAGCTGAGCCTGCGTGGTATTACATATGCCAGGTTTCTTGGAGTCATCTACGCCGCTCTAAAAGGCCGTGAAAAGAGGCTAAAAGAATAGTTCTTTTCTCGCAGAAATGTTTCTCTTCGGCGACTTGGCGAGGGCGGGAGACGCCGGAGACAGGGATGGAGTGCGACTGTCTTACCGGTTACCGGTACAATACAGTATTTCCAATTTTGGCATCTTCCATCTTCGGCGCCAAATAAACTCAAAATTCCGCCAACAAGAAGATCGATTAGATCTCCCTTGAACCTATTTACCGACATGCCGCTCATTCACCTCTTTCAAACTATGTCGTTGCTGCTCTGATCAATTATTAGTGCAATAGCTTATTGCTATTATATCTTCCAAAATAGCTGGCAACGCCTCCGACAGCATCATGAAAGTCATCATACACACCGGAGCAAAAACAATCATCCCCATCATCCTCTCTCCAGACAAGTGCGCATCAACATCATGGGGTGATTTATGCAAAGACATCGTGGAGAACATCCTCACTGCAGTTGATCCGAAATTAATGTTACATATTTTGACAGAAGTGAATCCAGAAGTGCGTCCTACACACTACCTCATGCGCTTTGGTGGTGGCAAAGCATTACTTGGCCATGTTATTTGGGCATCTGCGGATATCATCCCTCTCTTGTCAGGCTACATTGATGTTAACATGATCCTCATACCACGAGTGAGTGGGAAACTACGGAGACTGGCTCAGCCACATCTTCCTGTACAGCCGGCGGGGGTGCCCTTTCCCGCTGCACTGCATGTAGATTTATGTACATCAGCGGTGTCGTCGACACAGCCACCACTTCCATATTATAATCAAGATCAAATGTCAGTGCTTTATCTTACAGAAAGTAGACGTTTCCCTGGTTGTGTGGACACTTTTGAAATTGTGGCAGGTGATGGTCAAAATAATGCTCTTCCTGCCCGTGTGACGCAAGCTTCATCCGCTGCTGCTACTGCTACTGCTGCTATAACTTTAATCAACTCCACTGAAACAAATACGGCTGCTAGGAAGAAGCAAAATGCTGCTTCAAAGGGGCAAACTGCACACACGAAGAAGAAGGTCAACAGCTCAAAGAAGGTAGAGGAGGGCACATCTAAATCCGTTCATCAGGAGGGTTCAAAGAAGTCAGTGACAAAAGCGGCGAAGGGGGGAGCCACCAATTCTGCTGCAAAGAAGACGAGTCCTCCGAAAGAATCTGCCGCTGCAGGATCGAAGTTGCCTCCGAATAAATCTACCACGGTGGGAGTACTCAAGGCCAAAACGGCGAACGAGTCATCATCATCATCATCTAAGACTGATTTTCCCTCCATTCCCAAAGTGATATCCTCAAAAAATACAACCAAAATCACAGCAAAGAAAGGCAAGGCAACTACTACTACTACAACTACTACTACCAAGGATGATAGTGCTGCGAAGAATCCATCTGCTACGGAAGAAGCTGGAAGAGAAGAAAAAGAGAAAGATGCTGCTTCGAAGAAGACTGAGGATTCTACCAAGTCATCATCTGGAAAGAAGGCAATGGGATCTTCAAAGAAGGATGAATCGTCGAAATCAGATAGTGCCAAAAAGTCATCGGCCCCCGAGGAGAATAAATCAGCCAATAAGAAAGCGACAACTGCTGGTTCGGAGACAACGGAAGTATCCAAGAAGCGTAAGTCTTCGACCGGTGATAAAAAAGAAGATGCTTCCAAATCCCCCAGCAAGAAGAAGGCTAAAGCGTCGAAAGGGGACGAGCCAACTCCCGCGAAAGAGGAGGCACATGTCAATATGTGGGAAGAGTCATCATATTCTAAAGCTGATTCCGTTTCCATTCCGAAAGTGATATCTTCGAAAAAGGCCTTCAAAAAGACTCCTATGAAAGACGGGGGGAAAGGAAATGCTGCCAAGGATTGCGTGAAGAGTCCTGCTGATGCTGCTGCTTCTTCTGCTGTGAAGGGGTTAGGTGATGTTAGGTCCCCTTCTGCTGCTGTTGACAATGATACGAATCGTCTGTACAGTGACTTTTGGGCCGAGTCTAATGCAGCAGGAGAAGAAAAGACTCCGTCAGAGGAGAGTGCTGATTCTACTAACTCTTCATCTGGCAAGAAGACCAATGGATCAACATCAAAAAAGGAAGCGGTGAAATCGAGTGAGGGAAAGAGTGCCAAAAAGCCATTGGTCTCTGAGGGAGAGGTTCCTTCCAAAGAAGCTGATGCGGGGGGACGTTCACCTGATCAAATTGGGCTGTGCCGAAGCCATGCTGAAGCATTCAAGACGAAGCGTAAGGCTTCTACCGACGCCACATCCTCAGATGCCCCAAAATCTATCAATAGGAAGGAGGTCAAAGCTTCGAAAGCAGACGAGGTATCGCCTTCGAAAGTGACATTTGCTGCAGACGTGAAGAAAACAGATGGTTCCAAGAAAGCCGATCTAGTAAAGAAGAAGACGCAGAAGAGTCCAGTCAAAAAATCTAAAGGCAATGTGCAGAAACGGAAGCAGCAAAAGCAAAAGCTTGTTCACTGTGGCGTGTGCAATGGTTGCAAGTCAGCTCCATGTCGTAAATGTAGTACGTGCACTGCTAACCCGAAGAGGCGATGCAAAAAGCGCCCTTGCACTAACCCTAGATTTGTGCCAATGGCTGAATATGAAGCAATGATAGGGTTAGTTTAAACCAAAGATCCTCTCCTACACTTATCATGTAACAGAAACAAGTAACAACAATCAAATCTTTTAATAATTTGACAGGCAGTATTAGAAAGTAGCAATTGCCCCAAACATAACCGTCTTCCTTTTCGTCAGTTCGCTGAGAGTGCCGCGAAGAAACAAGGAACATGCCAGCTAAATAATAGGAATTGCGTCTGATAGAAGGAGACAGCTTTGATGTTGCAAGATCTAGCAGAAGATGTTTCGTTTTTGCAATTGACAACTCATTGTCTATGCCAAAGATTCAGTGAGTATGAGTATGTTTTCGGAGACGAATGAGGAAGAAAAATATCATGACAATATTGATTGACCTCTCCGCCAGACAATTACAGAGAGACTGTGGGTGTGGTGCCAAAACTGTGCGGGTTGAAATCTACGATGCGAAACCCTCTCTTGATGCAAGACGGGAATATCAAAGATTTATACGATACCTGAAACATCTCATCGCCAAATCCGTCAATATGCAAGTCTAACCCCAATACAACAACACTGCCTGCATGACTGCCTTACAGAATATGCCGCAAGCCCTGGGTTTTATGTTCTCACTCTGCAAGAGACGGTGTATCATTTTCCCCACCTTACGTGCCTTGGTTGGATTACCCCGTACGCCGCTGCGTATCCTTCTCACCATCGCCATGAGACGACCAAGATACTTAAACACCTCCACCTGTTCGAGATTCTCTCTGTACGCTGTGAAGCCTATACTTCGAGAGCCCACTGGTTCGCAATAGCCGCATTAGTTTGCACTATCCTTTCCCTCCCTTCCAAACAGAACTCTGACCTCTCATGTCTGGCAGCCTACCGCGGGTCAGATTGCACATTGCAATTGCAGAGTTGACACTTTTCAGAAAGACTCCAGACCCCTTCTCGACATCCACAGAACAATGGGCGACGATCTCGGAAGTGCCTACGGAAACTCCACGCCGTGTTAAACGGAGCGGTGGCATCCCACGCTGCTGGCACCGGGCAGAAAAACTTCCACTTGTGCTGGCATGCGCATATTTTACGTCTCGGGCTCCCATCCTTAACAGAAAATCCTGATTCAGCACCCGCAACCAAAAAATACACACATGTGTCAAAACTTTCGTTTTCGTTTTTTACACGTTAGTTTTGAGGTCAACCCGATCAAATAAATCAGTAAGACCACCCGCAGATCGTTGCAGTAGCTCTGCATCGGTTGAGGCTATATAATATCCATCATTATCCAAAACAGAAACTGATCACATTCAGGACTTGACATATAACCATCATCTACGTAGAAAAAAGCAGTGAAAAGCCTGTCAATCCCATCAACCTCCACTTCTGGTAGCGAATACTCCTCTCACAGCACCTGACGAAGCCATTCCCGTACTATCGCATCTACAATGACGTTGAAGATCTTGGGAGAAAGGGGGCCATCCTGAGTAACTTAAAGTTAAAGATTCGACCATAGATAGCGACCCTGAGCCCTACAGACTCACGTGAGTGCTTATCCCAAAAAGGCTAAGTCTATGGTCAGCCTAGCACGATGTTTGTTCTCAGCGAGTACTTGACCTCAGAAAATGGTCAACATAGTGTTGGAAAGCTGAGAGTGAGAGGAGTTCAAATCCGTAGATAGAGGGCCCCAAGCCCAAGCAAGGTTTTGAATCATGCTAGTGGTGAAAATAATTGGCGGAGTTTTGCGTCAATTAAAATTTGGCGCCAACCGTAGTAAAAGACAGAAAAAGCTAGTAAGTGGAGAAAGAGCAGAACTCTCACAAAACAACCATGTCGGCACTTCAGTAGGGTATAAAAGTAATAGCAAGTGGATATACCCCAATAACCCTATGACTATTTAATAGCACACATCATCAGCTTTCCATAGAGCCGCTGGCCACCGGTGGATGGGCTGTATTCGCCATACTGTAGCTGCCGATTGGTCAGATACTGTGTCTGGCGAGGATTTTTGTTAGTGTTTTTAACGCGTGAGGAGCTGCCAAAATTAGCAATATTCGTCGAGTAAAAACTCGACATAAATCAACTATAACTATATCAAACGAGGAATAATTATTCTTCAATAGTCTTCTGTTTGGCATTCCTAAAGGACATTTTTGTCTAAGGTCTATTAAGAGTCTGTAGTAGGTGGGCATACTCACATGGTTGTTTTGACGTGTTTTGTGAGTTTTACTAGCTTTCCGCTAGCAAAAATTCTCCGCCAATTTTTTTCGTTCCGCCAATTTATTTTAGCATGCTAAAAACAAAAGAGTGAGTTCAGGCTTAAGACCCAGGGAAATTGGAAGAAGGGACTACTTTGGGGTTAACCCTTAATTTTTTCTAGGGGTAGGGCTAACAAAATATTTTTTCATTTTCCTTAGCCCTTTGTGGATTTTAATCCGGCTCGAAGAGAGGAACATTTTAACACCCTTACAAGGCAGGTTGGTCCCACAACGGCTGAGAACTGAGAACGTACGAACAAATCTGCGACTCTCCAAATTTCTACTTTCCTCCCGCTAGCTCTCACCTCTTCCATTATTATCCCCCAAATTTGTCAGCTAGGAGTAAGTATTAATTTGAGGGGGGATAAAATATTTCGGATTGGGGGATAAGTTCGAGGATCACCCCATTTTAGGGATATGTAATATAAATAGAGATAAGAGAAGTTGAGAAATATGTAGATTGTAGATAGATAGATAAGTACATAGATTATTTTACTCACTACTGTCTTATTCCTAAGTAGCTACAGTAAGGGTGGTCAATGTTTTTTTCTGAATCTGAATCTGAATCTGAAAAACGTTGACGTTCCTGATTTACTTATGTCCTTTTCTAATCCTCGATCATCGTGGTACTCAAGTTCAACTTGTGATATATTTACTAGTTCTCGAGGATGAGAACAGCCATAATCGAATGAAAATGCGCGCCAGCCGAAACTGAATCAGTCTTTTCCATTCAAAAATTCGAATCCAAATTCAAATTCAAATGCGCCATGCCATGAACTGCTGGGCTTCCTCCATTTTCATGTTTGCATACAATAGTAACATCGTCTTCGGTGATATCGTAACTCCTCCCTTTGATCATCATCATGCCCCGGAAATCACGGCGTCAGAGGCTCATTAAGATGCTGACTCGTAAGGTACAGCAGCGCAAAAGCATGCTCGCAGTGTCGATATTGAATGATGATAGCAGCAGCGGTGGTGACGACGATGCCGACAGCAGCAGCAGTAGAAGCAACAGCACAACAGATGCAATTGTGTTTGCTGCGGCGTACTACTCGTCAAAAGATAAACTCTCGTTTGCAGAAAAGAGCCGCTACTTATTTCGTGAGCGATATCGAAAGTCAACTGAAGCTGTGTTCGAGAAGGACCTAAATACCGGGAGTAGTGAGGAACGGGCGTGGTTGAGTGCAGATGAATTCAAAAAGAAATATCGCATGAGCCGAGAGGCGCTGGATTTTATTGCTGAAAAAATCAAAGATGATGATGTGTTCAAAAATAAGAGAGGGCCAAAACAATTGGACCCGAAGTATCAACTCATGGTTCTTCTAGACTATCTCGGCACAGAGGGTACCGGTGCAAACAATGCTAAGCAGAGGGCCTACTTTCATAAAGGGAATGGAACAATGAACAACTGCAGAAGGCGGGCACGAAATGCAATAATTAATTGTTTGGGGAAAGATTATTATCATTGGCCGGACAAAAATGAGAGGAGGAAGATAGCCAACTATTTCAAGAAGAAGTACAACCTTCCAAACTGCGTTGGAGTTATGGATGGAACTCTTTTCGAACTGGAATTTGAGCCGGAGACAGAGGATTCCGCTGATTACCATGGAAGAAAGTATCAGTGGTCATTGACGTGTTTGGTAGTCAGTGACCATAAGCTGTGGATTCGGTGGTATGTTAGTGGTTACCCTGGTAGTGCGCACGACAACCGGATGTTGAGGAGGAGTCCACTGAAACTAAAGAAGGAAGATTACTTCTCGTTGTATGAATACCTCCTTGGTGATACAGCTTTTGATCCCAACGAAAATGTGGTGCCGGCCTATAAATCCAACCCAGGACAAACCGAACCAGCAGATCCCGATGAAAGTCTTTTCAACACTGTCATTAGCACGCCAAGAGTTACCTCTGAGCACGTGAATGGAATTTGGAAGGGGAGATTCCCTTGGCTTCGCTTGATCCCGAATCTCTTTCTTATGTCTTCTTTGTCGTCTTCTTCGGTGTCTTCTTCTTTGTCATCTTCTTCTTTGTCATCTTCTTCGGTGTCTTCTTCGTCGTCTTCTTCTTTGTCGTCTCCTCACCCTCCTCTTCCTAGGGATTCCTGCCTTCCCTCCTTCACCTCTACGACACTGCTGTCTTCGTCGTCAGAAGAAGTATAGCCTCCTCCATTATTATTATCCTCAAAGTTGACGGACGAAAATTCGCTCTCATCATCATCGGAACTCTTCAACATATCCTCGGTTGTATCCATCGGCTTCATACCCGCTCGTTGGCAAAACACAGGCTGTAGTAGAAATCAGTACTTACACCTTTGTTTGACAGCTTCTTCCCAGCTTCCCACAATAGAGCCATCCTGCAATCCTTGTCCAGTGTCACTCAGAAAAGTCTTGTGCCAATTTCATTTTAGCTTCAATGTCAGTAACTTTGTTTTGCACATCTTTCCCGGATCTCTGCTTCATCACTCCGCAACTATTGATTGTGTTTGCCCACCTGGTGCAAACATCAAGTTTCGTCTGACCATTAGGGGGTGCCCTGTATTTGCTGAATTCTTCCTCATCACTGAGAAAACGATTGACCAGCAAAACTTCCGAACAATCCAAAGCTCCGTTCTGACCATCATTGCCCCAATTATAATAACCCACAGCAAAGGCTTTGGTATAATTCGTATAACATCCAGTTGTACAGAACACCTTGCCGGCCATATCTCCCTCTGGAGACACTGGAGGGATTTTCCCGTTCGATTTCTTCACCACCAAATGTTCAAAGCACGGGACATGAACGGTCCTCTCGCACTTCTTCTTGTCAGTGAGCACATTGGCAGCGCAAATGTTCATTGGTGTTGGATTTTTACCGAGCTTGCATCCCCTTACAGAACATTTGTGTTGTTGCGCTGCATGGCGACTACCACCGCTTCCGCCGTTGCCTCGTGCAGCCGATTTTGTGGCGTTATCCACCGCAGCAGCCACCGCCGCATCAGCCTCTTCGTCATCGCTGCCGTCTTCCGATCCATGTTCAGTGTTGGTTTTTCGACGCTTCTTCCTCCTCTCCTTCATTGTTGAGATCACCAACCTCATCCATCCGTGGTGCAATAACTGCTTTCACCATATCGCTTGTATTATTATCTTTATTTGTCTCTTGCTCTCTCTATGTAGCTGATTATCATCTACGATGCATAAATTTGAATATTTTTTGAATTTTGTGTTTCTCGGAACGTGAGCGTTTCAGATTCAGAATAAGTGGCGTTTTTGCCGCTGATTCTGAAACGTTTAAATCCGGAGAAACTCAAATAACCCTAACCAAAGCGGCACCAAAACAACGATTAAGCTTTAAGTGGCACTCAGATCGAAACTTTGACCGATCAAGCCTCCCGTACGTAGACATACTAATTCCTAAGGCCAACGTTTCAGATTCAGATTCAGAAAAAAACATTGACCACCCTTAGGCTGCTTGCAGTCGTTGGGTTCTAATCCAGAGTTCGCATTTTAGGAAAGTTGTGTGACAAAAACCTGTAGGGAAGTTGAAGTTGAGATTTGATCCCTGGTCGCAAATTCAGGAGAAGGGGCTCAAAAAAGGCAATTTTGAGACCAGGGTCTAATCGAGGTCTAAACGAAGCGAACCCCGCCTCCTCCGCCATTTCTGAGCCGATCTGGTGCCACTCCACACAACATGAACAATATAAACTAATCACAGAGACAGCGACAACTACAAAACTTGATAAGAAATAAAGACAGGTGTGGAATTCAATATTCATACTTATGCAGAGGCTAAGTATCATTGTGAAAACACATACATTACTTCATTAAAATACTGTTCAGGAGTGCCGGCCACAAGCACTTCGTGCACACAAGCAAAGCACAACATACAACAAAGGCTTTCATCTCTTCATCATGGAAAATTCAGCCCCGAGCGAATGTTACTAGGAAAGAGTGGTTCTTCTTCTATTGAAAAGAGAGTCGAGATGAGCAAAAAATTGATCATTGCCGCCGCCAACGCAGCGGCAGCCAAAGAGTATGAAATCCCACTGCGCAATTGGATCGAAGGCGATGCCGCCGACAAGTCTTCTTTAGCGGCGGCTTCGAAATCGCCGTCTATGCGGGATCTTCATCAGAGCACTTTAGATAAAAATAAAAGATTGAGGAAAGAATCGATTATTCGAAAGGTCACCATCGCCTATGGAATCGTAGAGCTGCTGATACGCTGTCCAACTAATAACGTGGTGTTGAATGATGACGCAGACATAGGCCTTGACAATTTTGAACTCTGCGTTCGTAAGGAAGAAGATAGATCCTCTAAGCCGCAACAACAGTCGTCGTCATGGGATGATATTAGGGGGGTCCGCATGTTATCATCTGGCCTATCGCTATCAATTGAAGAGCCATCGTATTTGAGCTGTTTATTTCAAGATGGGGGAGAATCAGACGATCAAATTAATATGGGGAGATATTTAGAAGTGGAAGTCGATGCTTCAAATGTATCAGCGGGCACAACCAAGACAGATTGCCGTGGCGGTGCTGAGGGCGAAGAAATAAGCAAACTTCGCTGCCATTATTTACTAGCGAAGATTCTCTGTCAATTATTCACAAATCTTGAGGCGCTCCCCGATGAAAATCATAATCGTGGTGTTGACGGCCCCCCTCACAAAAGAGCAAAGAAACTTCAGCCGTTAGAGCGAGAACAGTCAGAAGATTTATCCAGCATTCCACACATCCGACGGATGCAACAATTGGGAATTCCTGCATCGATTTGTCGACTTGTGCAAAATCTTTTCGAGAGTGCTTCAGATGCAAAGAATGGCGATGATGCGTACAAGACATTAGAAGAGGTAGGCAAAGATTTGCACCTGCTGCTGTTCGACCCAGATCGTTTTCTATTTGATCATGAAGCGCAAAATCCTGATAAAATGGCGCTACTCTTCAAGAAAGAAAAGCTGTACGGGCGAGATAAAGAAGAGACTCTCATAACTGACGCATTTTGTAGAGTAACCCGTGGAAAGAGCGAGGCATTCTTCATCGGGGGTTTCTCGGGATCTGGGAAGAGTATGTTGGTGGATACTTTGAGAGTGAGGGTGAAAAATGTGGGGGGATATGTCATCAAGCAAAATTTTTATGCCATGTCTCAGGAAAGACCCCTATCTGGTGTTATTTCAGCGGTCAATCAGTTGTGCTTGAAGATCAAAAATAGGATATCTTCCCAACGTTTGACTGCACTTTCCAGGAAGCTCGAGGATGATTTTGGAGATGATATTGGCTTGCTGGCAAGAATGCTACCGAATGTGAGTGTACTTTCTCCTGCTTGTGTCAGCCTTGCAGGTGAAGTGGAAGATGGGAATAACAGCGTCAAAATGAATGCCCGGAGTGTTTCCTTCACGCTGTTACGATTTCTTAGATTGGTCTCGAGCCCGAGGCATCCAATCATGGTAAGTAATTTATCGCTATCTCAATCCTTCTGAACAAGTTTGCTGATTGTAGAAACTCTCATTGTCTCACTCTTTTTTTCTTTGCAGCTGTTTTTGGAAGACTTGCAGTGGGCTGATGATACAGCTCTTGACGTAGTCCACACGTTTCTCTCTGACAGAATGGGTAGTTGCATATTTTTCGTAGGCACCTACAGAGATAATGAAGTTAAGGCTAGTCATGCAATGTTTGACTTGTTGCAGAAGCTAGAGACCAGCAACGTGCCAACGACCCAACTCTCCCTGACCGGGTTAGATCAAGAGGATCTCAACAAATTGATATCTGACGCATTGTGTCTCTTTCCTCGCATCTGCAAGTCTCTCACAGAGATAGTGCTTCAGAAGACGAAAGGCAACCCATTCTTTGTGCTGGAATTCATGCAATCGCTGCAGTCTCGTGGCCTGCTTCAGTATGACGCCTGTCAGAAGCGTTGGGTTTGGAATGAAGATACAATCCGAGCAGAGGAGATCACGGATAATGTCCTCCAACTTCTTTCCTCCAAAATGAATCAATTGTCCAACGACATGCAACTGTTGTTGAAGGTAATGGCTTGCATCGGTACCAGTACAAATGAATCGGTGATCAGCTACTTGGCTGAATCGCCTGAGTATTCAGGGGTTAGAAACGGGTTAGAAGAAGCGATGAATGATGGGTTCGTTGAATCAAACGAAGAAGGATTTATCAAGTTTGTTCATGACAAGGTTCGTGAAGCGGCATACAATCTCATTCCCGACAAAGACAAGAAACAGGTACGTGATGTTGGTTCATGTTGATCATCTGCTGTGCTCTCCTTATTCTTTGCGTGATCTAATATGGTACTTATTGGGGTTGCTTTTTTACAGCTTCACTACAACTTGGGCAAAACACTGTACTCTATTTGTGAGGGCAGAGATGTAGGTAACGTAATATTCCTGATCGCTAGCCAGATAAATTACGGAAAAGAATTCGTCAAGAAAGATGATCCATTACGCATACCGATCGCGAAGCTGAACATGAAGGCAGGGAAAATGGCACTCGATGGCTGCGACCACAAAATGGCGTACTTCTACTTCCTTGCCGCTCTGTCTTTGCTCCCTGACGATGGCTGGGAAAGTTACTACGATTTGACTTTGCGTCTGAATTTCTTGATGGCCAGGGCAGCTAACTCATCCCGTCAATATGACGAGGCAGAACTCACTTTGCGTTCTATATGTAATAGAGCACGGTGCTTACACGACAAACTTCCTTCCTACTTTTTGCTGGTGACAAGTGAGTGGTTACAATTTACTATGCATTTGACTTCTTTTGAATCTGGCCACTTACACTTTCTGCTAATCTGGCACTCCATCTTTTCTAGTCTTCCTCGCGCAAGGCCATCCAAATCAGGCGTACGCTACATGCTCTTCAATCTTGAATCAACTCGGGGAGCCAGTGCCAGAAACAGTCACCCTAGCGATGGTGGGAGGTATGATCCCAGAAACATTGAGCATGTACTCGGAAGTCTATGGTGATGATTGGCTTGAAAAGAAAATGGAAGATGCAACCCTCTGCCACATCCTCGAATTCTACTCTGCCATAGCGACTGCTGCATACTTCTGCAAACCGTCACATGTGGTTGCGTACTTTGTGTGCAAGATGGTCCAAATGAGTTTGCGGAATGGGGTATGTCAACATACGCCACTAGCTTTGATGCAGCTGACTTCCATTGTTATCCGATTCAACAACGCTACATTTGTCCAGTAAGTGTTGCATTGAGACGTATCACCTGTGTCAATGTTCACCATTATCTTTTATTGTTATGTCTGTTCTTTCTACATCATGACTAACTTTCACTCGCACGTTTGCTCGCAGTCGCATTGCAAAGAATGCTTTGGCAATGTCGGAGAATTTCGGTTCATCTGATAAAAAGACGGAACTGTGCGTCAACTATTACATGGGAGCTGGCCATCTTGACTCGTATCAATCGGGTGCAAACCAGCTTCGTAAAGGCTTTGCATCAGGCCTGTCATCAGGAAATGCAAGCACAGCTTTCTATTGCGCAGGCCATGCGATTTATTTCTCTACAATCAGTGCAGAACAAGACTTAACTTCGTTGCTGAAGGAGATAGACTACTATCTCCACCTTTTGAAGATCTACAAGAGCGAGCTGGCAAAGAAATTTATCTTGTGTTATCGTGAGACAGTGTCGACTTTGATTGACCGAGGTCAATCAACTGGTATTGAAGCGAAGTTATGTTACGCTGATGCTAGTGATCCAGGAATAGGAAACAAACTTCTGGAGGTGTTCTACTTCCACCAGGTGTTCAGGAACTATTGGCTAGGATATACTGAGAGATGTCATCACTATGGGAAGAAATCTTTAACGATTTCCAGACCTGGACATTTCTTCATTTTTGTCATCAATTTCTACCATGGTAAGAAATCTCAACCTGTGAATTTTTATTGACTTTTGCACATTGACTCTCTAATGCTCATCCCTTAATCGATGCAGGTCTCAATTTACTTGATATGATAAAGCAGAAGGCTAACTTTTCCAAGACTGAAGAAGTGGACGAAATTATTGTATCAATGAAAGTTGCAGCATCACATGCTGAGTCCAATTTCAGGAACAAGCTTGAGCTATTGGAAGCAGAGCAGTACGGAATAACGCCTCTTCAAAATAGCGTCACTGCATTATATGCCTATGATACGGCCATTGCATCGGCCCGGAAGTCGAAATTTATTCATGAGGAGGGATTGGCTTGTGAGAAAGCTGGATTCTACTGCAAAAAGATGGAAGACGATGAGAAGGCGTTTACGTACTTCAATCGGGCTCGTGAGTGTTATGAGAAATGGGGTTCGACTGTGAGGGTAGAATACATTCAGAAGGAACTTAGCAAGTTGAATGTTATTGGGCAAAAATCGTAGGTCGTTAAGTGGGCAAAAATCTCTAGAGGATTGTAAAGTATGATGCCCCCAATTAACATGTAGGTATTCCCCTCAAAACAGCACTGCACGCATGCACTCATCATGGTCATAATATCTGGACTCTTTCCCTGAAGTGGTTTATTTATTGCATACACGCACTAAGAAGATAGTCTCTCTAGAGAGAACAACTGTATGTATCAAGGTTCTGTTTCTTCTGTTGAACATCTGCTGACAAACTCAAGAAGCTGAGTCCAAAGCCTCAGTCTTGGAAATCAGTCGTGACCGGAGGCGCAGCGCAGTTTAGGGCAGAGTCTCTTGCCGCATGCAATTCTTCTTGTGGCGTCGTACGCGTCATCTCATGCAGAAGCAGAAAGCAGTAGGCTTTTCAAAACACACTGGTATTCTAAAACAGAGAATTGCAAACTGCAAGTTTATCTGTAGTTGTTCTCAAGAGGAGTATCAAAGTCATATATATCATACACACATCAGATTTGCTATCATCTTGGCACGTCTATCTGTTGTTGCGCGCGGCTCTGCTTGAATGACCTGTGAGAAAGAGAGACAAAAAACAGTGAATTGCCCGAACTAACCCCCCTTTAAGCCTATATATACCCCTCAAAATCTCAGTGAGCCAAAATTTTATCCCGCCTCATTCATTTATTAGATAATTACTAGAGTAAACTTTGATTGATCCCCCCCAGAATCTCAGCCTAGCCAAAAACTCCCCCCGGGGGTTTTGTTCGAGCGAAGAAAATTTTAAATTTTCCTATCTGCGCTGGCCTGAATTGGAGGTGAGTATCACAGTCATTGTCATTTTTACATAACCTCCTTCGTACTAATTCCTTCATAGGACAATTTTGGAGTCACAAATCACAAGTCACAAATCACAACTTCTTCTTTCATATTCCACGACTAGAGCAAGGCTACTGAAAGCCCCACAACTGCACACATATCGTACCAACATAAGCGAAGCCTGCTGCAGCACCTGCATTGAAAATGGTAGCATTTACATCAATTCGACGACCAATTTTAACGATTAGACGACGACCAGATAGAGATCATAAACCTCGCTGCATGTTGTTGTTGCTGCTCGCTCTTTAACGATTGTACTACATACAACTCATAATATATCACGGAGTGTCTTCTATGACAGTACAATATATATAATATACTCCTAACCAATACCAATGAGCGATATACTAACAATATCAAAGAAGAACGAAGAAAAGGGCGGTGATCCATGTAGCCTTCAACGAAGGAACAACAACATCCTCCTCCTCCATCACCACACTCATCCACTGCAATACCGCCACCGAACAACAAGCCACAAACGAGGGTGCTGGTGGTGCTGGGTCCATTATTATTTACAATAAGAGCAGCAATTCTCCAACACTCCAACCATCCGACACTCCGTCCAACACGCAACAGTATTCCATTTGTACTAAGTGGTACGTTATATTACGATTTGAATGCCAATTCTCGTCGTGAGAATAAGATTGCAGCGTTGGCGGGAGAGAGATATTTGGGGAGTGATGTGGAGTATAGTGTTGGATTGGGCGGGGTGACTGTGCAGCTTGTGGAGTGTCGTGATGGTGGTCCGTCGTCTACTGCTGCTGATGATGATGCTGATGATATGAATGATGAGATAAGTGCATTCAATGATGATGAAGAGGCTCAGGTAGTCACGGCAGTCACCATCGGAGTCAACGTCCAAGGCCGGCCCAAACTAATCACCTCTGGAGGTGATTACAACCTGGTCGATATCAAGGTAGATCGCTCGTATTATATCAATGTCAAGGCTCCCATGGGGTATTTGTTGACGGGTGGAGTTTGTAATGATGAGATTGGGGGGTGGGAGTGTAATACTGATGATTATGATCAAGGAGGATTAATGATGATGAGTGGTGGTAGACAAAGGAGAGCTCAGGAGCAGCAGCAAGAGCAAGATGATCCTAAACAACAGTTGGAACTCTTATGGCAACACAATGAAACAAAGCTAGGCATACCCGAAGGTCGATCTTCGAAATGTGTATCAGTTGACAAAGCTGGACTTACAGATTCTACATTAGATATTGGTGTTATGAGACTTGGTGATGTCATTACATTTGTGGTGGGGTACAATGTCATTTTGGATCGAGATGATGATACGATGACTACGACTATTACTACTACTACTGCTGCTGCTGCTGGTTCTGATATCATGAAACGAACAAGAAGGAGGAGGATGCAAATAATGAGTAGTAGTTTGGACGACGAAAAAGTACTACCACCTCCTAAAGATCTGGATGCGATACGTGATGTCGTGACAGAGATATTTGCCGTCAATCTTCAAAAGACACTTGAACAGAGAAATTTGTCATTTGTGCAGATTGATGAGGTGCTTTCGTTGGATGTACAGTACCGTGCTCTCGATGACACTGCAGTCGGTACTGATGATGATGATACCGATGATGCCAATGATGATGGATCCGACTATCTGTTTGGAGGTACAGAACGTGATGCAACTCAAAGCATTGTGGGTGGCACCACAAGAAACATCTTTCAGAATATTATACGACAGAGTGGCATGAAAGATGACGAGGATGACTTCTTTGTACGACACATTCTCTTTCTGTCGATCTCATTGTCAAGGGTCATTATAGGAAGGATATGGAGGTCAATATTCATGATGGTACTACTGCTACTACAATTGAGAAATTGATTCAAAATGTGACGAGTGGGAATGCTAATCGAGACGAGGAGCTGTTGCAAGATTTATTGGAGTATAATTCCAAATTGTCTTGAGCAGATGTGAGTAATGTCAAGATGTTTGTTTGGCTCTTTTGTGTATGCATCGCTTGCTTATATTTACTCACTACAATCTTTCCTTTCATATATGGATTATTATCAGGACCAAAATGAAGGAGCCAGCCTTTACACTGGATGATTACAGCGAAGTCCACAGCAGCAAAGGAATACTAAAGTTATCATCACCTGGCCGTGGTGCTTTCAATAGTAATGGACCGAATGTCTTCAGTGCAGCTTGTGCGAATGGCAGTGTCCTAGGCTTTCTGATGAATGATCAAGAGGCAGATGAAGAAGTGGAGGTGGTGACGACAACCAAGGTAGAAGAGAGCCAAGGAGCAGCATTCGACAAAGGGATCCACTGCATCAGTGGAAAATGCTGGATCATTGCCACCGTGGTTGCGAATTCTTCTTGCACTGATATGTGCATTTGTTGCAGTCTGTCTCGTCGTTTTCTTCGTTAGAAGAAGGAGGAGAAGATCAGGCGCATGAGAAGGACAAAAGCATCACGAGCACGACTCCTTCAAAAGATGAAAGGGGTACTCTATTTGGATTGTTTTCCAAAAAGAGTGTTGTTAGTGACGACACCGAGTTTTACAATATTGAAGCTGGAGTGGAAGGGGGTGACAAACTTGATGATGATGATGACAAGCTGTCAACTACTGACGACGTCTCTGGTTTTGTCGTGGAGGAGAGTGACAAAGAGCACTTAACTACCCAGCCGAAGAAGTACAATGGCAGTGGAGATGAAGAGGACAAATTAATGGATCAGCTTGATAAGGATGCAGTCAACGCGGAAATGGATAGTACAACAGAGGATAATAGAGCCGATGCTTCCAATCTCGGGGCACATGCAACCTCTCTGAACTTGGATAGTAGCGATAGCAAGAGAATGAGAAGAAGGACGGAAGTGGATAGGGCAGAAGAGGATAATAGAGCCGACACTACTTCTAATTCTAATCTCGGGGCAGCACACGCAACCTCTTTGAACTTGGATAGTAGTAACAGCACGAGGAGGAGGAAGAGGAGGCCAACTAGATTGAAGAGTAACTCAGACTTTGCCAACGAGCCAAGTCAAGGTGAACAGCACGACAATACTTTACGTCGATCAATTTGTGACTTGGATATTGGCACAAAGAGGATGAAAGACAATCGAGGAGGCAATCAAGATCTTTCCGCTTTGATATTGGGCGATATAGTAGCCGATTACGACAATAACAAGAAGAGTGGACATGAGAGTAGAGGCCATCGACGCAGAGCTACTGTTAATAATCTGCAATACGAAAGAGACAAATCATCCAATGATCGTCGTAGGCGACGTGTACAAGAGGATCATCAGGTCCCTACAAAATTTAGCTCCACTGAATCTTCGAGGAGAAGAGGAAGAAAGCATGATCCGCTACGGCGATCAATAGACGACTCCAACATTGGCCTGCGCTCACGTGGAACCAGTTCCACTTTGAATGCCGCTCCTCCAAAGGGGTCAAGAAGGAAGAGCCGAAAACCCGATCCCTTGCGGAAGTCACAGGATGATTCTAACCTTGGCCTTCGGACAGCTGGAGCTGAGGCGACTAACATTATTCATGATGCCAAGAAAACTTCGAGGAGGAAAGGTCGAAAGCACGACCCATTGAGGATGTCACAGGATGATTCTAACCTTGGCCTTCGGACAGCTGGAGCTGCAGTTGCTGCGACTGGATCTGCAGCAGCTAGCAATATTAATAATGCCAAAAGAACTTCGAGGAGGAAAGGTCGAAAGCACGACCCATTGAGGATGTCACAGGATGATTCTAACCTTGGCCTTCGGACAGCTGGAGCTGCAGTTGCTGCAACTGGATCTGCAGCAGCTAGCAATATTAATAATGCCAAAAGAACTTCGAGGAGGAAAGGTCGAAAGCATGACCCATTGAGGATGTCGCAGGATGATTCTAACCTTGGTCTTCGAACGGCCAGAGAGAAAGCCACCAAAAGTGACTCTGATGGTAGGAGGAAGAGAGGAAGGAGGCAAGACCCATTGAGACGTTCTCGCTGCGACTTGGATATCGGGACGAAGAGCCAATCATCAGAGAACATACCGGCGTTAAAAGATCGGAGCAGCAGCAAGAGTGAGAGACACAAACATGATCGCCGAAAAACAACGGGCGACAGAGAAAAGCGGCCATCGTTACAGCGCTCTTCATCTAAGTGAGTGAACTAACATAACTTGTTGTAAAACTAAATATGAGGGAAAGGAAAATTCTCTCTTATGCATATGTATTAGCTCACTATAAGTAGAGGTATTTCAATGGAGAATACGGCTCACCCTCTGATTCAGAGTCATTCCTTGTCACTTGCTTGGCCAACCCAATATTTCATCCCACACACTACTCAATTCCTTCCAAATTCACATTTCCCTTCATACCTTTGCTACAGTTGGTCTTAAGAAGACGATGCCTCCCTACTATGACTTCAACACAATGTAGGGACAGGGTATCAAATAGAGGTAGATATAGACAGGATGATTTAGGTGGAGACCTGACCTCTAAAGGCTTAATGCTGCATGTAACCAATTCAAGTGATATCATTTCTCTACATTCACGTTAATGATTAGGCCGCTATGAAACTCTAGAGGACGAAACGGAAAAAAATCATAAATCTCACACAAAAATACCCTTCCACCCTATCGTACCTACAACGGTTGGTCAACTCTCCTCACTGATGACCGTAGTGAATCCCAACTTCCAGGGAGATACTACCACGACACCATTCCCCCCTTTAACCATTAGTTTCCCCCATTTGCCCTCCATCTCGTCAAAGCTCGAATGGGAGAAGACTATCGGTTCAATCATACTGGTCGAACACAAATCAGTCAAATAAGCTAGATCTTCAGCAAACACTTCCTTATCCTCATCGAAGCTGTGGAATATATCATAGTCAATTGCTTTGTCCTTGATGACCCTCCCATAGTAACTCGTATCTTTCTCCTCTTTGATCTTTCCCGCAAGTGGTACGTACTTCTCCCCGCAGGAGGTGGTGTTCACCCGCACAAGTCGGCCGCGAGGCTTCATAATCATAGAGTAAGATTGATTATTATCAGATCCTCCAACTACATCGACGATCAAATCAATCGTACAACTCCATTTGATGGCATCTAAGGTTGGGATGAGATCTGTGACGGTGTAGACAGTTGCGCCAGCATTCGTCGCTAGATTAACCAAAGCTAACCCAACTGGACTGCCGGAGTCGACAATCACCACAGTCTTTCCAAAGAGATGACTCCTCTTTTGCTCAGCATCATCCATATTCTTTGAAGGACTGGCCTCAACTTCAGCATCATCATCTTCTGCTTCAGCATCAATATCCTCTGCTGCAGCAACATCATCATCCTCTTCTTCTCTCGATTCAATACCTGCAACACATTCCAAACATTGATGGGCTATCATGTATGTCGACAGCAGTCCTACCACATCATTACTGTCTGCCTCTTCAGACAGAGCAATCGCATCCTTCGCATGAATGCATACGTACTGAGAGCATCCACCTCCATACGGCAATACGGAAGCAACACGCTCGTCCAACAAGGACTTTGCCTCTACTCCTGAACCTGCACGCACGACATGGCCAACAATCTCATGACCTGGCACCCAAACGTCATCCTTTAAGTCTTTGTTGTTGTCACGTCGAAGTCGTTCTAGGCAATCTCGTGTAGAGATGGCAGTTGCATCTACTCGAATCAGGACTTCATCTTCCGAGAGTTCTGGCATTTTGACATCTTTCCTCAATACAAATCCTTGCCCTGGGCTATAAGAAGCTCTATCGAACTGATGTTGCATCTTCACCCAACGACCCAATATAACGTCAACTTCCAGAGAATCTTTTTGTTCGTCTACTACAATTTCTTCCCTGCCACCAACGTCATCTTCCTCATGTTCATCATCTGTCTCTCTTTCGTCTCCCTCTTCCTCTTCATCCAGATGCGGGCCAAATACTAATATCATGTCTTCCTCGTTGCCTCCCTGATTATCACTCTCTTCCTGATCATCTCCGCCACCATCACTTTTTAGAGCCAACACCCCTCCCTCCTCTTCTTTTGCATCCTTCTCCTCCTCTTCTTCTTCTTCCGGAAACATCAAATGATGCAATTCCGTAGACATAATTTCATTGGCATCTTTCACAACATCCGGAAACGCACATTGAAGTTGACAGAACATGTAATCTGCAGCATCATTCACTGGAGATAGAGATAGAATGTCATCAACAAAATTTTGCAAATCTTCGTCTTCTTTGACCTTGCTGTTGCTAATGTCGTTGGCTGACGCTGCATCTTCGGATACCAATGATTCATTGTCGTTCTGGGTGGATGAGACTGACTTGTCTTCATCATCATCGAAGAGAGCACGTGAATACTGATGGTTTTTTTGGAGACTATCGACGTCAAGCTCAGAGTGAGTTGCGTTCAAAATATCGCATTCAAACTGGGTCGTCGGGCTAGTGCTACGTTGCGGGGGAAACTCCATCATCTCACAACTTTCTTCAGCATCTTGCCCTGCCATGACGACGACACTTATTGCCTTCGTTTTCATCGGCGTCTGCACAGCATCATCAGTATCATCATTTGATCTGTCGGTATTCTGAGAAGCGAGTTCACGAAGAGTGACCTCCATATCACCCAACGCAGCAGCATCCACATTGCCGCCGGCCTCAGCTGTGGCCAACTCGGACGCTTGCAGAATCATTGATGACATGGTGTTGCTGACGGCGGCTTCAGCCTCAACCTCAACCTCAGCCTCAGCTGACTTGTCACGAGCCGCTCTCCGTCCTCTTGGCCAGGATAATACCATCGTCTTATTGTTGTTTCCACCCAACGTCCTTCTTTTGTATCAATGTTTTGATTTGCTTCGTTGACATTGATAGCGCTGGATGTTACAAGAGGGAACAATGATAAAGGAATTCAAACTGCATGAAAAACAGACTTTTCTTGAGCAAACGGCATGAAAAACAGACTTCTCTTGTGCTCAAGAAGTCCGCTTTGGCCAGCCGGATTTGAGGGACTGCGGGCCTGCCCATCGAAATAGTTGGTTGGAACAGAGGATTTTGCCCATTAAAAGGGTAATATTGGTCTAGTTTTACCCTATTTAGAGCACAAATAGTTGGGTAATCTTCGGGGCAATGCCGAACATAGCCCCCAAAATCTAGAGATATGTATGATGTCTCCCTTTTCTCAGGCGAAGTTCTTTTTTAATCCGAGCTGGATCCTAATATTACTAATTCCTACGTACTCCCTCTTTCCCACAAAAACATTTGAAGTAATCGTTGGGTATTCCTACGTGAAGTCCTACAAAATGTCCGAGAGGCCAGTTTGTTTGTGGGGCTTTACAGGTCAACATTTCTGTGCTGCGGTAACCTACGTATCACTGGTATCATTTATTTACCCTTGTGTTATCCCGAAAAATCGACCGAGGTCGATTTAAGTAGCGACACCCTCAACTTAGCTAGTAGAAATCTTGACACTTTGGGGTGTCTGGGGGTATCGAACTTGCCCGGCAGTCGATTTTTCAGTCGATTATCGACTACGCGCTTTTGCTAGCTAGCAAAACTGCAGAAAATCGACTGAGTACCGCTCCAAAATTGGGAACCCCACCACGCTTCGCACCGAGCCGCCCAAACACCACTCAAAATCGACCAGTCGACCATGACACCCCCACCGCCGACATCATATCCATTACTACTCGATACACAAACAATGGCTACCAGTAGGTCATCGATAGCAGCATTAGTAGGCTTGCGATGCTCTAGATGCATTAGGGGCCACATTTGGATCGATGGTGATGAGAAGGAGGAGGAGAAAGAGGGCACATATGAACCATCAACATCTGATGTGGAGAAGTTGCTGCCGACTGCCGAACCAAGTGGTTCACTGCCAGCAAGGATGTCCCGGCGAAGAATTTCGAAAGTTGACAACTCCGTCGGAAGATCCATGTCCATGGCTTTTAGGGAGTGTTGAAGCGGGTTGAGCTTCTGATGATGGTACTCTGCTAGTGGAAAAGGGAAAAGATACAAAACACGTCAAAAGATTAACTCATAGTCCGGTCAATAGGCATACAGCTGCGGTTGAGGATCCAGGGTTTGCTTTAGAAGACAAACCATCTGACAATGAATTGAGACCAATTATTATGAAGCTTGCCGTTATCTATTGCAAGTCTAAGAATAGTTTACTCGCTCTGGAGCGAATGCGACGCTGGTTCGTCGTTCGTTAATGCTTCAAAATGCGACAACGAGGTGGCTAGAAGCGCATAATATATAACAGGACGTCTGTTGGGGTGTTGTCTGCAAGCGGAACGTGCGGGGTGTACTTCATTCACACACAGGCATGAGATATGATATAGTGTCTTTCTGATGATAGCTTACTTGTCGGTGTCGGCCCCAAGGATGTTGATTAGATGATACGTTGGAAGCAGATGCAACGCAGGCGGCAGCTGACAACTATGTACATGACATTACTATTGTGCAAACCATATTAATTGTTTTTAATCATTGCCCTTTTCATAGCAAAGCAACTACTACGGATAACGATGCTTTTTCTTGATTTTTGTCTTAGCCAAAAAAAACTGATGTGTGACTCTATCACGCGTACAGCTGTCAGTTACTTCGGAGTCCCACTTAGAGTGGTACTAACTTGGTCGATTTTACAGTCGACTTTTCAAGGAACACCGTCGTGGTGTTGTATGCTGGAAAGTGGTGTAACAAAAGACGCGGGAAATTTTTGAATTGTATCTTTTTTGTGGTGATGGAAAGCGTAAACCCATGCTAGTGCTGGAGAATCCTACGGCCCCATGGGCGTCATCGTTGGTGGCGTAGTTATCGAGTTCACACGACAATAATATTTTCGATAAGCAGTCAGCCAGGCGCCTGTTGTTGCCCAGCATTGATTTGAATTTGACCTCCAAAACTTCACTCAGTTACATTTAATTTGGACAATTCCTTCTGAATAAACTCTACTTTCACAGTCGAACCCCATTTCTCATAACACTCACGAGCTTGATTGAGGTACATGAACGCCTTTTCGTTGTCTTTCACCCTCTTACAGTAGAATCCAGCTTTCTCACAAGCGAGCCCCTCCTCATGAAGAAATCTAGCCTTTCGAGCCGATTCGATAGCCGAATTATAACAATATAACACCGCAGCGATGTTGTGGGGAGCAGTAATTCCGTAATGCTCTGCCTCCAATAGCTCAAGCTTGTTCCTGCAATTGGACTCGGCATTTATTGCTGCAGCCCTCATTGATGCAATGATTTCATGAACTTCTTTAGTCTTGGGCAAACTAGGCTTCTGCTTTATCATATCAAGTAAATTAAGACCTGCATCAATAGAAGGATGAGCATGAGCATTAGAGATTCTCCCTGGTGTAAAAAAAAAATATTACGATAAAGGTTGGAACTTCTTACCATAGTAGAAAAAGAAGACGGATTTCCTCTCATCTTTGGTAACAGTAAAAGATTTCTCGGCATAATGATGACATCTCTCAGTATAACCTAGCCAATAGTTCCTGAACACCTGGTGAAAGTAGATGACCTCCAGAAGTTTGTTTCCTGGTGCAGGATCACTGATATCTGCGTAACGTAACTTGGCCTCGACACCAGTTGATTGACCTCGGTCAATCAAGGTCGAGACTGTCTCACGATAACACAAGATAAATTTCTTTGCCATTTCGCTCTTGTAGATCTCCAAAAGGTGGAGATAGTAGTCTATCTCCTTCAGCAACGAAGGTAAATCTTGTTCTGCACTGATTGTAGAGAAATAAATCGCATGGCAAGCACAAAAGAAAGCTGTGCTTGCATTTCCTGATGACAGGCCTGATGCAAAGCCTTTACGAAGCTGGTTTGCACACAATTGATACCAGTCAAGATGCCCAGCTCCCATGTAATAGTTGACGCACAGTTCCGTCTTTTTATCAGACGCACCAAAGTTCTCCGACATTGCCAAAGCATTCTTTGCAATGCGACTGCGAGCAAACGTGCGAGTGAAAGTTAGTCATAGATGTAGAATGAATGGACACTGTATGTAAAGATGCTGGTGAACATTGACACAGGTGACATATCTCATTGACACACTTACTGGACAATTATAGCGTTCTTGGAAGCAGCAATGGAAACATAAATAATATACGAAAGCTGCATTAAAGCTAGTGGCGTATGTTGACATACCCCATTCCGCAAACTCATTTGGACCATCTTGCACACAAAGTAGGCAACCCAATGAGGAGGTTTACAGAAGAAAGTAGCAGTCGCTATGGCAGAGTAGAATTCGAGGATGTGGCAGAGGGTTGCGTCTTCCAATTTCTTTTCAAGCCAATCATCACCATAGACTTCCGAGTACATGTTCAATGTTTCTGGGATCATACCTCCCACCATCGCTAGGGTGACTGTTTCTGGCACTGGCTCCCCGAGTTGATTCAAGATTGAAGAGCATGTAGCGTACGCCTGATTTGGATGACCTTGCGCGAGGAAGACTAGAAAAGATGGAGTGCGAGATTAGCAAAAAGTGTAAGTGGCCAGATTCAAAAAAGTCAAATGCATAGTAAATAGTCACCACTCACTTGTAACCAGCAAAAAGTAGGAAGGAAGTTTGTCGTGTAAGCACCGTGCTCTATTACATATAGAACGCAAAGTGAGTTCTGCCTCGTCATATTGACGGGATGAGTTAGCTGCCCTGGCCATCAAGAAATTCAGACGCAAAGTCAAATCGTAGCAACTTTCCCAGCCATCGTCAGGGAGCAAAGACAGAGCGGCAAGGAAGTAGGAGTGCGCCATTTTGTGGTCGCAGCCATCGAGTGCCATTTTCCCTGCCTTCATGTTCAGCTTCGCGATCGGTATGCGTAATGCATCATCTTTCTTGACGAATTCTTTTCCGTAATTTATCTGACTAGCAATCAGGAATATTACGTTACCTACATCTCTGCCCTCACAAATAGAGTACAGTGTTTTGCCCAAGTTGTAGTGAAGCTGTAAAAAAGCAACCCCAATAAGTACCATATTAGATCACGCAAAGAATAAGGAGAGCACAGCAGATGATCAACATGAACCAACATTACGTACCTGTTTCTTGTCTTTGTCGGGAATGAGATTGTATGCCGCTTCACGAACCTTGTCATGAACAAACTTGATAAATCCTTCTTCGTTTGATTCAACGAACCCATCATTCATCGCTTCTTCTAACCCGTTTCTAACCCCTGAATACTCAGGCGATTCAGCCAAGTAGCTGATCACCGATTCATTTGTACTGGTACCGATGCAAGCCATTACCTTCAACAACAATTGCATGTCGTTGGACAATTGATTCATTTTGGAGGAAAGAAGATGCACGACATTATCCGTGATCTCCTCTGCTCGTATTGTATCTTCATTCCAAACCCAACGCTTCTGACAGGCGTCATACTGAAGCAGGCCACGAGGCTGCAGCGATTGCATGAATTCCAGCACAAAGAATGGGTTGCCTTTTGTTTTCTGAAACACTATCTCTGTGAGAGACTTGCAGATGCGAGGAAAGAGACACAATGCATCAGATATCAATTTGTTGAGATCCTCTTGATCTAACCCGGTCAGGGAGAGTTGGGTCGTTGGCACGTTGCTGGTCTCTAGCTTCTGCAACAAGTCAAACATTGCATGACTAGCCTTTACTTCATTATCTCTGTAGGTGCCTACGAAAAATATGCAACTACCCATTCTGTCAGAGAGAAACGTGTGGACTACGTCAAGGGCTATATCATCAGCCCACTGTAAGTCGTCCAAAAACAACTGTAGAGAAGCAAAAAAGTGAGTCAACGCGGAGTTTCTACAATCAGCAAACTTGTTCAGAAGGATTGAGATAGCGATAAATTACTTACCACTGACTGGATGCCTCGGGCTCGAGACCAATCTAAGAAATCGTAACAGCGTGAAGGAAACACTCCGGGCATTCATTTTGACGCTGTTATTCCCATCTTCCACTTCACCTGCAAGGCTGACACAAGCAGGAGAAAGTACACTCAAATTCGGTAGCATTCTTGCCAGCAAGCCAATATCATCTCCAAAATCATCCTCGAGCTTCCTGGAAAGTGCAGTCAAACGTTGGGAAGATATCCTATTTTTGATCTTCAAGCACAACTGATTGACCGCTGAAATAACACCAGATAGGGGTCTTTCCTGAGACATAGCATCGAATTTCTGTTTGATGACATACCCCCCCACATTTTTCACCCTCACTCTCAAAGTATCCACCAACATACTCTTCCCAGATCCCGAGAAACCCCCGATGAAGAATGCCTCGCTCTTTCCACGGGTTACTCTACAAAATGTGTCAGTTATGAGAGTCTCTTCTTTATCTCGCCCGTACAGCTTTTCTCTCTTGAAGAGTAGCACCATTTTATCAGGATTGTGCGCTTCATGATCAAATAGAAAACGATCTGGGTCGAACAACAGCAGGTGCAAATCTTTGCCTACCTCTTCTAATGTCTTGTATGCATCATCGCCACTCTCTGCATCTGAGGCACTCTCGAAAAGATTTTGCACAAGTCGACAAATCGATGCAGGAATGCCCAATTGTTGCATCCGTCGGATGTGTAGGATGCCGGATAAATCTGATACAGACTCTTCTCGCTCCAAAGGCTGCGATTTCTTTGCTCTTTTGTGAGCGGGCCCTATGAACACCATGATTATGATTTTCATCGGGGAACGCCTCAAGATTTGTGAATAATTGACAGAGAATCTTCGCTAGTAAATAACGGCAGCGAAGTTTGCTTATTTCTTCGCCCTCAGCACCGCCACAGCAATCTGTCTTGGTTGTTCCCGCCGATACATTTGAAGCATTGAGTTCCACTTCTAAATATCTCCCCAAATTAATCTGATCGTCTGATTCTCCCCCATCTTGAAATAAACAGCTCAAATACGATGGCTCTTCAATTGATAGCGATAGGCCAGATGATAACATGCGGACCCCCCTAATATCATCCGACGACGACGACTGTTGCTGCGGCTTAAAGGATCTATCTTCTTTCTTACGAACGCAGAGTTCAAAATTGTCAAGGCCTATGTCTGCGTCATCATTCAACACCACGTTATTAGTTGGACAGCGTATCAGCAGCTCTACGATTCCATAGGCGATGGTGACCTTTCGAATCATCGATTCTTTCCTCAATCTTTTATTTTTATCCAATGTGCTTTGACGGAGATCTCGCATAGACGGCGATTCCGAAGCCGTCGCTGAAGAAGACTTGTCGGCGGCATCGCCTTCGATCCAATTGCGCAGTGAGATTAATTGAACACCATGTTCGTTCTTCTCTTTGGCTGCGTTGGCGGCGGCCATCAACAATTTTTTGCTCATTTCGAAGCACAATTAAATTATCAATAGTATCTTCAATAGGTCAGAGGGCATCGGTACTAGAGGAGTACTGAATTAGTAGAGATTAGTAGTATCCCCAATATCTTGGCGAATGGTCGGAATACCACCATGGCACGTTGCAGAGGCGTTCTAAACTCACTAAGGCTGCTCTAGAGAGCAGTCGTTCACCCGAACTAGGGAACTTGAAGTGAAGGAGTCGTTTCGGGTTCAAGTTTTCAGTATGGTACGGATGGACTGTGCAGTCGTCTGCCCTGGAAGATCCCCGAATTTCGTACATACGTATGTAGGTACGTATGTATAGGTACCTACTACTTACGTACCTACATACTACTTACGTACCTACGTACATACATACAAAAAAGGGGGCCCCCAAAAATAGGCGCCCCCCAAATGCCACAGTTCGCCGCAACTCAGCGCAACTCAACGCAACTCACCACAGCTCACCACAACTCACCACAGTTCACCACAGTTCACCACAACAACAGCTCGGCCGGCAGTAACAATACTACTATGGATCAACGATGACCAATTACCCTATTGGACAAGCAAACCACTCTTTTTTATCTTCGCCGAATCAATTTCTGCCAGTTGGTCATGGAAGCAGCAGATATAACGCTTCGTGGAACAGCAAATAATAACGAACGGCGGGGGGCGAAAATTGCCGGAACAGAGTAATGAGAGCAACTACATCTACTGACATCGCCTTTAGGAGAAACGAAGTGGGTGCGTGTGGGGAAAAATCAACGAGTTGTGCTGCTACCGGGCTGGTTGCATTGGCTCGTGGAGGTGACCACAGAAACAACAACGTGCGTAAAATATGTGCAACTGAAATTGGCCGATGCAACTGATTTTGTCGAATAATGCCTTAGGCACTCATCGTTTCACCATTTGATGCCACCACGTCGCAGCAATCGATACTTTATATCCATAAGGAGGAACCAGTGTCTTGGTTTCCGCTTCTACGCTCCATGACGTCGTACGGAACATCGTTAACACTTCGACAACAAATTATTTTTACATCAACGATCAACGCTATTGTGCAGTAAAGAGAGGGGCAATAAACCATTTCCGACGGCAACCAACCCTGTCCCTCGACTCCAATACGATTATAGACGACGACTTGGCCATCTGGAACGGAAGGAAAGGCAGTAAGACGTCGCCTACGCCGTAAGAAATATACATAATTATTCGTTTCCGTCGAACGCAACAATCAACTGTAATGAACGAAAAATAGCGTGTATATCGATGAAAGAAGTATTCAGGTATCATTATTATGATAGTATACATCCGTGTGAGGGATATTAAAATATATGTTGAGGGTAACAACATCTATTCATCAAACATATTTAATTTTTACATAAAATACCCTACCAACAAGTAGTAACATGGTACATCTGATATTTAACTCAAACATGATGACCACCAACATACAGAAGTCTTCTGTTGCAGTTATATAATCGTGTGGTTCATAATTTACCACTCAATTGCATCTAGTGTTTCTTCACAAAGTTGATTATTGCATATACTCTGGGAATGAAAATAGATTGCCTCTCACTGATAAAATATTCTTGATAAAATAATTTGTTGTCGAAGTGTTAACGATGTTCCGTACGACGTCATGGAGCGTAGAAGCGGAAACCAAGACACTGGTTCCTCCTTATGGATATAAAGTATCGATTGCTGCGACGTGGTGGCATCAAATGGTGAAACGATGAGTGCCTAAGGCATTATTCGACAAAATCAGTTGCATCGGCCAATTTCAGTTGCACATATTTTACGCACGTTGTTGTTTCTGTGGTCACCTCCACGAGCCAATGCAACCAGCCCGGTAGCAGCACAACTCGTTGATTTTTTCCCACACGCACCCACTTCGTTTCTCCTAAAGGCGATGTCAGTAGATGTAGTTGCTCTCATTACTCTGTTCCGGCAATTTTCGCCCCCCGCCGTTCGTTATTATTTGCTGTTCCACGAAGCGTTATATCTGCTGCTTCTATGACCAACTGGCAGAAATTGATTCGGCGAGGATAAAAAAGAGTGGTTTGCTTGTCCAATAGGGTAATTGGCCATCGTTGATCCATAGTAGTATTGTTACTGCCGGCCGAGCTGTTGTTGTGGTGAACTGTGGTGAACTGTGGTGAGTTGTGGTGAGCTGTGGTGAGTTGCGTTGAGTTGCGTTGAGTTGCGGCGAACTGTGGCATTTGGGGGGGCGCCTATTTTTGGGGGCCCCCTTTTTTGTATGTATGTACGTAGGTACGTAAGTAGTATGTAGGTACGTAAGTAGTAGGTACCTATACATACGTACCTACATACGTATGTACGAAATTCGGGGATCTTCCTGAACCCTGAACCGTTACAGACCGTAACAAATTTCGGGTAACCAACTTCAACCCCGAAAAAGCGGCCTTTTTCGGGGTTGAAGTTGGTATCGTATTGTGATATATCTCCCGTATTTCTTCGAGGGATAGGAAGGGTGGTACGGTAGGGTGAGGAATAGACGGTCACGATTCTGATCTGTCTCTACTTCACCGAGCGTGGAATTCGTAGTAGGTTGTTTTGGTGGTTCTGGGTTGGATATTCTTCTGTCTGCCTCCAGGAAGATACGTTTGAGGCGTCTAGGTTCCCAGTTCCGCTCTCTCAGGCGTTTGTAGAATTTTCATACCTGATCGATATAATCCGAACGCTTTGAACATTGCTAATGGTATCTCTTCAACTCACTGTAGATTACTCCTTTCATCATGCCTGGTGTGTGGGCTGAGTGTGGTGGAATGTAGAGATATAGGTTCATTGGCTTTTGGTAAGTTTTTGTGCTGATGATGCCATCATCCGAGATTGCTATTTCTAGGTCAAGGAAGACAGCTCTGTTGGACGGTTCCTCCATCGTCCACCTGAGTCCTCCGATAATGGCATCTAAAACGACACCATGGTGAAAATGGGCTCCCTACGATTAGCCATAACTCAGTAACTACTTGGATGTTGACCCTATTTCAAAGCGTCAATGTTATTTATTTTGTCTGTAGAAGCTCATTGATACTTTTTTGTCCCTAAATTCCCCAATTAAAGTCAAAGGTAGGGTTTGAGGGCAAACGTACAGTAAGTACATAGCTAGCAGGTACTTCTGCTTATTCGCAGCAGAAGTGGCCTCGCTCTCTCTCTCTCTCTCTCTCTCTCTCTCTACTAGAGGGTAAAGTGAAGAGGCTTTGCTTCGACGTTCCTACGTATTATGCTCTCCACCTCTGCTTTGCCCTTGCCCCTGCAATTCGTCAAGGATTCTTACTCTCATTCTCCTTTGTGATGTCGTTCCTTCATCGACAAGTACTTGTTCTTGAGACCTTCATCGATGGGATCTTTAAACCTCCACTTTTCATAATCTTTTAACTTATTCATGCACTTGAGCGCCGTTTCCGTCGGTTTAGAGCCCGGGTTTACGACAAGTTGCCCAGTTCCTTTGTACACAGTTCTTGTTTGAACACAAGTTCTAAATACAAGTCCAATACTCAAGAGGTTCCCCTTCCCCTTAACTCCATTGTTGCGGTGTTTGAAATGAGTTCGTTCTTTCATCTTGAAAATCTGCCTCAAGCTGTCTTCTTCGTCTTCTGGATGCAAGAAAAACAAAGCACCATTGGTTAGCCTTATCATCTTCTGAGCTTCAGGGTGATTGACTTCACTCTTCTTTTTACCCAAAAATAGCTGAAACTCAAGGACACGCTCGTCACCCAAAACGAAAATGCATGTGCATGTATGCTGCTTTTGGCAATTATTTGAGCAGAATTTTCCCTCTTTTGTGTATGTTTGGTCTCTGTGGAAGGTTATTTTCTTTCCGTCGTAGAATGAGATAACTTCCAGTTCATTCAGATTAATTGTAACGATTACTCCTGTGTCAGCTGAGAATCTTTTCACGAGTTCTTTTTCTATTGCATCTGCAATTATCTGCATCTCTGCAGTCCACTCACGATACGCAATCTGTCTACAAATGATTGAAAATGAATTCGATTGAAGAAGGTTTATGTCAGACGTCTGGAATGGTGTAGTATAGAGAGAATGATAAAGATAGATGACGGGCAAATCGAACTTACTCCTCCACTGTGCCAAAAGTCCTAGCCCCGTGACCGGCGCCATAAACAAAGCAAACTCTGGTGTTGTAATCAGCTGGTATAGACGACGAGTCGGTCTTTCCAAAGCTCTGACGAAGGTAGTGTTCCCTTTGTAAGTTCATTTTTGCGTCATTTCCGTAGCAGGACTCAGCCGCGAGTAATAAACCAGCTCCTTCAATCCACGGTGCATGGCTGGGGTAAAGATAAAGGTAGTCTAACACTTTGAATCCAGCATCCAACACACCAGGGTAGTTTTGATAGAAGTATGGATCTACTACTGATTGCAGTTCACCCTTGTTCTTCTTCTTCTTCTTCTTCTTTGAACTCATGACCTCTTCCTTTATAGATGCTGTAGTTGTTAGAGCTTTGCGCTTCTCCCCGGCAGAAACCGTCGTTCCTGCAGTAATTGCAGCAGCATCAGCAGTGGAGAAAGCTTGCGGCACACGGGCAGTCGCTGGAAGAAGCTCATGATGACCATCCGCTGGAAAGATATTGAATGTGTCCACACAACCAGGAAACTGTTCGTCCTCTTTCAGATAGAGCACAGACATCTGATCTACGTTGTATGGAAGTGGTAGCGCTGTAGACGACACCACCGAGGCGCACAAATCTACATGCAGTGTAGTGGGAAAGGGCATCCCCATCGACTGTACAGGAAGATGTGCTTGCGCCAGTCTTCGTAGTTTCTCGCTCACTCGTGGCTTAAGGATCATGTTTACGTCAATGTAGGCTATTAAGGGAGGGATAAAATCCGTGGATGACCAATCGACGTGGATAATTGATGCATTGCCATCACCATATCGCATGAGGTAGTGTGTAAGACGTTCGTTTGGACTAATTTCTGCCAAGATCTGTAGAATCAATCTCGAATCAGTTGCCATGAGAAGATTTTGCATCACATCTTGGCAAAGGACAGCCCATGATGTTGATGTGTACTTCTCTAACGGGAGGATCATGGGGAGAATCTTCCCCCCTGCGTGTACGTAGATTTCCATGCTGCTGTCGGCGCTGTGGGCCTGAATCTTTTGATGTGACTTGCTTGAGTGATGTACTATCAACAAAATGTAAAGAGCAGGACTGACGTCTCTTTGGATGGTGAAATGACCATAATATCTAATCCTTGCCTGTAAGAGGACATAATATGTTTGCCGTTTTAACAGGCCGCCTGCCGGAGACTCATAGTATTATGATGAAGTCTATCACAACGTTGTATGATGTATGATAGCGACTCAGCTGTCAGCTGGCAGAGTGGATTGTGGATATTGGATTTTGATGTGTCCCTCCATTTCACATATTGATTCCTAATGTTGATACTCCTACTGCAATGCGGACATATGAATTGGAGAGAAAACGTGAAGTGAACTTTCAACCTATAATAATACATATATGTCATGGTCATGACGGAGCAAAGTGCAAAGTCAATAAGTGATGAAGGTGATACAGGAGACAATTCAACGCAGCAGATCAGACAGAGCTTGCTTACGAAAAGCTGGCCGAGAGAAACATTTGGAATGACAATATTTCACTCTAGTTACTCAGCTCTACAAACTCTTGCGATACGAATGTTCATCCAGGGCTTTTATTATGTGCCCTGGTTCTATCAGGTGATGCTAGAGTTGTATATGTAACAGAAATTTTAAAGTACGTCTGGTGGGCCCTCAAGAGGATATTATCTATGCTGAGTGATAACGAACATGTGCTGCAGTAGCTATTATTTCCCAGCTCGCACCCCAAGCCTGCTATCTTTCAAGCAGGCCAGGATTACAGGTGATGCTGGAGTTGACATAAACAACCTGTATGAAACTTGATACAGACGAATTACTAACGGGATATATCAGGCGCGTCTTTTGATTAGTTTTGTGTAAGTCAACGATTATGTTTGTCACCAAGCCTCCGATCAGTGCATTCTCAAAGAACCTTCATCACAACCACTACTACTACTTGATGTGATACAAGTAAACCGGCCATGCAGCTCCCACCTGATGATCTACACGACAGAGTTCCTTTCGGACATATACTTCATCTTCAAATGGTGACATGTACGTTATGACCCTTCTAAACCTATCCTTCTTTTGCCGTAGTCTCAATTTAGATAAAATCCCCGTTAGCGAATCATCATGGTTCTCTAGAGCATCCTCTTCTTTTGGCCATACAATTGGTTTGATCAATCTCAACCCCCTTGGTACGAGGTATAGAAATATCACAGTTGCTCTACTGTAATCAATTGAATCTGTATCGAGAGCATTTGCACAGATGATTTCAATGGAAACATGAGAGGGTATTTGATTTGTTTCTTGTGCATGTCGTATGTTGGATCGAGCTTCTTCTGCCCTTTCGGGTGATATTTCAATGCCGATGAATTGCTTGCAGTAATGATGATGTATGGGCAGCGGTGATTGTTGTGACGCTTTTTTAGAGTTGCTGTTTTTAGAGTTGCTGTTTGTCTTGTTATCGCAGTCGATTGTTCTATCATCGTCAGAGATGCGTGGAATTGATCTGGAAGCCATTTGTATTAGTACACGTCCGTCACCACATCCCACATCGTAAACTGCTCAGAGATTAACAGCGTGAGTGAGAGAAATGACATTAACGCGCACAAAGCAAAATGAGCAATGATATCTATTCTTACCGACATCATGGTCATCCAATGGCTGGGCGAAATCCAATGCGACATCAATGGCAGAGGAGGGAGTACTCCACAGTTTTTTGCTGTTGTGAGAAATAAGAAGATATGTGTTTACGAAGCAGATAATAAAGTGAGAGGCGCTTTGTTAGATCATTAGATTCATAGGCGGGCGAATAAGTAGACAGCACTCACCGAGGTGCCAACATTTTATTATCATCTACTCTCTACTCCTACTGCAATCTGCAATGTGTAATGTGTTGTCAGGTCCATCCAGCCAGGTCCGCCAATGCAACCAATGCATATGTTGTTACTTAAACACTCTTCCTAACTTGCCTTGCTAACGAGTAGGGCACAAGAACTTCGCGCCGCATCTTTCATTCGCGCCATTTTGTTGAGAGAGGCGCAAGATGTCAAAAATTGCCACCACGCCACATCCACATCACAACCACACGTTGCACTTGTGAACTTTCATCTTTCATCCCACAATATTATGGCATCTTTCATGCGCTCCGTCAGTACCATAGCTTGCTATTATTTGTAGATAGACTGAACGTTCCACGCTACACATATTCATAGGAAATACGAAGGTGTCTGCTGTCTCTAACTGCTCTAGAGCAACCATCATGGCATCGTCACCATCAAGAAAAGAAGTAGGCGCCAATATTATTTCGTTCCAACAAGATGCTTGGTCGATCGCCTTCCATCCCTTTCACAACCAACCTGACACAACCACCACCACCAGCAGTACCTGCAACAGCGTATCTTCATCGGATCACATCGAAGGTGTTTTATTGACATCAATCTCATTAGCTAACTTATTCAGTGGTAGTGTTGACAGCGAGGCATATCGAGCATTCAGTTATGAAGCATCCACCACTGCTGCTGCTACTTCCGAAGCAAAACATGATGTCTCCACAATCAATAAATTCAACAGCAAGAATATAATGGCAAAGGCGGCAAGGGTGGCATTGGCCGATTACACCATGAGGACATTGTCAAAATTATTGAGCAATGACGGCGGCAGCAGTAACAGCAGCAATGGGCACAACAACAACATCACGTTGCTAACCATGGAACAAGCCAGGCATCACAATCAAAACTTGGATTCCTCCACAAAATCTAGGAGGATACAAGCAAGGAAAAAACGAAATTTACTTTCATCCATGAGGAAGAAGAAGGAGGAGGTACCATATGTGTTGGAACGTACGGATTGTTATGTTGCTGACAATGACAACAACAACAGTGCAGGGGGTGCAGTATTGCAATTCTTTCTTCATGTTGGTAGCCACAACCAAAGCAGCAGCAGCAGCAGCACTGATCAAGAAGTGCCATTCAACGCCACAACTATCCAACAGTGTCTATCAAATACATTACAGGGTGTACTACCAACATTAATTACTCAATTGTCATCTGAGGAGTGCTTTAGTCACATTGCATCGGTAGTTCTACAACGACAATTGAGAGCGATGCTTCAACCTCCTAAAAATGCCACCACTAGAAACAACAACAACAACAACAACAATAGAAGTGATGATTCAAATGTCAATAATAATGTCACGAAAAAAGAAAAACTCTATGAGACTACTGCATCACCATCATCATCAGCTGATGATCCATCACCTCCTCCAATCCAACACAAAGGATATTATCTCAACGCAGTAGCCTTCATTGCCGATGGATCATTACTACCACGTAAATCGGGTAGATCTGTACAACCCATGCAATCCCCTCCAGCAGTACCATTTAGTTCTCCGCAGGATAGTGAACAGTTGACCAAGATTGTGGAGGTATACGTGGGTACGTTTTGGAGACGCTTTTTGAAGAAGAAGGATGATCACGATACTGATTCAACATCATCATCATCATCATCATCATCATCATCCACTATCACATTACGAGGTATGATTATTCCACAGGGAGTAACCCTAATTGTTGGTGGAGGATATCACGGAAAATCCACAATCCTTCAAGCCTTATCCTACGGTGTGTACGACAAGGTACCCGGAGATGGACGAGAATTGTGCGTCACTCATAGTGATGCAGTATCCATCCGAGCCGAGGATGGACGGTATGTTAATAATGTCAACGTTTCGGCATTTATCAACTCGATTCCAAGTGGGAAAACGATTAATGGGGCATCCATATCGAGTAGAAAGAGTGATACGACCAAATTTTCGACCATGGATGCAAGTGGGTCGACTAGTCAGGCTGCCAATGTCATTGAAGCATTGGAGTGTCGGGCTAGTGCCCTATTGGTCGACGAGGATGTTAGTGCGGCGAACTTTATGGCAAGGGATGGTCGAATGCGAGCCATGATTATGGATGAGCCAATCACACCGCTATTGTATAGAGTCAATGGATTGTACTTGTCGAAGGAGCACAATACCTCGACAGTGGTTGTGGTGGGCGGTGTAGGAGAGTGGCTAGATGTGGCCGATGCAGTGATACTGATGAAGAATTATGTTGCCTATGATGGATTGAAGAAGGCACGAAGTGTTAGTTACCAGTTTTCGTATGGACATGTCCAGTATGCCGGGAGGGGAGTGGTACACCGTCTACCTTGGGAATTGAAGGAGGAGAAGGTGCTGCGAGAAGAAAATGATGATGGTGATGACATCATGGACGTAGATGCGAAGACAGTGACAACTCTTTCACCGTTGCGAAGAAGGCCACTATCGGATTGTATTGTGTCAAAGTTTAGAGATGCGGCCGTTCACATGCCAGAGGGCTCCTCGTCTCGCCTTTGGCTTTACAGTGACAGTTCCGAAAGTGAGAATGACATTGTAGATTATGATGAAGATGATGGTATCATCGACATGTCCAAATGTTCTCAACTCGTAGGAAATGCTTCGGAACAGCTATACGGCTGTGGAATATGTATCCTATGGCTGATGCAAGAAGCACAGCGCCATACAGATGATGATATCTTTGATCTCCTTGACCGTCTCGAGGATGTGTTAGAGTACGGCGGAGGAATGAATGCTATTTTCGCCTCACTTGTGTCTTCAACAACAAATGAAGCCTCAGGAACGGGAACTATGCTCTCCATGCTCCTATCGTCACACACGATACTAGATCTATACGACACAATAGGATTTTGCTACCACCCCCGACGGCACGAGGTAGCAATGGCCTTAACGCGAATGAGAGGAATGAAATTTGAAATCCTCCCAGAAAAGCCTAAGGAGTTGGATATTGAGACAAGTGAAGAGGAGGCAAAGCGGCTAGAGGAGGAAGCAAAGAAGAAGGCCCTTGCCGACCTTTGGGCTAATCGAAGAAAGAGAGGTGTTAATAGGTGATTCTAAGTCCATTGTAAGGTAGACACACGTCGTGACTTGATAATCAAATAGTCTGATGATGATGAAAGCAGTAAAAAAGAAGTCATTATGAAAAAGAAAGTATTTGAAGAAGTGTGTCCTACTCTGAGAGCTTAGAAGCAGACAGTAAGAAAGATATAAACAAGAATCAGCTCGATTTTTACATGATTCAGTGAATAACAAAAATTTGGACGATATTAGTGATATTATTTTCAATCACTCAAACATTTACATTTAAATACTTATTATCTCATGACCCTACAAAAAGCCATGGAACTAAACACTATCTATATACATCAAGATTGCACATAATAGGAACACTTGTTTGCTTAAGCAGCTTCATCAATAGCATCCTTGGACTCAATTGGTCCATCAAGGGCATCATGTGATCCAACGGCGTGTCCACGGAATCCACCTCCGTACAACTTGCCAGTATCGTCAGCAAAGTCCTTATCGGCGTGGTTGTTGGCAGCACGCTCCTCGGGAGTTCCAACGTATACCTCATCATATTCGTATTTAAGAACCTTCTTCATGATACGAGCCAATACCCATGCTCCGGCGCAAAGTCCAGTCCACTCAAGGAAGAGGGCAAAGCACAAGAGAATGTAGGTAACGGGGTTGTTCAAGAAGGCGATGGGGAAGGCAGATGCCGCCAATTGCCAGGTGATGGAGGCAATGATGGTAGTAACAACAGCGGCGTGGAAGCCAAGGTTGAGGAAGGCCTGGGCACTGTCTCTGACTCCGAAGATGTTCTCTCCTTCTCCCGGCACGATGGTCATGGAGGTGATGGAAGCAACGATGAAGAACGAAGCAACCACGGTGAGCTGACGTCCAATCATGAATCCAGGAAGGTTCTGTCCATTACCCTTGAAGAGGAGCTCACAGGTCTTGCGGCCGAAGAGAGAAGTTCCACGCTCATTGGCAGGAAGCTTGGCAACAGCGAAGAAGGCAATCTGCATACCCTCCAACATACCAACGATGGAGCAGAGGAAGAAGAAGAGGAAGACGGAGACACCGTTGGGAACACCGGGGTACTTGTTAACCATCTGTGTCTTTCCTTGGAAGAGAGCGGCGACGATGACAGCCAAGGAGAATCCAAGGATGGCAAGAGACATGATCACACGTCCCCAGAAGAAGGCAAATGTCAATCCAGTCTTGGGCTCTTCGTTGGTTTGGATGGGCTTTCCAGAAAGAACGGAGAGGATGTTCTGGATCAAGTAGGAAGAGTGCATGATACCGGAGAACTCAATGGTCATGGCAACGTAGAGGGTGAAGAGAGCGAAGTAGTTGTTGATGAAGTCGATCATACAGTGGGAAGCATTGACCTGGGTGGTGAGCTGTCCAAGCTGACATGTGAAGATGATCATACCGAGTCCAACATCGAGGAAGATTGTTTTCAACCATCCGGGCATACCGAGCACATCAGCATCTCCACTGGTAGGGGCACCGCACAAGTTGATCACGAAAACTACCAAAAGAACCATGAACTGACGGCCCATGAGGTAACGATCCAAGTTGTCTCCCAAGAAGGCGGTGGCGGCGTTCAAGTATGTGACAGGGTGGGTGTCCTTGTAAAGCTCGGGGTCGACGGGAGGAAGACCAACGAGGGAGGCCTGTTGTCCCTCAATCATAGAGAGCCATACGACGGCGGCAATGCACACGAAGAGGGCGGCCCATGGAGAAGCATCGGCGGCGAGCTTGGTGTTTCCGGTGAACATTAATGCAATGACGAGAACGATGGAGAAGATGAGGAGGATGACGGAGTATGTGTAGCGAAAGATGGTGAAGGGAGTAAGCTCCACATCATGCGAGTCGGCGTGGCTCGTCTCTTTGGTAATCTCGGCGTCGGTCATGGTTGAAATATTATTGTTTTGTTTGCTCTCTCTATATAGGAAGATATCAACTGCAGCGTCCAAAACGTTTTATGAGATGTGTTCGAAAGGATGTCATTTTTCCCAACTCATGTGGTTTAAGTAGCGCCGAATCGCCCAATCGCCTAACGCTCGCAAGGAGCTTCCCTCATATCTTGGGAAGCGATGTTTGAGCGATATGTACCAATTCCTCATGATTTTGAGTGCCGCTTGTCATCTTGTAACGCAATGCTGACGAAATTGCCGACCAATCACAATCTTTTTAACATTCTACTTACATACATCACGCTGATTCACCGCGCTAGTAAATTGCGTTTTTATTTGAGCTCCTATGTACGTTATTTTTTACCTTAACTTAGCTACTGTACACTTACACGAGCTACCGTACATCAAAAAACCATCATGACCATGGCATCCGACAGCGTAGACGCCGTCGCCTATATCTCAGCTAATACCAAGTCCCTAATTAAGTTTGATAGATTAAATCGCTTCTATTAATATATAATAACAAGATTATTCGGTCAGAACATTAATAATTACGACGAGAGGCCCTTCGGATAGGGGGTCAAATGTTGTGATGATGCGTCGAATTTTCACCGCAAGGCTGTGCTTTGAGTGACTTTGGGGGTGGCTGTGGCAATGATACTTGGTCGGTACATTCAAATAAATGTATTGTATCGATCAGCCGAGCATCATCGCTGCAGACATCCTCGAAAATTCTTTTAGGGACCGACATGGTGCAGAAGTTCGGCGTCGGCACCTGCGTGCTAAAAATGCCTCTAGCTCTCTCAATATTGCTTATGATCACGGAACTAATGGCCTAAATCGCTTGCTATGGTGTTTATGAAGACAATAAGGCCGGTAGTTCCGTGATGATAAGCACTTCCTAAGGTACAAGGGTACGCCGAATAATCACCATGGAGGTGGTGTTTTTGTGCGGTGGGTGTTGGTAAAAATGGTTGATTTTGTATGTAGGTATGTAGATAGGAAATATTTCCATCCAACTTTACCGTACCACCACTTTCACTTAAAATCGCGCTGTGAATCAGCGTGACATATATCATATCATAGGTGGATAAGCGATAGAGATGACTAGACCGGACCAGCTCGGCTTGCTGGTCCGCTAGCCTCCCCGAAATGGGTCTTGCGGATAATTATTTTTGTTGGCATGAGAACGAAGCTCCGAAGCGGCTCTAACTTGTTGTTGGAAGCGAATGCAAACCTGAAGCGTCATGAATCTGAAAGGGTATGGTTTTATTCTTTTTAGTTTTGATTCATGTTGGCCTTACCTTGCTTGCTATTTGGAATGAGAATAGACTCGTACGAAGCGGCTCTAACTTGCTTGCTAAAACGTGTGTAGCGAATGCAAACCTGAAGGGCAAAAAATCTCAAAGAAAATGGTTTTATCCCTATCAGATTTTCACTACATATTGCAGGCATGGTGTCAACGGTCCGCTTATTGATGAGAATTGAGAATTCCCCTTGACATAATCATATTCCACAGATCAAACGGTGTGGGGGGATGGGGATCTATGGGGATGAGAATTCCAAGCTACGTCTTTCTGATCTCAGAATACTACACGCGAAGCGATCCAGCAGTAGCTCCTTTTGAAACGGTGTGGGAGACCAAACGGTGTGGGGGGATGGGGATCTATGGGGATGAGAATTCCAAGCTATGTCTTTCTGATCTCAGAATACTACTTGCGAAGCGATCCAGTAGTAGCTCCTTTTGAAACGGTGTGGGAGACCAAACGGTGAGGGCGGATGACAATTGTTATCCGTAATGCAATTTTTACTCCCATTTGGGAGCAAAAACCGATTTTGCCTCCCACCGCTCCTCCACTTCAAATTTTTTTGCTCCCATTTGGGAGCAAAAATCGTCTCGGCGGAGTGTAGCCATTACTACACCAATACTACGCCGACCCCCTCCGTTCAAAGACCAATATTATTCCATTTGGTTAGTTTAGAGTGCATCTGCAACTTGGGTTGGCCACATTCCATCCACTCGCCGAGATTGTAGGGGTGTCAAATCAGTTGCATCGGTGTCGGTGGGCGGCTGACGAGGCGGTTTTGAATAAAAAAATCACACAACTCACAAAAAGGATCCCTACCATGATGCATCACATGGCATTATTGGCCATGAAATAAACAATAGCAACAACTACAACCCATTGCCTGCCCCAAAATTTTGTGCTGAATCCATTTTTGAGGTCGGTGGGGCCTGAATATCAGCGGATACAGCAGTATAACGACGTTAACACAATGCATGTAAATTCGGCACATTCGACATTACCAGAACGGCCTCATATATTCACACCGATGCAAATACGATGCCATCAAGCAATAATAACTGTTACTATATACCCATGCCGAAGTAATGGTGACTTGGTGGCCGCTGCATTGCCCATTGAATTGAGAACATCACGCATTCGCTGCGCAGCGGCATGTGTATGGAGAGCATGCCGATCACCCACTTGGCCGCTGTGTGTGGAGCAACAATCAATGCACTGAAGTCAAAAAACATCAACCCTCGTCTCAACCACATAATAAGTGGCAAATGGTGTGATATTCCCGGTAGATAATGACACATACCTCCCCCAAACACTATGCCAGAGAAGTAAGTACATAACAATCACCAGAGGGCACATAATCAATAAAACAGAGAGCAATTAATCATTTCAAGTAGCCAAAGATGCCCCAAAACCGTTAGGTATGTGTATTGAGTGAAATGGAAGCGTATTATGAAGTGTATCACTCCTGACATGGCCAAAGTTAGAGTATAATTAAGTGTAATATGATGATTTTATGCACCTAATGGTGAGTATTATTTCTCTTTAAAGTTACGATTCATAGCAATCCCTACCAGAATTAAACAGCCAATGATATTAGCTTTGGGATAATAATCGCACGATAGGTGTATCCGTTTCGTGTGTGGCGTTAGGGGTGTAGGAGCAGAGGTCATCATGGAGAGCATCCTCTGAGCTCAGAATGGAGGCGAGGAGGGAAAAGAGGCGAGTACCACCAGAGGTCCCGTAGAAATAGCAAATTGGTTCAATTTTTTTGCTCCCATTTGGGAGTAAAAAATCAGCCAATTTTGTTGAAGTCAAAAACACGTCGATCATGAGCATTCCATGCCCTACCAAAGGCACTTATGCCAACCAGTGACCAAATATGACCTCAAACATTTTAGGCGATGGTATTAGCCAAATTTTATTGTGCCGTTACTAGCTGTAAGTCCACTGGAACCCTCCACACTAATGTGCTGGAAAGTGCCATTTTTGCTCCCATTTTTGCTCCCATTTTGGGCTGCATTACGGTTATAGTTATTAGATTTTTTCCTGGTATGATTCCTATGTGGGTATGCTCTGCCAAGCACGGAAATGACCAGAATCAAATCCGAATTCAGTGTAATGGAGAGATGTAATGAAGATTTATTATGTTATCGTAGAAAAGTATGGATGATATATTATTATGAGGATCATGCCGCTTGCGTCGGCTTGCGTCGAGATAGAAGATGATTGGTGAGAATAGCATTCGGACCAGCTGTTCCACCATCTGTTCCCTTCCGTGGATACTCGTCGACGTCAACTCCAATCCTTGTGTCAGCAACCGCAGTTGAGACATACGTCTTCAGGTTCAGGATTCCAGTGATTCCAGAGAATGCCTAGGCAATGACCGTACTAGTCGTACTGGGCAATGCACTCTTCCTAATGTAACTGTACTTCCTCCGAAGAGGTTTGGCCAAAGTACAGAGAGCCGGCTCTTAATGTGTGTGGTAGATGAAGGGAAAAAGAAAAAACCTTCGTGAGGGAAAACTCGAAAACCCTCGGTAACGTGTCACCGAATGACTCACGTTCTTCGCGTGGGGGATGCGGAATATGATCGATAAGACTCATCTTTCGATTGCATTTGTATGTATTTGTTCAACTACTCCTTGGCTTGAGTAGGATAGAACTTGATATTCACAGAGGAAGGGAAAAAAGGAAAACCTTCGATGTGATTGTAGATGGACCGATCGTGTCCTGTGACAAGATGAAGACTATCATCGAAGAAAGGGAAAAAAGGAAACCCTTGTGTGGTGTTGGATTGAACTTATCCACAGCCACAGTGTATTTGATACCTGTACCTGGCGTGTGTGTATCTTGTGTCTGAACGAGACTTGCTTTGCAACATAACTTCACTTGTTTGAGTTGCTTGTAAGAAGAATGAGACCTGTTTCGCAGCTATCTCGGAGAATTGTCTGGCGTCTGGCTACCGGACGTGTGGAAGAATATAGTGTTTGAGGGATCATATCATAGACTAGGATCAATCGTTCGCTCATGGAAGATTGTGATCATCACCCGACATCATCAGGCAGTGAGAATGATAAGTTGTTGAGGAAGGCGGTGCAGATAGTTTCGACTACGACTACTGTTCATTGGCGTTGCTTTTTGCACTTGCGTTGCGTTTGTGCCATACACCCAAGGCGATGCGACTCGGCGTTGCCATATCTTGCGATAGATTAAGAAAAAATCCAACATCTGGATCGTTGGTTGAGGACCTTGACTTAGGCGTCCTTTCGTGCGTAGATTTTCAGCGGAGCGCGTCTGCTGTATCTTTATGTAGATCGAGAAAAGAATCCAATGCTTGGATCGTCAGCCTAGACGTTGACTCGGTAGTCAGGCTTTGTGTGCTTCAACTCATGGCTTCGCTGCCACGAGCGCAGAAGTTACTTGTGTGGTACTCTTCTTCACCATGACTTCATCAGATGAAGGAATGAAAAAAATTAATAGTGCACAAGGAAGTTCTCCTAGATTCGGAATCCTCGTCGCCTCTTCTTGTTGTGTGAGTGCGAGAGTGTGCAAAGGCCAAGCGTTCTTTGGCGTGGAAAGTTATTAGTAAGTAGCGGGGCCAAATCATGGCGTGACTAGACGACCAGAACTTGTCATCTGATAAGAGTTGAGATTTGTTGGCCACTGCGTCTGTAGCATGACGTTTACTTTTGAGCCAGCCACGTCCCTTGACTGCTCATATTCACATTGAAGTGTATTAATTTGGTGATGAGATGCCATCTGCAATCCCGGCGGTATCTTGACAAAGAATGTCTCGACCGTGATCTCCTCGGTGAGATGCCTAAATGGCTATGGTTGTGTTTGAATAAGCCCTATGCTCTTGCGTAGCAGTTGAAGTTGACAAAGACGCTTGCAGATGCACAATGCTCAAGTGCATGTCATGTTACCCATAGTCTTGTCCATTCTTGCAGACTGTTTTGCTTTGAGGATTCTTTAAAGCAATTTCCAAGCGTCCCTGGAAATAATATCCTGTAAACCTATCAAGTTCGTTCAGGTTGCTCATTATCGAGATCCTTAATGCCATCCTTCGGCATGCGTGAGTAAAGATCGGCTCAAATATTTCTTTGACCGTGCACGTGGCTTTCTAGCGTCTTGAAGTGTATTGTTTGATTGGGCTGAACTCCTAGAAGTCATCAAGAAGTTGGGAATAACGCTGAGAGGTTCGCTCAGGTTTATATATTATTATTTGTTATGTGGTCACACGTCACACGTGTACTCTCGAGACGCTTAATCTGGCTTATTTGGCGTCGAGAATCAATGAAGATAAAAAATTAACGGAAATCTTAAAGTACGTCATGGTTGGCCCTCCAGGGGCGAAATTATCTACAAAGATAGCAGAACTGATCTGATACTTTTGATCAAGTTGCTGTGGTGTGCATCGGATACGTCCGCTTGCACTTGATGTTGAAGTTGTCGAGCACATTCACTGCTGACGTCATGAATTGATATGAGTGATAGAAAGTAATTGTAAATAAGGAGCTCGCGTCTCGCTGCTGGAGAAGTCGGCATAACCAATATTACATATTGGAGAGATAGTATTGCAGGCGAGTGTCATCGCACTACTGCTGTTAGATTATCATCAACTTGGGCCGTCGATGTTATGTGTGTTGCGGACACAGCTTCGCTGACGAAGTGTTGCAGTTTCGGGATACTCAGATCTTAGAACTCCTGAAAGTGGACCACGCTCGGTGTTATGTCCTAGATGATATTGCCGGATCAGATTGCTTCGGCACTGAGTTGTGATAAGGTTAGGGTAAAGGTAAAGGACTACTTGATGTCATCAACGTATGCAGTTTCAGTTGTCGTTGAAACATGTCGTGTCATCATCGGTTGGATCATCCAACGATGGAAAAAGGTATACTAATGAAAGTAGACAATGTGGATAAAAAAGGAGCAAAGTGATTCATCATCAATGCAGCTGTGGAAAGTCAAAGAGTGTAAGTTTACGTGAGTTACATTTATGCCATCTCATGGCATCGTCACGAGACTCTAGTTGATAGTAGAGTGAGTCTAATGACTGCGTCAGGAGACAAATCAATAACAGAAGCACTGGTATCTTCGATCACCAGTTGTAGAGTTGACATCGTCCACATACTCATGTGCTGACGATTGCTGTAGGAGTGAGAAGACGAAGAAAGAGGACTGCGATCATCGATCCTCAGTTCTAGTTTGTTCTGCTTGTCGTTGCAGACTAATGCGTCTATAAATTTCATCGAGGCATTCTACTCGGAACTGCTCAATGTACACAGTATCGGAACGTGGACACTTGATCTTAGTCTTAGGGCATAGAAGTCGATGTTGCCTCACGGGCACAAACAATCTTGACCTCGACTTCGGGTTGTTCCGACATCGATAGAGATGCAAATCAGAGAGAGATTCGACTTGAAACTGAAGTTGCAATTCAGAGATAGAATCGGCTTTTACTTGGTTTATAGCTATTTAAATAGTGCTCTGCCAAGCACGGAAATGACCAGAATCAAATCCGAATTCAGTGTAATGGAGAGATGTAATGAAGATTTATTATGTTATCGTAGAAAAGTATGGATGATATATTATTATGAGGATCATGCCGCTTGCGTCGGCTTGCGTCGAGATAGAAGATGATTGGTGAGAATAGCATTCGGACCAGCTGTTCCACCATCTGTTCCCTTCCGTGGATACTCGTCGACGTCAACTCCAATCCTTGTGTCAGCAACCGCAGTTGAGACATACGTCTTCAGGTTCAGGATTCCAGTGATTCCAGAGAATGCCTAGGCAATGACCGTACTAGTCGTACTGGGCAATGCAGGGTAGGCTTTTGATTCTAGTGCGCCAGTGCGGCCGCGCACTAAATTCTTGTCTTCCCCAGCAGACCTATTTCCTCCCATTTCGCTCTTCCTTTCTTCTCTTACCCTCCTTTTTCATCATGAATCATGACAAAAAATGACAACGCCATACCCCAGCCGAGGGAAGCTGTGACGTAGCTTTCAGCTGTTGCTCCAGCTATTGAGTATTTCAATGAACGCTTGTTTGTCGAGGGAGGTGACGGGTTCATCACCACTGAGTTGTTCGAGGGCGCCAGTATCTTTAATCCTGCTGTTGCGAAGCACCTCAGTCGTAATCAGGCCATGGCAAAGTTGGAAAAGCTTCGTCATCACCCTGCACTAAATCTGGAAGGCGAGGATAATATTGTTGACGAGCTCAAGCATAGATGGAGTACTTATCGCCAGAAAGTAGCAGTGGCTCATTCCAAGTTTGAATACAACAAAATCACTCAGCTATTCTCTCTTGGCACTACCAGCAGTATCTCAATCTTGACGCTGAACTTGCCGAGGATTCTAGGAGGAATAAAAGTTGCAGGTACTGTGGCTGTCGCTCAAATCAATGCAATTGCAATAGCAGCTTGCGTTACTATTAGGAAGCAGCTCAGCTATTGTCCCTCGTGATGCCATCATCAGGGGCAGCAGAACGGGTCTTCTCACTCCTCAACAACAACTTCAACGAACACCAGGCTCGTACGTTGGGTGATCAGATCTTCCTCTCCCTTTACCTAGCCTACAACAAAAGGGGATTGTGAATACATAAATAGTTTTGTTAAATGTTACTCTAGGATGCATTGTATGTTGATTCGAGTTGCTGAGTCCTCTTCATTACATTGCCAGTATCATCCCTCCACAGCAGCGCACATTTTTTTTGCCTAGTATGTCAGCAACTAGTTCCTACCGTAGGACTCGAGTGCGCGATTATGTGCGGGATGCGCACTAGAAATCAAGATGGTGCGCACTAGAATCAAAAGCCTATATATGTGGGCCCCCCAAGTAGGAATTTTGGTGTTTCACTTACAACACAACCATGATAAAAATGACTTCTACTACGGAGTCACAAACAGCGATATTCGTACCAAACCAATGGTACAACCTTTTTGGTGATGATCATACGAGTGAGTCCAATGAAGGAACCACCCAAATATTTACTTTTCTCGCAGAGATAAGCCCATTTAGATTTTGCTAGTAATTCTCTCTAACAATTTTGTCCAGAAGTTAGACGATTTTACAGCAAATGTAGATGACAATTTTGTCGAGTATAACTGAGATATGGAACCCAAATGTGCATTGTCCATCTTCTGAGATATAGAAGAATACGACTTCATCACTTGTTCCGCCATAAAAGCACTTGTGGCAGATTTGAGATTTTGGCCAAAGCTAGTAGGCTCTGCGGCCGCCATGGTCAAAAAATGTGCTCGAAACACCAAATTTCACTTCTGTCCGGATCTCTACAAAGGTACTCGGTACACTCGGAGTATTTGCAACTATTTTTGCAACCGTGTAATCACATACATGGTCACATAGTAGTCACACATGTCAAATCAAGTGAACATATTTGCAAGATGTGATTTTTCTTTATGACAAAGACAAAGACACAAGAGCCTACCATGACATCCGCTTCTTTTGCCCTTGGGTCGTCGTTCAGCCATCGCCATTGGCCATGAAATGGTATTGCATATTGTGAGCTTCCGTCAGAGCCGTCGATCGTCGTCATTAGCGTTATGCCTTTTTCAAGTGTGCTTGCAGCATTATGTAAGTTTCTCGCAGCAAATCAATCCAAACCGGAGGGAAGATCACATCTAGGACAACAGCAGCGGCAGTTTTCAGTAATTGAGTGGACGTGAGATGTTGTTTGAAATGTTATCGTGGCTATCTCTGAGTGTGCTCAGACGAGTGGTCGTCAATGTTGTCGTCTAAAAGAGAGGGTGATGTGCGTTGCGCTTATCCCTGACATCCTATCATATTCATATGGCAAAATGCTTTTCTGTGATAAGTCGTACACACTTTCCGTCAATAATTAGTTGTTATTAAATGTTATTTTTGCCAACTGACTCATCGATCAGTACGCTATACCCATGTAGTGAGTGCGCCATCATTGTACCCCGCACATAATAATCCTCTATTACTTATATATACTCGTTTTTTATATCACACCAAACGTGATATTTGTGTCGGCACACACAATATGTATATGTCAGCCGCTGATGTATGGTAATGGTATGGACGATACGTCTCTCTACTAGATGATCGATATATCGTTCGACATCAGTCATACCATTCGATTCAGCTGCCTTATGGGATCGTCATAAAATGTATTCTGCTATCGCAGGGTCGTAGATGATGGTGTGTTGATCTAGCTGGGCTAGAGTGTACACTTTATGGTGAAGTATGGTGTGATCGGCGCCGGCCGGAGCAATGGAAAAGAAGTGTGACCAATGACCGCTCTGCGCTGTCACACTGCGTTTACTTTGGGTTGCAAAAGTTGCAAAAAGCATGCTCTTTTGCAACGATTTTTGCAACTTCGGTTGCAAAATGAATAAAATACCACAATTAAGACCGACATACCACGCACCTGACTTGATTGTGATATATTTTTATTGAATAATCACGCTACGCGAATTCCTCTGTGGCTTTTGCTACTTGGGTTGCAAATCCGGGTAATATTCAAGTATCTTTTTTCAAAAAAAAGCACATAAGCTATGATGTACCAGAGACCAGATAAATTTAGCTAAATTTTGAAAAATTGATGTTGTTATGATGTGGTTGTCGATGGAGGTGATGTTGATGTGTGCTTCAGATTGAGAATTTTTATCTCCTTCTATCACATTTATGTTGCAGGAAATCACTATGCGTTCAATCAAATCTAAACACATGTTAGAACTTGTGCATAGGTATTGCACAGTATCGCATGTGTATAGTAGTAGGCGCCGGAATTTGGCTATAATGGCATCATTTTTCATTTTGTGTGGAGGAGTGGCGATGAGTGTGAGGGGCTTTATGTAGGTTATTTCTGTGCTACCTAGGTAAACTACGTATCAAGGTATGAAATCGGCCAAAGTGATTTTCATAAGACTCATTAGGTCACTTGTACATACCTAAGTACTTACTTACCAAACCTACCGAAGTAAGTATGTACCATACGCAAGAAAGAATTCAAAACTTGAATTGGAGTTTTCAATCTCGAAGACAGCTCTTGCTACTAATAATATTGCCCAGAACTCGTTTCCGCTGGAAGAGTAGACGCTGATGGATACTGACACCTGCATCCACTAACTACTTCAGTATGATTATGCACTGCGATGATTGAACCCCCTGAATATGACACAGCCAAACTCAATCCGCTTCGCGTTACATACTCCTACACTTTAAAATGTGACAATGAGATAGGTACATGCATTAACAAGCCACGCCAAATTAGATAGTTACAATAGAAATAATAGACAGGTACATACTAATAGTACACGTATTTCCGATCACTCAAACATTTACATTTAAATACTTATTGTCTCATGACCCTTATATAAAGCCATGGAACTAAACACTATCTATATACATCACGATTGATCATTGCTTATGCAGCTTCATCAATAGCATCCTTGGACTCAATTGGTCCATCAAGGGCATCATGTGATCCAACGGCGTGTCCACGGAATCCACCTCCGTACAACTTGCCAGTATCGTCAGCAAAGTCCTTATCGGCGTGGTTGTTGGCAGCACGCTCCTCGGGAGTTCCAACGTATACCTCATCATATTCGTATTTAAGAACCTTCTTCATGATACGAGCCAATACCCATGCTCCGGCGCAAAGTCCAGTCCACTCAAGGAAGAGGGCAAAGCACAAGAGAATGTAGGTAACGGGGTTGTTCAAGAAGGCGATGGGGAAGGCAGATGCCGCCAATTGCCAGGTGATGGAGGCAATGATGGTAGTAACAACAGCGGCGTGGAAGCCAAGGTTGAGGAAGGCCTGGGCACTGTCTCTGACTCCGAAGATGTTCTCTCCTTGTCCGGGCACGATGGTCATGGAGGTGATGGAAGCAACGATGAAGAACGAGGCAACCACGGTGAGCTGACGTCCGATCATGAATCCAGGAAGGTTCTGTCCATTACCCTTGAAGAGGAGCTCACAGGTCTTGCGGCCGAAGAGAGAAGTTCCACGCTCATTGGCAGGAAGCTTGGCAACAGCGAAGAAGGCAATCTGCATACCCTCCAACATACCAACGATGGAGCAGAGGAAGAAGAAGAGGAAGACGGAGACACCGTTGGGAACACCGGGGTACTTGTTAACCATCTGTGTCTTTCCTTGGAAGAGAGCGGCGACGATGACAGCCAAGGAGAATCCAAGGATGGCAAGAGACATGATCACACGTCCCCAGAAGAAGGCAAATGTCAATCCAGTCTTGGGCTCTTCGTTGGTTTGGATGGGCTTTCCAGAAAGAACGGAGAGGATGTTCTGGATCAAGTAGGAAGAGTGCATGATACCGGAGAACTCAATGGTCATGGCAACGTAGAGGGTGAAGAGAGCGAAGTAGTTGTTGATGAAGTCGATCATACAGTGGGAAGCATTGACCTGGGTGGTGAGCTGTCCAAGCTGACATGTGAAGATGATCATACCGAGTCCAACATCGAGGAAGATTGTTTTCAACCATCCGGGCATACCGAGCACATCAGCATCTCCACTGGTAGGGGCACCGCACAAGTTGATCACGAAAACTACCAAAAGAACCATGAATTGACGGCCCATGAGGTAACGATCCAAGTTGTCTCCCAAGAAGGCGGTGGCGGCGTTCAAGTATGTGACAGGGTGGGTGTCCTTGTAAAGCTCGGGGTCGACGGGAGGAAGACCAACGAGGGAGGCCTGTTGTCCCTCAATCATAGAGAGCCATACGACGGCGGCAATGCACACGAAGAGGGCGGCCCATGGAGAAGCATCGGCGGCGAGCTTGGTGTTTCCGGTGAACATCAATGCGATGACGAGAACGATGGAGAAGATAAGGAGGATGACGGAGTATGTGTAGCGAAAGATGGTGAAGGGAGTAAGCTCCACATCATGCGAGTCGGCGTGGCTCGTTTCTTTGGTAATCTCGGCGTCGGTCATGGTTGAAATATTATTGTTTTGTTTGCTCTCTCTATATAGGAAGATACCAACTGCAGCGTCCAAAACGTTTTATGAGATGTGTTCGAAAGGATGTCATTTTTCCCAACTCATGTGGTTGAAGAAGCGCCGAATCGCCCAATCGCCTAACGCTCGCAAGGAGCTTCCCTCATATCTTGGGAAGCGATATTTGAGCGATATGTACCAATTCCTCATGATTTTGAGTGCCGCTTCTTATCTTGTAACGCAATGCTGACGCAATGCCACCAATCACAATCTTTTTAACATTCTACCAGTTTAAGTGGAATTTTGGCGCACCCCCTAATTTTACAATAAAAATGGAGTTTTGGCGCAGTTTAGAGTTCTTACTATATCTTCTTTGTATGGCTTCTACTCGCAAAAGTAACACAATACTACAGAAAGAGAATTTAATGAGGATTCTATAGATATATTATTCTTTGGGGTAATTCCATCATCTTCCCTACCAAACTATCGCCTGAACGTACATCAACCCTCAAAAAAGTAAAAAAATCATGACGCCGACGAATGTAAAATGGACTTCACCACCGTAGTAATCAACTGGAACCAATCATTAGACCTCCCGACACCCTTCCAACATGTCTACAAATAGTGCCTACGAAGATTTGCGGATCGGAAAGGTCTTAACATTGATTTATGTGAACATAACTACCACTGTTCCAGATGCGTTGAAATGTGTAAATTTGAACCGCTCGACGTCCATCACCGCTGGAGTGGATGTTGATGACACTGCAGACAATCTATGACTTGCCTCCACCGTAGACTTCCACCCATGCATCAACTATGGTCAGGGATGCGCCTTTTGCTTCCATCTTAATCGTGGCCATGCTCTTAATAGGCGATCTTGCGTGGGATTTTCGATCTCAAATCCACCACATGCTGCCTCATACATCACATCACCACAGGTAAATTAATGGTGGCATCGACTCCTTCTTCAAAATACGATGATATAACATACCAATGGCATTATTCGAAGTGCTTGTGACCGATGATTGGACGACACACTTAACAGCCGAGCTGCATATCATGTTCTGCGTGCTGCTTTTTCGATCTCAAATTCTACACCACATCATGCTTCTCCTATCCAACCAATACATTAATATATGAAAGGTGAAATCCTCCTACACCATCCTATGATATAGCAAGACAATATCACTATAATATCTGTTCAATGAATGATACTATCGACCAGGTATTACAGAGACTGTACGTGCATCGGAGTGCCTGCGCCTGTGGGATGTCGATTGTCGATTCTATGACATAATTTGCTCACTCACGACGCAACAATAAACCACAAACACCAACATCGTGTCGCTTCGATCGCACCAATTCATTTTCTGATGGGTTATTGCTTGTGCGGCTTCGACGTACATTGGTGTAGAAGGACTGTCTTCATTTATATTATGAGGAGGGATGAGAATTCGGTGATTTTGACATCCGTCGATGTGGGTTACATTGAATAATTGGGTCAATCAACACACATCCCAAGCAAACATCACAGCCCCGTTGGATATTATAAGTATATAGACAAGTATTGGGTCGCTTCTTAGGATGTATATGGTCAAAATAATCCATCATTATCAACTTTACTTGTTTCTACATGTGCACTCAAAATTTTACAAAAAAATGACCTAGCGTCGGCCGTCATAAAATAGTGGATATTAGCCGAATCTGACCAAACCAAGCAGCGGGATAATCGCCAAGTGAGTGAAGTGAAGGATGGTGGTGGGGTTAGCATCAAAACATTGATAGTGATGGTGTAGTAGCATGCTGTAGTGTAGTAGGTGGAATGAAATCGCCATGGTTCGCGTTGAATTTTGGCGCAGTGTGACATTTAATTCCTACGTAGATGCCTACGTGTACCTAGTACGGCGCCATTTTACACGCCAAAATTCCACTTAAACTTGTATCTTTTATGTAGTAGGATTACTTTTTACTATTCAAGTATCTTTTCAAATTAGTGCTCATAAAGGGGATACAACCAATCTCAATCCAGGGAACCTTGGCTTGTCAGTACGTTTATGTGCGTGGCTGCTTTTTGCGTTGAAAGCTTGCGACGAGTTTTAATTTGTTTTTCTCAAAATTGAGCATAAAGGCCGTGCGCCGCGCCAAAATCTTCGTTTTTTGGAACCGGAGCCTTTTTTCAATTTTTTTGCTAGTGAAATGCTCTAGCTTTGGGCCACAATGGCCAAAATTATATTTTGGGGAGTTGCCGAATATACTTTTCCAGTAGCACCATCCTTTTGTCGACCATAATGGGGGTTCTATACATGTGTTGACTGTAAAATAATTCCAATGCTCCGCTGAGAAATGCATGTGAGAGTCCAGTAGCTTTTTGCTGCACAAATTTGGCAGGCCATCAGCCATCAAAGCTAGTACCAAGCTAGAGAGCACCTTCAAATGCATATATATATCGACGAAAATATATGGCTTCACCACCTGCCCCTCAGTCCTCAGTATATATACTCTCATAATAGTCACCTAAAGGATAGTATAGGGGGACAAGCATGTAAACCACTTCCCTGAAACTTAATTTTGGCCAACATGGCCCCAAGCTAGAGAGCATTTCACTAACAAAAAAATGCGGGAAATGCTCCGGTTCCAAAAAATCGACGCGCACGGCCTTTATGAGGTACCATGCCGATGACATCATGATGTTGTGTATTGCATTGATGCAGTGTTGGCTGGACGGATCTTGTTAAAAATCGCGAAAGCATCCGTTGGATTGCCCGCCGTCGTGTGGCAAAGCCTATGATAAGTAAATCGGATTACGGTTACGGAGCAACTACTCTTGTTCAGGTTGCCTACAAGGCATATGATCTTGGTTTTCCTTTCACGTTTGGTGACTTAATATCAGAAGGTTTTGGCGGTACTATTGCAGAATCTCAGAAGGTGAAAATGGATCAGATGGCGGATTGGCATATTAGCCCTTTCCTTACACACATCAGGAGAAAACGTATTAGTATTACAATTACAAGATTGTCAAGAAGCATAGTCAAGAAAAATACAGTGTCAAGTGCTTGACCAAAAATAGGGAAAAAAAATGCACCACCAATATTATGTGCAAGCCACGCTGTGCCAGAGCACGGAGCTCCTATCTGTTCTGCACACAAAAAGAAGTAGATGTGAAGACATATTAAAGTGTAATTGATCCCCTAGTGATCGCCTTACTAAGTTACCTACTAGTCGAAACCCGAGGAGGTCAAGGCCGACCAGGGGGGTTTAGTCTGGGTTTAGTTCGCGGCAGGTCCCCGTACTCTCCCGGTAACCTCAATAAAGTGAAGGCCATAACCTGTTAGTATCCCAGATCTCCATGATGCAATACAGAGATGAAGGATAGGAAATAGAAATAGGAAATAGTGAGCTACTATGGAGTTATGGTGCACTGCATACGTCGTCGATGGGTAAATCAATTGAGTATTTACCTCTTCAGGAGTGGCACCGCCGCAGCAAATCGATCATGGAATGAATAAAGAATGATATCATTTGCTACGCTACCGCCGATAATGAATAGGATCTTGATTGCTCAGTTCTATTTTGTAAGCTTTATGAGGTTTGTCACCTAATGACAAGTCTGATCACGTAGAGCCTCGCGTAACATTTCATAAATGATTCAGGTTGGTCTGCAGTTATATCAATGCAACGGCAATGAATGATTATTGAATAACATAACATCTGGACTTGATTCCAGTTCGCGAGCGGAGAGTCATCTCTATAGCTATAGCTCCTCTATGATGATCAAAACATCGTTTGACCGCTATTCATATTACTCTTGTTGGGATGTTATTATTATTATGACAGACACCCACAATGTATTGTCACATAGATCTGCCTCTATCCGAGAATGCCTCCTCCAACAATAATCGTCATTGACTGTTGTACGAACGCCAACGAAGAGGCTACACTCAAGACTTCTGAAGATTAGTAATTGTGTTGTCGGTTGCACAAGCACAGGAATGGTGAAATGTTACCGGCTCATGAAGTGTCCAACTTGATCTGTGCGGTATCAGGAGTGTTGGGGCGTTGATTCTTCAGTACTATATGAGACTATATGGCGACGGAGATGAATATTTTTACTGGCTATCTTACTCGTATTTCTGCCGCCAAAACCTGCCGATCAAGGAAGAGATCACAAAATTATGTCTCAATATAGTAATAGGATGTCGTATGCCGAGTTGAGAGCACAATATATGTATGAAGACTCGCCATACTCAATTGATGTTGTTATGTGGTTGTCGATGGAGGTGATGTTGATGTGAGCTTCAGAATTTTTATCTCCTTCGATAACATTTTATGTTCCAGGAAATCATCACTATGCGTTCAATCAAATCTAAACACATATTAGAACTTGTGCATAGGTATTGCACAGTATCGCGTGTGTATAGATAGATAGTAGTAGGCGCCGGAATTTGGCCATGTATGTTGGCATCATTTTGTGTGGAGCGAGGAGTGCGCGATGAGGATTAAATCGGCCCAAGTGATTTTCATAAGACTCATTACGTCTTTGTACAATACATATCGTACAATACCTACTTACCAAACCTACCTACCTACCATAAGACCGCAAGATAGAATTCAAAACTTAAATTGGAGTTTTCAATCTCGAAGACAGCTCTTGCTCCTATGCGTTCAATCAAATCTAAACACATGTTAGAACTTGTGCATAGGTATTGCACAGTATCACATGTGTGTAGTAGTAGGCGCCGGAATTTGGCTATGTTGGCATCATTTTTCATTTTGTGTGGAGGAGTGGCGATGAGTGTGTGGGGCTTTATGTAGGTTATTTCTGTGCTACCTAGGTAAACTACGTATCAAAGTATATGAAATCGGCCGAAGTGATTTTCATAAGACTCATTAGGTCACTTGTACATACCTAAGTACTTACATACTTACCAAACCTACCGAAGTAAGTATGTACCATACGCAAGAAAGAATTCAAACCTTGAATTGGAGTTTTCAATCTCGAAGACAGCTCTTGCTACTAATAATATTGCCCAGAACTCGTTTCCGCTGGAAGAGTAGACGCTGATGGATACTGACACCTGCATCCACTAACTACTTCAGTATGATTATGCACTGCGATGATTGAACCCCCTGAATATGACACAGCCAAACTCAATCCGCTTCGCGTTACATACTCCTACACTTTAAAATGTGACAATGAGATAGGTACATGCATTAACAAGCCACGCCAAATTAGATAGTTACAATAGAAATAATAGACAGGTACATACTAATAGTACACGTATTTCCAATCACTCAAACATTTACATTTAAATACTTATTGTCTCATGACCCTTATATAAAGCCATGGAACTAAACACTATCTATATACATCAAGATTGATCATTGCTTATGCAGCTTCATCAATAGCATCCTTGGACTCAATTGGTCCATCAAGAGCATCATGTGATCCAACGGCGTGTCCACGGAATCCACCTCCGTACAACTTGCCAGTATCGTCAGCAAAGTCCTTATCGGCGTGGTTGTTGGCAGCACGCTCCTCGGGAGTTCCAACGTATACCTCGTCATATTCGTATTTAAGAACCTTCTTCATGATACGAGCCAATACCCATGCTCCGGCGCAAAGTCCAGTCCACTCAAGGAAGAGGGCAAAGCACAAAAGAATGTAGGTAACGGGGTTGTTCAAGAAGGCGATGGGGAAGGCAGATGCCGCCAATTGCCAGGTGATGGAGGCAATGATGGTAGTAACAACAGCGGCGTGGAAGCCAAGGTTGAGGAAGGCCTGGGCACTGTCTCTGACTCCGAAGATGTTCTCTCCTTGTCCGGGCACGATGGTCATGGAGGTGATGGAAGCAACGATGAAGAACGAGGCAACCACGGTGAGCTGACGTCCGATCATGAATCCAGGAAGGTTCTGTCCATTACCCTTGAAGAGGAGCTCACAGGTCTTGCGGCCGAAGAGAGAAGTTCCACGCTCATTGGCAGGAAGCTTGGCAACAGCGAAGAAGGCAATCTGCATACCCTCCAACATACCAACGATGGAGCAGAGGAAGAAGAAGAGGAAGACGGAGACACCGTTGGGAACACCGGGGTACTTGTTAACCATCTGTGTCTTTCCTTGGAAGAGAGCGGCGACGATGACAGCCAAGGAGAATCCAAGGATGGCAAGAGACATGAGCACACGTCCCCAGAAGAAGGCAAATGTCAATCCAGTCTTGGGCTCTTCGTTGGTTTGGATGGGCTTTCCAGAAAGAACGGAGAGGATGTTCTGGATCAAGTAGGAAGAGTGCATGATACCGGAGAACTCAATGGTCATGGCAACGTAGAGGGTGAAGAGAGCGAAGTAGTTGTTGATGAAGTCGATCATACAGTGGGAAGCATTGACCTGGGTGGTGAGCTGTCCAAGCTGACATGTGAAGATGATCATACCGAGTCCAACATCGAGGAAGATTGTTTTCAACCATCCGGGCATACCGAGCACATCAGCATCTCCACTGGTAGGGGCACCGCACAAGTTGATCACGAAAACTACCAAAAGAACCATGAACTGACGGCCCATGAGGTAACGATCCAAGTTGTCTCCCAAGAAGGCGGTGGCGGCGTTCAAGTATGTGACAGGGTGGGTGTCCTTGTAAAGCTCGGGGTCGACGGGAGGAAGACCAACGAGGGAGGCCTGTTGTCCCTCAATCATAGAGAGCCATACGACGGCGGCAATGCACACGAAGAGGGCGGCCCATGGAGAAGCATCGGCGGCGAGCTTGGTGTTTCCGGTGAACATTAATGCAATGACGAGAACGATGGAGAAGATGAGGAGGATGACGGAGTACGTGTAGCGAAAGATGGTGAAGGGAGTAAGCTCCACATCATGCGAGTCGGCGTGGCTCGTTTCTTTGGTAATCTCGGCGTCGGTCATGGTTGAAATATTATTGTTTTGTTTGCTCTCTCTATATAGGAAGATACCAACTGCAGCGTCCAAAACGTTTTATGAGATGTGTTCGAAAGGATGTCATTTTTCCCAACTCATGTGGTTGAAGAAGCGCCGAATCGCCCAATCGCCTAACGCTCGCAAGGAGCTTCCCTCATATCTTGGGAAGCGATATTTGAGCGATATGTACCAATTCCTCATGATTTTGAGTGCCGCTTCTTATCTTGTAACGCAATGCTGACGCAATGCCACCAATCACAATCTTTTTAACATTCTACCAGTTTAAGTGGAATTTTGGCGCACCCCCTAATTTTACAATAAAAATGGAGTTTTGGCGCAGTTTAGAGTTCTTACTATATCTTCTTTGTATGGCTTCTACTCGCAAAAGTAACACAATACTACAGAAAGAGAATTTAATGAGGATTCTATAGATATATTATTCTTTGGGGTAATTCCATCATCTTCCCTACCAAACTATCGCCTGAACGTACATCAACCCTCAAAAAAGTAAAAAAATCATGACGCCGACGAATGTAAAATGGACTTCACCACCGTAGTAATCAACTGGAACCAATCATTAGACCTCCCGACACCCTTCCAACATGTCTACAAATAGTGCCTACGAAGATTTGCGGATCGGAAAGGTCTTAACATTGATTTATGTGAACATAACTACCACTGTTCCAGATGCGTTGAAATGTGTAAATTTGAACCGCTCGACGTCCATCACCGCTGGAGTGGATGTTGATGACACTGCAGACAATCTATGACTTGCCTCCACCGTAGACTTCCACCCATGCATCAACTATGGTCAGGGATGCGCCTTTTGCTTCCATCTTAATCGTGGCCATGCTCTTAATAGGCGATCTTGCGTGGGATTTTCGATCTCAAATCCACCACATGCTGCCTCATACATCACATCACCACAGGTAAATTAATGGTGGCATCGACTCCTTCTTCAAAATACGATGATATAACATACCAATGGCATTATTCGAAGTGCTTGTGACCGATGATTGGACGACACACTTAACAGCCGAGCTGCATATCATGTTCTGCGTGCTGCTTTTTCGATCTCAAATTCTACACCACATCATGCTTCTCCTATCCAACCAATACATTAATATATGAAAGGTGAAATCCTCCTACACCATCCTATGATATAGCAAGACAATATCACTATAATATCTGTTCAATGAATGATACTATCGACCAGGTATTACAGAGACTGTACGTGCATCGGAGTGCCTGCGCCTGTGGGATGTCGATTGTCGATTCTATGACATAATTTGCTCACTCACGACGCAACAATAAACCACAAACACCAACATCGTGTCGCTTCGATCGCACCAATTCATTTTCTGATGGGTTATTGCTTGTGCGGCTTCGACGTACATTGGTGTAGAAGGACTGTCTTCATTTATATTATGAGGAGGGATGAGAATTCGGTGATTTTGACATCCGTCGATGTGGGTTACATTGAATAATTGGGTCAATCAACACACATCCCAAGCAAACATCACAGCCCCGTTGGATATTATAAGTATATAGACAAGTATTGGGTCGCTTCTTAGGATGTATATGGTCAAAATAATCCATCATTATCAACTTTACTTGTTTCTACATGTGCACTCAAAATTTTACAAAAAAATGACCTAGCGTCGGCCGTCATAAAATAGTGGATATTAGCCGAATCTGACCAAACCAAGCAGCGGGATAATCGCCAAGTGAGTGAAGTGAAGGATGGTGGTGGGGTTAGCATCAAAACATTGATAGTGATGGTGTAGTAGCATGCTGTAGTGTAGTAGGTGGAATGAAATCGCCATGGTTCGCGTTGAATTTTGGCGCAGTGTGACATTTAATTCCTACGTAGATGCCTACGTGTACCTAGTACGGCGCCATTTTACACGCCAAAATTCCACTTAAACTTGTATCTTTTATGTAGTAGGATTACTTTTTACTATTCAAGTATCTTTTCAAATTAGTGCTCATAAAGGGGATACAACCAATCTCAATCCAGGGAACCTTGGCTTGTCAGTACGTTTATGTGCGTGGCTGCTTTTTGCGTTGAAAGCTTGCGACGAGTTTTAATTTGTTTTTCTCAAAATTGAGCATAAAGGCCGTGCGCCGCGCCAAAATCTTCGTTTTTTGGAACCGGAGCCTTTTTTCAATTTTTTTGCTAGTGAAATGCTCTAGCTTTGGGCCACAATGGCCAAAATTATATTTTGGGGAGTTGCCGAATATACTTTTCCAGTAGCACCATCCTTTTGTCGACCATAATGGGGGTTCTATACATGTGTTGACTGTAAAATAATTCCAATGCTCCGCTGAGAAATGCATGTGAGAGTCCAGTAGCTTTTTGCTGCACAAATTTGGCAGGCCATCAGCCATCAAAGCTAGTACCAAGCTAGAGAGCACCTTCAAATGCATATATATATCGACGAAAATATATGGCTTCACCACCTGCCCCTCAGTCCTCAGTATATATACTCTCATAATAGTCACCTAAAGGATAGTATAGGGGGACAAGCATGTAAACCACTTCCCTGAAACTTAATTTTGGCCAACATGGCCCCAAGCTAGAGAGCATTTCACTAACAAAAAAATGCGGGAAATGCTCCGGTTCCAAAAAATCGACGCGCACGGCCTTTATGAGGTACCATGCCGATGACATCATGATGTTGTGTATTGCATTGATGCAGTGTTGGCTGGACGGATCTTGTTAAAAATCGCGAAAGCATCCGTTGGATTGCCCGCCGTCGTGTGGCAAAGCCTATGATAAGTAAATCGGATTACGGTTACGGAGCAACTACTCTTGTTCAGGTTGCCTACAAGGCATATGATCTTGGTTTTCCTTTCACGTTTGGTGACTTAATATCAGAAGGTTTTGGCGGTACTATTGCAGAATCTCAGAAGGTGAAAATGGATCAGATGGCGGATTGGCATATTAGCCCTTTCCTTACACACATCAGGAGAAAACGTATTAGTATTACAATTACAAGATTGTCAAGAAGCATAGTCAAGAAAAATACAGTGTCAAGTGCTTGACCAAAAATAGGGAAAAAAATGCACCACCAATATTATGTGCAAGCCACGCTGTGCCAGAGCACGGAGCTCCTATCTGTTCTGCACACAAAAAGAAGTAGATGTGAAGACATATTAAAGTGTAATTGATCCCCTAGTGATCGCCTTACTAAGTTACCTACTAGTCGAAACCCGAGGAGGTCAAGGCCGACCAGGGGGGTTTAGTCTGGGTTTAGTTCGCGGCAGGTCCCCGTACTCTCCCGGTAACCTCAATAAAGTGAAGGCCATAACCTGTTAGTATCCCAGATCTCCATGATGCAATACAGAGATGAAGGATAGGAAATAGAAATAGGAAATAGTGAGCTACTATGGAGTTATGGTGCACTGCATACGTCGTCGATGGGTAAATCAATTGAGTATTTACCTCTTCAGGAGTGGCACCGCCGCAGCAAATCGATCATGGAATGAATAAAGAATGATATCATTTGCTACGCTACCGCCGATAATGAATAGGATCTTGATTGCTCAGTTCTATTTTGTAAGCTTTATGAGGTTTGTCACCTAATGACAAGTCTGATCACGTAGAGCCTCGCGTAACATTTCATAAATGATTCAGGTTGGTCTGCAGTTATATCAATGCAACGGCAATGAATGATTATTGAATAACATAACATCTGGACTTGATTCCAGTTCGCGAGCGGAGAGTCATCTCTATAGCTATAGCTCCTCTATGATGATCAAAACATCGTTTGACCGCTATTCATATTACTCTTGTTGGGATGTTATTATTATTATGACAGACACCCACAATGTATTGTCACATAGATCTGCCTCTATCCGAGAATGCCTCCTCCAACAATAATCGTCATTGACTGTTGTACGAACGCCAACGAAGAGGCTACACTCAAGACTTCTGAAGATTAGTAATTGTGTTGTCGGTTGCACAAGCACAGGAATGGTGAAATGTTACCGGCTCATGAAGTGTCCAACTTGATCTGTGCGGTATCAGGAGTGTTGGGGCGTTGATTCTTCAGTACTATATGAGACTATATGGCGACGGAGATGAATATTTTTACTGGCTATCTTACTCGTATTTCTGCCGCCAAAACCTGCCGATCAAGGAAGAGATCACAAAATTATGTCTCAATATAGTAATAGGATGTCGTATGCCGAGTTGAGAGCACAATATATGTATGAAGACTCGCCATACTCAATTGATGTTGTTATGTGGTTGTCGATGGAGGTGATGTTGATGTGAGCTTCAGAATTTTTATCTCCTTCGATAACATTTTATGTTCCAGGAAATCATCACTATGCGTTCAATCAAATCTAAACACATATTAGAACTTGTGCATAGGTATTGCACAGTATCGCGTGTGTATAGATAGATAGTAGTAGGCGCCGGAATTTGGCCATGTATGTTGGCATCATTTTGTGTGGAGCGAGGAGTGCGCGATGAGGATTAAATCGGCCCAAGTGATTTTCATAAGACTCATTACGTCTTTGTACAATACATATCGTACAATACCTACTTACCAAACCTACCTACCTACCATAAGACCGCAAGATAGAATTCAAAACTTAAATTGGAGTTTTCAATCTCGAAGACAGCTCTTGCTCCTATGCGTTCAATCAAATCTAAACACATGTTAGAACTTGTGCATAGGTATTGCACAGTATCACATGTGTGTAGTAGTAGGCGCCGGAATTTGGCTATGTTGGCATCATTTTTCATTTTGTTTGGAGGAGTGGCGATGAGTGTGTGGGGCTTTATGTAGGTTATTTCTGTGCTACCTAGGTAAACTACGTATCAAAGTATATGAAATCGGCCGAAGTGATTTTCATAAGACTCATTAGGTCACTTGTACATACCTAAGTACTTACATACTTACCAAACCTACCGAAGTAAGTATGTACCATACGCAAGAAAGAATTCAAACCTTGAATTGGAGTTTTCAATCTCGAAGACAGCTCTTGCTACTAATAATATTGCCCAGAACTCGTTTCCGCTGGAAGAGTAGACGCTGATGGATACTGACACCTGCATCCACTAACTACTTCAGTATGATTATGCACTGCGATGATTCAACCCCCTGAATATGACACAGCCAAACTCAATCCGCTTCGCGTTACATACTCCTACACTTTAAAATGTGACAATGAGATAGGTACATGCATTAACAAGCCACGCCAAATTAGATAGTTACAATAGAAATAATAGACAGGTACATACTAATAGTACACGTATTTCCAATCACTCAAACATTTACATTTAAATACTTATTGTCTCATGACCCTTATATAAAGCCATGGAACTAAACACTATCTATATACATCAAGATTGATCATTGCTTATGCAGCTTCATCAATAGCATCCTTGGACTCAATTGGTCCATCAAGAGCATCATGTGATCCAACGGCGTGTCCACGGAATCCACCTCCGTACAACTTGCCAGTATCGTCAGCAAAGTCCTTATCGGCGTGGTTGTTGGCAGCACGCTCCTCGGGAGTTCCAACGTATACCTCGTCATATTCGTATTTAAGAACCTTCTTCATGATACGAGCCAATACCCATGCTCCGGCGCAAAGTCCAGTCCACTCAAGGAAGAGGGCAAAGCACAAAAGAATGTAGGTAACGGGGTTGTTCAAGAAGGCGATGGGGAAGGCAGATGCCGCCAATTGCCAGGTGATGGAGGCAATGATGGTAGTAACAACAGCGGCGTGGAAGCCAAGGTTGAGGAAGGCCTGGGCACTGTCTCTGACTCCGAAGATGTTCTCTCCTTGTCCGGGCACGATGGTCATGGAGGTGATGGAAGCAACGATGAAGAACGAGGCAACCACGGTGAGCTGACGTCCGATCATGAATCCAGGAAGGTTCTGTCCATTACCCTTGAAGAGGAGCTCACAGGTCTTGCGGCCGAAGAGAGAAGTTCCACGCTCATTGGCAGGAAGCTTGGCAACAGCGAAGAAGGCAATCTGCATACCCTCCAACATACCAACGATGGAGCAGAGGAAGAAGAAGAGGAAGACGGAGACACCGTTGGGAACACCGGGGTACTTGTTAACCATCTGTGTCTTTCCTTGGAAGAGAGCGGCGACGATGACAGCCAAGGAGAATCCAAGGATGGCAAGAGACATGAGCACACGTCCCCAGAAGAAGGCAAATGTCAATCCAGTCTTGGGCTCTTCGTTGGTTTGGATGGGCTTTCCAGAAAGAACGGAGAGGATGTTCTGGATCAAGTAGGAAGAGTGCATGATACCGGAGAACTCAATGGTCATGGCAACGTAGAGGGTGAAGAGAGCGAAGTAGTTGTTGATGAAGTCGATCATACAGTGGGAAGCATTGACCTGGGTGGTGAGCTGTCCAAGCTGACATGTGAAGATGATCATACCGAGTCCAACATCGAGGAAGATTGTTTTCAACCATCCGGGCATACCGAGCACATCAGCATCTCCACTGGTAGGGGCACCGCACAAGTTGATCACGAAAACTACCAAAAGAACCATGAACTGACGGCCCATGAGGTAACGATCCAAGTTGTCTCCCAAGAAGGCGGTGGCGGCGTTCAAGTATGTGACAGGGTGGGTGTCCTTGTAAAGCTCGGGGTCGACGGGAGGAAGACCAACGAGGGAGGCCTGTTGTCCCTCAATCATAGAGAGCCATACGACGGCGGCAATGCACACGAAGAGGGCGGCCCATGGAGAAGCATCGGCGGCGAGCTTGGTGTTTCCGGTGAACATTAATGCAATGACGAGAACGATGGAGAAGATGAGGAGGATGACGGAGTACGTGTAGCGAAAGATGGTGAAGGGAGTAAGCTCCACATCATGCGAGTCGGCGTGGCTCGTTTCTTTGGTAATCTCGGCGTCGGTCATGGTTGAAATATTATTGTTTTGTTTGCTCTCTAGAGAGGAAGATATCAACTGCAGCGTCCAAAACGATTTATGAGATGTGTTCGGGAGGATGTCATTTCCAATTTCCAACTCAATCATGATGTGTGTGTTGAGTTTTGACAGGCCGAATCGCCCGATCGCCTAAAAGAGCTGCTCTTATCTTGGGAAGCGATGTTTGAGCGATATATACCAATTCCTCATGATTTTGAGTGCCGCTTCTCATCGCGTACGCTGAATGATCGCCAATTCACGATAAGAGATACAATTCCTTTGTGGAAGTCTTCTTTAGCAGAGAGAAAGGTCTTCTCTGTGAGAATGAGCCAATTTGTGAGAACGATTGCTGATCATTTTCATTTTGACCGTTAGATTTGATAAATCTTGTTGAAACGGTTGGATGTTGGATCTCCATACTTATGATTATAAAAATACAGATATGGTATGTTTCTCTATTCTTATATATGTAACAATTGCTTCATCTCTCTCTCTAGAGGTACGGGCGTTGAGGCGACATAACCTACGGATATCTACACGCGTGCTACTAGAGGGCACGACATGGAGAGGACAACAGAAGGAGAAGAAGACAAGTGAGCTAGCTGACAGGCTACACTACGGGACCATGACAGACCAGATCCTGGTAAGAAGGAGAGAAATGTGATTCTACTTATGCAATTAAAGTTCTACATTTTCACATTTCTGCAATGCTAGCATAAACTAACGACTACAGCATTGCAAATTTTTGACATTGTACCTAGTGCATAAAGAGATAGAATCTGTCAAAAAGTTTAGGTTGATGAGATGTAAAGATCCTTTTAGATTACAGGTGTGTAGACATTGTAATAGCAGAAGTTGTGGTATGATACATGTGCTGAGTAAGAATTTTCATTTATGTATTTAAACGAAAAGATGGTCTCGGACATACTCTACTGTTTGGATACAATAATGCCATCGTTGCTGGAGAGTTAGTATAGTATGCACTCAGCTGTCATTCAATTCTGAACAGGAGACCAAAGCACTGAATTTAATCATCTGCCTTTCTTCCTTCCAGAATCGATGAGCACCCCTTCTAAGACTTACAATTGTCACCTTCAAGTCAATTGAGTATATGATGTGTCAAATGTGTATTGTCATGGCCACACCTTAACACTATGTCTATCTAATCTTACTTCAATTCATGTTTTCAATTTGTCAGTTCTGCTTTCTACTGCCTTCATGATCAAATTTATATGTAGGAGTAAGTAAGAACTCCACAAACAAGAAAGAATTGCATGATTGAAACAGATGTAGATGGGAATGAGGTTTAGTAAAACCAAAAATTTAATAGTAACAAATACTCCTACAATCTAAGTAAGTCATATGTAGATAGAACAATCTAAACTATGCAAAAAAGGAAAAATTGGTCAGCATTGTGATTACAAGAATAGAAATCTACGTGGGAATTGCATAACCAAATTTAAATTTCTACGCATCGCCAAATTGTGCGTTGAAATCTTTGCATCTTGTGGCCACATCGGACCAACGCAAGAAAGCCCCGTCCCAACAAGTGCAAACTACACTACCTCCACCGCTCATTGGTTTACAGCAGTGCTCATAATACGTTTTGGACGCTGCAGTTGATATCTTCCTCTCTAGAGAGCAAACAAAACAATAATATTTCAACCATGACCGACGCCGAGATTACCAAAGAGACGAGCCACGCCGACTCGCATGATGTGGAGCTTACTCCCTTCACCATCTTTCGCTACACATACTCCGTCATCCTCCTCATCTTCTCCATCGTTCTCGTCATTGCATTAATGTTCACCGGAAACACCAAGCTCGCCGCCGATGCTTCTCCATGGGCCGCCCTCTTCGTGTGCATTGCCGCCGTCGTATGGCTCTCTATGATTGAGGGACAACAGGCCTCCCTCGTCGGTCTTCCTCCCGTCGACCCCGAGCTTTACAAGGACACCCACCCTGTCACATACTTGAACGCCGCCACCGCCTTCTTGGGAGACAACTTGGATCGTTACCTCATGGGCCGTCAATTCATGGTTCTTTTGGTAGTTTTCGTGATCAACTTGTGCGGTGCCCCTACCAGTGGAGATGCTGATGTGCTCGGTATGCCCGGATGGTTGAAAACAATCTTCCTTGATGTTGGACTCGGTATGATCATCTTCACATGTCAGCTTGGACAGCTCACCACCCAGGTCAATGCTTCCCACTGTATGCTTGACTTCATCAACAACTACTTCGCTCTCTTCACCCTCTACGTTGCCATGACCATTGAGTTCTCCGGTATCATGCACTGCTCCTACTTGATCCAGAACATCCTCTCCGTTCTTTCTGGAAAGCCCATCCAAACCAACGAAGAGCCCAAGACTGGATTGACATTTGCCTTCTTCTGGGGACGTGTGCTCATGTCTCTTGCCATCCTTGGATTCTCCTTGGCTGTCATCGTCGCCGCTCTCTTCCAAGGAAAGACACAGATGGTTAACAAGTACCCCGGTGTTCCCAACGGTGTCTCCATCTTCCTCTTCTTCTTCCTTTGCTCCATCGTTGGTATGTTGGAGGGTATGCAGATTGCCTTCTTCGCTGTTGCCAAGCTTCCTGCCAATGAGCGTGGAACTTCTCTCTTCGGCCGCAAGACCTGTGAGCTCCTCTTCAAGGGTAATGGACAGAACCTTCCAGGATTCATGATTGGACGTCAGCTCACCGTGGTTGCCTCATTCTTCATCGTTGCTTCCATCACCTCCATGACCATCGTACCCGGACAAGGAGAGAACATCTTCGGAGTCAGAGACAGTGCCCAAGCCTTCCTCAACCTTGGCTTCCACGCCGCTGTTGTTACTACCATCATTGCCTCCATCACCTGGCAATTGGCGGCATCTGCCTTCCCCATCGCCTTCTTGAACAACCCCGTTACCTACATTCTTTTGTGCTTTGCCCTCTTCCTTGAGTGGACTGGACTTTGCGCCGGAGCATGGGTATTGGCTCGTATCATGAAGAAGGTTCTTAAATACGAATATGACGAGGTATACGTTGGAACTCCCGAGGAGCGTGCTGCCAACAACCACGCCGATAAGGACTTTGCTGACGATACTGGAAAGTTGTACGGAGGTGGATTCCGTGGACACGCCGTTGGATCACATGATGCTCTTGATGGACCAATTGAGTCCAAGGATGAGGTTGTGAAAGCCACTTCTTCAAAGGATCCATTAGACGGTGATGTTGATGCTGAAGAGGCCGTATAAATTCACAATGTAGAGAACTTTTGTACATAATGGTTCGGGGTGCCATGTCGGTTCTCGAATCATTTCGTTTGAGCGTCGTCAGTTGATGCGCTCTATTAATGTTTTAAGCTAAACAAAGCACTGATTCCTAACTTATTATCATTAGTCCCATTCTTAGTCCCTAAGTGGCTACCTTCTCTGACTATCCTCTGACTCTCAAGAGGAGACCATCTTAATATTACGAACTGTTGATGTTAATCTGAAGTTATTGAATTGTCTAAGATATCCAGACATAAGAGAGCAGTCAGAATGACAAACCTGCTCGCGGTTTTTGGCATTGTGGTAAGCTTGTCTCTTCACCTGAATCAGACTATTGATTACTACATTACCCAAAATAAAAGCTGCTGCATGCTACACAGCTTAGAAAGATGCCCATCTATTGGTACAAAACAAAATATTTTTTTTAAGATTCATTAGATTGGTTTCATTTGAGGCAAAGTGTTGCCTCACAACAGTGCACGAGTATTGAACAAATCCTCTGCACTACTACTGTTCTTAAGATCTTGGCCGAAGAATTCTGGATTACTCGAGGTAGTAATCACGCCTTGCTCTTGCATTAAGTTTCCTCTTTTTGTTATATTATGATATGTTGTAGATACACTCTGATTGATCCCACCCATCCATCCAATCTCTCTCTCTCTCTCTACAAAGCCTCAAAAGTAATCTCCTGAGTCTCAACCTGACTCACACCCTCAATCTCCTTCAACTTTCCAATAAACTCACTTTCCAACGGTTCATAATCCGCCTCGGCCCAAGCACCATGCTCCTCCAGCGGTTGTACAATACTAACCTTAAAATCCAAACATCCACCACACACCTGTCGTGTCACCTTGGCACATGGTAACTCTTTGAGTTTGGGTAGGTATTCGGAGAGTAGGTCTTGACATTCCTTGAGGGAGGTGGAATCACCTGGTCCACCGGAGGGACCGGGTGTGTATTTGCATCTCCATTCGCGGGCGACGTTGGTGAAGGCGACTCCTGTGTCACCGATTTCTGCGTGGAGTTGTGTGGTGGTGGAGGTGGAGGAGGAGGTGGTGGTGGTGGGTGTGCCGATGGGTGCAAAGGCGGTGGTGCTGGCGAGGGTGGTGAGGAGGAGGGCGGCTTGAATCTTCATGGTTGTTTAGTTTTTTTTTTAGAAAAGTGTCAAAATTGGATCTTTTTCAAAGACGATGCGTGCGTCACTTTTTTGATGCGACAGAGACACCATCTCAAGTCTGTCCACCCATTTTCAAATCCTCCCGAGTTCCGAGCCGCACACGCACAAACACACATCAAAAAAAAGCATCATCTTCGTTTGCACTTTGATGCCGAAGAACATGTTCTTTCACTTCCTTGGATCTTTGCTTGATTTGCCCCCATCAACTTTGCAACTCTCGAACTCTCTTCCACGCCACAGGATCTTTTTTCCTCCATCGATTGCTTTATTGAACAAAGTTGTCGTACAACTAAACACATCATATCATATCTTGTGTTCGAGTAGTTGGCTGCGCTTTATCATTATTGCCATCATCATCAACACACATCAATAAAATCACTGTCATCATCATCATCATGAGATTTCTCAGCAGCACCGTAGCAGCACTCACCCTCCTAACCGGCACTACTACCGCCTTTGCCCCCTCCACCATCCACCAACGCGCATCAACCACATCCACCAAATCCTCCACCACCACCACAACAACAACAACAACCCTCTTTTCCGAAACCGCCAACAACCCCTCCACCCTCTACGACAAAATCTGGTCACACCACATAGTCGACGATGATGGTCTCTCCGCCCTCCTTTACATCGACCGTCACCTCGTCCACGAGGTCACCTCCCCCCAAGCATTCGAGGGCCTACGCTTGGCCTCCCGTTCCGTCCGTCGACCAGATTGCACTCTCAGTACAGTCGATCACAATGTTCCCACCACCGATCGATCGGCCTTAATTGACGTTGCGCAATTCATCGAAGAGGCAGCGTCTCGGACACAGGTGCTGCAGATGCAAACCAATGTGGAGGATTTTGGACTCAAGTATTTTGGTATGGAGGATGAACGACAGGGGATTGTGCATATTATTGGACCCGAGCAGGGATTTACCCTGCCGGGATGTACGACTGTTTGTGGTGATTCGCATACCGCGACCCATGGAGCGTTTGGTGCGTTGGCCTTTGGGATTGGAACGAGTGAGGTGGAACATGTCTTGGCGACGCAGACCTTGCCCCAGACCAAGGCGATGAATATGTTGATTCGCATTGATGGACCACTTGGTGAGGGTGTTACCTCCAAGGACATTATTTTGCATATCTGCCAAGTTATTGGAACAGCGGGGGGGACAGGAGCCACAATTGAATTCGCCGGTGAGGCAATTGAATCACTCAGTATGGAGGCACGAATGAGTATTTCCAACATGGCCATTGAGGCAGGTGCACGTGCTGGGATTATTGCCCCCGATGAGGTCACGTTTGAGTATTTGAAGGGACGGCCCATGTGTCCTTCCGGTGAGGAGTGGGATAAGGCTGTGGAGTATTGGAAGACGCTCAAGACCGATGAGGGTGCCAAGTTTGATAAGACTGTGGTGATTGAAGCGAAGGATATTGCACCGACGGTGACGTGGGGGACTAGTCCACAGGATGCCATGCCTGTCGATGGGGTGATTCCCCGTATTGATGAGGAGGGACATGATGATGCACGTCAGGCGGCTGTGGCTCGTTCGTTGGATTATATTGGTTTGGAGGGGGGGACGCAGATTGAGGGAACTTCCATTGACAAGGTATTTATTGGAAGTTGTACCAATGGACGTATTGAGGATATTCGTGAGGTGGCAGCTATTGCGATTGGACGTAAGGTTGCCGATGGTGTGCATGCCATGGTTGTCCCCGGAAGTGGATTGGTCAAACATCAGGCCGAGATGGAGGGACTTGATAAGATCCTCGTTGAGGCTGGATTTGATTGGCGTGAACCTGGATGTTCCATGTGTCTTGCCATGAACCCCGACAAGCTCAAGCCCAAGGAACGGTGTGCTTCTACCTCCAATCGTAACTTTGAGGGACGTCAGGGTGGTGGGGGACGTACTCACTTGATGTCCCCCGCCATGGCTGCTGCCGCTGCAGTTAGTGGAACAATTGCCGATGTTCGCAAGTTCCCCTATTTGGGTACTGCAGAGGAAGATCCTCGTACGAGAAATGTCGATGTGAAGAGCAATGTGTTTACCACCGAAAGTTATGTCTCCCCCGGAGCAGTCATTTCTCCTCCCGCTCCATACTTGGCAGGTCGTGCCGATTCCGATGATGCAGCTGGTGGAGCCGCTGGACTTCCCAAGTTCACGGTTTTGACTGGAGTTGCTGCCCCCCTCGACATTCAAAATATTGATACTGACATGATCATTCCCAAGGAATTTCTCAAGACCATCCAACGTTCTGGATTGGGCTTTGCTGCATTTGCCGAGCTACGATATGAGAATCCCGAGGAGGTTGCTACCATTGGTGCCGATGTGGCCAAGAACCTCCCTGACTTCGTCTTGAACAAGGCTGGATATGAAAATACTCAAATTCTTGTTGCCGGTGATAACTTTGGATGTGGAAGTTCGAGGGAGCATGCTCCTTGGTCCATCAACGATCTGGGCATCCGATGCATCATTAGTACATCGTTTGCTGACATCTTTTACAACAACTGCATCAACAACGGAATGCTCCCCGTGACTCTGCCCAGGGATCAAGTTGAATTGCTCCTCCAAGATGCCGCCACTCCCGGTACCGAGATTACTGTGGATCTTGAGAACAGTAAGGTGATCCGCCCCAACGGGGATGAATTCTCATTTGAAATCGATGCATTCAAGAAGCATTGCTTGTTGAATGGTCTTGATAAGATTGGTTTGACCCTTGATAAGGAAGATAAGATTAGCGCATTTGAGAAGGAACGATCAGAGAAGTACCCCTGGTTGGATGGTGCAAGTTTGAAGGTACCTGAAAAGATTAAGATGTACCCCGAGGCTGGAATCTGGGATAAAGTTGCAGCGTAGACATAGACGTAATGATGAAGAGATATTTAAACTTAGTAATTGTATTATGCTGGTGAATACTAATCTGGTATTTATTTGTTTACTGATCGTAAAAAGGTCACGCAGTTCTTTCCACCCAACTTCCTTCCTCCTTTTAGGATATCGAGGAAAAGAGGCAGATTTATTTTGAGCGATTTGGCCGAAGAGTGGGATGAAGAGACTCTCTCTTGGAAGAAAGTTGGATCCTAAATCTATGATTAGGCTGTGCTTGCCATTACATAGTATCTACTATTACTACATATCACTGTCAATTAACTATTCTACTTCTATTACTACTTAACCCCCCCCAACCAAAGACAGATGGACAATTCTCTTAGCTGCAGAAGGACTGTCGCTGGAGGAAGAAAGCATTTCTGGGCACTGGTGACTGGTGGATTACATAAAACGAAAGGTCGAGTCAAAGCTTTTGTCTCATAGGAGTACATCACAAACTGAACAGGGTAAGTATTGATCCAACATCTCAAGTCTATGGAAGATTTGTAGTATATACTTTTACTTCATGTGAGTTTCCTGATTTTCAGATAGATGGGTGGTTGGACTCACGGTACGGTACTCGTGTACCTCAAAAAGCCTTTTTGCAACGCTGCTCGGTATTGGAATTTTCTCTCTCCAAAGAAATATTAGATACTTGCTTGGATCAAATAAATAATATAACAGAAATTTTAAAGTACGTCTGATTAGCCTGCTTGGATCAAATAAATACTTCAATACGAAGTTAACATCTGATGAAAAAAATAAGTATGCAAGTAGCAAACAAATGGTATTGTCTTTACATATTCAGTTTACATTAGTTCATAGCTACTCTCGCTCTTACAGACGATTCATACACAAATAGCAGCTACGCCATTCCTCATCTCACACTCAAGTCTACGCTTTTGTTTGATACATGATGCGACCAGCAAATTCGGCTAACTTCTCCGGTTTTTCGAACTCCTTCTTCGTCGTCACTCCTACCCTCATGGAGAAGTCTTCACTTGCGGCATAAATGTCAAACTCATCAGCAGAAGATTTCGTGTACACAACCCCCTTCTTACTCAATACATACAAAGAAACAGTTCCGCCTGCAGGAATGACAATCTCTTCGGCCAACTCAACGTCGACGAGCTCATTTCGGTCGAGCACAACTTTGCCCTTGAAGACTTGAATCCACTTATCCTCGTCCAATGCATCAAAGTCGTCATACGAACCATTTTGATAGTATATCCAAAGATCCGATTCCTTGACTTCTGTCCCCATCATGCCAAGACCCATCATGCTAACTTCTTTCGACTTTGCAGTGATCGAAAACATTACTCCTTTGGCACCATCTTTTGCCTTGTCTACATCGGGCGTTTCATAAACTTTGGGAGTATTATCACCGCCGCCACCACCACCGTTATCCTCGGATGGAGACAACGAGGGAACATTCGATGACAACATGGAAGGTGGGCTTGTATCCTCGTTAGGGGGCAGAGTTGGATGTGTAGAAGATGAAGGAGACAATGAAGGAGTAGATGTCACTTTGGTAGGTCTTGTATAGGTGTAGTAAGTCAACTCTCCGACAAAGTCGGCGTTCGCCAATCTTTCTTCAAAGGGCTTCTTCATGGCAGCACCAGTGAATACCTTGAAGTCTCCTGCATCATCAGAAACTGTAAACTCTTTTCCTCCTTTCTGAAACATGAACTCCTTCTTGCCAGAGAGGTAAATTGAAGCCATTTCACCCTCTGGGATGGTCAGAACGTCATCCAGAACTGCCTCTCTCAAACCACTGGAAGTTTGGGCAGGAATACCATTGAAGACGGGCGGTCCCCAGTCATTTGCATTCATGCCTTTGCCTGGAAAGTCTTCATAGGATCCAAGTCGAAAGTAGACCTCCACATCAGTATCCTTATCATCTCTTTTCTGGAAAGATATGCTTTCGATGATAACATCTCCTGTTTCAGCCTCCATTTGGTACATGATACCTTTCGCCTTCTGATTCGCATTCTTGTCCTTGGTAATGAACTTTTTTGTGGGAGATTTACCAGGTGGCTTACTCGGTGAACCAGATGGGGATGTGCTTGGCTTGCTCGAAGGTGATACTGAAGGCACCATCGAAGGCGAAATGATGGGAGCACCAGAAGGCTTGCTCGAAGGTGATACTGATGGCACCATCGAGGGCGGAATGATAGGAGCACCAGAAGGACTGCGCGAAGGTGATGCTGATGGCACCATCGAGGGTGCAATAATAGGAGCATGGGTAGGACTGCTCGAAGTACTAGGACTATTTGTAGTAGGGACAGGTGTAGTAGGAGGAGGACCGGCATCTCCCAGAACAATTTGTACGTCTAAAAGTTGTCGATGAAATCATAAATACACAGCGTGAGTGGACTGAAGCTACGAAGAATATTTTTCAGAATGACTTCTTCCTTACCTGCATATCCTGGCTCCGTCGAATAGTCAATTGTGACTACATTAACGACCAGCTCTTCCTTGGTATCCCCCCATTTACCAAATGAGTGGCTTCCACCTTGACCCACCTCTGCTTCGAACCAGGACTGAGAATAGCCTACGCCATTGGCCCCTGTTTCAATGATTGTAACTTGGTCTGATGCAAGAATATTATCTGAATTTTGACGCGTTGCACGATTGAATCCAATGAAGAAATCTTTATTGGATCCCGTTTCTAGCTTGAGAACTACCGCAACCTCTCCATTGAAATCCGTGTCATCAATCTTGTCGTATTCAGCAACGCCTACAAGGCGACCGGACCAGTAAGGTGAGCTCGAATCCATTTCCAACGTAATTACATACTTTTGATCATACCATGCACCAGCGCTGGCAATGTGAAAGTTCTTTGCTGGGTTGAAGCATTGTTTGTCAAGATGGTCTTTCCAATGAGGATTACCCATTCTGTATAAAAGTTGCACGCGAGAGAGAGAGAGAGAGAGAGAGAGAGAGAGAGAGAGAGAGAGAGAGAGAGAGGAGATTTAGTTTTGTCTTAAATGGGTAGGAAGTAGAATGCTCGATGGAAAATATACTACATGATGACTCACGGGCAAGAATGATCTTTATACACCAGGCCATCCTTTCCAGAATGGGCCATGCTATAGAGTTTGGTTTGATAATAGAAGTAGAGGGTTGTGAGTGAGAGACGGCTTGATTGGCAATGCATGGGCAAAATCTTCTTCTCACACGGTTATCACTTACTTCAGATTGTGCTGTGATTTGGTTCGATTGCAAACAATAATTGTGAGTTGAGACTTATCTTCATTTGCAATGCATGGGCAAAAATCTTTACAAAATATTTATGACTTACTCCAATTTCGTGCGTGACTACTGAAGGATATGCTCCTAAAGAGTAAAAAAGACAAAACAGAGTTGAGTGTAAGCCAACAGCAGTTGATTGCAGATAATTAGCAGGAAATACATACTCACCATAAGGATCTACAAAGACCATAGGCCACCAGTTAATATAGGCATACGCAGCCCACCTACAATTACTATCCTTGTAGCATTTTTCCATCAAGAATGCAACATGACTAGCACCACACCCTTTGGGGAGTGTACAACCAAGTTTCTTCTCAGCTTCCTTCTGTGCCTTTTGCCATGCAGAGACTGTGGTGATTTTTTTTAGAGAGGCATCGATTGTTACATCTACGACGCCCTTTGCAGTCATTTTCTTGTTCAAATTGTCACCGAAATCGTGGGTTAGATCCATCGCTGAAGAATATATATTGTAGAACAGCACGTAAGTGTAAGTATGTGTTAACAAACAATCATAGAAGTACTTACATAACAGGAACGAGTCAAATACTAATAATAATATAACGCTCTCTTATAAACTCACCTCCATGGCTACATCCATTCAACTGACTCTTTGGAGTCTCCAAATCTCCTCCCGTCCCAAAGAATTTGTTGGAGTAGTACGCCGCGTTTCCAGCCGGTTCAAGGCCATCACTATCTATAATTCGAACAACTAGCAGTCTCTTCGTCCCCGTAAGTTTGTTGAGTCGACGTTGTGGATGCTCCGCTAACCTGCGTGAATTGGTGGAGAGATGAATTGGACCAGGAGGCAACTTTGCACTTTTGCTGTGACCACTGCTGCTTGGAGGATTATTAGTTGTGGTGGTCTCGCTGCTCGTAGCACTACCAACAACATACTGTGTATCCTCTACTTCTTCTTCTTCGACAATATTATCAAACATATCTACATCCATTGTGCTAACGGCAGAGATTAAAGTGCCATTTAAGAGAGCTGCTCTCATCTCTTCTAGCTGTGCAGACGTAGCCTCAATGGGAACATCTTGTCCACTGTCAAGTTCGCATGCAAATCCTTCTTCTTGGTGATGATCATGTTGTTCCTCTTCATCATCATCCGAGCTGCCCTTCTTCTGAGCGTCTGCGTGCTTCTTCTTTTTCTTTTTGCGGAGCCTCCTCCTCTGTCCCAGCTGCTCAGTAGCAGCAATAGTGGCATCGTCGTCGTCCCCCTTCTTCCTTTCGTTCAATGGCTGAGGAGCATACGCAATGGCAACAATGGATCTACAAGTGTATCTCTCTGACTCCTCCTCCTCCACCGGAACGTCAAATAGATGATGATTGGAATGTGTGTTGTTGTGGGGAGGAGGAGCCTCCGCATCATCGGCGACAACTCGTTCGTCATAATCTGCATCGAACAAATTTGCAGCAGCTCCTGGAGTGATACATGTGAGTAGTACGGCAATTGGCTTTGTCCACATGGTTCTCTGAATATGTGTATCGGGGCAGAAAGAATGGAGTTCAAAAAATATTCTGTGAGAAAGGGAAGAGATGAGAGGAATCTCGGCGCAGCTGCTGCAAACAACTCACCTACCAGCTCATAAATGATTGATTTCTACTCCTTCTTCTCGTTGATAATGAGAAGAATAATGAGCATTTGATTTTTGAGTGTACGATAATGAGACTGGTTGCCGGGGCCGAGATACCGCCTCTACTTCGATGTAATTATAATCATCCTGTGAAGTTACTCCAAAAAGTCGAAGTCCTATCTAAAATAGGGAAGTTAGTGAGGAACAGTTGAAGTTCGCGGTTTGGATAGCTTTTGAAATCATGTGTTTCTCATATCTGACAAGATGGGAAACATAAAAATTCTATGCCTTTTGTATGAAAGCGTCTGTTCTTCGCAAATACCAACACACTTGTGAATGACGTGTCAGTTTTGCGCGCGTTGCCACATCGGAAAGTCGGCAAGGCCTACCAATTCCTACAAGGGTGGGATTTTGTGAAACGCTTTAGATTTTCAGGATCTTTCTTCTGCTCTTTCTCGATTGGAGAGAATGAAGTAACGATGACACAAATTCAAAAAATCAAAGTTGCGCCGCTCTGTTTGTTGATGGTGTGTGTCGAGTCAACTCGCTCGTGACGCACAGGGAGTACCGGTTGAACCGATCTTGCGGAAGATCGGTCATCCGGCTCCACCCTTTTTAGCGTAGCCAACCACTGTAACCATAAACCAAAGTTATGTCTCCAGTAGTTGACTCTTCTGGCGTCATCAGGTTATGAGCCCGTTCAACAAGCAAGAGAACGCAATTGAGAGAAATCTAGGAGAAATCCTACTAAAGTCGTAAAGCGAGGTACCGTCTATACCTTAGATCGTGTCCGTGTACATAACCCCACTATTGCAGTCCGGACATGTTCACCCCCCCTGCGTGGATGCACGGACACATTCTAGAATCCGGACACTTTCAAGCGTTTCTTAGTAAACGTCTAACAACAAATACTTAAATTAATCTAATCCAACTGCGCATTGCCTTCGTCCTCGTCGTCAATGATGCCAAATGCACTATCTATCATTTCAAAGTCGTCTTCGTTCCCATTTTCCACATCTTCAAGATGGTGCTAATACTTCGTTGTGGTAATAATATCCGTGCTGGGTAATATGGGCGAGGCTGCCCGAGTCTTGTGAATTGGAAGAGAGATTGTGAGGAAAGCTTTTATATGAATTCTGCGAAAACAAAACAATCAATGATCCTGTTAGGGGTGTATAGGCTTAAGATACAAGTGGAGATGGACGTGTTGGTGTGCAATTATTCCTACGATCATACAATTGTAACGACTTGTACGACTGGAGGAAATGAACGCAACCCAAAACCAAGCAGTCGAATGACGGAAAGAGGTGCACTAAACATGATCTGGTGGTAATCGAATTGGCAGCTACAACATCTTTCTTTATTACTGGATTTCCGTAGAGCAACTCTTACTTGATTGATTAAGTAATAATTGCTGGGAAGCACATGTAATGTAAATTGTTTATCATCTCTAGAGTAGACATTTAATGAGGTGCATGACCAAAGGAACATATCAGGGTAATGTTTCTCCGCCACTTATTTGATTTACTGGAATGAATGAACATTGTTGACCCCTGAGATTGCAGAGTCTAATGGGAGATTTAATTGAACCTCTCTTGGCCTATATTATGTTAGACCACGAGTGCAGTGTCATTAAATATCCTCCAATCACCGCCCCCTACTAGGTAACACACCATGGTGTTATTTGCAGTGATATCGCTCTGTATCGACGGTTACAAATCGATATGTCGGTTTGGAGGGTGAAAAAGTGCCGCTGATGTAAGGGTCGATACGTCAATACACGTTGGATATCGCTAGTCACGGACAACACCATTCGAATCAGTGTTGAAAATAGGTCTAGCATCTATGCTTATGAGTCTATAGATGGTTTTGCGACGGTGTTAGAGGTATTGTCAATGCATCGATAGCGTCATCGTGTTCTGTGATTTTTTGAGTTTTTGGATCCGGGGCAAAAATGTTTTTTTTTGGGACAAGAATTCTCAGGTCTCATGGTCGGTGTGTTGGATCTGCCAAAGCGCAGCAAAATGTGCTAGAAAGTGTCCGGTTGAGGGCGGACACTACCGCGAAAAAGGATGCGGATACGTCCTTACCCCTGGAAAAACAGTGCGGACAAAAGAAAAATCCGGACACGATCTAAGGTAAAGACGGTACATCTATTCTATCCATCAAATGGTAGAGAGAAAACTCTTCTCGTTCTTATTTCTTATTTATTATGAATAATGTCCTTCTTTCCTTCCTACTCTTTTCCCCCACTCCCATTCAACATCACTCAACTTCCTTCTCCTTTCAAACTCCAACCTACTCTCTAGAGAGACCTACTTCCTCCTACTCATATATTATCAATCAGTCACTCCCACCACCAGCAGCACCACCACCACCCTTCTTCCTCTCCGCATGAGGAATCCAACTCAAATACTTCCCATCACACAACCTCAACTTCTTCTTCCTCCTCTTCTGCTCACTCATATACTTCTTCAAAAAGTCCTGCAACACAAACACCACATGCTGGCCCTTCCAAAACCGAATCATATTCAAACTCTGCAACGTACTAATAATATCCTCCGTCTTGATTCCCGTCATTAACGATATATCCTTGATTTGAATATTCTCATCACCCTTCTGCTCGGCAAACAATGTTAACAACACATGAGTCCAATAACTCCGATACGAAATCTTACCAAGATCACTCAATGGTTTTTCAGGACTACCCGGCTTTCCCTCTCGTTTACTCAACTCATAACTCAAACTAATAATAAACTTTCCATAACCACACTTTTGATACTGCGGAAAGGTTAGAATACACGCCAGGTTGTACTCCTCGGCGCTCACCTTCTCCTTGCTAAAGTATCCAACTATATGTGCCCCCTCCTCATCCACCTCGGTAATCACATAAAAGTAGAATGGGTCGACATCATAATACAACGTCTTGTGATCCAAAAACAACTTTGCCAATAGACACAAATTCTGACAATACACTCGATGATCCTTCCCATCCAATTCATACACACTAATATTCCCCTCTCGATAAATTTCATTCCCGGGAGGACACCGATGGGGACACTCACCGGAACAATGCTTCAAATAAAATTTCGGTTTGCGCATGTATTTGAGACAATATTCACAAATGTAGAGTGAGTCTAATTGGTTGTAGGGTTGGGGGAAGGGGGAGTAGTACCATGCCTCGACGGTGTACCGTCCCATGATGATTTTGGAGATGTTTTTAACCTTGGTGATTTCGTGGTGTTCGGCTTCGAGTTCGGCTAGGTCGGAGTTGCCGTGCCAGTTTCCTCCGCGGAGGAGATTATTGTCGGAATTGTTATTGTTGTTGTTGTTGCTTTTGGAAGAAGAAGAGATGGTTTGTTGATGATTTTGTTGTTGTTGATTTGGATCTGCAGAGGCAGCATCATCGCCCCCCTGCTGCTGCTGTTGTTGTTGTTGTTGTCGTGGACTCACATCTCCACCACCACCACGTGATGAATTTTTACGAGCAAATTTTCCATCCGATCCACGCCTTGATCGTCTTCCCGTTGTAACAACAACGCCTCCTTCCCCTCCCGCCTCACCGGCATGATGATTGTGATGATTGTGACGATGAGGATCGTTATGATTCGCATAATAGGAGTGACCAACTTGGACCAGTGTCTTCAAATCAAATCTGTCAATTGGTACCCATTCATCGAGACGGCGATCTTCACCTATGTAGTGAATGTAGTACAGATAGTTGGCTGCTTCGGATGTAGTTGTCGTCGTCGTCGTATCATCATTTTGTAAGTTATCGACCACCTTGCTTCGTTTGGATGGCGGCTCATCACTCTCCCCTCCTCCTCCGCCTCCTCCTCCAGCGGCCTTTTTCTTTCCAGATGATTTCGATGATGAATTACTACTCCTCTTGTCATCATTTATTTTTTTACGTTCAATAATCTTGGAGGAGAGATGAGTCGATCCATCTCTCCAGAGGACTTGACATGTGTCACCTATTTCGAGAGGGGCGATGATGGTGACAACTTTTTCTTCCTTTAGTGGTGGCAGCGGGGTTGTGTTGTTTCTTCTGTGTCAGTGGTCGCGGCGGGGGCTGATGGAGTAGTAGAAGAGGCGCCTTCTTCGTTTGATGATGTCATTGTATAGTTAGATGGGTTTCATTAGATGATAATGACTAAGGAGTAGGGGACAAGGGACAAGATGGAAAGCACAAGCGAGCGTCGTGGGCTCGTCGTGGGGTGGCAGGATTTAGGATTTTTAAAAATAATTAGAATTCATATCACAGCAAAAGTCTCTGGGGTGAAACTTCTTCCATTTTCATAGTGACAAGGCTGAACGCATAGTAATTGAAGTTTCCCCCATCGAACTCTAAAGAAAGGAATGCTTACCCCTCAAAAACAACATCTTGTGGCTGAAGATTGAAGATTGAGAATGAGAGGTCTTTCCCGCCAAATATCTTGCTCGAGCCAAGTATTGTACATATCAGTATCAGATACAAGTAAAAGTACGTACCAAAAAACAGCATGATTTAGATAGATAAACAATAACTCTGCTTCAGGCATACATGGCCTCCTCCTTATCTTTGAACAAGGTGTCCTGCAAATCAATTAGATTGGCTGGGTGACAATGAAGAGCACTTGAAGTGTTGTTTCTGTTACCTCAACAAACTTGTTTCAGAGAACAGTTGAAGTGATTTTACTCTACTTACTTATCACAACATTAAAGATCAGAGAGCAGGATCTATCTGTCCAACAGATTCAAAGTATCTACATCAATAACCTCTCTCTCTCTATCTAAAGCTAGCTGACGACTGGCTCAACCTTCCTTCCTTCCTTCCTTCTCTACATCCCCTCATCTCGTCTCCAAAACTGACCCAACCTTCTTCTGCTGCTGCTGCTGCTGCTCAACCATCTTCTTCTTCTGCTCCTCCTCCTCCAACCCACGCCTTTCCCTTCTTGCCAAAACACCACCACCACCCTCTCCAACAACCTGCTTCGGAAACTTAATCACCACCGTCGTCATATTATCCTTACTCCCCTTAATCAAACACAAATCCAACATTTCTTCACATATCAATCCCAAATCATGCTCGCCTTCACTAAAAATTTCAGCTACCATATTCACACATTCTTGATTGGTTTGAACGTCCCATATCCCATCACAGGCAATAATGATGAATTCATCTTGGGATCGGTCACGGTTTTGAATGATAATGTCGGGGACTGGTGAGACTTTTTGATCACTTGGTTTGAGCATGGGTTGTTTGTTTCCCGTGGCATTGTTAGTATTGCTACTACTACTGCTGGTATTGTTGTTGCTGTTGTTGTTACCACCACCACCACCACCTCGATCCTCCTCCCCCGCAGCACCACTCAACACAGCCTCCTCCTCCTTAAACCGAAAATCACCCAATCCACGACTAACTGCCAAATCACCCTCCACCCTCCCCGAACTAACATACCCACCCGCATCGGTAATCCTCCGTTCCTCCTCTTCATCATCCGGCTTGTGATCATAACTTAATGCAACGACATGATGATTGGATCGGGAGTAGACTGCTCGTGAATCACCGGCATTGGCACAGACGATCCAACGGGGTGTTAGGAGAACAATTGCTGCGGTTGTTCCTGAGTCTTCATCATCGGTTGGTGTTGGTGCTGGTGTATCATCTTCTACTACTGCAGAAGAAGAAGACGATGGTGATGCTGAAGAAGAATCCACCACCTCCTCATTATCCTCACTACCACCACCACCACCACTACTACTACAAACACCACCCTCATCACCACCACCAAACGGATATCCAACCCCATACACACAATTCCGATCCCCATCCCCCCGTAATCGAACCCCCCCATTGATACTCACCACAACCTCTTCATAAATCTCACGATCTAAATCACAAAATGCATCACGGAGACTTGATTCGAGTAATGTCATTAGGGTGTGATCGTAGGCTGCTGTGGCGATTTGGAGGGCGTTGGTGGTGTTTTGGGGTGTGGTTGGTAGGTCTATGTTGGTGGAGTTGTTGTTGGTGGTGGTAGTAGTAGGGCGTTGGGGTGTGGTTGGTGATGGAGTATTGGTGGATTGCCACCATCCTTCCTTCTTTTTGGTTTGTTGAGTAGATGATGTTGTTGATGATGATGTTGTGTTGGTGGTGGCATCTGTTGTTGTTGTTGTTGTGGATGATGATGATGCAATAGTATTTGTATCATCATCTGTAGAATCAGTAGCGGCTGTAGAACCACTCAAATGACGACGTACACGTTCTTTAATCTTCTTGACACTTTTATCACTCTCTCTCCCACGTTGTTTCATTTCCTGAAACCGCAGTTTGTCGGCATTGTTCGTACTGCTATTAGTAGTACTATCAGCAGTAGCTGCAGCAGATACAGCAGCAGTTCCTTGACTTTCTTTCTCATCAGTTGGATCATTCACCCCAACACCAACACCAACACCACCACCACCACCAGACCGGCGGTATTCCAACTGTTCCAAAACCCCCGCCAAATACACCTCCCTCTCCCTCCACTTTTCGGCATATTGAACAAACTTGGGCTGTCGACTTAGCACACGTAATAAATTCCTTGCGGCATATTCGGCAGCGAAGGAGCCACCGTGTCCGTCGAATACGGCGAATAGGGAATGGTTGGGGAGAGGAATTTGTGTATACTTTTTTGTTGATGTTGTCGGTGGGGTAACGTTATCAGTCTCCCCATTATTATCAACATTAGATGATTCAGTTTGCACATCAATACTCTCTTTCACCGTCTCACCAACACCACTACCCTTAGTAGTAGAATTATTGATAATAGTAGTAGTACTAATGTTGTTGTCACTTCTCTTCTCCGCATACAAAAACGGCTGACAAATATGAGCATCCTCCATATGAACACGCCACCCCTGCATCGACGAAATACCAAATTCTAATCCACCATTGTCGATGGATTGTTCGTCGAGGGTGCGACCGGTGTGAGTGTCTTTGGTGGTTATGGGGGAGCCGAGGAGGTTGCCCATGATTTAGAGTTATATTTTTTGTGTGGGTGTGTGGGTGTGTTAGTGGTGTGCGTAGTATGTAGATAGTGGGTGGAAGTGTGGAGAGTGGGCTGTTGGGTGTGGTGGAAGGGGTAGGTGGTGTGTCTACTGTGATATTTTATGGTGAGGAGATGTAATAAGTTAGAGTGATGGAAGATTTGGTGGGATGATGCCTACTTAATGATTATTGACTTCGTCATTGATCATTGCTTCATGCATTATGATATCATGCACGAGCTGTTGCTGGTTGCTGGTTGCTGGTTGCTTTCCGAAAAAGACCGACCGAAAGCTGTTCTTTGGATTTTGTGATCCGATCCATCCTGTTGAAAAACCACACGACAGCAATCTTTTGTTGTATGGTATTTGAATTTACACTAGTTTCGTCATAGTAGAAGTTCCGATAGATCAGTGGTAGATCGTTTCGTTTACACCGAAAAGGTCGGGGGTTCGAAACCATCTCGGAACATACGTTTTTGACCTCCTTCTCAACACCACCCCGTTTTTTCAAGTCTTTCTCGACAACATTCTCTTTTTTGTTTCCTTCTAACAGCACAGGCACTGCGGCGCAATACTTACAATCAACTATGTATATCAGTACTTCCTCAGCAAAAAACAGTGCTAGAGATTTGATAGAGATATCATTCATGTTTTACTAATTCGGTAACTAATGAATACCTCATCTTCTTAACGTATACTTATTCCCCCCTACTAAATGTATTTTTTCTTTTTTCTTTTTTTCATTTCTTTTTTTTTCTCATTCATTCATTTCTTACAATAGAGCATCATCACGAAATTTTTCACTCACACCCCAATCGTGATCTTTTTCATTACACAGCAACCTGAGCTAGAGAGAGTTGCACAAAAGAACCAACTTATCTAAGCATTGTAATAGACGCACTTGGACTTAGAGAGCCAAGAGAGACGGTTGCAGCATGAAGAAGAATCCTTGTACAACACATCCCAAGCTTTGGCAAGGCCACCACAGGAAGAAACAGAAGCAGTGGGGCAATCTTGGACGCACTGACTGAGGGACCAATCGACGTACCACTCATTAGTTCCTGTGGCTTCAGTACCCTTGGAGTCGTGGATGCAACCATCCTTGTCCCAGTTGACATTTGCCTCGCAACAATCTTCAAGGGAGGAATAGAGCTTGGTGCTTGTTGTAATAGTGTCTTCGCAAGTGACCCCAGCTGCATCAGTAGGTGCAGTAACTGCGCCAGCTGCGCTGCATGTAATGGTTGAACCGGCAACGTTAGCTTTTTGGTGAGCAAGGCATTTGGTACGTTCGCTTGGATCGGCAAAGAACATCTCAGAAACAGTGTCTGTAGACAAGGCTACACAGGTCTCCTCCTGGACCCAGTTGATGGACTTGCAGCAATTCTCGACACTCGCATCGTAGAAAACTGCGGATGAATCACTAATGACACCATCGCATTGATCAGGGTAATCATCACCTATTGCGAGGGTGGTACCTGAAACTGGCTGCACAGTGAGAATAGGGTCGCCGTCTGCAATAGTATCACCGTCCGTACAGTCTAAAGTATAAATTGAAGTAAGGCGTAAACAAAACATTGGTTAGATGGTGACTTGAACAATCATATCAAGTTGACCAACACAAGACTGAAACAATTTTACAAACTCACCCAACACACAGGCGCTCCATGAACTGTTCTTCCTCCATTCTCCTGTTCCAGGAGAATCAGAATCTGTGGGGTCAACACCAGTTGTACTAGATGAAACACAAGTGTCCTTGTCGATCCAATTCAACTTCGCGGCGCAACAGAGGTCAGCTGTTGTGTACATCGGAGTGCTCGTGTCATCTGGACGGCCATTGCACGCAGGGTCCACAGGGGAACCAGAGCCTACAGTGCAATCTTTCTTGCACGCTAATGATCAAAACAAAGAATAAGATTAAGTGAGAGGGAAGAACCAGATGATACACAATCACATCAGAAATATTTCAAAGTACGTACCATTCGCACCATAATCCACATACCACAAATCCGTTGGCGCATCATTATTTTCACTCAGTTTTTCACACAAATCCTTGTTAACCCAGCCGTATGCTTGTTCGCAGCATTCTGCTGAGGTTTCATACAAACGAACTCCTGTCTTCGATACAATTCCTCCACATGCAATATCTGCTCCGGTGCCTGTCGCACAGTCTTGTGCGCAAGGTTGATCACCGCTTGTTGAGACGTACCACTTCCTAGTCGAAACAGTTGAGATGGTCAAACCCTGGTTGGAACCGTCAATACAAGCTTCCTCATCATTGCTTCCTAGAAGTGCCTTGCAGCAAGAAGTCGAGGAATCAAAGAAAGTCAACGAACCATTGTCGGCAAGCTCACACTCGACGGAGGCGTTATTACAATCTTTACGGCAGACACCATTTTCATAAGAAACATACCACTTGTCAGATCCTCCTGAAGTCGGGAAATTTGGATCAGCACGCGTTTTGCAATACTCCAAGTTAACCCAAGAGTTTGCAAGTTTGCAGCATTCCTCATCGGTTGCGTAGATTCTTGCAGTAGAAGGAGCTGAAGCACAGTTGTCCCCAACAGTACAATCCTTCCTGCAGCCACTTGGATCGGGCCAGTACAACTCGGTTGGCTGTCCTTCTCCCGAAGCACTTCTTGTTTCACATCCCGAAACCCAGGACAATTCAGCTGAACAGCAGTCTGCTGAGCTATCGTACAAAGTAATGTAGGATTTTGTAATAACTCCGCCGCAAGTGGCATCGCTTGGATCAACAGCACAATCCTTCTTGCAGATGGAGTTGCTTGCATCAGAATACCATTTAGTACCGGTACCAGCGTAATCAGCGACGCCAGATGATTGAGATCCTACTTCCGATAAGTAGTCGCAATACTCGGGAATGAGATCACTGAAATGAGTGCTGCAACAAGTGTCAAGACTGGCGTAGGAAGTCTGCCACGTGAGCAAACCACCACACTCGAATTCATGTTGGGTATCTTCATAAGCTGTTGAGCTCCCGGTAGTATCGGCATGCACATTGGTGTCGCTGGCTGGATCGAAGAGGTTAGTAGTGTCGCAGTTACGGACGCACTTGTCGTTGCTGGAGCTAATATACCATTCGGCATTGCCCCTAGCTTTCTGTGGTTGGGGGGGGGGAAGATGTTGAGAAAGGGTGGGAAAAGTTGTGTCAGTGTTGGCGGAAAAAGACAAGAGGGGAAACAAGACAAGAATTGAAAAGAAAATGATTGGAAACTTACCACTCCTGTACTGACTTCGAGGCAAGTGTTCTCCATACCTGTATTGCCGCCATGGTTGTTCGCGCAACAGGTCTGGATGTCGGATTGAAGCGTGTGTCCTTGCCAGCTCATAATGACGTTGCCGTCAGCCACACAGTAGTGGTCCGGAGCCATGGTGGAGTAAGCCTTGCACCAATCAAGGGTTCCAGATGGAGTAGGCAAACCGGCGAGTGTGGTGAGTGCAGATGCGCCACCTGCTTCGTAGACGGTAACGGTGAGGTCGTTTGCATTGTCGGGTGGACTAGCGCCGGGACCCCCGGAAGTCCAGTCAGATATGAAAGTAGTAAATGCAGTTCGAGCATCAGTCAAGATTTTGCCAGTGGGATCATTGACGCCGTTTTGGGCGATGGTAGGACTACCATCTTTGTCAGTAGTTACAGTTGAGCCAGTTGGAAGACCATTTATGTTGCCAGCAGCGTCAGTTGCCCAATTAGTGCTGCCGTTGTTCTTGACGACCATGAGACAGTAACCATTGTCTTCATTGTCAAGAACGACCTTGAAGGCAGAGGCCTGGTTGGCCAAGGCAGCGACAGTAGCGGCGAAGAGGAGCTTCATGGCGACTGATTACTTAGGAGAGGAGGATGAAAGGATGGGATAAAAGGAGGGGAGATTGGGTTGGGTTGGGTTGGGGTTGTCGATGTTATCTGTTGGGCAGATTATGAGAGGTTTGGAACGCTCGACGAGGCGAATTTGCGGCTCGGATCGACGATTCACGAGTTTTGGCCCAACAGGCTTGCAAAAATTTGATTTTCCTTGGGCCGGATTTCATGTAACCTCCAAAATAGAGCCGCCCCTTTTGTTTCATGGGCGGTTTGATGCTAGTTTTGAGTTACATTGTGGTTTTCGACGTCTGTCAGACATTTGGATTTTTACGCTTTTACTAGATAACGAAACCCCCCTTCACAAGTTTGTTGGGCCTTTTGAATTTCGGCCCAACAATAGTAATTTTTGTTGGGCCTTTTTACTTAAGCCCTCCCAGACTTGGCCCTTGAGGTTTCTTTCTTGTAAAGGGCTGCTCTACAGATTCCGGTTTGGCGAGGCGAACTCGGAATCTTGAAGATTCTTTCCCCTCCCTCCTTTCTCCCATCCGATTCAAAAAAGACAGGAGTCTTTCTGAACCTTCAATAGATACATATTCAGCCGGCGGCGCGCGCCCTCGCTTGCTTTCAATCACCCTCTCAACCTCCCATCATGATGACATCATTAATAGCAATAATAACTCCATCAACATGAAAACATTCTTTGCCTTAGCTTCAATCTGCGCCTCGGCTTCAGCCTTTGCCCCAGCAGCGAACTCTGCTGTTGAGAGTGAGTATTTCTTTCCTTTCTTCTTACTTTTGACGATTGGATGCACCGTAGCGACACCCTTCAAAGGTGCTGATGTTGTCGATGACGTCAGAGAGATTGAACATGGCTATATAATATAAGTATGGCTGAAAACACCTTCTCTTGCAAAAGAAGTTGTTTCGTACAAACATACTTGTCTTTGATGGAGGATGATTCATGGAGATATCAAGTGTTTGAGACTAGTGACGGGACGCTTTCTACCCATCGTCACATTGGTGTCTATGAGTTCCATCATGAATCAGTGCTTCGCAAGCCAGTGTTCTCTCATCTCAAGCCTTTGTGATACCTCCATCTCACTAACCTGCCTTCTTCCCTTTTTCTATCAATCACGACGAACAATTCATCATTGTTATATTTGCTACCATACCCTTCATGTCAATTTTATTTCATCACCTAAACTCAACTATAATGTATTTGCGGAATTCTGATCGCAACAAATAATATGAACAACAACAACAAAAAAAAGCCCGTCTATTCGACAAAATCAACAATAAAATTGATCTCGACTCTCCCAAAGTTGCTACGATGGACAAACTATCCAACGGTGACAAGAAAGTGTACTGCCGTTGCTGGCAATCTGGTACATTTCCATTGTGTGATGGATCTCACATGGCACACAATAAGGAGACCGGGGACAACGTTGGCCCATTGATTGTTAGTGTTGACAAGGCTGAGTAAGCGTTGGAAAGAGAGATTGTGCAAAGGGCAATGTGAATAGGTTGTGACTTGGCAGTGCGTTGGCTAGAGTACTTGTGGCTGTGATGTTGTTACTGAGTATCATTATTTCACGTGTCGGGTGGGAATATCAGGCTCAAGTGTTTTTCAATGTGTGCTGAGAACGAATAAGCTAATTGCGATTTTATGCTTTCTACATTGTGTGTTTGTAGCATGTGTCAAGGCTTGGATATATATGCGCGGGCTTCTATCATTGAGGCACCTTAAGTACCGACCCCAAGGCGATTTCGGAAATCAACAAGTCAACACAAGAAAAACCAAGAAAGGCTGCTTAGCTGCAAAGGATTGTTGCATTATTCAGCATCATATGTTCAGCACCTTGAAATCTCCAATGAAATCTTCCTTCTTTTCATCTACTTTGTCTCCGTCTTCATTAGTATTCATATTCGCAAGCCTCTTCTTGGCTTTTTCTGTGGCAAGACAGCACTTTTTGTACGTCCGACCAGAGCCGCAGGGACATGGGGATCCTTTCGTGGGTGCTCGTTTCTTCTTGGTTTTGTCTTTTGAATTGGTTGATTTGGTTTTCGATGTTTCTTCTTCGTCATCATCATCAAAATCGGTGGTACGTTTACTTTTCACATTCTTTCGAGATCGTGTAGGACGATGTTGTTTTTCCCCTTTGGACTGCTGCCTCTGCCCACGATTATTAGAACCATCAATGGGATGAACACTATTATAATGATCATTGCCATGATAGGACAATAACAAATCCGAAGAATAGTCCAATGATTGGTCATCATTCTCCTCTCGATCGACAACAAATCTGAGCACACCATAATGAGTGGAGAAGACCTTGATGCCCCTTTTATACACTCTACTAGCTGCAACGATTTCTATATCACTCCCCCAAGTCGTGTGCTCCCTCATATGATCGACGTAGTCATCTATATTCATAATATCTTCGTCATCTTCGTTCATTAACAAGAAGTTTTGGAATTCATCCTTATTTCGTTCGAGGTAGTCGCAAATTTCGCTTCGTACTGCTCCATGTTCATCTCCATTGTCGTTGTAGAGTTGATCAGATAATGAACGGAAGAGGCAGTTGCCGTCTGAATTCATCTCGTGGATGAGATGGCCTTGGTTGAGCAGCTGATTTCGAAATTGTGTGTCATCGTCATCATCTTTGTCGAGAGAGGAATAATGATTGCTCTTGGACTTTCCGCCGCGCTTATTCTTTGCCTTCTTGTCTGTGTTGTTGCTGCCTCCCTTTGTCTTGCTATTATGAGTATTCTTATTTCCTCCTTTCTTCTTTGCCATTGTCTGTGCTTTCGATGATGCTCTTCCTCTTGCTCTGTTGTCCGCTGTTGCTACACAACATCATCATCCTCTTTCAGTTTCAGGGACCCCTGCATTACTTCTTATGTTATGTTGTAGGTCAGGCGTGTCTGAGTTTATTATTGTGGCTCGTATTATGGTGCTTGGTTCGCGCGTGTGCGAGGGAGGTGAATACTTGTATTGTTATACCTATCTACATCATTATATTTAAGACCAACTAGAAGTACCAACTAACACAACAACATGCTCGCTCATCATGGCATGTTTTCCGCCTACCACTCTCCACCTCCGTCCCTCCCAATCTAAGACTACAATGACATAAAAAACGTGCCAGATGCCCTCTTAGGGTCATTAAAAACGTTATTGGTGAATAATCAGGTCACTCCGTGAAGCGCCCCCGGAGGAACGGTTGGCACGCCAAAGTAGTTTTGTTGGTACGTGTAAAACAGAGAAGTGAGAGCAAATAGGAAAGAAGGTCAAATGTAAGAGTGGATTAATTTGTCCAAGCATACAAGCATAGTAGTTCATGTATGTATATGTATATTGATTATACTTTAGTGTTACAAGTTTTCATTATTTGATGTGAGGTCATTGTACCAGTTAAGAAGAAATTCACAGCCACCTAGGTAAGTCCTATCTTCTGCATTTGGGTTGGGATCTACTGCAGCAATCCTCTCCTCTATTAGTGTTTTTGATGTTGCTGCTCTGACTCTAATATCTTCAAGGTATGCCTTCCGGGTTGCATATGCCTCTGTGGTCCCAATTTTCATGAGCACCTGCCTTACTTGAGCTCACTAGCAGGTTCGTTACCAATTGCAAGACAGCTCAAATCTTCCACCCTAGATGTGGCCACAAGCTCCAACACAAGTGTGGACCTTGTTCCTGTCTTGCCTGCTGGGTAGTGTACAGTTAGACACTGAAATTGCTTGCCAGGCCCTACAGTCACTCCCTGACTCTTGTGGATGGACAGTGCCTTGCAGCACCTGAGTGGGAGCTCGAACACTGCAACACTTCCTTTCACATCTCTCCTCCACCATTGGAATAGGGATGCAGGTACGCGGGAGATCAGGGAAGAACTTGTCCGCTTCTGGTATATCCGAGTCAGGGAAGTCTACTATTGCATACTGAATTTTGTTATCTTCACCATCACCATGAGCATGAGCGTAGGGGTAGGGGTTATCTTAACCATCACCATCTCTCCAATCGTTCGAAACAACGTTTCCACCAAAACGTGTTCCGAAATAAAAGAGAGAGCATCGAAATAATTTACTACTAATTGCCGTCTAAATCGAAGACCTCGTGACGTTATCTGCGGTGATGATATCGATGTTTCGTTCGACGGTGTGTTTGATCTTGTCAGAGTTCGTTCAAATTTGCCTCTGATGACAAAGAGACACACCTCTCAAAAGCAACTTCCAAAACTTGCCGCCAACAAAACTAATATCCCGCGCAGCTTGCGCACGACCTCACGGCTGTCCCAGGAAAGAATTAGTGAGTTTTAGCGATTTTTCTTATTCATTTCAGATGCCCATCTGCTTCAACAAGTTCCGCTCCTGTCCGCCCCCACTTAGAGACGCCCTCGCGCAATGGCCAAAAATTCCAAAAAGTTGCATAACTACGCCCTACCGTGCTCAGAAGAACCATTGCCATTGCTTCCACATACTGCTTTTGCTGGACCTTTCATTTACAGTAGCTTCATCAAGTGCAGCCGGGCATCCCATACAAAAAGGTCCAGCGAACTCGGTAATGCAGCTCAACGAAACGATGATGCGTGCGCGAAACTTATTATTGGAACTTTTGTTGTTCTTGTCGATTGGAGAGTCATGTTGGTACACCATCAATGGAGGCGCAGACGAGTACAGCCTCGCTCGTAGACTTGGATTCTTTAGGAAGGACGATAAGTATGCTTTCCTTGTCGGCACTGGGCTGGTATCATACACTTGTACGTTCAATCCAGTTACTATTGAGCGTGAGAAGATGGAGAAGATACAAATCAATAGAGATGAATGGAACAATTTGATGATTGAATATAAAAGTAATGAGGTGTGAGCCGGCTCAAGTTGATTGGAGGAATGATTTGATTTAATACTACGAACGTCCTGTTTGAATGGCAGCGGATATACGTGACAAAAACTTTGCCATCAGCTCGTTCTACCGCTCCAAGATATGACAACAATGCAGCGCATTTAAAGTGGCAATTTTGTTTCTGAGAGATAACATTTATTCACATCAAGCAACTGCGCGAAACTGTCCTTATTTGGTTTAACGGGAGGAGGTTGTGTGTTTGGGGGCTCTAAGCTACTGCAGACGCAACGATTCAACACAAAGTTAACTTCATCAAATCAGACCTGATCGTCAGGATGCAATAGCGTTAGATTATTGTGCAAGGCATTTGTGATTCAACAAGTCGAAGTGCTCAGACTTCTTCTATATATCAATGTGGACGACATATCAACTCAGACCTAACAAATATCGTACTAAGTCCATACAATCACTATACTACTCAATTTTGGCTCATTTTAATGCCCTCGTCAGGACACATTTAGTGCTTCTATTGTGCATTCACACGTGATTTTACAGATTGAAGTCACCAGACCTCTTCCATGCATTCATGTGGACGACATATCAACTCCAACCTCGGGTATGTCATCTGTAGTTCGTATGACACTACGCTACTCAGTCACGGCCAAATCAATAAATGCCTCATCAGGACACATTGAGTGCTTCTATTGTGTGATATATCAGTGATGTAAGAGGTTTCAATAATCAGGCCTCATCTATGCATCCATGTGGACGACATATCAACTCCAACCTCGGGTATGTCATCTGTAGCTCGTATATCAATATGCTACTCAATCTTTGTCAAGCCCAGTGCCCTCTTCAAAACACATATTTTGACTATATTGTGTGATGTGTTTGTGCTTGAGAACATTTTAGTCAGCAAACCTCTTCTATGCATACATATAGACAACATATCAACTCTAACCTCGGATATGGCATCTGCAGTGTACAAAGCAACCTTATAATGATCGATTTGGGCAACGTGTTAGCTCAGTATTTTGACACCATTTTATGCGTCTAGCATCGTCAATTCAAGCAATATCCGCTACTAGTGGTGCATTATAGTTGGCAACGGTAGTACGAAAGGACATATACACGGCTCATGGTAACTAAACTTGTAGCGACGATGTTACAGTCTCGTATGCGACGTGATGAAGGCCAATTGAGCGTAGAGCTAGCTGTTTGCGACACATTTATGTGAGTAGCGACGTGAATATGAGCCTGAGCCGCTGCTAGTGGTGCATAATAGTTGGCAACGATATTGTAGTACGAAAGGACATATACACGGCTCATGGTAACTACACTTGTAGCGGCGATGCTGCAGTCTCGTATGCGACGTGATGAAGGCCAATTGAGCGTAGAGCTAGCTGTTTGCGACATATTTATGTGTGTAGCGACGTGAATATGAGCCTGAGCCGCTGCTGGTGGTTCATTATAGTTGGCAACGATAGTATAGAAGGAAATGTATACGGCTCATGGTAACTACACTTGTAGCGGAGATGTTACAGCCTCGTATGCGACTCGGTGAAGGCCAATTGAGCGTAGAGCCAGCTCCGTCTTTCACCAACTCAATGTGTGCAGCGACGTGAATATGAGCCTGAGCCGCTGCTGGTGGTTCATTATAGTTGGCAACGATAGTATAGAAGGAAATGTATACGGCTCATGGTAACTACACTTGTAGCGGAGATGTTACAGCCTCGTATGCGACTTGATGAAGGCCAGTTGAGCATAGAGCTAGCTCCGTCTTTCACGATTACAATGACTGTAGCGACATGGATATGAGCCTGAGCCGCTGCTGGTGGTTCATTATAGTTGGCAACGATGTATAGAAGGAAATGAATACGGCTCATGAGGACTACACTTGTAGCGGCGATGCTGCAGTCTCGTATGCGACTTGATGAAGGCACAGTAGAATTCAATCACGGATAAACCCGTGACTGACTGACAGTTTCTGGCGGGAAAGAGGCTGGAAAGAGGTTGGTAAGGCCGTGACCTCCTATCCCAACCATGGCATGGAGGTAGGTAAGAGATAGTAGTAAGAAACAAGCTAAGCATGACCTCTTCAGGGCATCAGATAATCAGAGCCCTTACAAAATACACTTCTCGTGATGCTGCACCGTCAATGATGGATTGGCACGATGTGAGATCCCAAAAAGCGACCGCTGAGGAGGGTGTAATCCAGACAGTTGGCACGATGTGTAATCAATGATAATCACAGTTCGGGCGAAGCCCTCACAAAATACACTTCTCGTAATGCTGCGCCGTCAATGATGGGTTGGCACGATGTAAGATCCCAAGAAGCGACCGCTGATGAGGGTGTAATCCAGACAGTTGGCACGACGTGTAATCAATGATAATCACAGTTCGGGCGAAGCCCTCACAAAATACACTTCTTGTAACGCTGCACCGTCAATGATGGGTTGGCAGGATGTGAGATCCCAAAAAGCGACCGCTGAGGAGGGTGCAATCCAGACAGTTGGCACGATGTGTAATCAATGATAAACACAGTTCGGGCGAAGCCCTCACAAAATACACTTCTCTTTTCTCGTAATGCAGCGCCGTCAATGAATGGTTGGCACGATGTAAGATCACAAAAAGCGACCGCTGAGGAGGGTGTAATCCAGACAGTTGGCACGACGTGTAATCAATGATAATCACAGTTCGGGCGAAGCCCTCACAAAATACACTTCTCTTTTCTCGTAATGCAGCGCCGTCAATGATGGGTTGGCACTATGTAAGATCCCAAAAAGCGACCGCTGAGGAGGGTGTAATCCAGACAGTTGGCACGACATATAAACAGTATTACTCACAGTTTGGGCGAAGCCCTCACAAAATACACTTCTCGTAATGCAGCACCGTCAATGATTGGTTGGCACGATGTAAGATTGTGAGCGAAGCGAGTTCGTTCAAATTTGCCTCCGACAAAGAGACACACCTCTCTCAAAAGCAACTTCCAAACTTGCCGCCAACAAAACTATCCCGCGCAGCTTGCGCGCAACTTCCCAACCATGGTAGATACATAAGAGCAAAAGTACATAAGTACAAGCTAACCATGACCTCTTTAGGGCATCAGATGGACTTTATCGACTATCCAACTATCGGGTCATGTGGTCGATAGTATTGAAAGCTTAAGTTTACATTATCTCTACAGTCTCTCGGGGATTCTAATTTATCTTGATTTTGTTCTTCCAGATGGGAGTCTTTCTGTCAATTTTGATCCAGGCTTGGGTAATAGCATTAACCCCCATTAACCCTACATGCCCACACCCACGTGAAAAAGGGCCCCCTCCGGGGGCAAAAATGGACCAAAATCGGTTGGTTCTTGCAGCAAAATAGTACATGTTCACTTTTCCGTTTCCGACCGTAATTCGCATCACGACTCTCTACGATACTTCACTGAAGAGAATTTAGGAACAGATTTGGCGTATGCAATCGATTTTGACCTTCATGACGTAGGTTGTAGGTGTTTGGTCGGTGTAGGTCTTTCCATGTGAATGTGCGGAGGAACGGGCGGGTGATCTTCCTTTCATATATGTAACTATCTCTTATTTCCGTGTGCATTATCTTATTCGCCAATACAAGAAGAAGATGTTCATGATGAACGATACTTGTGGAAACAACAATCAACCAGGATAAGTTGCATCATGAACTGGAGTGTTTTTGAACTATAAATCTACAACTAACACTGCGAAGGAGGTGGTGAAAAACCAATAATCATGGTGGTTTTCAAGTTCAAGGGCAATAAGGTTTTCTTTGTGGAGCTGCACCATCAATATGCGCTCAATAGAATATGCGTTCATTAGTGCAGCACATTTTGGTTCAAGTATCTCAAGAGAAACGACCAAGAAGAGCCTACGATTATTTTTACTCTTGTGTGTGTATTGTAGTGTGCTTGTTGGTTGTAACTCACCCATTGGAATGGATGTATTGACAAATTTTTGTCATGCTTTGAACAAAAATATGTTTTGATCAAAGATCCCTCTCACCAATCCTGTATGCTGAAAATGTGAATAATAATATCAAGCTTGTGGTGAATGTAATCTCAGACTTTCTTTGTGTCATTCATCACACATCTCAAGCAGTCATACCCATTTCGAAACTGACCTGATTCCGTGTATTGGATATCCTTCGTCGTAAAGTTCCTCCATCATCAATTTCCATCGATGTTAGTTCTCTACTTGCCATATTAGCTACTATTTAAGTCTGTAAGTCAAATGGTAGCCTGACTTATGTGTCGAAGGTCGGCGTAGCCTACTAAATAGCTCTTGCAAATACACGTGCATCCTTCCCAGTATCATGTTTTCTTATATCGTCACTCAGACCATCTCTCTACTCATACAGTAGAAAATGTTAAATGGAAGTACCCTTACTTCCAGCAGCTTCCAACCCGTGTTGATGAAACATCATGCGAGTAGCCTCCGAGGTGCGCGCGCTCTCTTCTTTTTGCCTTTGATCAAGTACTTTAGATTACAGCATGCAGCTGCCAATGACCAACAGTGATTGAAATTCAATTATACGTTTATAACTGGTTTTGTAGCTTCTCTGGCTATTAACTTGTTCAGCGAAGAGTTGCAAACTACTTACTCTTGCGTAGAAGTAACTGGTGAAATTTATTGGTCTTTACATAGGTTTTTTGCTAAGCACGTGATGTGTTACTTATGTATATATATATGACTCCAAGTGATGTAAAAGTAGTGCGCGCGGGCTCGGAAAATCGCAAAAAAATTTTGTTGCGAATTAATTTTTCGCCATACATATTTTAACTAGGCAACTCTGCACAAACATACGAAACAACCATGTGAGTATGCCCTCCATACTCCATAGATAGAACGCACCTATTAACATGTTGAACCCAAACAGATAAGTACCTACTTTTAGCCAGAAACCCTTGAGGAAGTACATATGTAGATACAGGGACCCTAGCAACTATCGACCCCCTTATCCCCCCTCCAAATCACAGTTTAGCCAAAATATTTACCCCACTCCCGGTTTCTACTAGAATTAACTAGGGAATTAGTATGTGAGTAGGAGTAGAGCAAATGCTATACCCCCCCTTCAGAGGCTAGCCAAAATTTACACAATTATACTTAGTTGGCCGGTATATAACTATTAGATAAACCGCCAGCATCAGTCCAAAATGGCCTATTTTCTATATATTGCACCTAGTATATATGAGCGCCTATGCAGCCAATGTAATGCGAGTATAGTGCATACGATGACTCCCAGCGGCTTAATCGAAAGGTAATAACATAAACTATCAATTATGGCCGGTGCATGTAGGTAGAGGGTCAACGTTGAGCATAGAGGCAACAGTTTCAGTCGGATATGTGTTTTGTGCATATATTATAGAAAGTTAGCAAAAAAAATTTGTTGCGATTTTACGAGCGCGACCTCTAGATAGAGTATCGTAAGTACCTATGGGCTATGCAGTAGGAGTAATTCTTTTAGAGATAGAGATGGCAACCTACATAGTCAAATGTAAGTAAAAATCGAGCGTCACTTACCACTTGAACTTCTTCTTCATCTTCTCTCAAATTTTTGATGCTCCCTAATTTTGTCCATTACCAACACTGCTATGCATGCTTTGGTTCCGTTCACCTATGAAATATGATAGAGAGAATCTCATAATAAATGTGGCTTCAATGATCAGAGAGATTACTCTTTTGTCAGCTACCTCTTCACAACATCGAAGATGATTCTACGTCTAACTTCAGTCCTCGCAGCGACGGGGTTAGCTCTCCTGTTGCCTTCCATCTCAGTCGGCGCCCAGAAGCTCCAACGCTCCACTGCATTGGATAGACAGAACCAAAAGATAGACGGAGAGGATCTCTCCTCGGGCCCAAGCAATAGCAGGCTCTTACTCCATCGAAAGAAAAAAGCTCAACAAAAGAAGCAACTCTCAAGAAGAAAGCTGCAATCAAGTCAATGTATGAGTATCATTGCAATCGACAGTATTTCCGAAGCGATGAATGATGGCGGCGAGGAAAATGATGAAGACTTCTTATGCGAGCTCGTACACGGAGTGACGCTGCCGATTCAAGGAACGGAGGAGCAGATAAAAGAGATGCGTGCAATGTTGCAAGCTGGTACTTTAATTAGTAATGAGTCGACACTTGAGGTGCTGCAGGAGATTGAAATGATCGATGAAATGGCTGGAGCTGACGACGATTCAGAAGCATTGCAACCTGCAGAATTTTCACCATTGCTACAAAGCGCTGTGTTTCTTCCACCAGGAAATGTCAATCTTATCAATTCTTCCGATGGAAGAAAACTCAACGCCGGTTTCAAAGTTCAGTATGAAGGCAAGAGTCCTGTTCTGGTGGTCAAGGTTACAGACAAAGATGGCTTGGCCATAGAAGATAATGCAGATTACATCTCTGATAAAGTGTTTGGCACAAGTGGAGATGAAATCAATCCGGCTCAGGGCTTTAAGGATTGTTCCTTCGGCAAATTTGAGCTCACTAATGAGTACTCGGTCGACATTGAAGACCAGCTTTCTGCTCCTGGAGTGATAGAAGTGAACGTACCCATTTCGATTCAGAAGAGCTCTCAATCGGAGATCCGGGCGGCAGCGCAGAAGGCAGTGGAAGAAAAGTTGGACTTTGAGCTACCAGGAGTAAGTGTCAAAAATTGAAATAGGCTTGTGTCTCAGTTTCGTGAAAGGGCGTCTAACGAGTCCTTCGTTGGTTTGGATGCCCATTTTCATCGCTCATGACTTAACGTTTCGTCTCTTCTTACTCCAGCCTTTTCAACAGGTCATGTTCCTGGTAGAAAATTGTTATGGCGATGGTTGTGGCTGGGCTGCTTATGCCTACATCAGTGGTTGGCTCTCTATATACAAGAAAGATAATTATCTCAAACCAGGTGTAGTGCTTCATGAGATAGGACACAACCTAGGATTTGCGCACTCCGGTGGATTAGATCGACGCACTTACTCGGATCATACTGGGCTCATGGGAAATCCTCTCTGGGGTGATGATATGGGCAAGATGTGTTTCAATCCAGCAAAGAACTTTCAGCTTGCTGTGGGACATAATGTATGGTACAACGACGGACCAGGAAGGATTCTCACTTGGGATTCTGGTGAAGATGGTGGAACAGTCTTAGATACGAAGATGGTCGGGATTGCAGAGTTCGACAAGATTACAGAAAATAACAACGTTGTAGTCAAGCTCGAGACAGGGGAAAATCTAGATTATTTCGTCGGTTTCAATCGAGCAACAGGACCAACGTCCCAAAACAGATTGGCCTCCGATCTCGTGACTATTTATGAAGCTGGAAACAATGGAATGAAGTACTCCACTTCTTTTCTCAATGCATATCTTGCAGAAGGAGAGAGCCACACGTTCTCCAACTGGAGAGATACCAAACAAGACTTGACAATCACAGTCTTGGAAATCAATGTCGGCGTTGTGCCAGGATACGCTCACATCAAGATTGTATTTGGCGATGAACCTACTCCTCCGCCTGCAAATAATCCAACGTCAGAACCTACGACTGCTTCTCCTACCACTCCTCAACCTACAGATGAACCGACTCTCCCGCCGACAAATCATCCAACGTCAGAACCTACGACTGGTCCTCCTGCCACCCCTCAGCCCACAGAACAACCAGTGGTTGGTCCATTCTGTGGGGATGGCATCTGTGACTTGCACGAGTCGCCTAAAGACTGCAATACAGATTGCATTGTGGTCGATTTTGATGCGAAAAAAGGTAAGAGTGATGCCAAGACAAACGGACTAATGTTCACATTCGATGCCAAGGCACCTGTCACCTTGACCTCGTTGGACATTGAAAGCAAGAAGGATGGTGATAGTCAAGTGACTGTCTATTATGTGAATGGTGACTACGAAGGCAATGAATTCAACGAAGGGGCCTGGGAACGTGTGTTTGATCATTCGATCTCTCTAGAAAAGAATGTTGCCACAAACATTGGTCAGTTCGATAAGGAAGTGTTCATTCCTGCTGGGGAACAAGCATCTCTCTTTGTTCTCAGTGAAAATGGCTTGCTGGTGAGTACAAACATTGCATCTTCAGAGAGAGCTTATGAAGATGACTTGTTGGCTATGCACAATGGATTGGCTTTCAAAAAAGCGTTCAAGAAAGTAGAACAGAATGGGCGATGGAATAGCTCTGTCAAGTACTATACGTCATCAAAACATAAGAATGTTGAGGAAATGAGAACATCATTGATAGAGGAGGAAGATGCTGCATCTGTTGAAGACGGTAGAAAATCAAGCCGCAGTAGGAGTGCCGATGAAGAAGTAATTACTGCAGTCAAGCATCATCACACTAGGCAGTAGTTGTAGAGATTGGTAACATGACTTAGTCTTTAGGTATATTAGTTTTTCAAATTTAGCCAAGTGAGCAGGGTACATACTGATCCGTGTCACCATCGAGTACGATCTAATCTTAATTCAGCTACCAACATACGTAGTACAACTCCTATTGATAGATGCTGTCCAACTCCCACAGTGTCTCTCTCTCTCTCTTGAGCCGAGTTCTCTAGAGTAGATAGATGTACGGAGAATGGTCCTACAAATGTTTACACGTTCGCTGTTCACTTGCACTTGCATATTCACGAGAAACACGTTCTATCGTGCTTCAATCTTTTTTTGCCTTCGGGTTTTCGGGCTTCGGATCCTACAATACTACTTATGTCATGCAACTCCCTTCTTGTACGCGATAGTAGACATCTCATTACTTAAATCAATCAACTGCCGACAGCAATGCAATAACGGATTAAAACCCGAGATAACAATATCACTATTTAACCATGGCATCAGCCGCTACTACAGAAAGCACTCCCTTCATGGTAGACAAGGAGATGCAAAATTACCACAACCACAGCGTAGAACCTTTCACCATAGAACTCCGTCAAGAAGACGACGATTATAGAACTCGCCAAGAGCACGATGATGGTACTCGTATAGACCATGATACTCACGTAATAATTCTACAAATCACCAAGGCAACAACAAATAATGCAAGTGGTATCATCATGTTGGAGGGATTTGGTGGAGAAGAGGAAGTCGATGAGAACCCTCATCATCCCTACCGCCTGTACATAGGTAAGTAATACTCATACACATACTTACAGTACTTGAGGGCGAAGCGGGGATAACCCCCTGCGTGCCTTCCAGACCTCAAACACGTGGCAGTGTTTTGACTCGATTCAAAAGTCAGAGCTCCGGAAGCAGCAGGAAGTTAAGCCTCTTTTGCGAGAGGTTGCAAACTTTAATATTTATTCCTCTGTACAAAATGTGTCGTAACGTGTGAATGGTAACAAGGGAGGTTTCGAGCCATCTTATTCTTCTCCCGGCATCTTCTTTGCTGCTCGCCTGCTCGCTGCTCGAGGCCGGAGGAGCTTTGGCTCCGTGTGAGAGACGCACGATGACGATGGTTCTTCTGTGAATCCTCCTTCACGAAGGCTTTTATTGCACTGTTCCCATAATTCAAAGCCCCGTGTATCATCTACTCACTTGCAACCATGGCTCCTGTTCTTATGCGTACCACAGTCTCCGACTCTTCCGTCGATCTGACCACCCTCATCAAACCATCCACCTCCCTCTCCAACTTCGAAAAGGTCGACAAAGATGCCTCCAACCGAACTTGTGAGGAGCTCTACGGCCCATACCCTTCGTCCATCCCCGTCCCAATGATTCACAAGGATGGACGCACTCCTTCACCCTATATCATTTCCAAGGCCACCACCATGTGGGACGTCAAGGATTATCCCGACCACCGCGATGTCGGCACACCCGATGAATGGATCCCCCGTGATGGGAAGTTGGTTCGCCTCACGGGACGTCATCCCTTCAACGTTGAACCTCCCCTCAGTGTCCACCACAAGTACAAGTTCATCACACCTACGTGCTTGCACTACGTGCGTAATCACGGAGCTTGTCCCAACCTCAAATGGGAGGAGCATCGCGTCCGTGTTGGTGGAACATGTGTATCCACCCCCCTCGATTTGAGCATGGACGAAATCGCTGCCATGGAACCACGTGAATTGCCCATCACTCTTGTCTGTGCTGGAAACCGCCGGAAGGAGCAGAACATGATTCGACAAACTATTGGATTCAATTGGGGTGCTGGTGGTGTTAGCACCAATGTGTGGAAGGGAGTGTTGTTGAGAGACTTGCTTTTGAAGGCTGGTGTTAGTGAGAAGAATATGGCTGGAAAGCATGTCGAGTTTATTGGTCATGAGGATTTGCCTAACAAGGTTGGACCTGGTCCTTTCAAGGATGAACCATGGGGCAAGGTGAGTTATTGTTTGCATTATGCCGAGCACATCATGTGATGCTGTTGTGCATGTATCATTCTTTTGTTTTGCATCCAACTGATCTAACGCACCTACTATCTATTGCACACACCAAACACACAGCTCGTCAAATACGGAACCTCCGTCCCCCTCGCCCGTGCCATGAACCCAGCCTACGACATCCTCATCGCCTACGAGGCCAATGGAGAGAAGCTCCAACCCGATCACGGATACCCCGTCCGTCTCATCATCCCCGGATACATTGGTGGACGTATGATTAAGTGGCTCACTGACATTAATGTTATTGAGCATGAGACCAAGAACCACTACCATTACCACGACAACCGTATCTTGCCTCCACACATTACTGCTGAGGAGTCTTTGACTGGTGGATGGTGGTACAAGCCCGAATACATCTTTAATGAACTCAACATCAACTCTGCCATGACTGCACCTGATCACAATGAGACTATCGATCTTGCATCCAACATTGCTGGCACTTACAACGTAGGAGGATATGCCTACACTGGAGGCGGACGTCGTATCACTCGTGCCGAGATTAGTATCGACGGTGGAAAGCACTGGGAGGTTGCAAAGATTAATCAGATCGAGAAGCCTACTGATTATGGCATGTATTGGTGTTGGGTGTGGTGGAACTATGATTTGAAGGTTGCTGACTTGGTCGGCTGCAAGGAAATTTGGTGCCGTGCTTGGGATGAGGTAAGTCACACATGGATGTGTCCATGTATTTATTTATTATTTTTACATGGATAACCATCATCTTACAATTTTGTCCTCTTCTCGCATCCAATTTTAGGCAAACAACTGTCAACCCAATGACCCCACCTGGAACTTGATGGGCATGGGTAACAACCAAGTCTTCCGTATTAAGGTTCACATGAACAAGGATGTCAACGGCAGACACGTCTTCCAATTCGAGCACCCCACTCAACCTGGACAGCAAGAGGGTGGATGGATGACTAAGCTTTCTGAGAAGCCCGATTCTGCTGGATTCGGACGTCTTCTTGAGCAGGGTCAGACTGTGAAGGAGGAGCCTGCTCCTGCTGCCGCCCCTGCTGCTAAGACTAGTAAGCTCATCACTGCTGCTGAGGTGCGCAAGCACAACAAGGAGGAAGATGTCTGGATCATTGTCAACAACAAGGTGTATGATTGTACCGAGTACCTCGATCTTCACCCCGGTGGAGCTGATTCCATCCTCATCAATGCTGGAGAAGATTCCACTGAGGATTTCGTCGCAATTCACTCTACCAAGGCCACTAAGATGTTGGATAAGTTCTACGTTGGTGATTTGGATACATCATCTATTGCCGAGGAGGATGAAGTGCAGGAGCGCATCTGTGAAAAGACTGGAAGGAAGGTTGCATTGGATCCCAAGCACAAGCAGGCATTCAAGCTTCAGAAGAAGACCGTCTTGTCCCGTGACTCTTTCGAGCTTGACTTTGCTCTTCAATCTCCTGAGCATGTGCTTGGTCTTCCTACTGGAAAGCACATCTTCCTTTCTGCCGATGTCAAGGGTGAGATGGTCATGCGTCGTTACACTCCCATCACCTCTGACCACGATATTGGTTGCGTGAAGTTCGTTATCAAGGCCTACCCCCCATGCGAGAGGTTCCCACTTGGAGGAAAGTTCTCTCAACACCTTGACTCCCTCAAGGTTGGTGACACCGTTGACATGCGAGGACCTGTTGGAGAGTTCGATTACCACGGCAACGGACACTTCCTTAAGGAACACGAGGAATGCTATGCCACCCACTTCAATATGATTGCCGGTGGAACTGGTATTACACCCGTCATGCAGATTGCCTCCGAAATCTTGCGTAATACTGATGACAAGACGAAGATCTCTCTTGTCTTTGGAGCCCGTATCGAGGGAGACCTTCTCCTTCGCAGCACTCTTGATGAGTGGCGTGAAAAGCATGCCTACAGATTTACTGCGCACTACATTCTTTCTGATGCTGCTCCTGAGGGATGGGAAGAGTCTGGTCACTCTACTGGCTTCGTTGGCAAAGACTTGTTTGACAAGGTGCTCTACCCCGCTGGAGAGAACTGCTACAACCTCATGTGCGGTCCACCAGTCATGCTTGACAGAGGTTGCACTCCTAACTTGAAGGCACTCGGTCACAAGGAGGAGAACATTTTCTCCTTTTAAGTGATATGAGGAAAGAGTTACTCTCCTGAGGGGGGATCTTAGTTTTGCGCATATTGTAAATAGCTACACGAGCCATCTAATTTCTTAGGCAAATATTATCTTTTGACTCTCATCTATTGTACTTATTATTTATTGGCTACTCCGACTATATAGTCTTAAGTTGTAATTAATGCTCCGAAGACGGAGCAAATAGTACTTATGATACAATAGTACGTTTCTCTGGATTCTTTCACCTCTCTTCAACATTTATTGACCCTCTCTCTCATGTGTTCCTGTCTACTGTGAGGTATTGAGAGGGAAGTTTTGTGTCGTGTCATTTAAAGACATCAATTCTGTGCCAATTAACGCCCTCTTTACACTTCTCAACATTCCAATTTTTAGATCACGCACTGAAACCTTTTTAGATCGAAGATCGACGATGACCATGATGATTGCTACTCCTACCTGCTAACAGTAGTCAGAATCCTGCTCAATAATCGTATCTTCGCTCAGCAAAGCAGATGATCTCTCTCTAGAGAGAGCGAGAGCTTGCTGCACATCATTCTTCTACAACTGTCAATACTTTGACATCTCGAGCAACGCGCTCTGCGTGTGACCAAACATCCATAAGGACATCGCCCAAAAGAACAAAATCACATCACAATAATCTCCACAACCATGGCCAAAAAAGCCATCCTCGAAGTCCTCGAAAGCACCATCGGCAAATACGTCCACAACCTCGACTCCGAATCGCTCAACGTGGCAATCTGGTCGGGCAAAATCGAACTCCAATCACTCCAACTCGACGTCCACGCGGTAAATTCCGAATTGTCCCGCCGAGCTCAACTCGCGCCCAATTTGGCCTGTCCCTTCAAAGTTATCGAGGGACGGTTCGATAAGGTTCAGTTGGATGTTCCGTGGGCACGATTGAGTAGTCGACCGGTGGTGTTTCGAGCGAGTGGACTTTGGGTGTTTGTGGAACCGTTTGATTTTGTGGGTGAGGCGAGGAATAATCCGGACGGGTATACTGTGAATCGATATGGGACGAAATTTAGATCTAGAAAGAATGGTAATGGTGGTGGTGGTGGTAATGTGAAGCAACAGCAGCAACAACAATCAGGTGGAGAGGGAGTGGTGGAGGAACGGATAAATTCAATTACTGTGGCGGAAGAGGGGCGTAGACGAATGAGTGCCATGAAGAATTTTGCTTTGGGTGGAGGACAAGAAGATGATCGTGACGACGGAGAAGATGGTAGTATTGATTCCAATTCTTCAAGCAGCAGCAGCAATACATTCACCAATCGTCTAGTCCGCCGCATCCTTGAAAATTTACAAGTCGAAATACAAGATGTGCACATTGCCATACGAGGATGTCAAACTGCAGCTGGGATTGTGCTTGGATCATTATCACTAAGTACCACTGATGCAAAGGGGAATAAAACATTTGTGGATAGATCATCATCGGCAGCAGCTTCTACTGCTGGGTCGGCAATGAATCATCATGAGCAAGTGACTTCGTCGTTTTTGTACAAAGAGTTGTTGATTTCGGGTTTTGGGATTTATTTGCAAAAAGATCATACTGACAACAATAGCAACAATGTTTCTAGAGGCAGCAACGATACACTCAAACAACGACTGGCAAGAGTATCCACCGATACAGAATACATTCTCGAACCACTCTCCTTCCAAGCCAAACTACGTCAATCGGATTTAGACACATGTATCGACTTTCCAAAGTATCTCGTCCATTCCAAATTATCATCACTATCCATTACAATATCACGGAATCAACTTGAATTAGGTCATCGACTTGCCATGGCGGTAGTTGCCTCACAACCCAATAGTGCCACTACTGAGATACGACCGTTATTCCCTGAATATAGACCACTAGTCCCAGTCAAGGGTAATGCACACAAATGGTGGAAATATGCGATACGATGTATAGGAAGATTGAATCGTCATCGTTCGTGGATTGAATTCTATTTGGCATTTCAGAAGCGCAAGAGGTATTTGGAATTGTACAAACGTGGTGTTTATGCGGAGCGGAAGGATAAGAAGGGGGTGGTAACATCGGTGTCGCCATGGTTGACTAAATTGAGGATTGATGAACGTGTTGAATTGGAAGATATTGAGAGGGATCGATCCATTTCTGTGTTGGGGTTGATGCATTGGAGGAATATTGCAGATGCACACTTTGCTAAGGAGAAGGAGAAGTATCATCTTGTTGGTGGAGTGGGTGGTGGAGGAGGTGGTTTGTCATCAAGTGCAGTGAAGAAGAGATCTTCGAAAAAGTCGTCTTCCTTTGCAAAGACAAAAGGTTCCGTGTTTGCTAGTCCTGCCAAGAGGGCATCATCATCATTATCACAACAAGATTCTCTGGGAACGAATGAGTTATACCAAGATTTAACAGAGGATTGTCACGATGAAGACGATGAAGGCGGTATAATAACATTAACCGCGGATGAAATGAAAGAACTGGAGAAAAATCTGGCAATGACAACTCTCGACTCCACTCTATCAAAAGACTCCATGTTTTGCGATGTCAAGTTTACGTTAGGATCATTTCATGTAAACCTCATCACGGGACCAAAGCAACCACTCACCTCGTTGGAAATGGGTATGGTCTCGGCATCATTCAAGGCGAATGCCGATGGCTCCTTCACGTCGGGATTAACATTGCTGAGTTTGGAAGTGTTGGATGGAGTTACACCCTCGTCATTTTATCCCACGGTTTGCCGAAGTTTACAAAAGGGGGCGCATTCGAATACATCTCATGCATTCCGGTTCCAATTGAAGAAGAATAAGGTTGGAGATCAGGAATTGGTATTGAAGATGGTTGCCTGTGAAATTGTTGCTTCTCCCATGCTGCTCTTTGCGATCAAAGAATTCTTCAAGTTGCCTGCTCTCGCTGCAAAGAACAATGGAAATGATAGCAATATCAATCCATATTTGTATCAAAGTAGCAGTGGGGATGAAGACTTGTTCTTCGATGCCAAGGGGGGGGAATCTACCATTCTCACGCCCCCTGCTGTGACGAGGAACACTACACCTAAACCTCAATTCGACTTTTCGACGCATGCAGTTGCATTGAAAGACGGGAAAGTGTCTGATAAGGTGTCATCTGCGATCATGGATGCTTGGAAGGGAAAGAATGAGAAGCGACAAAAATGGAGAATGGATTTTGATATTTCAGCTCCCATCCTCATCCTTCCCGAGAACTGTACAGATCCAAATGCAACAGTACTTATTTGTAACTTTGGTCGATTCAACTTTAGGTACGGGACAGATGCTCTCTCGTCCTCTGTAACTGCATGGTTTAATGATCGGCAACGACAGCACAAGTTGGATTCTGAGATTGATCATCTCAAGTTGGAGATGAATGATTTATTCTTTACAATTAGTTCTGTAGGTGTGGCCAAGGACACAAATGGGACTAATACTGACTTGTCTGACAGTGTCATTCAACCCATATCCTTCACTTTAGACGTTGGACTGGAGCACACCATATCGGCAGGCGATGAAACCCCACGCACATGCGTTATTGGCGTCCTACCCGCAATTGTCTTGCGTTTGGCTCCGTCGCATATTACGAAAATGCTTTCTGTGGCTGCAATTTGGACGTCCAACTTGCACAAATTACGAGGTGACGTTCCGTCGGATTCAGGTCAAGTGAAGCTCGCGAATGTTCCAGAGGAATTAATTGACGATCCAGATATTGAAATCATGTCTAGTGGCTCTGGCATTTCTATTCTTGACGGGGGTGATGAAGACGAAGAGAATGGTGCTGTACGGACTGAATCGTTGCTATCAAAGAAGGATCGTTTGGAGTCTCTGATCCTCTCAAGGCAAAGCACTGATTCATCCACTAGTATTGAGTTTGTGCATGTATCTGTCTCTCTGCTGAGGTTGTCAGTCAATGTTTACACAGAGAATGGAGGCGGTCTCGAGGCGCATTTAGTGTCTGTTATGGCTTCTTCGTCACTTGCAACTGATGGTACCTCGTCAACGAAATTAGCGATGGGATGGTTTTGGATTCTTGACCAGCTTGATTCCGAGCCCAAGCTTCCAAGGCGACAACGCCTACTCTGCCATTCAAATCTGCCGCGGCCAGCTCTTGATTACGCTACTGATGACAAGTATTCGGCCATCATGGATGACCTGACCAACCAGGGCGTATTCGAAGCTGACTACTCGGGATCAGCAGAACTTGCTGATATTCATATTCTCAAACTTCCTGAGAACAAAGTGAAAGCCTTCCATGATCAGGTGAAAGATTTTTCACGTGAATACATTCAATCAATACACGAAGTTGATTCAGTCACTGTCATTAATGCGAAGTTCACCAGTCTATTCATTAATTGGAATCCGCAGGCGATCAAAACTCTCCTCTCAGCAAAAAATGATTTGATTGGATTCAAGGAAGAGGCCATGACAACGTATGGGCAAATGTCTATGCTGCAACAGCAGGATGGCCACAAAGTTGACGTCAAGTTGCCCACTGCTGCGTCAAAAAATGAAAGTGTGAATTCAGTGTTTATACTTGCACAGATGAATGAGTTTGAGATATCTCTAAATTCAGCAAAAGACGACCTACCCCTGTTCACATTAATAATGTCCGGGTCAAAAGTGAACCATCACAGCCTTGAGGGAGACGACGATACTTCTGAAATGACTTTCACTCTCGGAGATTTTCGGATGGTGACTCCTGACTACACCAACACTCTTGAGCCATATAGAGTTCTTCTTGGGCTAGCGCCTAGTGTTGCTACAAGTTTGCTCACTGTGAGGTATTGTAAAGGCGCTAATGCAGTTCGCTCCTGCAACGTCGGAGGCGCAGACAAACAGAAGTGCGAAGCTTGTGCTGAGATAGTGCTGTCGCCGATGAGATTTGTACATGTGCACTCTCAAGTTTTCACTTTAATAGAGTATGTCACTGATGGCGTCTTCGGTGCACTCACGGCAAGTGTAGCATCATCAGCGGCAGCAGCTGCGATGGAGGTGGCAAAGAGCTCTCAAAGTGGGCAAAAACTATTTTATATTGTTGCATCTGGCTTTGATTTGGTCCTCCCTCAAGCAGCATACTCAGAGAACTACTTCTTGTTCCATGCTGGAAATTTCCAGGCGCATTATCGAGCCTTTGAGAATGATATAGGGTCTGAGGCTCAAGTTTCTCTGAGGGATGTATCAATGCGTTGTGGAAGAAATATGGCGATGGTTTCAATACCGGTAAACCTATCTGTTGCGGTACAAATGAAGCCGCCTTTTGCGAAAGGGACTGAAGAAGAATTAGCCACGCGAATTGAGATATCAACCTCCCGTATCAAGATATTGATTGCTAGGTGCCATTATTCTCAAATTATGAGAACTTTAGATTACAATATCAGTGAGCAAAATAACTTTCTCCGTGACGAGCGAAGCCTCCAATCGAAACGTGCTGCTCGGGTCGATGAGAGAGCAAAAAAGGGAACATCGGTAGACGGAATATTGAAGAGTATGAGCCATGCTGGCGTAGAAAATGTCGACGTGATAAAGCGAATGTATGTCAACTTCAACATCCAAGAGCTCTCAGTAGAATTATGTGGGGACGATACAGATGATCCGATTGTTTCGCTTGCAGCAGTCAATACTCACATCTTGATGAAACTCCTTCCGGACGAAGATGTGACAAAAGCTTACTTAACGCTCCATGACTTGGTATGTGATGATAGAAGATTGGGGTCGGCTGATCGCACTTTCAGAAGAATGATCGGGAAAGCAAATGAGGGACATGCAGCTTCAAGTCGGTCTAGAGTAGACTTGCAAGAGTCTGAGGTATTCGTTTTGAATTACACAAAATATGGTGCAGACGAATCTAAAGATATTGAAGTGAAGTTGGGCTCGTCCCAAGTGGTCGTGCTTCCGGATGTAATTTCGGACCTCATCAATTTCGTCAAGGTAGCGCCTATACGGGATCAATTTGAAACTCTTGCAGCAGGAGATGCATCAGAGAGCAGCGAACCTTCAGTCATTGCTGTTTCCATCAAAGATGAGGCAGGGGGGATTGAAGCGCGATACGAAGACAGCAGTGAGACAGAAGTGGTGGTGCCCAAGAACACAAAGTATCACGTAGAATCGTCGAATATGAGACTTGTTCTTGTAGATATTGGGAGCGTCGACACATCAGGAACTTTTTCATCATCTAAGTCTGCTTCACTTACTGAAACTATCGTGATGCAGGGTAAAATGAAAGCCACTTTCGAGAAGGTGGACAACGAAGCTAATGATGAGACTTTGCAAAAGGATTACAAGATTGACGCTGAACGTGTGGAGATCTATACTGCGCAGGGTGTCGACTTACTTCATCCAGTTCAGATTCTTGAACCAGCGAAATTTGCGCTTTTCTACTATCAAGATATTGGCAACCATGACTCTCCCCATATCACAGACATCAAGTTTGTCACACTGTCACCCATAGAAGTAATCTTTTCAATGCAAAATGCTGCTCTAGCGAGCGCATTGGCTACAAGTATTACGGACGCATTTGGCAACAATGATAGCGTCGACGAAACAAAAGACGACGAGTTCAATTTTCCAGCAAATGATGTCAACAGGATTGCACGGCTCGAATCGGCTCTTGAAAAAGACTCATCTCTGGCTACTGCTGCTCCAAGTGAACACGGAACTGATCTATCTGTACACAGTGGAAACAAGCTGCCAACGAAAGCGAAGCGGAGGATTATTCGAATCAAATCTACCATGCCGGAAGCTACAACTACTGTGACCAATGATTTCCAAGGTTTGGACGAAGCTTTGTTCAAGATTATTGTAATGAACTGCGTTGTAGGAGGGGAAATTGATTATCCAAGTCTTACCGCTGACAAACCATGCTTTGGTTGCAACATGAATACGAGTGTGCTCGCGGATTACTTCGATGGGGCTAGTTGTCGTTGGGAGACTTTGTTAGTGCAGCCTTGGGAACTCACATTTAATGCCTCTAGAGGGCCCCAACTGCGCACTGCCTCCAAACGAATGTCGACAACGTTTGACATTGAGTCAAACCCTTGTCATGTCTCATTCTCTGAGCATTTTCTTGTGAATGTCGGTGCTGCCAGTCGAATGTGGTCTGTTTACTCCGGTGCCACAAAACAAGCAACAACATTGGTTGAACAAAACGTCGAAGACAACTCCAGTAAACGCAGGCTATCACGTAGCATGGCAGCACATGCTGCGAGGTCACTGATTACAACGCTACCTTATGCCATCGAAAACCATTCGGGGATTAATGCATCCTACTCTCTCTACAATGACCCATCTACTTTCGAGTTACCAACTAGCTCGACTAGATTCTTCCGATTCGAACTGTTTCCAGAAAAGGGATCGGGAGGTGTACGAAAGTATGGTCAAGATGTTAAGCACGCAAAGTCCCTTAACATTTACGTGGGGAACACGAAAATATCTATTCCTGATATGGATCGAGAGGCCAGTAAGTTGAGATCTGTCCATTACATTGCAGAGATGCAGACTCATGTATTTGCAAAAGTGGTTAAGCGAGGTAATTCTACAGTGCTTCACCTCAGTAGTCATGTTGAGGTGCACAATAAGTCATCCATGCCATTTCGAATTGCCATCATAGGAGATGAACGTATTCATGACTTGGGTGTTGTTAAAAGCTCATCCGACGAAAGGAAGAATGGCCGTCATGATGAATCAAAATCGTTACTCAAAGAAAATGAGGAGCTCATGACTCACTCTGTCTTCGGCATTCCTGCTCCATTACTTCGCAACTTTGCTACAAATTCGTCGGAGACTCTGTGCATTCAAGTTTCCCCCATTCTTGGTGATGGATCTAATGGTGGAGGTTTAGTGGGCATGTTCAACCTTCCGCCAATGGAACGCCTGGTCGCGATGGCTTCCTCGTCTGAAGGAAAGCGACGAATTATTGAAGTTACATGCTCTCCGTCTACTCGCGAGAGCCGTGCCTCATCTCTCACCACCCACATATCACTCAATGTGTCGTTGATTGACGGGCTCCACGCATTCATTGAGTTGTCAATCACTCCAAGAGCGGTTTTAATGAATAAACTGCCAGTGCCTGTTCTGGTTAGGACTCCAATGCCTCACGCATTCCCTACAAGTGAACATCACGAACAAGTCAATGATCCGAATTATTCCACTTATAGATTGAATCCTCTGGAGACTATCGAGGTATTTACACCAGGCCCATCGATAGCAGTTTCAATGAAGTGTGCCGATCTACCTATTGGTGGAACCTTGACAGGTTGGATCGATGGCGAATGGATAGATGTCCCGCTTGGAAAAGATAAATCTCTACCAGAACCGGTGAGGTGTACTTTTCCGTATCAATCAAAGTCTCTCGATAGATACAGGTCTTCTCGGCACGTGGCATTTCGTGGAAGTGGAAGCGACTTTTACGTGTTGGAGGCAGAAGATGTAACTCCCGATCTGAAAGGCTTATCACAAAAGGACAATACAGCAGTCGCTGAAAATGTGAGAACTGTTGTTTTCGTCGTGTGCGCTTATGCAATTGACCACACTGGGAATCTCCTTTTTGAGGAAGTTCTACTTCGTGATCAGGACATTCAAAGGTCTTCCAGGTCAATCGATCCTTCTAGCTTGGTGGGGACGCCTCCATTCAGTGCCTACTCTTCTGCAAAGCATCGCCGTCGAGTGTCGTTACTTCCCGGCGCTTCTAACCTGATCCGACTCGCCTCATTAACAATGGAAGGAGACGAAGGAATGAGGAAAAGTGTCCCGTTTCGGGTGGAGGATGTGTCAATGACGGAAGGTGTGGATGCTACGCCAATACTCTGGGCTGATAGTACACCTTCTGGGTATTTTGCTTACAGGAATCTGACAGCAGAGGGGTCAGAGCTGCACGTGGTGCCGGAATACGTCATCTTCAACGGTAGCACCCACCACCAGATATGCGTCCGACAAATTTCTCAGCCTCCGTTCTTGCTGGAACCTTCCAAGATATCTCCGATTTCTCGTGACAGAAACAATTCAATTGTAGTACAGTTCGAAATTCCGGCTATCAATGGTCTCACTGGCCCTGTACAAATAGACAAAGTTGGTCTAAGGGTTTGTGTTGCCAAGTCCCGAGAAACCGGAGAGCCGCTTGGCAGTTTGGCAGTGCAGACTGTCACCGGTGCAAGAGATTCACGTCTTGTCATTAAGATTGGAGCTCTTAATTTCAAGGAAGTTAGTGGTAGTGGGACATCGAGTGGGCTCTTTGCCCAAGACTTCATTAGATGCCGTGTGAGGTGGTCTGAAATGCGAATTACCCTCAAAGACACAGAAGAAGAAAGTGATAAATATGAGGAAAATAGGGAGGCCATTCGACGGTATTTAGAACATCACAAAGTCAATTCTTCGGAGTTAGAGAAGAAGCTCTCAGAAGCACGTCATGACTACAATATGGAAGTTGGCAAGAAGCGGCAAGCTTTCCCGGATGTGGCCGAAATTCTACTCCATCGATTCACAGTAGACTTTCAACGTATCTTCAAGGAGGATGAGTCAAAGCCCCAAGCCGTAAGCCTCCCATCAAGCGAGCGTGCTCAATTCTCCGTCGTAATACACAATGTCAGAATAATGGATTGTTCTCCCAACAGCGCGAGTCCAATAGTATTTGACTCCATGTCAGATAAGAATTTTATCGACCTTTGTGTAAGAACTCGAGGTCCATTGAACGCTGACTTGATTCGAGTTGATCTCTTTGACGTGAACCTTGCCTACAGCGAGGGGAAGGCGGAAACAATTGTCATTGATACTGGAGAGGACTTTGTTTGGAAGATGCTGGATATTTCTCATAGGACTATGCTTGCAACGGCTGAACTGGCAGGTGTTGATCTGGACTTGAGGTGGGATGAAGAAAAGGGTAAATTTTCAGTTGCAATATCCGATCCTAGATTGAATGATGCTGATGACATTGATCACGATGGCAACTACAAACCTCCAAGGAGTGACAAGCTGTACGACGTGAAGAAGATCAGAGTCTCTCCGTTCATCCTCTTACTCAGCTTCAAGCGTCAGCCACAATCGTCAAGATACAAACTAGTAAGAGGTGGTCGAGGAGCAAAGCTGACCAACTACTTCACGACTCGGCTAAAGTTTACAGTGACAGGGGCCGATCTTCGTTTCAAAGGCTACATGGGGAGGGACGTCAAGGGTCCTCCTGATCGACTCTTTGACACAGTCAAGGCGGTGTATACGGCGCAGTTGAAATCAAAAATGGTGCAATTAATGACAGCAACCAGTATCAATGACTGGAAGTATCTTGCCGCTAGAGAGTCTGGAAGCGAAGAATTCATCGAGGGGGACATTTTCCGAGTGACTGGAAATCTAGCTGGTCGATCTGCCAAGTTTGTCCTTAAGAAATCTGGTGATTACATTGGTGATAGTCTCGTTGCGGTCACTGGAGTTATTGGTGGAGGAGTTCAAGAGGCAACTGAATCAGTTGGATTGGGTCAAGTTGGAGCAGGAGTGAATAGTGTTGTGACAGGATTAGGCGTTGGGGTGAGCAAAAGTGTCAAGGGCGTTGGGTCTGGGGCTGGTGATATATTGCGTGGCACAGGCAAGGGCATTGGACAGGCTGTTGGTGGAATAGGTGGTGGAGTACAATTAGTTGCCAAAGGTATAGGTAAGGGAATCACAACAGGAGATGCAAGTGCTGTTGGTGAAGGCTTTGCAACAATGGGACAGGGTGTCGGGCAAGGAGTTGAGACTATGGTAGATGGGGCAGTGAGTGGTGTCATGTCTGCTGGTAAGGGCTTGTTTTCTGGTGTTGGAAGTATTACGAAAGGAATTGGAGGAGTATTCACACCAGGTGACTCTGATAGGAAGGGACAACGAAAGAATTCTAACCGTCGTAAATAGTAAATAGATAACAAGCAATAAAGATATTAGAGATGTACACAATTTAGCATGAAAGATTGAAGAGCCGACGGCAGATGCCTCAACAGAGGAGGCGAGCACTGACCCAACTCCCCCACCCTTCCTGAATATCCCATCCAACCTGACACGGAAAACTCGCACAACATCCCAGGGAGTGGCCATGGCCTACTCCTAGTGGATGCTCGCAATGTTTTCAAGGAACTCAATCGATACAACATGTTGTGGGAGGTATATCATCGATGCCCCCCACTCGCAAAGATGGCTTTCAACCGCTATCGCCACCATAGCCTTTGCTTTATGCGGAATGAAATGGGAGAAGACCCTACCGTCATTGCGTGCAAGGAGGGCATCACGCAGGGGTGCTGTCTGTCTATGGTGTGCTATGGCATCGCTCTGATGCCCCTAACTGAATGGTTAAGGTTAAGGGGGAAAGTCCCTGGAGCTCTCCAACCTTGGTATGCTGATGATCTCGGCGGTGTCGATACTGCACTCGATAATGCTACTATGCTTCAGCTTCTCCAAGAAAAGGGGCCGTTGATGTTGGATACTATCCCGAAACAGATAAATCCCACTACGTTTGTATGCTGCAAGATGAGGATGCTGCACGAGCAGCCTTGAAACGGCTGACATCCCGGAACTGAATTACGGACGCAGCCACTGATACCTTGGTGGAGTGTATGGTGATGCAGCTTAGAAGGAAGAGTGGGTCAAGAAGAAAGTGGAACAGTGGGTATATTGCGTGGAAGTCCTTGGCAAATGTGCCTACACACAACCCCGGCAGCTTGTGCTGCGTTTGTGCTGTCTCTTCATCTTCAGAAGGAATGGACATACACATCGCGCATTGTGCCAAACGTGGGGCCCCTTCTTGCTCCGATTGAAGTTGCCATTAGAGAGAAATTTACCCCACCCCTCTTGGGCATCTATCTCCCCATCGGAATTATCTGGAGAGTTGCGACACCTGCTTTCCCTTAGTGTGAAATATGCAGGCTTAGCAATCCGGTTCCCATTGGAACAATCTGAGGGTTGCTTCAAAACGTCGCGACGAACGGTGGAACACCTGGTGGAGACGCCCTGGTCAATCGTCGGGAACTCTGCCCGAGAGCACAAGTACGCGGCTCTATGATGGCGAGGACTGATTCGCAGCTGACGAAACAGTTTGATGCTGAGTACCATCTCATCCAGTGGGGGAGGGGGAGAAACCAGGTGATAAGAGGAGGTTGGAACGGATCTGTGAGACTGGATGTTGGCTGACGGCTGTCCCAAACCGCCTCAATGGCACGATCCTATCGGCTGAAGAGTTTCGAGACAACTTACGTCTCCGGTACAACCTGAAGCCGTTGGATATGTCAGACCTATGCGATGGATGTGGTGCAAAAATGACGGTGGAAGATGCTCTCCAATGCAAGGTGGGCAGTCTCGTCCATTGCCGCCACAATGATGTTACTGTTACGAGGGAATTTGGCTCCTGCCTTATAAGCCTGTCTTACGCGCGCCCTGGACGCACGCAACCATTTTTTTGACACCTCCACCATGGCGGCCTACTAACTAGCCCCGAATTTTATTTCAGATAGAGACAAGATATAGACATAACCAATGATACAGTCCTTTAGAGTGTATTAATGCGAATATTGTATACAAAGGAATCGTACTAATATCTCATTTTCTCGCTGAGATATGCATTTTTGTTTACCCATAGTATTTGCTAGACAAATTTGGCTAACAAACTCTAGCTTAGAATGGAACCACTGTTTCTTGGGGGGCTGATGCAACCCAAACTATCCTGACTAGGATTCATCTCCTGAGATATAGACTAAAACGGTTCTATCATCGTTTTGGGCATAAAGTAGAGTACATTTGTCAGCCTATCGACCTCCCTACGGCCAATTTACCATGGTGGAGGTGTGTGAAAAAATGGTTTTGTTCGCCCACGTGTTTTGGCGGGTCAGGCTTAGCTTATGCAAGCAAGCCTTTACTCCTGGTGACGTTGAATACGAACCCTTTATCTGCACAAGTAGTCAACGTTCCGCAGCAGAGGCTACTGCTGCCGCAGCAAATGCTGAAAATACAACGCAACAACACAACGCAACGAATGGGTCGACCCCCCAGTGTGACAACAAAGGAAGAGCGTGTGGAGACGTGATGGTCTCCCACTTGTGGCAGAGACAGCGTCGAACTGTCTTTGACACTCGCATCACTCTCACGCGAACTGCCGCTCCTACCACAACAAGGCGCCTTCGACTGTCTTGAGGCAACAATAGAGGGAGAAAAATCCACAAGTACAAAGAGACTTGTCTTGAAGGACGTCGGGACTTCACCCCCCTCTGCTTCACGGCTAGCTGATGGATATGCCAGGCAGAGAGGCGCCTTAAATGCGAGATGCGTCAACCAAGGGTAAACACTTGGCTGAAAAATGGGAGCGTCAGCGTAGCAAGTGCGAGCACGCATGTCTCTTGCACTCTAGTCCAGGCAAACTCACTCCTGCTCAGAGGGAGTAGGGACAGGCACCACCGCCATCCGGCCACTCATTGAGAATGGGCCGGGGATGTCCAACTGGCACACCTGGAGTGGGACACTTTGGCACAGGATGAGTGAGGAATCTCACTCTCACCTGTCGAGAGGCGCAGCTGAGAGAGAGAGAGAGAGAGAGAGAGAGAGAGAGAGAGAGAGAGAGAGGTAAGGAACACGCCATCACCTAGAGAGTGCAGACAACAAGAGCAAGAGGAGGAGTGACAGACTTGCTACAGAACTACACCCCCTTCCTGAATATCCCAAACCAACCTGACACGGAAAACTCTCGCACTACATCACCAGGGAGTGGCTATGGCCTACTCCTCTAGAGCGGATACTGCTTTCTACTTAGCTCTCTCTAGAGAGAGAGAACTGTCGATACAAAAACTGCAGGAAAGATCATATAAATGATTTGCGTTCAATGCTGTATTATCATGGAGGAGGAAGGCAATGATGTAAAGAGTAGGGCATTTGCATGCTAAGTATGACCAATCAGCTCACTGCATGTAATGATTTTCTGTACAATCAGTCAGCATATTGTAGATATTATTGTAGCAGCAAGAGCAAAAGAGCTGGCTTTGGGGACAGAAAACGGTCCCACATCTGTTTCTGTTGTCCTCTCTATTGCCCCTCAAATCGTATCATATCTTCTGCACTGACAATGACGATGTTGTTGTTGCAACCATAAAACCATACATCCCACTATCGACAACATGATATTGAACTGTCTAAAACGAAGCAGCGGCACCTTATATCGTCAGCAGCAGCAGCTACCGTCATATTATTATTCTTCATGGCGTCGCTCATCATCGTCTCTGACGACCTCATCTTTGCAGATGAATAATAATCATCATCATCACAACTTCTTATCATTATCATCAAAATTATTTCGTGCTCTTCACCTCAAATCAAATTTCATTGCACAACATCATCATCTCACTTATTCCCATCACGATGATAGTATTATCAACAAACGATCATTTGCGACTAATAACACTAGCGACACTCCACTCCGTCGTCGACGTCGTCGTCGCAAACAACCATCCAAAGATGATGATGATACCCATCAAAACACCAGCTCTGAAGCAACAACATCCACCACCAGCAGCAGCACTACTACACCCGAAGCATTCTTTTCACCCCGAGACTCTCAAACGGGTAAACTCCTAACCTCTGATCAATACCTCCAACTTGCCTCCTTATCACCCTGGGTACCCTGTCCTGATGTGGTGTCCAAACGAGTATTTGAAATTGCCGCTGCCAATAATAACCACCACATAACGAACGACACACAACCATCACAAAGTAGTAGTAGTAATAATAATAACAATGGGGATGTACATGTCGATTTAGGCTGTGGAGATGGCCGATTAAATTTCATGGCAGTAGATAATGATAATAATGACAATACTATTATTGAAAGTTGGGGTATTGATGTCGATGAGAATATATTGATGAAATGTCGTGAACGGTTGGAACGACGATTTGTACCAAGGAGAAGAACGAATAGTAATAATAATGAAGGAGAGGATGTGGAGACAACAAAGGAGAAGAAGTTGGAATTTGTTCAGGCGGATTTGGTGGAGGTGATGGAATTGCAGAAGGAGGTGTATCAGCGACAACAACAACAGTTACTACTTGATGGTGATGCAACAACAGCTATTCAATCCAATCCTGATAATAACAAGTGACGATGAAGATGCCATCAACATTAACAAGAAGAAAAATACAGCAAAACTCCAATCCATCACAAACCGAATCGCCAACTCCACAATCATCACCATGTACTTTGTCGACAATGCACTCCAACAGATCCAACCCTATCTTTCCTCCATACTCGGTGGGAAGAAGAATGTACGTGTGATTACAATTGGGTATGAAATGCCCCATAAGGATGGATGGGATGCATCATGGGTGGAACGGGTGTTGGGGTTGACTATTTTTAGGTATGAGATGGAGAATGTTTCGAGATTTCCTTTGGATTGGAGTGTGGTGAAGAAGGATGATGATGGTGGTGAAGAAGAAGAAGATGGAGGAGGTGTGAAAAAGAGCAATAATGACAAATCAATGAGCAATAATAGTGACACTCTTCTTCTCACTAATGGTGATGATGATGAAGATCAAGATGTAGAGGAATTCCTTCGGCGGAAACGAGAACAAGATATTGAAGAATTGAATCGTGGACTACGTATTCATCATGATGAAGAGCTTGATGAGTTTGCACATGCTCGTATCAAGAGGCAGCAGGGGATGAGTAGTGCAAATAATAATGGATCAGTACTGGGTTTGGAAGAGGACGACGATGATGAGTGGGGTGATTTTGATGAGACGGAAGATCCAGAGGAGTTGATGAAGGAGGCTCAACGAAGGATGATTGAAAATCGAAAGGCAAGTCGAGGAAAGATGATGGCTGGTGTGAGGAGTAGTGAAGGGAAGAAGAAGAAAAGAAGAAGACGAGTACAACTGGAACTAACACTGCAGCAGCAACGAAGAAGCCTACGTGGAAGAAGCCGTAAGTAGCTGTGTATGTGTAAATGAAATGATGCAGTTATGAGGTACACATGTTAAAGTAGAAGAGTTAAGCTTTGCAATGTTGCTCATAGCGAACAATGTGCTAGATACATGATGTATTCAGGTGGTGCTCTATCTCTAGCTTTCGTCTCCATAGTTTTCGTCTGTCATCTATCAGACACAGCATCCTGTTCACATAGATCACCTTGACTTTCCCACAGTATCCTCTCTTGCACCTCACTCCAAACCTCATCCCTAACCTCATCAAAGAATGAATGACCCAAAGCCTCCCTCGCCGTCCATCGTTGTTCATGATCATAAACTAACAACCTATCCAGCAAATCTGTCGCCTCTGAACTTGGCAAGGGACAATCCGAAGTCAAATACGATAACCATGGTTTTCCTTCGTCCCTATATCACTATTTGTCAATGATATCGGAGCATCTTCCGAACTCGAAGAAGAAGATGCCGCCGCCGCCGACGACGACGACAACGACGACGACGAACGACGAAGAAGATTCCGAACAATACTTCCCAATAGCCGCACGAGCCTTACTCGACAATCTCACATTACACTTCCGACAATACGGTAAAAAGTCACGTGTGCCCAAACAATTGACAATCCGTCCCAACTGATCTTCATTGTCCACCCCCCGAAAGAATGGTTCGGTGCGGAATAATAATCCGGCAAGGATACACCCGACGCTCCACATGTCAATGGCATAATCGTAATATTCGTACCCGATGAGAAGTTCGGGTGATTTGTAGTGACGGGATGCTACGCGGACGTTGAATTCTTTGCCGGGGAGGTAAAAGTCGGCTAGACCGAGGTCTACTAGCATCAATGGTTGTTGGGGTGGTGGTGGTGGTGGTGGTAGTAGTGTAGATGATGTAGAAGATGATTGTGCAGCAGCAGCAGCAGTAGTAGGTGCCGATGATACTCCTCCTCCCCTTCTCCTCCGTCGTCTCCTCCTCCTCTCTACAGAAGAAAACACTGGCACCTCACTCAAATTAATCAATGTATTCCGTGGCTTGACATCTCTATGCATGATTCCCGCAGCATGTAATCCATCCAATGCTATTAATAAATGACATAGATAGTATTTGATTTCATATTCGGTCAGATGGTTTTGGTAGGAGTATTTATTGTGATGTGGATTGTTTGTTGTTGATGTTGTTGTGGAGTGATTGTCTGCTTCTTCTTTGGTTGTGGCATATGGTGGTCGATAATTGATGACGACAAAGACGGTGGTAATGGACGAGATCCATGACAGAACCATTGAGCGCTTTGTCCAGCATGTTCTAACACCAATGCTGGTACTTGCTCTCCATGTTGCTGCTGACTACTATTACTTTTGTGGATATTGCTAGCGTTGTTGCCACCATTCTTTTTGTGGGAGAGATTATTATTATTGACTTCTCTTACAGCATCATTCCGTTGATGGAGGGTGTTGTGCTTTGTGGAGCTATTGTTTGTGCCATGATGATGATGATGATGATTTTGGCGCTTATCGTTCAAAGTATTACTCCTGCTGCTGCTGCTGCTGTTGTTATTGGACAGTCCCCTTTGGCGAGAGGCACCATCCACAGCTGCTATCAGTTGTTATTGATCCAATATCTTGCTTTCGCCTCTGCTGCTGCTGCTGATGTTGTTTGTGGTGTAATTGTTTTGACACGCGGTGATTATTCCTCCGTCGTCTTCTAGCATGTCCATTTGATTGATGATGATGCTGTTGCTGCTGATCATTCCGTCGACAATGATCTCTTTTACCACTGCCACTCTCCTCCTTTTTGGTGATAACCTCCACCTCCGCTGTGTCCCCATCACCATCCATAGAAGAAGGTATCACGATTCCAATCAATCTTGCCATATTTGGCAAATCTCTGCAATGAGTTAACACTAATAATTCACGTCGTATCTTTCGTTCTGAGATTGGTTTGAGACATTTTAATACTACCAATGTATTTGGATCAATAGTGTCAGTAATAGCAGTTGTTGTTGTGGTGGTGGTGGATGATGATTCAGTATCAGTAGTCTCAGTATCAGTAGTTGTTGTCTCACTATTATTATGATTTGAATCTGGAATAATGGAAGTAGCAATCTTTTTCTTTCGCTTCTTCTTCATAACATCCGCTCTACCAGCAGCAGCAGCACTGGCCACAGCCAAAATATCCACCGCTTCAAACACATTGGAGAATTTTCCAGCACCCAATCTTCGAAGTAATTTGTATTGATGGTAGGATCGTCGTATGGGATGATTTGCCGGTGGGAGGACTCGGTAGTCGGTAAATTCTTGTGCAGTTAATTCTTCTTCTCCTGACGCTAGTGATGTAGATGATGATGATGGTGTGAAATCTCCATCATCTAGTTCATTCATTCGACCGCCTGTAAACCATGAAATGTCATCTCGTTCATCGTAGGTGTAGTAGGAGGGGTGGCGATACAGACAGCCGTGTGGGTAGGCGCGGCTTGCGTCGACAAATATTCGAATGCCGCCATGATGGTCATTATTATTGATGATTCTGCCTATGCTCGATAGTATTGTGAAGAAAGTTACTGTGAATGATGACGATAATACTGATGAGGGTGGCATCGTTGACACGTGTTCCTATTTTTTGTTTCGTGGTGTCGATGATTTTAGGGCGCTTGATTTTGTTATAGTAGATGCTAATTGTTGGCTCGAGATACTTTGCAACTGCACTCAGCAAAGACTGAAGCTGCTGAGGAGAAAGGTGATGATTGCGTGTTGCTGTTGATTGGTGGTACGTCTACGTTGCCGCTTGCCGCTTAGTGTAAACATTCATCATGGTTCTACTTCTGGCCAATTTTTTGTCTTTTGGGGTCTCGGAAAGTGGCGAATTCCAAACTAATTCTCGGTATTCCTGCATCTGTGATTTTCGTTTTACATACCTGCCTCACTTGAACTTCATTCTTCCTTCTTGTGTAGATTACTTGCTCATATGGTATGTACCTCTCAACTAACTCATCATAGTTAGTTACAGACTTGTCTATCAGAGCCAAAGGCAAAGCAGAGAAGTAAGACGAATATACTCTTATTATATATCAACATGAGCGCATGCAGTACTACAGCTTTGCATTACCACCAAAACCATCTCCATAAAACACCGGCCCAAAAACTTTCTTTAACAAAGGTCTTAACACAATTGCCGTCAAGCCCCAAATCTTATCCCCATCTCTCTTCTTGCTACATTCTGGTATATAAAATGCAGGTCCCAACACCACATTCTTCTTCATCATCTTCTTCCCTTTATCATTACTATTATACGAAGTACTCCACCGTTCCAAAGGTTCACTCGTCTCCCCCTCCATCAACTCTCTTATCGGTATAGTAAATATCCAATCCACCTCATCAGGATTACCAGGAAATATACTCTCAAATTCATTTGTAGAATGATGTGGCAAATTATAATTACACATGCCAATTATTGGTGTGACTTTTTTACCCTGCATGGATGGGACAGGTTGTGTTCGACCCAATATGGTAAACAATGATGATGATGTTGGAAATTGATCTATATTGTAGCATAGTTCTTCTTGTGTTTCTCTCAATGCTGTATTGACTAGTCTATCATCATCATCATCCCCATCATCATCATGATTGTGCATCATTCCATCAAGTGTTTCATCATAATAACCCCCAGGGAAACTAATCTGAGAAGCATGATTAGATAATGTTGCCGATCGTCGTGTGAATAGTATAGAGGGTGTGCCTTGAACTGTACAGAGTGGTATTAGTATGGCTGCTTCTTGCTTCTTGTTGTATGATTGGATGATGATAATGTCATCTTGGAATTATTAGCCGATTGTGGTCGTCACGACGTCGTTGTGTCGATTGCTGTTTTAGTTTTCGACGTCGTTCTATTTCAATCAGACTCATTTTTAATTGAAGATTTGTTAATATTGGAAGATGAAGAGTTTGCCATTGCTTGAGCTCTTCCTCGTTTACGTTTAATGATGATGATGATTCTTCGACAAGGAGCTGTTCTGTGCCCTCGTGCCGAGTGGTGGTATCATCATCATCATCGGAGAAGCTGTTGAGGATAGATGCTATTTTGGGAGCCGCATTTTGAAGTATTGGCGGTGTCGATGGTTGTAATACCAGCCTTGACGTGCTCTGTTGACTATAGGGCTTTGCGTAACATGGTTGCTAAGCTCCGGCAGAAGATTAGAGCTGCTAACTTGGTTGTATCAACATCATGGTTCAGGTGTGTGGGGCTTTAGGTTTCAGGCAGGTCGGTGTTTTGTTGGTGTCAGTTAGTCGCGTCATTCGCGCTTTTTTGGCTAAATTAGTGCTTCCCAAGCGACAGAAGACACGACAGAAGGCAAAAAGAACATTCGAAAAACTATTCTGATTCGGCCCAATCAATGGCAGCGCAATGCCATCATGACTGACAGCGGCTGATAGTACTAACTATATGTTGCAATCGACATTAGGCTGCTGAAGCATCATTGTAATCGATCATCTCTTTTGGGGAGGCCATAAAAGAAGTCGTCTCTGTTTGCTTTAGAATTCTAGAACTCTTTAACAGTGCAAAAATTCTTTTCATCATTATCATTATCATCATAAAAACACAAACATGATGCTCCGTGTTCTGAACTATCCTAAACCAGTCATCCGACAGTGTTCCAACACCGTCAGTAACCACAAACATCATCATCAACGACAACTCTCATCATTGCCGCACCATCTCGCCCGACAAAACAATGGAATGGTCAACATCTATTTGACCAAAGCACCTCGGCCGACATTGCCGAAAACGTTCAATCAGTTAAAGAAGCCCGTCAAAGAAGAAGAAGATGATGATGTTGCGTCTCATGCAGCACGTCCCTAGTCACTTGAGCTATGCAGGTAGTAAACGTATGCCTATTACGTCAGAGATGAGGGTTGTGAAGCCCGGTGAGGATGCGCCTAGTGGAATTTGGCCGGTGTTTCGTATGATGGTATGTCCCCCTGTGCTGAATTATGCTGTTCTATAAAAGGATTCTCATTACGATCATTTCGTCGTGTTACTGATTCTCTCCTTCTCTTTACTCTTTCAACTTCTACAGGATGAAAGTGGCAACTTTCGCAAACCAGATAACTCACGCCACACCAATGTGTCCAAAATCATCCCCCCGAAGCATCATGATCTCCTCCAACTCCAATCGGCGTTGACCATTCAATATCCACATTTCAAACGTAATCTCATGTCCTCGAGGCTATTCCAACCCTCCAAGAATCCGTATCCCGACATGCCCCTCAAGAAAGAAGATGCAGCAGAAGCAGAAGAATTCAGATGCCAAGAATACACTGTTGAGAGCACACCGTCAAATGCATCGACTACGAACGATGGACACAATTCTCCACAATGCACAACGCCAAGGCCGCATTTCATTCTACATGACTCATCACGGTGAAGAGGCAATCCATATGGGTTCGGCATCCGCCTTGTCCCCACAAGATGTCATATTCGCTCAGTATAGAGAAGCAGGTCTGTTGATGTGGAGAGGATTCACCCTGGAACAATTTTGTAATCAGTGCTTTGGCAATGATTATGATTTGGGCAAGGGTCGTCAGATGCCTATCCATTATGGATGTAGGGCTTTGAATTATCAGACGGTGAGTTCACCTCTTGGGACGCAGATCACTCAGGCTGTGGGAGCTGCCTACAAGTTCAAGTTGGATGCGATGAACAACAAGGAGAAGGCGAAGAAGGAGGCGGCAATTTCGATTGTATACTTTGGTGAAGGAGCAGCTTCTACAATTGACTTCCACTCGGCATGCAACTTTGCTGCCACGTTGGGAACACCCATGATCTTCTTTTGTCGAAATAATGGTTACGCCATCTCTACACCAGTGGAAGATCAATATGCTGGAGATGGAATCATTTCCCGTGCTCCTGGATATGGAATGGCAGGCATTCGTGTCGATGGGAATGATGTCTTTGCTGTCCATGCGGCTGTGGCCGAGGCACGTAAATTGGCAATAGAAACGTCGATGCCTGTAATGATTGAGGCAATGACATATCGACAGGGTCATCACAGTACCTCGGATGATTCCTCGAGATATCGTGATGTGGATGAGGTTCAAGCTGCACAAGATGTTACAGATCCCATATTGCGCATGGACAAATTCTTATGTCATTATGGCTGGATGGATGAAGATGCTGTGGCATCGATTAACAAAGAGGAACGCGCTGCGGTCCTTCGTGCGATGGAGGCTGCCGAGGTTCGTCCAAAACCCAAGTTGGATACCATGTTTACGGATGTGTATCAAGAGAAACCACCTCATTTGATTCGACAGGAGAGGGAGCTGAGGCAGCATTTGAAGAGACACAATGTTACATATCAATGAGAAGAAATGCTTTGGGTTGGGCTTGAGTGTAGGGGTAGCATGTATATTGCTTGTTGTGATTGTTGATTGGGGTACTTAGTAGATTTTAGATTGTATGTAAAGTAAAGACAATGAAGCATGATATATCTCTCTCTTCACTCTCTCAACCTGAGCTTTCACTATCTTTGAGAAGCCAATGTCAAGAAGGCTGAAGTTTAATGCACTACTCTTAGTGTTGACATACATACGAGATGAAGCAGAGATTTTCTCTTGTGTGAAACAACTACACAACAAAGTTAGTCCCTGCTAGTCGGCGCGCCATTCGACGCACTGGCGCCATTCGACGCACGACGCAACTTCCCTCTTTTCGACAAAAAAAGAGCCCACCATGACGGCCTCGCATCCTACTACCCTTATTACACAACTGAATGTCGACATTCCGAAGTAGTAATGCACTCTCTAGACCATTTTTTGACGCTGAATTCAACGGTTTTATCGGTGGCTCGCCATATTCATCACAAACAGAAGTTTGACCGCCACAATAGCGGTGGTGATTTTCATCCCCACCGCCGCAGAGCACCTGTTGCCAGTAGCATAAAGGCGTCGTTTCTGTCATTGAAACAGCAAGTAAGGTTGTAGGGGCGACCAATATTATATATATGGACGGAATATGCGCTAATGAACCGGTTGTGGGTCTCATGCAACGCCTATCCAACCTACCAAATCTATGAAGTCGATTTAGAAAGATTTCCACAATTTATCTCCATCAATAGTGGGTATATATCTGACACAAAACATGTTGAAACCACACCATGGATCATAGTTGTCTTGTCTACTATATGATAATCAAGATTGTTGAGGTGGACTGCTCCATCTTACCACAGTGACTACTGCAACCCTCGGTTCCCTCGACAACTACTCATTGTAAATATGAGAAGCCCACCCGAAGACGCCTACACGAGTGTTGTGACATGATAATGACGTCTCCTCCATGTGCAATTGGGAACCTTTCGCCTCATCAAATCAACATCCATCTATTGTGCGCCTTTTGCTGTGGTTGGAGACAATTTTACAACTGTTATCAGTGCCTTTCCTACAAAGTCTCGTGGAATGAGAGGCCGAATGATCGACATAAAACTCTATAATGGCGTAGATGTTGCGTGTAATTAATACATCCGAGTAAGCTAAACAATTATCATAGCTTACAGATGGAGTTATTAATGATATACTACTATTCTGTTGTCTAAATTACATAATCATGAGCATCTTTTGACATGCCCGGTATGTTCAGATTTTCATGTGTGTGTGCGTCACCTGCAATTATCATCAAATCCACTTTGAATTAGACGCTACAGCTTACATAATCGGAATCAGCGTGAAAAATTGGGTTAGGGAGTGTCTTCTGGAGGGTGTATGGGATCGATAATGCTATGGTTTGCCTTCGGATTCGTCATGTCAGATGCACTTTTTCAAGATTTTTTTACTGTTCTTGCGTGAGTACCTCAAATATCGAGGCAATTGAACGGAGCACCACCACCACACACCGAATATGCATTCCAAACAGTATAAATAGAAAGTTATCATTCTTTCAACTTAAAGCATCGGCATATTATTGGCCAATATTGGCGTAGTAATGCCAGATTTTCTGCGACGCAACAAGATTTGGCTGGGTGTTGGGGAGAAAAATACCTATAAAAATCCATAATAACCCTTGTTGTGTTCGATATTGGATTTTCTACCCGATCGTCGACGCATCGACGCATGCGTCGAAAGGCGCGCCGACTAGCCTGCCTCATGCACGCAACAACAAGCTAGAGAAGTATTGATATTATTGAATGATAGATATGTAGTGCTAGCGGTTCGGCATGAGAGGACTCCCATTTATGCACGCCAGACATCACTTCTTTCATAGGCCCATCAAAAAACTCTTCCACCATGATGGCAAACGACCCTTTTGCCTGCTTCGGTGGTGACGGAAGCAGTAGCTCCGACGATGATGATGTCCACACTACTAAGATGAAAGAGGCAGCAGATAGGCTCCGAGACAAATTAAACGCCAACCAGCCATCCGCAGTAACAGATTTGCTACACGAAAATGAATCATCCTTCGAAATGTTCGATGCAACGCTCACGGCATCGGGCAAAGGCCTAAGAGCAGTAGTTGCCTACAAACAAGGTGATGAAATCCTTCGTGAGACAGCTGTCATGAGGATACCCAACTCACAACCAGCTTCTAGCCGTGAAGCAGCCGAGCGGTTACACAGGGATGAAATTCAACGTACGTTCAATTCATTGCATGAAAAGACACAACAATCGATCATGGCTCTTGCCTCTTGTACTGAGGATGGTACTGGTGTTGCCCGAACACCTCAGGGTGTCTACGACACAAACTCGTATCGTCTTGGGAACGATCCAAAGGGAGGATTGTTCCTAACCATAGCAAGAATTAACCATTCGTGTCGGCCCAACGTCACTCATTTTTGGAGTACGCATTTGCAACAAAAGTTGATATTTGCCGCACGGGACATTGATATTGGAGAGGAGTTACTGACTACCTATGGACCAGGTCACTGTATGACGACTAAAGGTAGACGTGAGTATTTGAATGAGAGGTTTTCGTTTGAATGCAACTGTGAGATGTGTCGAGAGGGGAATGTGAATGGGGGAGATGAACGAATGATTGAGATTCAGGCCTTGCAAGACGATTTTTCTCTACAATCATCATCATCAGGACTAGCATCGACGACTGATGTAAAAGAAGGTCAATTGGCTTCGGTTAGGAGATGCTTATTATTGATGAAGGAGCAGGGGCTTGCGGGAGGGGCATTCACAAAGTCGATTTTTCATCATGGGTATGATATTTGCCTTGCAGCTGGGGATTACGATGGGGCAAGATCCTATCTCAACAGTGAGCTTACAGCTGTGAGGGATTCAGAGGGTGTTTATAGCTCCAAAGCTATTGAAATTGAACAGGTATTGAAAGGTTTAGGGGCGAAATTATTCTAACATGAATGAATCCTCTGGAGTCCGGAGTCCGGAGGACCTGGAGTCCGGATGACCAGGTGATTGAATCATCTGCTGCGTTACGAATAATGTATAGATAACTTGGTTGAAGCAGATTACTCAGAGTAACAGCGTAGGCCATAGGCTCCTACTTGAAAGGATAAGGTGTCCTTGATCTTCGGCCAAGCATCAGCAGGCCAGGGTGACCACCCACGGCCGGCCCACTAACAGTAACCTTGCCAACCTTGTGTCAGTTACAGGTGCTGTTAGAATGTTCGCTACGACACGCGTCTTCATTCCTCGCGAAACCAAATTCGCGACATAAAGAACCATGTTCATGTTGCTGCTTGCTAGCTGAAACAACTTATATAGCTCTCAAACAGTGAATGACGTGGGTTATCCACCTCTAACAGAAGTAGCAGCCAGCCTATTGCTAACATATTGAGGAGCAAAAGAAGTAGTCGCCTCATGGGTGCCGCAACATCGTCACCAAAAGAGTCGCCGTCGCTGCTATCGTCGTCTCTTCTCACATTCCCACTCATCGAAGAGGATGAAACGGAGGATGACCAAACACAAGAACAAAATGACGCTACCAACAACATCGATGCCTCTAACAAAATAACACGAGCCGCCAAACTATACGCATTCTGCGCTGCATTAAACTCCTGCAACTTAGGATATGACATTGGCGTCAACACCGGAGCAGGCATGCTCCTCCAAAACTCACTTAAACTATCTGACGTGCAACTCGAAGCATTCTTTGGTTCACTCAACCTATTCGCCATGGCTGGCGCACTATGCAGTCATACTGTCAATGATAAGTTTGGCCGACGATGGTCGTTCCGTGTAGCTCTTGGGGACAGTACTGCAAAGTGCTGCGTATAACTATGTCATGTTGATGATTGGAAGGGCATTTGTAGGACTTGGTGTGGGGTTTGGATTGGCCGTTGATCCATTGTACATTGCGGAGATCTCACCTCCAGAGTGTCGTGGAAGATTGGTGAATTGGTCAGAATTTGGAATTAATTTAGGGATCGTGTTTGGTTTTGCTTCGGGGTTGATGTTTGCAACTGTAGAGGAGGATATGGCTTGGAGACTCATGTTCTCATTGGGGGCAATACTTCCATGCTTTGTTATTTACTTTGCGACGCATTGTCATGCCCGAGAGTCCACGGTGGTTGGTGGCGAATGATCGGGATGGCGAGGCATGTGAGGTGTTGAAGAAGGTTTATCCGGATGGGTCTGATGTAGTTATGATTGTTACCGAAATCAAGGATTCCATTGAGAAGGAGAGAATTGCAACAGATGCTGTTGGATGGGGTGTTATTCTGTTTCCGACTCCAGCATTCAAGCGGCTTCTGATGGTGGGTATTGGTATATCGATTGCACAACAGGCTGTGGGGATTGATGCAATCTTATACTTCTTGGTCTTCGTACTGAAAGAAAGTGGAATTCACTCGAGAATAACGCAAATGTGGATATTGCTCGGTTTAGGATTGATCAAGCTGGGATTTATTTTCCTAGCTGGGCGTTTACTTGATAGGACAGGGCGAAGACCTTTGGTTTTCATTTCCCTGTTAGGCATATCAATTTCGTTCTTCATCGTGGCCATGAGTTTTATCGGTGCTGTTGCAAGCGAAGTAGGAGCTATCATTGGGTTGGGATTATATCTGGCGTTCTTTAGTATTGGAATGGGACCGGCTACGTGGACTATCGCATCCGAGGTTTTCACTACATCAATCCGAGCAAAGGCAATGAGTCTTGCGACATTTTCAAACCGCGCCACAGCAACTATCTTTGCTTCTTCATTCCTCTCGGTAGCAACAGCAATGACATGGTCAGGTTTCTTCATACTGATGACTGTAGTATGTCTCATCATACTTTCGTGGTTGTATGTCTACTTGCCTGAAACGAAGGGACTTTCTTTGGAAGAGATGGCACACTACTTTGCAGAAATAACAGGAGACGAATCCATTCTAGAAGTCGAGGGAACCTTGATCCGACAAGAACAGGAGATACTTCTGTAGTAAGGGTTAGTAGTCGACAGAAGAGGCGTGGCATGCCTCGAGCTAGATTGTTTAACTTAATGTATCATTAGTACATAGCGTCTAATAGAAGTATGGTAGTAAATTATTTGGAGCATACTGAAGCTTGCCAGTTGCGTCATACCTAATATTGACACAGATAGATTAAGTTTAAAGACTAATCAACATTAACAAATTTTGGAGTCCTCTACACAAGGACTGCGGCGTAGAGGTAAGTATTTACGCCATTGTTCCCATCACATGAGCATCCTCGGGTGGAGGCCTCTCTGGAGCCAAATTTCTCTTCGGCTGTTGCCTTTGAGGCTGCACTTCTGGCTCAGGGGCTCGAGCCACTGACGGATCGTCACGACGGTACAGGGTTTCTTCTGCCTCCAGAATTGATCGATCTCCCGTTATTTCCGCAAAGTACTGTGACATATCTTCCAGTGGACGACCCTTTGTCTCGGGCAGATACACGTACAACCACGCAAGAATCACGAGACAAATAATGGACATCATGATAAAGAAGCCAGACCAAGACATGGCAGTGGCCACTGAGAGAAAGGTAGATGACATGATGGTAGCAGTGACTCGATTCATAAATGTCGCCACACTCATTGCCTTGGCACGGATCATTGTACTAAACACTTCCGAAGGAATGAGCCAAGCTCCTGGTCCCATTCCAATACTAAAGAATGCCAAATACAACGCCAGTCCGAAAATAGCCGTGGCTTCACTCTGAGCACCGCCAATGAAACTCATTGAGACAATGAATAGAGACACTGAACAACCCAACAAAGAGACGAACATTAATGGTCTTCGCCCTTTCCTATCAAACAAATGTCCAGCTATCACAATGACTCCCAGCTTAATCAACCCCAAAACAACCAATATCAACATTTGTGCATTCCTCGACTCTATCCCACTCTCACTCAGAATGTACACCAAAAAGTATTGAATCGCATCAATCCCCACAGCCTGTTGTGCAATCGCCGTACCAACACCCACCATAAGCATCCGTTTAAACGCCGGACTCGGGAACAAAATCACATCCCATCCAACCGCATGCTCGGCAATACTCTCCTTCTCAATAGTATCCTTAATTTCCGTCACAATCACCCCAACATCATACCCATCGGGATAAATCATCTGCAACACTTCCCGTGCCTCTCTCTCACGATTCTTGGCAACCAACCATCTTGGACTCTCCGGCATGACAAATGTCGAAAAGTAAATGACAAAGCATGGAAGGATTGCACCCAATGAGAACATGAGCCTCCAGGCTATATTCTCGTCAACGTTGGAGAAGAAGAGTCCCGAGAGGAATCCGAGTACGATGCCAATGTTGGTGGCAATTTCGCTCCAGGTGACTAGTTGTCCTCTGTGTGCTGCCTGACTGATCTCACCAATGTACTAAAGTGAGTGAGGGTATGAATAGAGTGTAGGATATAATATTATCATGGTTGTTAGAACAATCAAAAAGACGTACAACAGAAGAAGATAGAATCTATCTCCTGACAGGTCAACAAATTAACAGGTCAACAAATAAACACACTACCCCTATCAACAAAGAGGTACACACACAGCCACACAAATTACTCACCACAGGATCAACCGCCAAACCAAACCCAACGCCCAACCCAACAAACGCCCTCCCAAACATCAAACTAGCATATCCCCCCGCCCCACTCTGAATCACCGTTCCAAAAATAAACACCACTGCCGCAATTCGGAAACTCCACCTCCGTCCCAATTTATCACTAATCCAATGACTACTTAGCGCACCCACCATGGCGAATAGGTTGAGTGACCCCATGAAGATTTCGAGTTGGACGTCGGTTAACCCGAGTGAGTCTTGGAGGAGCATGCCTGCTCCGGTATTCACACCGATATCATATCCTAAATTACAGGAATTTAATGCAGCACAAAAGGCGAATAGTTTGGTAGCACGTGTAACTTTGAGTGCAGCCAGTGATCCATGATCATGACGATGTTCCCCCTCATGTGTTTGTTCCAACTGTGGTCGATCTGGATGGGGCAAATGATGTTCTAATCCAGTGGGCATGTTGTTACCATTATTATGATGGTCATTGGAATCCACGGATTCATTATCTTCTTTAATTACCGCGCCATAATCATCCACATCATTATTGGAAGGGGGCACTCCATCATTGTAGTCAAAGTTGAGAGGTGGTGCGACTGGTGTGGTGGAGGTGGCGATGGGGATACGTTGATCGGTGCGGCTGTATCCGTCGGCGACTGTGTTTAATGTGTTGGACATTATTTTTTTGGGGTCGAGGAGGAGGGGCGAGGAGAGAGTGTTTTCTTCGAGTGATGATGATGATTTTGATTTTGTTAGGTTATTGCTCATGTGAAGAGGAGCGGTGGTGCTATTTATTGGTTGTAAACAGTTCACAGCAGATCTTATTTAAGTATTTGTTGTGGTAACGTGGTAAATAGCGGAAGTCATTGTGTACAAAGTGCAAAGATCTTTGAAGCGCCGCGGTTGGAGTTCTCATCTTGAGTCTCGTGTGGTATTCAGGTAAATCAGCCGGCCCGGCCGGTTTGCTTTGTGCTTGCCTGCCCGCCTGCAGATAGAGGTATGCATGCAGCCCTAGTTACAAGGAGGTAGAAGCGATATTAGTATTACTTTATATCTCTGAAAATCATCGTCTTGGCCCTCCAAAGGGAATAGTAACAGCACCAGCCCCAAAAGGTGACGGTGCTGCAGCCAAGCCACTTTCAAAACCGCCTCTAAAGGTACTTTGAGCCGGGGCTGCCCCACCCCCGAATGGGCTGGGAGCTGGGAGCAGGTGCTGCCTGCTGATCAAATCCTCCTCCTCCTCAAAATGGTGAATTTTTCAGCTGCCAAATCCATCACAAGAGTTTCAACCACCAGTCTCATAAGAGAATTTACATTTTGGTGCAGGAGCTGATGTTCCAAATCCTCCACCAAATGATGAATTCTGGCTGCCAAATCCACCACTAGAGCTCTCATCGCAAGTCTCATGAGAGAATATACAACTGGCTCCGTTTCGACATTTTCCCTGTGCAAAGAACTTGCAAGGTGGGATATTGTCCTTGGTTCCTCCTCCAATTCCACCAAATCCAGATGATGGGGCTCCAAACGGTGAAGCGCTGGAAGTAATAGCAGCAGCTTGATTACCTAAGCCGACTACTAACTCTTACGGAAGTATTTCTTCTTCTTGAGTACAAGTTCCCTCGACCTTTAGAATGGATTCGTCTCCTGTTATTTCTGCAAAGTAGTGTGCCATTTCTTCCAATGAAAGTCCCTTCGTTTCAGGCACGTAGACATGCACCCACAAAAGAATGACAAGACACACTACAGACATCATTATGAAGAAACCTGACCATGTCATTGCTGTTGCTACCGAGAGGAATGAAGAGGCAAAGATAGTTGCAGTTGCACGATTCCCAAAGGTCGCAAGACTCATTGCCTTTGCTCGGATTGATGTGGGGAAAACCTCGGATGCGATAGTCCACGTAGCCGGTCCCATTCCAATGCTAAAGAATGCCTGATACAATCCCAGCCCAATGATAGCTCCTACTTCGCTTGAAACAGCACCGATAAAACTCATGGCCACGATGAAGGACGAAATTGACATGCCCAACAGGGAAATGAAAACCAAAGGTCTTCGCCCTGTCCTATCAAGTAAACACCCAGCTAAGAAAAGGGTTCCCAAAACGATCACCCCAAAGCAGAGCAATATCCACATTTGCGTCATTCTCGAATGAATTCCACTTTCTTTCAGTACGAAGACTAAGAATAATGTGATTGCATCAATCCCCACAGCCTGTTGTGCAATCGATATACCTATACCCACCATCAGAAGCCGCTTGAATGCTGGGGTCGGAAACAGAATGACACCCCATCCAACAGCATCTGCTGCAATTCTCTCCTTCTCAATGGAATCCTTGATTTCGGTCACAATCATACCTACATCAGACCCATCCGGATAAACCTTCTTCAACACTTCACATGCCTCTCTCACACGATCATTCGCCACCAACCACCGTGGACTCTCCGGCATGACAAATGTCGCAAAGTAAATCACAAAGCATGGAAGTATTGCCCCCAATGAGAACATGAGTCTCCACGCCACATCCTCCTCCACAGTTGCAAACATCAACCCGGAAGCAAAACCAAACACGATCCCTAAATTAATTCCAAATTCTGACCAATTCACCAGCCTTCCTCGACACTCTGGAGGTGAGATCTCCGCAATGTACAATGGATCAACGGCCAATCCAAACCCCAAACCAAGTCCTACAAATGCCCTTCCAATCATCAACATGACATAGTTATACGCAGCACTTTGTAATATTGTCCCCAAGATGAAAATCATGGCAGCTAGACGAAATGACCATCGTCGGCCAAACTTATCATTGACAGTATGACTGCATAGTGCGCCAACCATGGCGAATAGGTTGAGTGAGCCAAAGAATGCTTCGAGTTGAACGTCGGATAGTTCAAGTGAGTTTTGGAGGAGCATGCCTGCTCCGGTATTCACACCGATGTCATATCCTAAGTTGCAGGAGTTTAATGCAGCGCAGAATGCGTATAGTTTGGCGGCTCGTGTTATTTTGATAGAGGCATCGTTGATGTTTGTGGCGTCGTCTTCTTGTTGATCTTGTGGTTGGTCATCCTTCTGTTCTTTCTTCTCCTCCTCCTCCTCGATGAGTGGGAATGTGAGAAGAGACGACGATAGCAACGACGGCGACTCTTTTGGTGACGATGTTGCGGCACCCATGCTCAATGTAATAGCAACAGGCTGGCTGCTGCTTCTGATAGAGATGGTGTCTGAGAGCATAGGTAGGAGCAAGCATACAACAACATGTTTAGACCTTCCACCTTCCATCTCTTTATGTCGCGATCAGTATGTACATAAGATACCTGTCTCTCTCTCTCTAGAGAGAGACACAGATGTTGACCGGCAGACGCCTCAGAGCTGTCAGTCACCCTACATAGGATCTTCTGTCACACGTGGGAGTCCTCTCCAGAGGGACTCTGCACGTGTGCAGAGACCCTAGCTTATTTTGGATCTTCAGTTTAGGGGCCCACTAACTATTTACTAGTTATTTGGGGAGCTACCGGCTGTGTCGAGTGTGATACACCATAAATGTGCGTACCCAGCTTGTGCGTACCCTTGTGCGTACTTTTTTCCTAGTGTGAAGCCCTTGATTAAATTAAGGTTAGTGTGGGGTTAATATTTTTGTGCGTACTTTTCATACTGGATTCCTATCGTAGCTTCCTACTAGTCGGCGCGTCATTCGTCGCATGCATGCGACGATGCGGCGTCGCACGGATAGAAAAGCCGATATCGAACACAAAAAGCGTCATTTTGGATAGAAACAGGTATTTTTCACCCCAACAACCAGCCAAATCTTGTTGCGACGCAGAAAATCTGGCATTACTACGCCAATATTGGCCAATAACATGCCGATGCTTTAAGCTGAAAGACTAATAACTTTCTACTTATATCGTTTGGAATGCATCTTCAACGTTTGTTGCTGGTGCTCCGTTGAACTGCTGCGATATTTGCTGTAATCACGCACAAACACTAAAAAATCTTGAAAAAGTGCATCTGACATGACGAATCCGAAGGCAAACCATAGCATTATCTATCCCATACACCCTCCATCAACACTAAGAAGACAATCCGTAACCCAATTTTTCACGCTGATTCCAATTATGTAAGCTGCCGCGTCCAATTCAAAGTAGTTTTGATGATAATTGCGGGTGACGCACACACACATGAATGTCTGCACATACCGGGCATGTCATAAGATGCTCATGTTTATGTAACTTAGGCAACATAATAGTAGTATATCATTAATAACTCCTATATGCTATGATACTTGTTCAGTTTACTCGGATTTATTATTTACACGCAACATCTACGCCATTATGGATTTTTATGTCGATCATTCGGCCTCTCATTTCATGAGACTTTGTAGGAAAGCCACTGATAACAGTTATAACGTTTGTTCCCAACCACAGCATAAGGCGCACAATAGATGGCTGTTGATTTAATGAGGCGAAAGGTTCCCAATTGTACATGGAAGAGACGTCAATATCATGCCACAACACTCGTGTTGGCGACTGCTGGTGGGCTTCTCAAAACTCATAACCCACTATCAGTAGTATCCCAGGAAACCGAGAGTTGCAGTAGTCACTGTGGTAATATGAAGCAGTCCAGCTTATCAACTTTGATTATCATATAGTAGACAAGACCTCTATGATCCATGGTGTGGTTTCAACATGTTTTGTGTCAGATATATACCACTATTGATGGAGATAAATTGTGGAAATCTTTCTTAATCGACTCCATAGATTTGATATGTTGGATAGGCGTTGCATGAGACCCACACCCGGTTAATTAGCGCATATTCCACCCATATATATAATATTGGTCGCCGCTACAAACTTTTTTGCTGTTTAATGGACCGCAAGGACGCCTTTGTGCTACTGGCTACATGTGCTCTGCGGCGGAGGGGGTGAAAATCACCACCGCTATTGTGGTGGTCAAACGTCTCTTTGCGCTGAATATGGCGAGCCGCCGATAGAACCATTGAATTCAGCGTCAAAAAATGGTCTAGTAACTACATCATTACTTTGGAATGTCGACATTTAATTGTGTAATGAGGGGAGTAGGATGGGAGGCCTCATGGTGCACAGCGCTTTTTTGCGTCGCAAAGTGTGATTTTGGATTTGCGACGAATGGCGCCTTTGCGACGAATGGCGCGCCGACTAGCCTACTAGGTACATGACACTTTTTGATTTGCATTGCGCGAGTGGCAGGTGGCAGCAGCTAAGAAGTAAAGAAGTAGGTACTTTATGCCGTATGCCATGACAATGGCACCCCTAGAGTAAGGCCGCCTCTACCTCAGTCCATGACTATATTTTATATGGTATCGAAGGCCTATCTCTTTGACGACATATATGGCGACGTATTCGCAGCAGTGTGGCGTTTCGGCTGCTGTAGGGGCGGTGATAATATCATTGCAATCCGCTTCATTGGGATTTGAAATTTAAACAACCACCTTACCTGCACCCATAGAAAGAAGATAAACATTAATATGCACTACCCCTCCGCACCCGTCGCCGATGATGATATGAAGTGAGAATCCGGCTGCTCGGAGTGACCATTAAAGCCCCCCCCCCCCACACACACACACACACCTCTAAAACACCAAGAACACAAGATGTGCACAAAATGGCAAATATGATAAGACTAAGACACTCAACCACAACAATAAGCCTGCAGACGGCGGACCGAGCGGCTGTAAAGAACGGAACTCATCAATATTATTATATAGAAGAATAGACGGCTACTTATTGTCCATAATATTACAATGGCGTGGATAAAAATAGCAACATCATAGATAGAAATGAGATTTATGTAGCATGCATTAGTAATTATTTATTTATGTGGTATAGACAGTAGTAATGATAAAACCCGGCGGCTGAATCGTTGCATAGGGTGTTGTCTGCGATAAATTCACTGGATATTACTATTTTTATGTTTATGGCAGCGTGGTGGCAATACAGTAGCGGCTATTGTACCATGGTCGATACCAATGCTCTTTTTGGTCACACCGACATCAAAAAGCTAGCGCTTCTTTTGTGCGTACCCAAAGCTAGCAGCTTGTTTTGTGCGTACCCTACGAGGGAACCCACAATAGGAATTCAGTATGAAAAGTACGCACAAAATCAGGTTATGAGCTTAAAGTACGCACAAGGTACGCACAAAATGGGTACGCACAAATCTGGCTTCTCGTCGAGTGTCGAGGCTTTGCAATTTTGCTCAACCATTTTGTTAGTGATCTTACTACGGTGAAACCCATCCTACAGCATCTTTCAACATAGCATCCCCAGATCGACGAATTACGTTCGAACATTTTTCGTTATTGTTCTATAGGGTATATGTCAGCGTTTGCGCCCCGCATTGGCGGGGGAATGGCTAAGACTACGCTTAATAACACCATTACCATGATCTCGACGGAGGGTGTCGAGATCGACGTCGACGGAGCATTCGACTCTACGCTCAATAAACCATCATATCCCCCCACAACCGGCGGTGCAATCATTACCTAATACCCATGGCGAGGTGTTGGTGGCAGGGTAACATCGAAGAAGCGGTATTACTGGAAATATTAACACAACACTGATTTTTGGGGCACTTTTGGCACCTTCAACACAGTTGTGTCCACTCTACACTCCATATGGAATGATATTTACCAAGAATTGAAGGTGCATCCATTACATAACACCCATGGCGAGGTCTCAGTGGCAGGGTAACATCAACAAAGTGCCACTGATGGAATAATAACACAACACCTGTCACCTATTTTTTTGCTCTATTTGACCCTCACCTTAGTGGTGTTCATGTGGAGAGACAAACAATAATAACAACCCCCCAGCGCCTCTCCTCAACCAACCATGATATGAACTAATAATTCTAATACTTGGAGGGAATAATAAAGGCCCCCCATGCTCCCAAAACACCAACAACATGTCATGTACATAATTTACATGTTATGTACATAAAAAAAATAGTGACCACAACAATCAACCAATAAACAATGGATCTTAACGCTCTAAACAATAAAATAGCTTTATACTATCATAAATAACAGTTTGCGCCTATATTTATCAAAGGGAATCATGGAGGGGGAGTGAAATGGATGTCATCACATTATCATGTTAATTTACTAGCAAAATAATAAATATTTTTTTATGGATTGAGCTCAACAGCTGCAGCAGAAAGCCGCAGCACTTTAATTCAGATGGGTATTGTGTACAATTTAAGCTATTGGTCGCCGTTATTGGTGCTGTGTGGGCGATGACATTGACATGGCGCAAATCGGCCGTAGGAGAGGTTTTGAAGGCATGTTGCAAAGCCTCGGCGCAGTTTTTGGCCAAAATACAAAATAAGCTAGGGTCTCTGCACATGTGCAGAGTCCCTCTGAAGAGGACTCCCACATGTGACAGAAGATCCTATGTAGGGTGGATGTTGACAGCACGTGTATTGTGACTGACGAAAGGCGTGACAACAATTGTGGTTGTTAGTTCCATTTCTCCCGGCATTTGCTAAGAAGTAGGAAGTCAAAGCAAGTAGCATATATAGTAAGAGGAGGTAGAAGCGATATTAGTATTACTTTATATTTCTGAAGGTTATCTTCTTGGCCCTCCAAACGGATTGCTACCTGCTGCTTCCGAAAGGTGACGGTGCTGCAGCCAAGCCACTTCCAAACCCGCCTCCAAAGGGACTTGGAGCCGGAGCTCCTCCTCCTCCTCCAAATGGGCTAGGAGCTGGTGCTGCTCCACCCCCAAAAGTCGACTGTGCCACCAAAAGGACTTGGGCCTGGAGCTGCTGCTCCACCTCCAAATGGGCTAGGTGCAGGCGCTGCTGCCCCACCACCGAATGGGCTGGGAGCTGGTGCTGCTCCAAATGGGCTAGGCGCTGGGGCTGCCCCTCCCCCGAATGGACTGGGAGCGGGTGCTGCTGCTCCAAACGGACTTGGTGCAGGAGCAGCTGATCCAAATCCTCCTCCACCAAATGGTGAATTCTGGCTGCCAAATCCACCACCAGAGTTCCCGACACCAGTATCATGAGAGAAGTTACAACTGGCTCCGTTTCGACATTTTCCCTGTTGAAAGAACTTGCATGGTTGGCGATTGTCCTTAGTTCCTCCTCCTCCAAATCCAGACGATGATGATGGAGCTCCAAACGGTGAAGCACTAGAATTAGCAGCAGCTTGATTTCCAAAGACGCCGCCAAATGCTCCGCCAGAGTTTGCCCCGCTTGTAGTATCGTGCGAGAAACGACAATTGCTTCCCGTTTCTACATTTCCCTTCGGCAAAGAACTTGCATGGTTGGCGGGTGTCATTATTTTGAGTACCAAATCCGGTAGAGGTTGCGTTTGTGGTGCCAAAGGGCGAAGGAGCTGGTGCATTGTTTGACATGTTTGTACCAAAGGGAGAGTTGGCTGGAGCGGCAGATGAAGTCCCAAAGCCAGTCGAAGCTTGCTGGGTGTCACCACCGAAGGGCGATGGGTTAGATGCAGGTGCCGCACCAAAAGGTGACGGATTTGATGCTGGAGTTGTCCCAAATGGCGATGAAGCAGGAGCAGCCTGACCAAACCCTCCAAAAGGAGACGGATTGGGAGCAGGAGCAGGTTGTCCAAAGCCAGATGATTGTGGTTGCTGCGTAGTGCCTCCAAACGGAGATTGGTTGCCTGCAGGAGGGGCAGCAGCTGCAAATCCCGATGATTGCGGTTGCTGCTGCTGCTGCTGCGTTGTAGTGCTTCCAAAAGGAGACGACGATGAAAATACATTTTGATTGTCAGCAGAACTTCCAAACCCTTGCTGTTGTTGTTGCGTAGGTGCAGGCTGTGTAGTAGCCGGTGGCGCTGATTGAAAACCAGTAGGTGTAACATGATGATGATGCTGCTGCCGTTCCAGTCCCCGCTTTACCATCATACAACGCCGCTACCACACCAGGAGGCAACTCATTCTTCAACTTGTCAAATCCTGCATCCATCACTTTTCGCAACCGAGTAGCCGATGGAACACCCACGGGACTTTCATCCAACCTCTTCAAAATATCATTCTGTATCATATCAAAGGCAGGTTTCATCTTGGCCGGGAATTTATTTGCCAACATGTGACCAGCACCCGTCAAGAATGCCACAAGGACGGGTGCCGTCAACAACGGGAGTGGAGCCGTTGGAGCTTCCGGTAATATATCGAGGAATCGTTCCAACCATATCATGGCTCCCTCGTGCCCTCCCAATAATGTATGATCTGATGGAGTGGAAGACATGATATCCGCCATGATGGAGATCAACCCCTCTGTCCGATTCAAAAACTTGTCAAATGATTCAAATTCTCCATTCTTATCCCGAATCATACCCAAACTTTCCATTAAATCATTTTCATCTCCATCGGGACTTGCCAAACTTAACGATGGGATAGCCGTCGGACAATGACTGTACAAATGCGCCTCCAACAATGGACCAATTTCCTCACATTTTGTCGAGACTTGAGCAATCATTGCTGCCAATGGGAATCCATCCCCACGTACCCCATTAAATGTCCCCTGCTTGGACACGAACAATCAAATTGGAGGCAAGTAAATCCAATAGATACTTTTTACCCATGGTCATTACCGTTTCTCCTCCTCCTGCGGCTGCAGCCTCATCATCATGATTAGCAGACTCAATAGCCTCCACCACCACCCTCCCCACATCCAAAATTTTATTCACCTCATGACTCAACGTATTAATCCGTCCATTCACCACCTTTTTAAATTGCAATCGTCGCTTACTCACAGATTTACTCTTGTCAAATTCTGCCAATGTCGAGGAACGTACCACTTCTAAATTTTGAATGAGGGCTTGAGCACGTTGGACATGTGCAGTTTTGATTGCCTCGGCCTCTTCTGCTTGACGTTCGGCTTGTTGGAGTTGTTCGGCACGTTGGGCTTGTTTCCGACGTTCTTCTTCTGATTTGACTCGTTGTTCTTCTTCAATTGCACGTTGTGCCTCTAGTTGCAATTGACGTTCTTCCTCTTCTTTTCGTTGTTGTAATTCTAATTTAGTCCGTTCTTCTTGTTCCAATTGATCACGTAATTTTTGACGTGATTGAATCCGTTCCTTGGCAGTGTTGGCGACAGATAATTCTTGTTGGATTAACTGTTGAAGTGTTGCATGTGATTGTTGGTATTGGGAGGTACGTTGGGAGGAAATTTGTGACATTTGGGTGGTGAGTGTGGACTTTTGATATTGTTCACATGCTTGTGCTAGTTGGAGTAGTTTGGATGTTGATCGTGGTTGTGCATATGGTGACGTTGCTGCTGCTGTTGTTGTTGCACGATTGTTGTATTGAGGAGACTGAAGATGATGGTTGTCATCATCCTGACCAACAACATACTGCGCTGCCTTGACTAAATTGGCAATCCGATCCATTCCCAATAAAATATCCGTCATTTCATCATTTGTAGTTTTTACTGCTTTACTACCAACTGATGATGATGCAGCTGCCCCCCGAATCAATCTATCAGTAGACACACCGCAATTATTCTTTAAATGATATCCCTCAATCGGAGGAAATGACTGCTGCCCATCCCTTCCATACTGATGATCAATTCTTACGATGGCATTCCAAGCAGTTTCATCCTCCCTATTGAAAATATTCCGCGGTGGTACAGCTTCCCATGATGTTGGACCGAATCTTGTTTTACCGTAGCGCTGATTATTTGTAGATGTAAAGCCCAGTGGATGTGGTGGCTCTTCCTCTTCGTCATCATCATCCGAGACATCAGTTGTTGTGTGATTTCCATCATTAGACGTGTCACTTTCATCCTCTTCCGATGAAGAGACGAAGGAATCACTTTCATCATCATCCTCCTCATAGCGGTAACTGCTACTACGCTGATAGGATTTATATTTCTCGTGTTCATTTTCAGAGTATTGATCTTGAGGTGGAAAGGTCCATTTCCATTCGGGAGTTTTGACAACGCCATCACCACCATCTTTTGTGGTTGTGGAGGGTGCTGCTCGTGGAGGTGAGAGGCTGAAGCGGGCCATGATCAATAATGCTATTATAACTACTGTGAATAATAATAATGTAGCAAGCGGTCGTAGTGATTGCTGGTGTCTTTTATCTCTTTAGCAGTACTACTTACTTCGGTGCGGGATAAATCGGCTTCCCAAAAAAAAATTTAAAGCTAGGCGCGCATTTTCACTGTAGGTCACATATTTTCCATACTAACTTAAAAAACATGTATTTTAAACTGACGAGGCCTTGAGTGTGGATGAGAACTCCTCCATCAGCACCCGGCACCTCGCTGTACTCACCATGATCGACAGGCCCAATAGGGCCTTCATTGACAGCCCCAGAGTTGTTGCCGACTCCAAACCAAAGGTACCTTCTGTCAGCGGACTACAGCAGCAGAGCATATTGTGTTGTCGGTTTATGAAATAAAGTTTTTGCCTCCTTAATTCGCATAACTTTGTGCGTGCAGCGCTGACCGATGAAGTGCCTCTACTTCTGATTACTCCTTCAGAGTTCAGATACACGATGATAATAGATGTGATTTCTTCGTAAATCTATATCGATTATTTATTTATTCCTATTTTTCCGTGTATAGAATTATTCGTCATTGGTCGGATACTCAATTGCACTCATGTCTTCAAAAGCCTTACCAAACTTGTTGTACCTCTCCTTCTCTTCATCGGTGAAGTTGTCGTAGTCTGTGTCATCAACGTCACCTGCAATGATTTGTAGCTCATCAAAGTCAAGATATTCACTGATGTCGTAATCATCAACATTTGGAAGATCGTACTTTAGCTTCTTCATCTTGTCTATATCGACTCCTTCAATCACCTCGCACACCTTGACACCGACCACCTTCCGACTTGGAGCTTCCATTGTCGCCAGATTGGGCGTGTAATTTTCATCATCTTCCATCAGTGGCTGGGTTACCTTCCTGACACCATAGCTCAGTCCATTCTTCTCCTTAACAAAGTCGTCTCCTCCATTGCACTCAAGGATAGCTGCCGCTATTTGCGTCTGATGGATGAACAACCGAGCGATCTTCTCCACTGGATACTGATCCCAACCTTTCTGAAGTAGTTCCCATAGCTTTTCAGTTGGCAAGTAAAGGCCGCGGTTGTTGAGTCCTTGCATAGCAGTGACAATCTTTGCGAGAGAGGGGAAGAGGCCAGCATCGCACGCATTTGTAAGAGGACTGTTCGGCGGCTGCACTTTCCATAGCCACCCCCTTTCATCGTTTCTCTGTTTGATCTCCGTCCGAAGTCCCTTCTCCACGTGTGGTGTTGCATTGTCCCATCCATCTCTGATCACGACTCTTTTTCCAGTCTCCACTTCAATCTTCTGAGCAAGCTCATGCAACGCCGGCGTGTATTCATTCCGTACCCATTCCGCCAAATTAAACTTCTTCTCTCCACCCTTCTCACTCCGACTTCCACAGATCTCCCAGTTTTCAAAGTAGTACTCTCCTTTCTTGCGAAGCATATTCTCTGCAATATGTGGATAATTGTACGTCCCATCCTCATTGTACACACGCTTGTACGAGTCCTTCTGTGCTTTTACCATCCCGCCGCATCGAGTCATCAAGATCTTGTGCCCTGTGCCACCGCTCCTCATGTCATTATTTGTCGGTGCGAAGCCAACAACACAAATGACAAGCAACTTATCAGTGTTGCTTTTTCTTGCCCCACTCCAACATAGAAATAAGTGGGTGTGGTTTGTTGCTGTATTTTGGGTCCCAACCAGAACATTGTTGGATGACTTGATAAGTTGTCAGTAATGAAAAGTTGCTATCGTTTGCAGCAACGGTCGTTGCATCGGCACCAACTGTATTATTTGGAGATGGTAGCCGCTCACCCTGAGGCCGAATATAATTGTGAGACAGTAGAGATGGTCCTGTTGCAGCATCATCATTAATATTTCCCCGACGACGTGCGGAGGTGACAAGAGGATTACTACTCTGGATACGCCGTGGATGAACGTTTTTTTCAAGGCGGCCGCCAACGGTGAGGTTGATGTCAAATGTTCCATCAGTATGGACACGGGAGACATAGCCAGTCCCCCCTTCACTATCAGGGCAATTGTATCTCCTCTCCCCTTCGATCGTCAGAAGGGCGCCGACGGTCACTACGGATGGTATCGATGAAAGAGGCAGCATGTTTCGGCTGTAGTAACGGTTTGTTGTCATCGTCTTCTTGACAAGTGCAGATTTGAAATTTGAATCAGCCACACTGGAGGTCAAAAACATATTCTAAATAATTTTTTATTTTATTAGACAGTTTACGTGTGGAGTACAGGCCTAGCTTTCAAAAAAATTTTGGGAGGCCGATTTATCGTGCTCCGAAGGAAGTATTATCAACATACTGCTAATAATCTTGGTCACTACGTAGAGAGTTTGATACATATTTCGTCACGCATATTGTCAAATAAATATCACACCCCGGGAATTGAAATTGTCCCAGCATCTACGTACGCCCACGCACAGCACCGCACAACCTCGCACAACCCACAAGAGGCCGATGAGCGATTGAGAAAGCCGTTGCGCAACTAACTTAAAACACGAAAGTCTTCGCCGAAGCCGTTGCTTTTTTTGGCGCATTGATGGTTTTGCACCAAAATCTGCGAAAAATCATCTCACTTTTATAAAAAATCACCTACTCCTACACTACTGACCGTACCATAGCAATCAATTTGACCATCATGCCGTTAATCGTTCCAGGCAGCTCCTCTAATAACCAAGGAGGAGGTAGTAGTAGTAGTAGTAGTAGTGGTGGTGGTTTGGGTCCACTAAGTCGAATCTACGCAGAATATGAACATTCCAAGAAGAAACCTACAGCAGCAAAGAAGCGATCTCGATCATCAGCTGGCAGCACTCTACATCATGTTTTTGGTGGTGGTCATGTTGCTGCTGTTGGTGGTGGAGGTGGTGAAAAGAAGAGGCGTTCATTATTAGCACTGCAAGATCATCCTAATATTTGGAAGAACAATAATACGAATGTCAACAACATGGGATCAGTGGTAGCAGCGGTGGATGAGAAACCTCCGAAGCAACATTATTATAGTAGCAGTAGCGCTAATGAAGAAAAGATGGCACTACCAAAGAAGAAGGATTGTGCTACTGCTGCTTCAAAACCAACACCGTGTAGCTACGTGAATGGATGTACTGACAAGTCCATCAAGGATGGGCTGTGCAAGACTCATTGGTGTGCCGTCAATCTTTGTCCTATTGATGGATGTAGCAAGTTGGCTTGGAGCAAAGGTTTTTGTAGAGGACATTTCTTTTCGACGAATGTGGATCATCCTACTACTCTTGGCATGGGCAAAACTGTAGGTGGCGAAGCAGAAGGTGATTCGGAGATGAGCACGGAAGATAATGTAAATGGCTCTAGTGCAACCCTTCAATTGAAGGAAGAGGTGGCACCAATCGAAGTGAACGAGTCACACAAAAAGCAACAGCAGAAACAAATAATTGCAAGTGGTGCCACCAAGCAATCAACTACTACCCAAAGGAAGCCCTGTATTGCAGAAGGATGTTCCAACCAATCCGTTGTAAATGGAGTCTGCTTCCGTCATGGAGCCAAACGAAAGCTCTGTGACACAGATGGATGTACCAACCATTCTATCAGGGGAGGGGTCTGCTTTCGCCACGGAGCTAAGCGAAAGTTGTGCAAGGTAGATGGATGCACGAATCTTACACAGAGGAGGGGAGTTTGTGTGAGACATGGTGCGTTTATTGTTACAGATGCTGAGAAGAAGGCTGGGAACTCGAAAGTTGATGAAGACGAGGAAGAATCAAATGAAGCCATCATTGTTGGACGACCTGTGCTATGTGTTGAGATACCTCCCAGCCTCTCCAAGTCATCATCCGAGTTACAGTCGGATGAAGAAACACATCAGCAAGTCCCTAGGTCTGTGTCAGCTTCTTCCACAGAAACTCTTTCTATCAATGCTGCTGCCAGTGAAATACTTGTCCGTCGTCGACCATCGTCGTCAAGTGACGAATTTTGTCCTCCCTTACCTAATTCTGTCACGAAGGGATGCACCAAGACCAAGGGTGGCAGAAAAGTAAAGTCCTGCAAGACGGAAGGATGTACAAATCGAGCTATACAAGGAGGACAGTGCTTCCGGCATGGAGCCAAGGCTCACCGCAAGGTTTGCAGCAGTGAAGGATGCAAGAACTACGTCGTTAAAGCAGGTGTCTGTATCAAGCATGGTGCAAGACAAGCTTCCAAGAAGAACGCAGAGGAGGAGCCTACGAAGAGTTTGAAACAAGAGTATGAGTCTTCTGCCAGTGAAGATGACACAGACAAGAAAGGTCGAAAAGCGAGGACCTGCAAGACAGAAGGATGTACAAATCGAGCTATACAAGGAGGACAGTGCTTTCGGCATGGGGCCAAGGCTCACCGCAAGTTATGTAGCAGTGAAGGATGCAAGAACTATGTTGTCAAAGCAGGCGTCTGCATCAAGCATGGTGCAAGACAAGCTTCAAAGAAGAATGCAGATGAGGAGCCAAAGTATGAAGAGTCTCTAGTTGATGACAACAAATCTGTCATTGATTGTGCAACGCAGATAACGAGTTTGAAACAAGATTATGAGTCTTCTGCCAGTCAAGATGATTTACAGAATAGAGAGCAGGACGAGCTCTTTGAAAGTATCGATAGAATGGAAGGCAGTTGTGCGAACATCTTACTCCTCCTCAAAAATGACCGTTGAACTTTGTCCAACGCAGCGCATGCACAGTTGTTCTAAATGTTAAAGGTAGATAAGACTACCGTACCTATTTATAAAATATATCATGGCAACCCCTTGATGGCAACCATCATTATTTGAAGTATGTATTCAAATCAAATCATTTGCACCAATCATTAGTAGCACGATGAGATGTTCTTAAAGTATGCAAATTTTCTGAAACAAAAAGGGACCTTTTACAATTTTATATTGGCGTGCGGCGGCAGGGCAAGCTTCTCCCGGCTTTCGTGCTTCTGTTCTTGCTGCACGAAATTCTCTTGCTGCACGAAATTGAGCATAATAAAGCATTTGTTTTTTGGGTAGGTGCTTTCACAGATCCAAAAGGTTCATCAAGTAGAGATGTTTAATGTATTCTCTAGTTGTTGTTATGGACTTTCTGATTATTACTAAAACTCTTCACTGCATTGTATCCATCTCTGCATTCGATTGGTAACCCAACATGTCGAGAATTGGTCGTTCTTTGGTGTCCTTCAAACGTTGCTCGAAGCGAATGAGATTTTCAGGAACATTGAAGCTGCGCTCGAGGTCCAATGGTTTCATTAGGTAGAGTCCAGCTAGTGTTCTCACCCTTGACAAGACAACGTATATCCAGTTCACGCATCGATAGTTCCAGTCATTCACAATGAGGATGTCTTTTGACATTCCCTGCAGCTTGTGGCCAGTTGTTGCTGTGTTGGAGTTGACAGGAACCTGCTTGACTTGTGCATTGCCCACTGTTGTATTTATTGTTTCAGTCAGAGGGAACTTGATAGTGGCCGAAAATTCTTGTGGTTTGAGCTTGAAGGTCCGTGCTTTGGTGCCAGTAGTCGGGTAATGCTCGAACTCTACCCACTCCACGTCGTCGACAGAAACAGTCCATACCTTCTTTCCATCCCAATTTTTCCACCTCCTCTCTCGACCATCCTTTCTGAGTTTGACTTTCAAGCATTTGCAAAGGGTCCCATTGCCTCGCCCTTTGTCAAGATCCTCATTCGTTATGCACATATGGTGGGATCCGGGGTAAATTCGTAGGGCAGGCTCAATTTTAGCTCCATTTGAGGCAAAGTTGGTCGACCTTATGTCATCATCTCCCAGCTGCGTGGTAATGGTGTCGTGGAAAGCTGCAGAAACCTTTCTGCGTTGCATGCACCTCCGTTTTGTCCTCCTCTTCTTGGTTTTGGTGTTGGCTCTTTCATCCTCAGTATCAGAATGGGTTGCTTTGGATATTGATGCCTCAATTATGAGAGTGTGGTCAGGTGGTGGACTATCATCAACAATGGTAGGGTGCGTTTCTTCTATGTGCATTTTGAATGTTGCTGCCGTGCTGCCGTTTCTTTCTTTGTTGGTAGAGCATGCGAAACATGCGTCAGGTGAGTGTTCTGGCAATGTAAGCATGGAGGTTGAGCTAGTGCTAGTGCTCACTACTCGCTTGTTTATTAGGTTTCTGTCTTCACGTGTGTCCTCACCCATCCTCATTCTAGCGAGTATTTCCCCAAACTCGGGGTCATCTTTGAATCTGTGGCTGTTATCAAGAAAGATGGCACAGTTGATGGTATTCTCCCAAACCGAAGCTGCATTGGAGTTTGAGTAGAGAACATCATCTTCTGCACAGATTGGCTTTAGTTGGTGGAAGTCTCCAGAGAAGACTATTGACACCCCCCCCATACACCATGTCATACCGGCCAGTGAGCTTTTTCAGTTGCTTGTCAAGTTTTATGACATCGCTTGCCTTGAAAAAAGATATTTCATCAATAATGAGGATTCGCACATCATCACGCCAAATAGCCCTCATCTCATCATTGATCCTACTTTTGTTCAAGTGGGCTGCGCTGTGGATTGTTGTTCCTCCAAAGAGAGCTGCAGCTGAACCGGTCGTTGCAGTGAAGTAGAAGGTATAATCATTGAAGGCGGCTGCGATAGCAGTTCAAAATCTGTGACAGTAGTGCTGGGCTGCTTCCATAGTTGTACTTTTGCCACAACCAGCGGGACCTGTGATGAACATAATGAGGTGCTCCTTTCCCCCCTTTGCTTTGAGATCCCGGATGAGACTGTCTTTTGGGAGGAGGAACATACCATCACCTAGCACAGGTGACAAGAGGAGTGCGGACTTGCCACTGAACTAGAGATACCTAGACTGCACTCCTCTTATTACCTAAAATGGGCAAGTTCAGATCCAGCTTGCCCAGTAACAGCTCCTGAATACCATCCTAAACTAATCACTTATTTAATAAAATTTGTATGTTGCACGCTTTCCGCCAAGGGACCAAGCGTTGCTCCTAGCAATTCTCTAAGCTTGGTATCATAGTGATCTCCCTCCATGACAAGCTGGAGCAGAAATGTACAACATACAATTTGATAGGCAATAAATTGTTTGTCGTCGAGATTGTACTTACTGCTCTTGCCCCTTGCAATCTCGTACATGGTGGGAATCTTGTTGAGACATTGCTCCTTTGTTTTCAATGATGAAGCTTCTTCTCCATCTCCATCTCCATCATCCATGTCTCTATCTACCGTACCTTCATCATTGCTACCAACAAGCAAAGATCCTTGAATGAAAGTGAGGATATCCTCATATCGAATAGGAACATTGTAGGATGCGGGTTGATGTTGTTGATTATTGTTGGTGTCGTCGTTGTTTTTAGTGTGCTCTAAATTTGTGGTTGATGTCGATGGCTTCTTTGCAGTTGCGAGTACAGAGACATTGTCATTAACGTGAGTTTTGATAGCGCTACATGCACGAACGTTTGCTCTTTTCATTATCTTGGCATGAGACCTGAGATCGGTGTCAGCAAGTGGCCGTGATTCTAAGGCTTGTGGCACACCCTCGTCATTCATATTCTGGAAGAAGTCGCTTATGTCAATATCAAATCCATCATCTTTGTCTACGGAAGTGTCGCTAACAGCTGAGCCAGTCGTTCCCGTTCCCAAGATGTGAATGTCCCCGCTCCTCACTAAATCAACCGGCCCAGCTACCACTGAGGGTGCAAAATCCGACGGCACAGGATCGCCAGCTAGAGAGGAGAAGTACATCCCAGCTGGAGAGTGAGAGACACCACCTGCCGACAATAAAGCAGAAGGCATCTCACCATATCCTTCTCTGGAAGCTAAGGATAGTCCAACAGGCAAGGTAGTAGTCACAACATTGTTCTGAACCTCATTTCGATGAGATGACTGGTGCAGAGGAACAGCAGCTTGACTCGCTCCTTGCTGTTCTTCCTTTGGGAGCATCAAATCCATGCCGAGAACATCCATGTCGAAGTAAAAATTATGAGCCGAGCAAGCATTTTAGTGCATAACACAATATCATGATTGGTCTGGAGCAACACAGGCAGAATGCAGTGAAAAATAAGAATCCAGGATCTTTCGATTTGACAGGCAGTAGTACAAAATACAATACTTAATCTACAGTGAAAAAAAATTATCCAGGATATTTCAATTTGAGGGGCCGAACAGCTGCTACCTTCTTGGAGTCGAAGAGCGCAAGCCCCCCTAACGCCAACCCAATTAAGACTCGGCAAACAAAATATCCTAAGGGATATAATTATATAAACAATAGAGTGTGGTAGAGAAAGGTGTTAAAATTATGCTCAAAACAAATTTCACCCCACAGTTTTTGTATTTGCCCCAGTCTATTCTCACATTATCCAAAGTTTGAACTAACCAAAAAGCGAGAATGAGGCCTCTTTGGTGGGGAACCCCCCTATGTACAAAAAATCTGGCTAGCTGATTCCTACCCATGTACAGCCCACGTACAGAAACGTTACATACAGACGCGGCCACGCACGCTAGATACGATATCCATAGTGAGTTTTTTGAGGTTATTTTGGCCCTTGATGGACAAATTTGTCCATCAGCAAAATACTAGTGTCCGCTATGTAGTAAAAACAGTAATTGTTAGACCAAGGGAACCCACATATCGCATGGACACTAGTAACCCATCACAAAACCACCATGCCGCTACAAGAAGACAATGCCTTTAACACCATAAACCATAAGCCTACTGACCCCCAAGTATTGTCCCTAGACCAATTTTCAACGTAGAATCGAATGGTGCAGTCGGTTGGCTTCGATATTTAGCATGTGACGACGTATTTGGTCACTAAATGGAACTTCATCATAATTCGAGCATGCGTCAGAGGGTCAATGTGGGGCAATTAAACCATGGTATTATTGAAGCTATAGAGTACCACCCCTCCATATCCTTCATAAAACTATCCTACGTGAGTGGAGGCCATAATTTGTGCCAAGGTCATGCATGTCACTCCCTTTATTGAGGTTCTGGACACCATTACGGCAGCCATCAAGATGCTACAGGGACTTAAATGTCTTTAATTTATATGATATCAAGGCTTACACGACATATAGTGTATCTGCATCGGAGACTGTGGTTATGCTCATTTGAGGTGGTGCATGCCAACAAAGTATCACTTAGAAGGGTCATTACAGATTACTGCTGAATAGGTCAACAGCATATTCATACTCTTTACAAACTATTTTGGGCAACAGCACATTTCTGAGTCATCATTTATAAGTGGGCAGTGTAGATGATCATTTATTGCCATGAATATTGCCACTATAACGAAAGAAGTCGACTGATTGTGCGTGTTATTTGAAATTATTCGAACTTGATAGCATCATGTATTTCAACAATAATGATTTGTTATTGGTAGTGTCAAGATGAAGGTCACCAAATTATTGTTCCCCCTCGCTCTTATAGTATAATAACTAAGATTTCTGCCTCGTACAACGTCTCTCCCCATTTTGTCTCGTCAATAACCACCCAACAGATGTTGTGAATAGCATTTTCATATCTTTCAAAACAGGTAGATACTCAAGGATTATTTTGTTGACATAGCTCATGGATAGTCCAACCTGGCGGAAAATCAAAGCTGATTATTGTTTTGATCATTGAGGGTGGCAGTATCAGTAACAGGGAAGCGAAACGCCTTCAAATATAACGATGACATCGTCTGCAGCGTCGTCCGAGCAAACTTTCTCGGCCCTACTAACGTATCAACCGACACCGACGACCGCCCCATAATGCCGCCATGGTGCAGATACCTTCCTTACATATCATTACATGATTTACACCACGGCTTCCATTGATTTGTTGTGTTATCCGCCCCAACATTTAATGTGCATAAATAATATCTTGCTGCGATCGATGTCCTCATTTTTTGACACTACACGCTATATTTTGAATAATTCGCCACCTACAACGCCGACCGGCGGCTCCAACGAAAGCTCATAACATTCGCTAACAGACTATGACCGGTAGTTGCAGTGCCTGGTCTCCCATGGGGTGTAGAAGTGCCATGATGTAGGCCGTAGGGGGTGTAGGATAGGTGTTGTGGGATTTAGGAAAATGTAGAAGAGGTTCTGTAGATTAGCCACAAATACTAGTGTCCTTAATTATTCGTCGTATAAATCGTTGCATCTGGAAGGGGGACACCTAGGAAAACCGTGATGGACATATATGTCCATCAAGGGGGCTTGATGGACATATTTGTCCATCAAGACTCACTATGGATATAGAGCTCGTCAGATTTCCGCAATAACTCTAAGCTTTGTCGAAGCTTGGATTGTATATTGTGAGAGGGAAGGCAAAGTAAGTCCTAAGACCATTTGTTTTGGCTCCTTTTTCATTGGACAAATAAAATGACCAAGGTCACAGTCACAACTCACAACTCCTATGACTTAGGAGTATTAAATTTACTCACGAGTCTCAAGTCTCAACAGCAGCGCTGAACAGCCTTTCTTGGACTTGGTCGTACGAACGCATTTAAACCCCCAAAACCCCGCCAGTGCAAATTTGAATTGCTTCTCTATCAGCTAAGCAAGTGAGCAGCAGCCGGGCTATCTATCTATCAGCAATTGCTGGAGATGCAGCGTCGGTGTTACAAGCACGAGCAGATGCATCTCTTTAGAAGAGAGAATCATTGACCAATTGTTACTCTTGTTTTTATGCGGCAACCATGATCAACACGAGAACACAACATGTACTTTTATGTGCATTATGTGCGCTCCTCCTCTTCGTTGTAGAAGTCGCAGCAGCCGACGGCAGTGGTGTTGACGAAGTCATCTCTAACCGTAGACGTAGATTGAAACATCTTCGGTCACGACGTAATCTCAAGGGCGCTCCTCTCAATCTATTTCAACAAAGTCAAAGCACTGCAGCAGAGGAAGTGGTGGCCACGTCACAACAACTACGAGGGCGCAATGATGATGATCAGCCTCCTCCCTCACCAACACCACCCCTCAATCTCTTCAAACAAACCAGAATAATAAACGGAGACGTCGTCGAGGGAAAGAATGGTGCGTACCCCTTTCAAGTTCAACTCGGTTGGGGGTACTGCGGTGGCGAATTGATTGCGCCAGACATAGTCCTAACGGCAGCTCATTGTATCGACGGTGGAAGTCCTTCGACGGTGGACATTTGGGATGGGAGCGAAATGACGAGGAGACCTGTGGAGAGGGGTGCAGTGCATCCAAATTATAGCAACAAACAATTACATGATGACATTGCTTTGATGAAGTTGACAGAGCCAGCGTTAGCGGTTAAAGAAGTTAATGACGGAAGTAAAACTTATTGGGAGCTAGTGGATGACTATGATTGGGTAGAGATCCCGCCCTTAATTCGCTTACAACGCTATCAGACTCCATCCCAATGCACATCCCTTTTTGCTCAAGGGCTGGCGGAAGACATCACCACTATGACCGTGATTGGTCATGGCACCACAGAAGGGGGCAATTTGTCAGAGGAACTTCGTGAGGCAGATGTACATTATGTCACTAATTCGGTTTGCCAACAACAGTATGTTAATGTGCCGATTACAGATGACATGCTTTGTGCCTCTGATACTGTGGATGAGCAGGATGCATGTCAGGGTGACAGTGGTGGACCGCTTTTTACCAGGCTACCTGCTGGTGACTATCAGTTGTTAACTTTGGTTGGAGTGGTCAGTTGGGGCGAAGGTTGTGCTTTAAAAGAGTTTCCAGGGGTATACTCTCGTGTGACCGCAAATGCGGATTGGGTTGATGAAGTTGTTTGTGGAGCTAATGGGTATTCTCCAAAGAGTTGCACTGCAGATGGGAAGATACGAGATTTTGCACTCGACGCGTTGGTGGCGAATAACACACGCCGTCGTACACAGGACGTGTCTACGAACATTAGCAGGACTTTGGCTGATGAACTTGTAAAAGGGGTAGACTATGCAGGTCCAGCAACACTTAAGGAAGAAGTGTGTGAGCTCCTTGGTGGCAATGCTGACGAAACCCTCTCTCCTTCCTCGAGTAGTCCAAGCACATCAGATAGTCCTTCCCATGCTCCTATCATTCCGCCCTCGATGAAGCCTTCAGTATCACCTTCGAGCCGTCCCTCTCATGCACCTATCATTTCGCCCTCGATGAAACCCTCCGTGTCACCATCTCTCAAGCCAAGTACAACTCCATCTGGTTCACCGAGTAAGCCACCCGGTAAATCTCCCACAAAGAAGTTCATTACCAAGGACAAGAATGCGAATCAGAAGGCTAAGGGTATCATGTACCAACTGCAGGCTGAAACAGGAGATGTAATCATTGAAAGCATCTCTTTCCAGAAAAGAGATGACAAGGATACTAATGTGGAAGTCTACTTTCGACTTGGCTCGTATGAAGACTTTCCAGGCAAAGGCATGAATGCATATGACTGGGGACCGCCCGTCTTCGATGGTATTCCTGCCAAAACTCCCAGTGGTCTGAGAGAGGCAGTTCTGGATGACGTTCTGACCATCCTAGAGGGTGAAATGGCATCAATTTACCTCTCGGGCAAGAAGGATTTCATGTTTCAGAAAGGAGGGCAAGAGTTTACAGTTTCTGATGATGCAGGAGACTTCAAGGTATTCACAGGATCGGCTATGAAGAAGCCCTTTGAACAAAGATTGGCGAGCGCCGACTTTGTCGGAGAGTTCACTTACTACACCTATACAAGACCTACCAAAGTGACATCTACTCCTTCATTTTCTCCTTCATCTTCGCCTTCATTGTCACCTTCATCTTCGCCTTCATCTTCAAAACATCCAACTCTGTCTCCCACATCTACTCCTTCATTGTCTCCTTCATCTTCAAACCTTCCAAGTCTGCCTCCCGACGAGGATACAAGTTCACCTTCCATGTTGCCGTCGAATCTTCCATCTTTAACTCCGTCAGAAGGTCCATCTTCATCTCCATCAGAAGATGGCCGTGGTGGTGGCCCCAAAGAATATAAAACGCCCAACGTAAATAAGGCAGGAGCTGGTTCCAAAGGAGTAATGTTTTCGATCACTGCAAAGTCGAAAGAAGTTAGCATTACGTCTCTTGGTATGATGGGGACAGAAACCAAGGAATCGAATCTTTGGATATACTATCAAAATGGTTCGTATGACTTTGACGCAATGGACGAGGATGAGTGGATTGAAGCCTTCAAGGGCAAAGTTGTGCTTGACCGAAATGAGCTTGTCGATGTTGAGTTGGCCGAAGAGATTGTCATTCCTGCAGGCGGAACTGTTTCTTTGTATGTATTGAGTAAGAAGGGGTTTGTGTACACGAAATCTTCTGCTGATGAGTTTGACATTTATGCCGCAAGTGAAGACTTCTCCATGAGGGTAGGAGTGACGACGAAGAAGGAGTTCGAAAAACCGGAGAAGTTGGCAGAGTTTGCTGGTCGCATCATGTATCAAACAAAAGCGTAGACTGGAGAGCTGAGATGAGGATGAATGTCAGCTTGTGTGGTCTGGTAATTATTGCACAGTGCATGAACATAAATCTTGTGCTGGACATTAATTACTACTGTGTTATCCTCCTAAGTAAAACAGACAATTGCAGTTGAAGAGCTGGTCTCAGTACAAGAAACAAAAATTATTAGTGGCAGCTTCATTTAATTGTACTATTTCTTCCATGTAAGAGGTTTACATATTGCAAGGCCAGCACCTTCCTCATCTCAGCCTTAATAAGTACAAAGTAGCGTGAACGCACCCTACAAAAGGTCTTCTGTCATATCTGGGAGTCCTCTTCAGAGGGACTCTGCAGATATCTGAGTCCTTCAAGTGACTCAGACAGGTGTCGGAGGGACCGATGATACCAGTGGCAGACTGCCGAGATATTGTGGCCGTATAGACCGATAGGGTTTGGCTGATAGAGGCCATTGGCAGACTGCCAAGATATTGGGGTCGTATAGACCGATAGGGTTTGGCTGATAGAGGCCATTGGCAGACTGCCAAGATATTGGGGTCGTATAGACCGATAGGGTTTGGCTGATAGATAGAGGCCATTGGCAGACTGCCAAGATATTGGGGTCGTATAGACCGATAGGGTTTGGCTGATAGAGGCCATTGGCAGACTGCCGAGATATTGGGGCCGTATAGACCGATAGGGGTTGGCTGATAGAGGCCAGATTTACTATGCTGACTTTTAAATGACTACTGCTGGTACGGACCGACATGGTAGCAATAAAAAAGATGAACAGCTATAGGATTGTTCTACACGATATTGGTGCTTGATGAACAATGTCCATGGCTGTTCTCTCTCTCTCAACATCCCTTCTGTCTGTCCCTAACGACCAGAGCGATGCGAGAAGCCGGAAGAAAGAGAAGGAGAAAGACAGGTGTGACGAGATCCGATTTCGTGCGGGCCAAGTCTACCTGTGATGAACGATCGGTCAGACAGACGAAAAAGACCTCTCTTTTCACTGTCACTCAGGTATTCGAGCTGTCGACGACGAGGTAAGTACCAGTACAAATACCGGTTTTTATGTGTATGGTACTTAGAAATATTTAAATACCGCATCAAGTGCGAAGTTCAAGCCTACCTATTACCCACAAGAAGCGCGGACACTTTTGTGTAAGAAGCCTGCGTCTGCGTCTGAGGCGAGCAAGCGAAGCAGGAAGCTATTTGGCAGTCCACATGTATTCATCTAAACCTCTATCTGCAACATCCATGTGATTGAAGGAGGCCGGTACTTACTTATGTAGAGCCCCAGCATCATTATTCAATTGACTTGGAGAGTTGCATAAGTTAGTTCCTTCAAGCAAAACAATCTGCTCCAAATGAGTCACAGGTCGGGTCATCATTGACAAGAGGTGTTTGCAGAGATGACGACACCGAGGACGCAGCTCATCGTCAAAGTATTACTTCTATGTGCATTGACTTTTCATGTCAGCGCTGAAGAAGATGATATTTATCTCCGTCGTCGTGGACTGTCTTCTTCGAATCATCGAAGACGTCCTCACGACGAGCAGCCGCAGGGGGTCATCACAAGAGATGACTACGGAAACATGGTTGAAGTAGCAGCTGCCGCAGCCGCATCTCAACTGCAAGAACAAGAGGCATCTCCCCAACAAACAACAGTTTCATTTCGTCCACAGCAAACAAAAATTATTAATGGAGACCATCCAGACTTGGGCGACGCTGCCTATCCCTTTTTTGCGCAGCTTAGAATAAAGGGGGAGATATTCTGCGGTGGCCAATTGATTGCGCCGGATGTAGTCCTAACGGCGGCTCATTGTATCGAAGATGGGTTGCCATCAAAAATGACAGTGACAATTTGGAACGGGAGTTTTATGCAAGACAGAATGCCGCAGAAACGTGATATACATCCAGATTATGACTCATCTGAACTCATTAATGATCTTGCTTTAATTAAGTTGACGTTGCCAGCCTTAGCGGTTAATGAAGTTAATGATGGAGGTAGAACTTATTGGGAATTAGAGGATGACTATGATTGGGTAGAGACCCCACCCTTAATTCGTTTACAACGCTATCAGACACCATCCCGATGCACGTCTCTTTTTGCTCAAGGGCTGGCGGAAGACATCACCACTATGACCGTGATTGGTCATGGCACCACAGAAAAGAATAAGATGTCTGGTGAACTCCTGGAGGCCTCCGTCCATTACGTCCTAAATTCAAAATGCGATGAACAGTATGGTAGTACGCCGATTACGGATGACATGATTTGTGCCTCTGACATTGTAGATGAGCAGGATGCATGTCAGGGTGACAGTGGTGGACCGCTTTTTACCCGGCTACCTGCTGGTGACTACAACTTATTCACCCTCGTTGGAACGGTCAGTTGGGGCATCGGCTGTGCTTTAAAGAAGTTTCCAGGGGTATATTCTCGTGTGGCCGCAAATACAGATTGGATTGATGAACAGGTTTGTGGAACGTTTGGATATTCTCGAAAGAGTTGCACTGCAGATGGAAAGATACGAGATTTTGCACTCGACTCATTGACAGGGGCAACAAGTGTATCTCGTCGAACGAAGAAGAATTTCGCTTCATTCAACGCAAGAGCTGCTCTCTACGGTGAAAAACTCAAGGAAGAAGTGTGTGAGCTTCTTGGTGGCAATGCTGACGAAACCCTCTCTCCGTCCTCGAGTAGCCCTAGCACATCAGATAGTCCTTCCCATGCTCCTATCATTCCGCCCTCGATGAAGCCGTCAGTATCACCTTCGAGCGGTCCTTCCCATGCTCCTATCATTCCGCCCTCGATGAAACCCTCCGCGTCACCTTCTATCAAGCCAAGCACATCCCCATCTGGTTCACCGAGTAAGCCACGTGGTAAATCTGACAAGAAGAAGTTCATTACCAAGGACAAGAATGCGAATCAGAAGGCAAAGGGTATCATGTACCAACTGCAGGCTGAAACAGGAGATGTAATCATTGAAAGCATCTCTTTCCAGAAAAGAGATGACAAGGATACTAATGTGGAAGTCTACTTTCGACTTGGCTCGTATGAAGACTTTCCAGGCCAAGGCATGAATGCAAATGCCTGGGGACAGCCCGTCTTCAATGGTATTCCTGCCAAAACTCCCAGTGGTTTGAGGGAGGCAGTATTGGACGACGTTCTTACCATTCCAAAGGGCGAAATGGCATCCATTTACCTCGCGGGCGAGAAGGAGTTTATGTTTCAGAAAGGAGGGCAAGAGTTTACAGTTTCTGACGATGCAGAAGATTTCAAGATATTCACAGGATCGGCTATGAAGAAGCCCTTTGACAAACGAATTATGAACGCCGACTTCTTCGGAGAGTTGACTTATTACACCTACATAGAAGCTATCAAAGTGACATCTGCCCCTTCATTGTCGCCTTCATCTTCAAAACACCCAACTCTGCCCCCCAATGAGGATGATACAAGCTCGCCTTCCATGTTGCCATCGTCATCTCCATCAGAAGATGGCCGTGGTGGTGGCCCCAAAGAATATAAAACGCCCAATGTAAATAAGGCAGGAGCTGGTTCCAAAGGAGTAATGTTTTCGATCACTGCAAAGACGAAAGAAGTTAGCATTACGTCTCTTGGCATGATGGGGACAGAAGTCAAGGAATCGAATCTTTGGATATACTATCAAAATGGTTCGTATGACTTTGACGCAATGGACGAGGATGAGTGGAATGAAGCCTTCGAGGGCAAAGTTGTGCTCGACCGAAATGAGCTTGTCGATGTTGAGTTGGACGAAGAGATTGTCATTCCTGCCGGCGGAACTGTTTCATTGTATGTATTGAGTAAGAAGGGTGTTGTGTACACGAAATCTTCTGCTGATGAGTTTGACATTTATGCCGCAAGTGAAGACTTCTCCATGAGGGTGGGAGTGACGACGAAGAAGGAGTTCGAAAAACCGGAGAAGTTGGCAGAGTTTGCTGGTCGCATCATGTATCAAACAAAAGCGTAGTCTGGAGTGTGAGATGAGGATGAATGTCAGCTTGTGTGGTCTGGTAATTATTGCAGAGTGCATAAATCTTTTTCTAGACACTGTACAACATGAGGAGGATTGTCAACTTTTGATGCTTTCATCAAACTACTTTCGCTTCAATATATTATGATTGGGTTGTAAAGAGAGATGTTCCTACGAATGCTACATGAAAAGCTGAAAATTGACACGAATAATCATTAACGTTAAACCCTGTTTGTATGTTCACATCGTTGGTTGCCTTTTACCGGTTGATCCCGGCACTACAACATCATAGCCCCCTCCTCTATCATAGGCGTATGTTCCCATTATTATTTAGGCAAGCGTCCTCATCTCATTGTCAAGTCCACTAACCCCCTTGCCATTCATCCCACTAAATTCAGTGACCCAATTATTGTCACCCGAACTGCTCAATTTGTCCACATAGGATTGAATCGAAGCATCCTTCCCATTATTCAATGATGATCCTTGATTCATGGGAATAGTATTCACTACTTTGGATTGGACACTTCGAAGGACTTTCCCTGGTTCGGTAGCTACAGATTGGACAGTCTTGAGGACTCTTACCGGCTCCGTTGCCACCTTTTGAAGAGTATGAGTTAGACTCACGTTTGGTGGTGCTGATCGATCAAACCGATGAGCTGTAAACTGTACATTCTCTCCTCCTTGATGTGCACCACCATCACCAAATTGGATAGAATGACCACAATGAACCCATTCATTCCCAGAGGGTATACTCACAAACGAATCATGTGCCTTCTCTACCCGATAAAGTCGCAAATTCGGTACCGAATGTACCAATTGTCTCCACTCCTCACCACCAATACGCGGACAGCCAAAGGTATGACAAAGAACTCTCATTTGTGAATTGTCCATGGCATATCGCAGTGAGGCTATCGTGGCCATGGCACCTCCAAAGCTGTGCCCTGTCATGACAACGTCAAAGAATGGTTTGCGAGTGGTCAAGTTGGCGAGGAGGAATGAGAGAGCCTTTTCGAGCGATGTGCTAAAGTAGGCTGATTGGAATGAAGTGAGGATGGGCACCTTTTGTTTTTCCTCATCAAGGACGGAGGATGCTACACACAATTCAATAGTCAATGTCAATGCAACACAGTGATATGAAGAAATCAGCAACGTTAGCAATGAATGATCAACAACACAAAGACACTCAATCTCAACATCCAGCATGCTGCCGCGTCTCACTCTTACCTTCCCTCCCAAACAAATTACTCTTGACGGGCCTAGCCTGAGCCGCAGTACTCCCCCTAAAACAAACAATAATCTGTCTCAAACTCTCACTACTAAACACACATGCTTCCATCCTCTCACCACCTCCATCACCACCTCCACTTCCACTTCCACTAATTGTATTCTCATCCTTGTTGCTGTTATTCACTCCCTTGCCACCATACTCACGAAAGAAGCCCTCCACCACCAAATCATCCTTACACTCCAACACTTCTTTCACTACATTGCGATGACAAATACCCGCAATCATTGGATCCTCCTCGGAACTTTTCTCATATTCCTTTTCCAATGTCGACCGAGTAATACCACTCAACATGGCAAAATTAAAATCACGTTGGACGGCTGTGTACCCATTCATCAAATTACAAATCTTGGCATGGGCGAGTACCTCCTTTTTGGTTGGTAATTCAATTTGAAAGTCAGAGGGGTCCAATTCGGTAGAGGTCATTCGATACATTTCCATCCCTTCAAAGCCAGTGGTTAGGAGATTCATTTCGTCTGGGCCGGAGGAGGTGGTGTCGACGGCATGACTTGCGTAGTAGTGTCGTGGGGGTGTTAGTTGCTTCGTAAGCTTCTTGCGAGCGGAACGTTTTGGTTTGGGGAGATTGGGTGATGGGAGGGGGACTGTGCGACGGAGCTTTTTGTTGGGTGTTGCGGATGGTGGTGGTGGTGCAGATGATGCTTGTGGTGGAGGTGGAGGAGGAGGGATGACAATCTTGTCATCTTCCTCACTGCCCGTGGAGGAAGAGTTTGAATTCATTGTCAAGTAACCACCACCGCCAGTATTATTACCACTTTGAAGCTCCGCACTGCTTTCACCACTATTACTCGAAGAAGAAGAAGAAGACAAGTCTTCAAAGATTTGCTTCTGCGGAGTCAACTTGAATCGACTAGGAGTACGACGATGACTCGGCTTCTGATTGGATGCAGAAGCGCTGATTGTCAACTTGGTATCTGTATTTGATAGTGCCCAATTCAAATCTGCCGTGCCAGTGGTGGTTCTCATTGGAGTGTTGGTAGTTGCAGTAGTAGCAGTAGTGCTAGGTCTCGTAGGCGTCGAAAGCATGTTTGCAAACATCATGGAACCAGAGGTACTGCGCTTGTGCTTCTTGGTAGTTGTTGCCGGTGTCCTCATTGGTGTATTATTATTATCAGCCTCTTTGTTGTTGGGTGTTGGGAACAATCTAGAAACTGACGAGGGATTTCGTCGATGCTTCTTCCCCTTTTTGGTGGTGGATTTGATGGGTGTTCGATAGGATGTTTCGAGTGAAATCATGGCCGAGAGACCACATGGCTGTTCTTGATGATGATGTTGTTGTTGTTGTTGTTGAGATGTAGTAGTTGAGTCACGTAATCCTCCTGGTGTGCAAGTCTTGTTGTTGGTAGCTATGCGTGCTGGTGTGCCTCGTTCTGGAGTAAATGGTGCAGCAAGCGCAGCAGCAGCAGCAGCAGCAGCGTGACCATGATGATGATGATGATGATGATGATGATGATGTTGAGAAGACTTCATGGGCGTACAAGAAGATGAATTGTTCAGACGATTCTCCTCATTATGAAAGGCAGCAATAAGCTGTTGATGATTCTGTTTCATTTGCTTGCCAGTACTCTGAGGGAGGAGAGGAGGCTGAGCCATCGTAGTATTATTTCCAACATTGGGCGAGAAGAGATTCTTTCTAGGGACACTGTTCACAACATGATGATTCACATGACTATGATTGTGGTTGACGCCTCCTCCCATGTTAGTTTCCGCATAATCGCTTCCAAAGCGATTGGCGAATCGACCAGGCCGTGGCGCCGTCATGATTTCGTTGGGATGTGACTGATGAAATTGATTATTCATTGTTGTTGGTTGTAATAATGATGATACTTTGGATTGGGTCAATCAATGAACATACATGTTCGTTCCGGGTTTTGACTTCACTTTGGTACGATTTGATGTCGGCATCAAATTTCATTTTTGTCGAATCGCCCAAAAAAATTCGATTTTCTGAGTTCGGGAAAGCGAATCTCTTCTCGCGCGAAAATCGACTTGACTCCACAAAAATCCGATTTTGGTGGTAAAGATGGTACGCACGTAGGAATTTGTAGTGAATTTTGCGGCTGGGCTTCTCTCCCTCCGATCTTTGGCCAAATCGTGCTCGATCATGATGTTGTGCACACAAAGTAGTTAGGTACTTAGGATAAGCAACCAAAAAACACAGTCCGTAACCATGATCACCTTCCGCTCAGGCCGAGGCTTCTTAGGCAGCCTCCTCTTGCTCTGCTCCACTACCATCAGCACAGTCTCCGCCCAACACGAACACGACTACGACTACAACTCCCAAAACGAACGAACCTACGGCCTTGACATCTCCTTCCCCATCACCACACCCCACGTCTCGACCAATTTTGACTACCTCCCCCACAACAATGTCGAATATGCCTCACCCTCACATCCCAACTACGTACCCGTACCACATGAATTCAAAAACATGGCATTGCAACGACTAGGCGATCGACAATACTTTTATGATCATTTCATGGAGGGGTGTCGTCATCACTATGCCACGCATGCAGATTACTGTGATGAAACGGAAGAAGAACGTATGGATATGAACTTGCGTCAACCAGGATCAATGTTGAATTATACCAAATTGGGCTTTGCCAAAGTGACCGCACCTAAAAAAGTATTTGCAGCCATACAAAAATTTTGGAATGAAAATCATGGTGGTGGGAATGAATCTCCCGAAGAGTGGGATGAGGGGAACACTTATACGAATCATTGGGAGGCACCTACGTTCATGTTGAATATCGAAGATGATAAATTTACAGGGGGTGGACAAAAATTGCGAAAGTTGATTTGGGATGGAGCAAAGAAAACTTTGGAGGAGTGGACGGGGCAGACGTTGCAACCGTGTAGTTTGTATGGGATTAGGAAGTATACGGAGGGGGCGGTGTTGGCGCCTCATGTGGATCGGTTGCCGTTGGTGACTTCGGCGATTATTAATGTGGCGCAGGATTTGGATGAGCCTTGGGTGAGTGGAGTGGAGTTTGTGTGTTTTGTAGGATGTGTTGTTTGTACAGACAATGTTGTCAACTTTATCATCATTAGTTTGAGTGTGCTTGATTCTGTTTACTCACTGACATGATGATGCTTCTTCCACAATTACTACACATTTACCAAACCAACGATCGAAACAAACAAACCAAACAATTAACAGCCATTAGAAGTGTACGGACACGACGGCATGGCCTACAACATTACAATGCAACCAGGAGAAATGATCCTCTACGAAAGTCACTCAGTAGTCCACGGAAGACCCTTCCCACTCAAAGGACGATACTACGCCAATGTCTTTATCCACTTTGAACCAGTTGGACATTCGGTAGATCATGGATTCGATCCGGATGATGAAACACACATGGCAACGATTCAAGATATAAAATCGGGATTTAACAAGGGGTTGCCTCCGTACATTATTGATGGATCACTCGAGGCAGCTGTGTGGAGGAGAGAGAATCCAGATCAATGGGAGCACAAGGCGAAATATGAGGCGGATGAAGCAGAGGGGACTGGTGCCAATGGGGCACATTATGCATCGAACATTGGTGATGTGGAGACATTGACTTGGATTATTGAAAATCCACAACATCGAACGGATTTGATTCATGAACATGATAATAATGGTTGGCTTCCGATTCATGAGGCTGCGAGGGGAGGTCATGAGGAGATTATTGAGGTGCTTGTGGATAATGGGGTGGATATTAATGAGAGGACTGATTTTGGGGATGGGCAGAGTGTTTTGGCTGTGGCGTATGATTATTTTGAGGAGGATCATCCGTTTATTGAGTTTTTGCTTACTTTGGGTGCAGAGGATTTGGAACCTGAAGAGGAATTATGATTGACTTCTCGTTGTTGAGTTCCATGTTTGCTTGTCATGAACATCTGCTCGTTAGATTATTTGACTACTATGATGTTAAGATAGCGTTGTTGCGTGAAGTATGAACGATGCATTAATATCGTAGGATTTGATTGTTATCATACAAAGCAATAAGAGTTCCAATCTATTCAACTTTACTAAACGTTCCTTCAACAGCCAGTCTCTTCAGAGGAGGCGAAGGCGACGATCCAACAGCAGTACCAAACCAAAGTGTTCCAACCGTATACTCTTCCTCAGCAACAAACCCAACAGCCTCTGCAAACTTTGGATCAAAGTTCACAGGACCCGTTGTCCACTTTGTCCCAATCCCCTGTGAGTGCAATGATAGGCACAAATTCTGTACGGCACAACAGCATGCTGCATAATCTTCTCTTGCCAAGCTTGTCGGATCATTAAAATCACCACTATTATCACCCTTCTTACATGTTACAACTAGCCATCCAGGCATCTGTAACCATCGTTTCAACTTTTTCTGTCCCGCTTCCTCACCCTTTTTGGATGCCACAATCTCTGCATTCAATTGACACACTCTTTCGATTGATTTTGGTCCCAGTAGGTAGAATCTCCATGGTTCGGTTCGCTTGTGATTTGGGGCATAAATTGCTGCCTCGATGGATCTTTCGAGGGCTTTCTCCCAATTGTCTGGGAGGGTTGGTTCAAATTCGTTGATTGTTCGGCGTGAGAGGATGTTTTTGTGTACTTCTCGTGATCGTGCTTCTGGTCTAGCGTGGAGTTGGCTTGGTTGTTTAGCGGTGGTGGTTTGTGTTGTGAATGCATTGACGGCAAGCAGTTGGGTTGTAGTAACAAGTGTGTATATTATTGACCTCATCTTTAGCGGCTGCTCTTTTGCGTAATATAATATCTGCTCTTGCTCTTTCTATCGTCGGCTATTGATTTGAAGCGTTTTTGTTGTGGCAGTGGCGCGTTTGATGGGCGAGGTTGATGTCATGGTTGTTTGCGTCTTCCTCTGATTCCTTGCACTGCGCTGGCTGAGTCACATACTAATTCCCATGTGAAGCTTCACGTGAAGCGATCTTAAGAGGTTGAAGAGGAAGAGATGAGACCAAAGCTGCCAAGCTGGTATGCTACACCACCACTACCATTCAAGTACCAACAGCAAACAATACTCTCAATAAAGATGATGCCTATTCCAACATCGACGCTACCCCTCTCATTGATACTCCTCTTTGTCGTGCTACTACGACAATGCACAGCATTTTCAACAACATCTCTTAGACTACAAAAATCAACAACACAACAACCAACATCATCACAATTATTCCTCTTCAACTTTCCCTCAGCCGGAGGAGGAGGCGGAGCAAAAGCACCAACATCCACCGCAAATCGAGACAATGCCGCAATCGCCGCCATTAAATCAGCATTACAAAAACCACGCAATCCACAATGTACATTGGTCGAATGTGAATTCCCTGCCCTGGCGGCATTGAATAAATTAGGCGATGGAAGTCTCCGCTCAGCCACTGAAGCAGAGGATGCGAATATAGCCTTTGCAAGTAAGTTGTGTGGCAAATTTGGATCTCCATTTGGGCCAAAAGTTAATCTGGTTGTTAGTTCTTCGGCGTCACGGTCGTTTATGGAGAAGGTTCAGAAGAAAGTTAACGGTGCATCCGTTTGTTCTGTGAAGGATCTTGCTTCGATGGAGTCGGTTAGTGGTACTTGTGTATTTTTGACGCCGAGTTCAAAGGCGGATTATCAGGTGGCAAGGAAATTGGGTGAGGGCGGTTGTCCCACTGTTATTGTGAATGGATTGTTCAAGGTGAGTTGGAACAAAGTTGTTGGTATATGGAAGTGAAAGTAAATAATGACATATTTTGAGGCATGTCTTTGATCTCATCACTCAACATATAACTCCACTTCATTACAATCAATTGACAGGATCAAAAGTCAGTCCCAGAATCAGCAACAATGGCATACTTTCTCAAACCCCTAACCTACAATTCACAAGTGGCTGGATTCCTTGTGCGTTCCTACCCTAGCCAATGGACTGTATTAGATGCGCAATCGGCAGTGTTGGGAACATTTACAGATGGAGAAATCTTGGTGCCTAGAACAAATACTCCAGATTTGAGAGCAAGTGTTAGGTTGGTGCAGAAGAGTGCTGATGAGAAGGCGATACGGGCTAGAACAATGCAATAATTTGTAGTACCGAATATTAGTTCCATGTATTTTGCACATTTGGCGTAAGTGTTTGAGACTTTTGTCCACACCGCCACAACCCAAACCACATTCTACCTCTCCTTACTTCCTATCCCTCTCCAACCAAGCTGGAGGCTCCACCACAGCCCTGGCCAAAACAATCATCACCCACACTCTTATGATTGTTTCTTGCTGGCCTCAAATTCTGCGATACGGGCTGCCTCTTTTTCACAGTTAGTTTTGTGCCTGGACCAATCAAATTTTTGGCACTCACGAGAACAATAAGTTACACTTCGGCATCGATCGCAATACATTGTTTTGCTGTGTTCCACTAGTCTATCAGGGCAATTGCATCGCGGGTTGAAGCAAAGACCCAATTTTGTGATGCTCTTCACTTCGTCGTATTTGTCATCCAAGCAGGAGCAGAGAATGCGCCTTTGGAAGAATCTTACAAGTGTGTGTTGATCGGATTTCTGCGCTTCGTGAATTTTGTTCCAACGGAATATAGCCTGAGTTTCTTTCAACTGAAATGCCATGTGTTGTTCGAAATACCTGGCAAAAGTAGCATTCTCCCTGGCGTGATTATAATCACCATCTAGAATATCTTGCGTTCCATAAAACAAGAAGTATGATATCACTGATTGCATCTTGGCAGAATCATACCACACGTCGGCATATTTATCTAGCGTAGCATTATGAGCTGCTGTGAGGCAACGCGAAAGTGAAGAGTCCCTGTCTCTAGCGTCACAGAATGATTCATTAAATGCGGTTGTAAAGTTGAATAGAAAGGAATGAAAGGTATCGGCAGCGTGCCTGCATTTTGCGTTGCCGGTCTGCTTCCACTGCTTCAATCTAACATTGTCCTGTTTCAATCGAGCAGTCTCCTGCTCCAATCGATCTCTCTCCTGTTTCAATCTAGCATTCACCTGTTCAGATCGATCTCTCTCCTGTTTCAATCTAGCATTCTGCTGCTCCAATTTCAATCTCAACCTATCACTCTCCTGTTTCAATCGATGACTCTCCTGTTTCAATCGATTTCTCTCCTGCTCCACCATGGTGGAGCATTCTCCATTCTCCTTCAACAATTTCAATCTAGCATTCTCCTTTACCAATCGATCAATCTCCTCTTTTAATCGATCACTCTCCTGCTCCACAGAAGCATCGCTGCTCTCTGCCGTCCATGCGGCACTGTGATAGATCGCTACTTGCCGTGGATGCTCCTTCCCACAGCTCCAGTGACCTATCGGTACTGGACGGTTTTGGTGACAGTTGCCACTCGTCAGCTAGTGACTTATCGATGAATAGAAGAGTAGATCCACCAAGAAAAGAGGTATTTATTGTTAAAACTTGATGTAAACTAGAGAGATGTTTCACTGACAGAGAATAAGTGAGCAAAGCGTCAACAGTACACTTCGACTACTTGGACTTCCGCCAAACAAAAGAGGCATCAAAGGCATGATCATCCAAAGGAATGATCGCGTCAATGACTGATTTAAGGTGTCACGCCTAAACCCGGATAGAGTCACTAACGGTAGTCGTGACGTCAGACCATCAGATGCAGCTGACCACGACACTCCTTCTCGGACAGTCAAGTAGCTTGAAAGAACTATTGACTTCTTACGAATGTACTGAAAGATAGCAATATCGGAGAGACTTGATGCGAGGAAAACCACGAACCAAAGACATTCATCAGCAATGGCCTTAAGATCTGGGCTGATGCGATGAACTGAAAGAACACAAGCTCCAAAGATTCTGTTAAGATATGATGCTCCTTCTGGAGACGAGATTCCAGTATCTTGGACTTGAGTTATGGAAGGAATTGATTTGGAGTAGATAACTTGCGCTTCGAAAAGATCTTCTTGAAGATGCAAGATGTCTTGAATATCTTCGTCAGATTCGCTGAAGAAGATTGAGCCACCATTGAAGAGTAGGGCAACGACCTTGGCACTTGCGAACACGCACGGATCACATTTGGATTGCTTTAGACCATGATCGACAAAGAACTTTGCAATTTTGCAATCAAGGAGATACGAGTGCGTCATAGGAACAAGTCGGTGCTTCTTCTTGATACGAGAGCCAAAACGAGAGTCAAGAATCTTGACTACGTCGACGGACATAACTGAACCGAAAAAGTTGCTTCGTTGAAGACGAGGCAAAAGGGAGGATTGAACTGAGTCTTGAAGAAAACTTGTCGGCGACCAAATGGAACTTGACGAGGACTGGTCATCAAAGAGACCGAAGAGAACCTTGTCACGAGGACAAATTTGACGAGACTCAACAGTTGGATACGGACAAACTACTTTGGATGGAAGAGACGCATCAATGTCAGCTGGCTGAGTAAAGTGTCCATCAGAAGCCTTGGAAGAGAATGCTTTCATATCTTCCCGACGATGGTAATGATGACATGAACTTTGCTTAGGAGTACCAGTTTCAGTTGAAGTTGAACCTTGAATACCAGATACGATGAACCCGACTGCTATCATGCAGAAGAGACCCAAACCGAAATACTTCACAGAGACCCAAGAGACATTGACGAATAGGATAAGACGATAGAGCTTGGACTTGGAAAATTCGAAGTATTTATCTCGAGAGCGAAGACGCCGAGTCCAGCTGTAGTTGATAGACTGAATGCTTTCTCCTCCTGATGCGAAACACGAAGCTCCTTCTGATGAAGTATCACATTGTAGAATGAAGTCGTCAACATGAGAATGTACGGTGAAGGGAGGATCCGAACCAGATGGAAGAAGAACCAGATGACTGAAATGGGGTGGCTTACGTCGAGGACGAGAGCCTGGGCGATGATAAACGTAGTAGAATGATAATGATGATAATGAGCTCCTTCTGAAACTATGCTTGCGAGATTTACGATGGGAGATCACATTTTTCTTCTGGACCGCGGGGCCCATTGAAGTTGAAGAGACGCCATTGAAGTTGAAAATCACATTCATATCGGAGGCATTCGGCATAGCCGAGATGACGGAGAGCAGGAAGACCAAAACTGATTCTGCGTAAAGAGCATAATGGAGATGGTCCATGTAAAGGTAGATCAGAAGGATGGCAACAACTAGGAAGAGCTGATAGGTGTGTTTCTTGCGTTGTAGAACTTGGTAGAGAGTTGAAAATGATATGGTAAAAGCTCGAAGGATGCTGAGAATGATCAAACCGAAACCGAAGAGAGACCACAACGATTGAAACGGGTTGTTCAAGAAGATGAACAGACGGTACAACATTGATAGAAGTAGATGTTGTAATCCAGGATTGATCGGGTCTACGGAGAGCATACTACCAAAAAGGATTATCCTTGATAGAAACCCGAGGTTGGAGTGGGTAGAGAGAGTAACTTTAAGACCTGAAGTTGTACTGAAGCGCGGAAGCATATCCCTTCCCACATGAAAGACGGAGCCTACAAACTCTTGCAGAGCTCCCCACTTGATAGCAGAGACTTGAATAGGTTCTTCATGTTGTGTAACACCGCAAATAACTGGAGCGACATTCTCAACACGAAAACCAACATGGTCAAGTTGATTTTGTTCGGTCCCAGACATTGAAACTCGAACTGAGTTGTCCACATCACATCTTACAAACTGCGAATGGACAACAGCACCAGACGGAATATCGATAAACGCTGGCGATGACGGAGGAACTTGTGCAGCAGCACTACATTCTCCTCCTCCTCCTCCTGAATCGACAGGCGGAGAAATAGACGAGACATCGATGCAACGTAGATCCTGACATGCCTTGAGAGCAGAAATCGGGGCTTCATAATCAAAAGTCGTGCCGACAGATACAGAACCAGACACAATAGACGGTACAGCAGTAGGTGCAGCCGCAGAAACACCATCCTGATCATCCGGAGGATCCAATGAAACACGAGCAGGCACAGCCACAGAAGCAACACCCTGATCTTCCGGAGGATCCACAGAGACACGAGTAGGCACTTCTTCAGAAATACGAGGAGGTTCATCCGTAGAAACAACACCATGATCTTCCGGAGGATCCACAGAAACACGAGTTGCAGACCCACACACCGCTGATAGCTTGAATTCAGCAAACAAGTCGACGAGCTTAGTATGCTCAGCCTTGGTGAGAGGAGTATCATTAATATCCGACTCCATCTTCGCTAGGAGAGCAGCAAAACCTTCTGCTCCATCATCAAAAGTAGTAGGCGAAGCAGAGGCTGAGTTGCTAGCATCACTGCTAGCGGGGGCAACAGAGGACATAATGTCTCGGAGCCACATTGGTGGTCTAGCCGCTGGGCTAGACGGGCTGCTAGCGACATAGCCAGCAGGGGCTTCATTAAGCCACAAAGGTGTGCTAGCCACTGGGCTAGGCAGGCTGCTAGCATTTCTAGCAGCAGCAGGGGCTGCATTGAGCCATGAAGAGGTGCTAGCCACTGGGCTAGTCGGGCTGCTAGCATTTCTAGCAGCAGCAGGGGCTTCATTGAGCCACGATGAGGAACTAGCCACTTGACTAGTCGCGCTGGCAACATTTCCAGCAGGGGCTTCGGGAGGGACAGCCTCTGGAAACCACATCAAATCACCATCCCAATCACGAGGAGCCTGAACAGACAAGGGCGCTTGAGTACGAGGAGGGGCGGTGGTCTCCTCACTTCGAGGAGTTACGGACTCCACACTTGAGACATCACTCACGATAGTTGGCGCCAACGGAGGGTCTAAGGGAGTCATAAAAGGCGACTGCATTGTTAACGGTGCAGAGGCGAATCTACTTACTTATATGCTTTTGACACAATGGAATCTAGCGGGTACAACTGAACTTGACGATGATGAATCCTTCAGGGGCCAATGTACTCCGAACGAGGTGTAGCTAGCACGCAAACTTCGGAGGAATGTTCAAAACTTAACTGGGTGAAAACTTAGGGTGACTACCAACGAAGGAGGCGGGTGATCAAGCCGACCAAACAACGGAGAGAAGTCGATGGGGTTGTTGCGATGGGCAGCAAACGAAGATAGCTCAGGGCATTCGAAGAGATACCAAAAGCTGACGAGGAAATAGCAACCTTATACACCAAGAAAGCGTAGTTGGGCTACTATAACCTGTGATAGATCGCTACTTGCCGTGGATGCTCCTTCCCACAGCTCCAGTGACCTATCGGTACTGGACGGTTTTGGTGACAGTTGCCACTCGTCAGCTAGTGACTTATCGATGAATAGAAGAGTAGATCCACCAAGAAAAGAGGTATTTATTGTTAAAACTTGATGTAAACTAGAGAGATGTTTCACTGACAGAGAATAAGTGAGCAAAGCGTCAACAGTACACTTCGACTACTTGGACTTCCGCCAAACAAAAGAGGCATCAAAGGCATGATCATCCAAAGGAATGATCGCGTCAATGACTGATTTAAGGTGTCACGCCTAAACCCGGATAGAGTCACTAACGGTAGTCGTGACGTCAGACCATCAGATGCAGCTGACCACGACAGGCACCGGACCGCTCATCGTTCGTCCAATTATTCCTCTCTTCCGCCTCATGTTCAGCCTTGGCTTTGGCCGCCTTCCTCACCTTCCCTTGGTTTCGTTTCCTCCCCATGATTTATTCAATCATGGTGCACGCTAAATGATTTTTCTTCATCGCACTTTCACTTGACACTTGCTCGATAGGTACCTCGAGTCCCGCTCTCGACGAATTTTTAAAATATTCGATATCCCAGATCTAAAAATGCCAGGCCGCCCCCTACCTGCCATCAAGCCAAGAAGTTGGTTGTGGATCCAGATCTGACGCCCGAACTCGATGCCGCTATGCTATACAAAGTTGGAAGACTCTTCAGGACCGGGCTCTTAGACCTTGGTTGCCGAGACTTAAGTCATTTGACTTTATTTATTCTTCCTATTTCGTGTCGGCTGGACTCAATTGTGTACTCCTACTGAGTTAGTAGGTGTCCTATGTGTGGTCTACACAGTCATTCAAGTAGGGTAGGGTAGCTTAAGAGTAGTAAGTAATGCATTACAATGTTTAAAACTATGACTATTGGCTGTTTTTAGCAAAAACAATGACTTTGCCTGCAAAGTAACCTTGTACCTTGCGAACGTTAGCACGAGACAGATGCAAGGCTTCTCTGGATTGGCGACGCAATTCTCCTACAGTTTTAGTATTAATTACTTCAGTATACAACCAGGCTCTACTCAAGAGAGAAGATAGAGAGAAGAAGATCCTGACGAGATGGCATGGTTGAGCTTGTGTGTGGGGCTTCAGGTTTATTTTGCTATATACTGGGTTTCATTTGCCTTGAGTCTTTAAGATTTCTCCTACCTCTGGGCAACATTTCTCTTTCAGACTAAGGTACCTGCTCTTCTTCTTCATGCAGTCACTCTTGCTTTACCGGTAAGTATGCAATACTACCAGAAGAGAGATCTCAGCACTTGCGCTTGCACCTCTATTCCAAGACGATAGGCATTCATTCTCCAGTTACTTTCTTGGAAGAGAAGATGCAGATAGAGCCGCGCATTCTTTAGGTCGTGCCCTGATGAGTGCAGTGTGGTTGCGATGACTCAGCGAGCTGGGAGTATTCCTCCTTCTCCTTCCCTTCTTTCACCGACTTCCGACTTCACACTTCACACTTTCGACTCAAGTTGAAGACCTTGACCATGGTATGAGCAAGATGTCGCCTACTCCACGTCTCCTGACGGCATCAGCCATTCTCTACTGCTTCTGTATAATCAATAATGCAGACTCCTACGCTCCTCCATCAAGAATAATACAAACGAAGGGTTGCTCCTTCTCTAGATCGAAGCACATAAATACACGGCTGAGATCTTCCAACACTGTTGAAGAGATAACATCTTCTTCTTCCGATACAAACACAACTCCGTCATTATCATCATCAACAACATTCTCTCCAGCAGCCACCTGGCACAAAAATCGCCGACGGAACATGCTTCAAACCTACGGATCTCAAATCACACCACTCGAACGTGATTCCAGCAGTAATACCCTGGCCCTATCCCTCCTCGCTCTATCCAATACTGCACTATTTTCATTAGCAGTGCTATGTGGAACTGCGTCATTATCAGTAGGTCAGATAGCACTATTGGCGTTGATTCCAGGAAGTATGTTTTCACTATGGACATTACAACTATTGCATGATTGTCTCCATGGATCATTATTGAATAAACGACAGCAAAAGTTTCTATTTGGTACAGTCAAGAGGAGAGAGTTGCAAGATGCCATTCTATTTTGGGGATCAATGCCTTCGGTATTTGGATATTATCTGTATTTAAAGTATGGACATCTAACTCATCACAGGTCACTGGGGAATCCACAAACTTCATCATTACAACAATTGTTTGACTCGTCCAATAAAGAGTTTGAAGATGGGGATGTATTATTTGTCGCACATCGAATGAAGCTCAAGGGAGAAGTGGGTCCAAAATTTACAATTGGGGGGAGGGAGATTACCATGTCCATTTCCAAGACTGGATTTAACAATTGGAAGGAGGATAAGCCACTTTGGAATGCGGTGGTGTTTTCAACATCTTTTATGTATGAACGGTTCATGCTCATGATCAATGATGTCGTAGTGGCTATTACGGGAAGGAATTACTTCTTTCCCAATAAACCTCAAGAGTTTCATAACGAATGTGCCAAGTATTGTCGATGTGCCATGATGGTACGTGGACTGTTGTGGAAGATGGCTGGGTGGAAGTCTCTTTTATTTTTGTACCTATCCGAGACATTGTGGTCGATTCCTCCCCATCCAGCTTGTGCCATGTTTGTTACCAATCACGGTTCCAATGTAGATGATGACGGTGGAGAGGGTTGTATCCCATCTTCATCGACATATGCTGGACGATGGTATTCACTCTTCACGCTTGGCACCAATTATCACTGTGAGCATCATGACTTTCCGACCATCCCACTCCATCGATTGGGTGAGCTGAGAAAGATTGCTCCAGAGTATTATAGGAAGGGATCCAATGACAATGTCTTTCGAATTATGAAGAAGGCGTTTTCCAAGCCTGAATTTTATGCGTGCATGGATGCTGGAGTTGTTCATTGAGACACTGATAATATATGAAACAAATGTTGTTCCTTGGAGAGAGGCAGTGTCTTTTTCTTTATCGACTATATTTAATGATATTACTAATATCCTTACCGCCTGTTTCTTTTTTATTATAAGCACATATGAAAGAGAACTTCAAACAACGCTACTATCTATCATCTACCCGCATCATGCAACATTGTAGGAGTGTTTCATTCATCCTCATCCCCAGCCAAGAATGGATTGGCAATTTCCTCTGTCCCTTCCTCTGGTAATACTAAACTGACTTGTGTCCCTCGGATGACTACGAGGCCCAATTTTCTTGTTTCACTTGTGACACGTTCGGGATCATCGGGGTCTATGATAGATGATTGTATTGTATATTATTGTATTGTCCACAGTAGCGGTTGTTGCATAATTTAATTCATATCGTGTGTGATATTAAATAGTCCATCAATAATCAACACCAGCAATAACCGCAGAGAAAAATCTAGATGAGCAGGCAAATACTACAACCAATAACAAGCGACATCACACAAATCTAAGTACATGATACTCACCTCTAATAAACTCTTCACAATCATCTAATACCAAATTAACAAGCTCATCATATCCACGTAATGCTCCTTTTAGCTCTCTCCCCCCGAGACATTTCACTCGAACAATCTGATCTACTAGCTGTTATGTATTTAATGTGTGGGATCAAGATGGTATCAAATATAGTAATGAATTAGTAAGCAGCTGCTGAATGCATCACACAATCATGATTTGAATCTACCATCATTCAAAATCTGACCTACTTACCTTGGCCAACTCCAAAATCGATTCCTTTTTACCACCTCCGCCGCCACGGCCACCGCCTCCTCCTCTTCCTGCTCCTGATGAACTCATTGTATAATTCTATTTGCGATGGCGATAGGCTCCTTCTTTGTTAGCACAGCAACGCAGTGAACAGTGAACAGTGAACAACTAACTCGCATGGATTGAGTGGGTTTAGGTTATTTGCTACGCACGTGAATCAAGATTTAAAGAGTCTGTCTTCGTCCGTCTGCGTGCAAAATCTTCGTCTCCACAATTTTGGACAATGGCGAAATCCATCACTACTAAACGCATGGTTGAGTAGCCAACCACAAACCATATCACAGTCCTGCATCGTCCCTGATCCACCCATAATATTGGGGGAGCTCCTCCTCTCTCTCTCTGCAGCCACCCATCATCTTGAATCATATTGTGACTCCATATCATGTGGACATTTCCCATCAGCTCCTCCTCAATCACCACCGACGATGCTTCCTCATCACCACCACCCATCACAATCGTCAAGGAGGTAGAACCAACCGCCTGTGAAACAGAATGCGCCGATCAACAAAAGGCATTGGTCGCTTGTGTCGAATCCATTCGTGCTGCGAGGTTGCAACAGCAGCAGCAGCAGGCGGATCAGCAAAATGATGACAATGGTGGTGATGGGGAGACGACATCGACAGACACACCGGAATGTTTGCCAATGGCTGTGGCAGCTTGGACGAAGTGTTGTGAGGAGGCGAATTTACGTCAGAAGGAGCAGCAGAAGGAGGAGGAGGAGAATGACGGCTGATGTTCATCGTGATGCAACCCCTCCTTGTCACATCATGAGCTCCACGCCTCTCTATAAATCCAACACCATCTTACCAAGGTACGTTATTTGCTTATATCCTCACACATCGCACCAACACATGTACTGCACTACAATTCGAAACGATGATTATGAGATGGATTCGGATTCCCCTTCTTGATATACCTCCTATGTGCTCATCGGCCTTGGAGTTTCTGATGTAACATGTCTCTTTAACTGATCGAATCTTATACATCTACGTATGTATTGTGTAGAGTAGTGCAAGCATGTGCGTGGGAAACCATCACAAAAGAGAATGACGAGATGCACAATTGTGCAATATATACCTACAGAGCAAGGTCTTAGCGGGCTTTTGGTGGACAAGCTTGGTGTGGGAGCGTTCTGCAACCCATCGATGTACTATTCTACCATTTGTTGCTGTGATGGCTTATTTGTCATAGTTACACTGACTCTTTTCGTGGTTGTTCCTGTTGATGTCATGCTTTTAATTGCATTTGTGGAGCAGTGTGCGTTCTATATTTGATTACTAACGATCACTTGCTTGATTTTGTTTCTACTTTTTTATCAAGGTACAATATGATGTGCAACGCGGTCTCTAACCTGCCCACATGAGATCAGACTGAAGAATAGAAGGTAAGCAAACAGCCCCTGCTCACTTTCACGATACCACACTTTCGAGATGATTTTACCTTTGAGTGTATGCCGCCCCAGTCGGAATGACCAGTGACGATTACCATTCAAACAAATTATTGTACATGATCGAAAGATACTGTTGCAGATGATCCTTCGTCTCATATGCCTTGATATTGGCCTCTGGCTCATACCATCTTTTGTGTTGTCTCTCTCTCTCTTTCTCTCTCTCTTTCTCTCTCTCTTGAACAATCGTTAGGTTGATGTGAACACGCAAAGCTGTGACTGTGAGGTCGAGATGCCATTGGCACCCCCTCCTTCCAACAAGGTAAGCAAACACAACTGTCTACACAGTCGTCGAACACACATACACACAGATCTCGATGGTTCAGTTGTGATGACACATTTAACCTAGCTCGCTTTCAGGCAAAAGGCCGATGCAGAAAACTTTGTTCCTGTTGTATATTTATTTGTCTGAACTAAACCGAAAGATCACGTGTGTTTGTTTCTTATTGTCTGCGTTGCATATACTTGTTGACTTTTGCTCACCGTTGTGCGTTCTCTTTACTTCATCCTGCACTATAGCGCCCAGTGTCAAGAGACGACACAGAGGATCACCGACTCCATCTCATCTATACGCTTACTTGTTTGGCAAGGCACGACATAAGTCTCGTCTCTTTGTCTCAGAGAGAGAGTTGACCGAAGTCTTGACAGTGAGCTCTCTGGCGACAAAAACGATGATAGTATCAGCCAACATAGGTGACTCAGATCAAAGTGTAAGCACGAGATGATAGACGAGTTTTGCACGGTTTCGATGTAAGATGTTAAATTAATCTAGATCACATTCTACACGTAGTATTCGAGTCCAACGCCAAAGAAGGCGATGACTTTCATTCATGTAGTCATTGTGGATGTTCATCTCTTTATCACTGCACGACAACTTTAGCACTCTATCCTTTGCTCTATCTCTTCTCTCAATTTATCACTCATCAAACAAACACATACATAATGCTCACCACTACCATCTCTATCTTTACTTGGCAGCAGCCACAATATTCTTCACCCTCTCCAAACTATGCCCACCCAATCCACCACTTCCACCACCCTTCCCAACAACACCCATTAACAATGTACAATCCTCACTAGTATAAGGTGGATCAACACGGATTTCACCAAGGACAATGATGGATTCACCCTTCCAGGAGACTTCATTGCATGCTTTTAGGAGTTTGTCGAATATTTTTTGTCCTTCGGGGGATGCCTGATTGTTGATTGGTAGATAGATTGATACATGAACATTGATGATCATTGACGATGATGGAGAGACGAAGTAACAAACAGTTAGGAATGACAAAACACAATCGTAACGATGATGAAACCAAAGTGTCAACATATATATATGCCAAAACTTACCTGTTGATTGACATGCCTAAAACTCTCCTCCATCAATTTAATCGCCCTCCTCTCCCTCTCCTCCACCATTCTCCTACTAACATTTGGCAATAATGCCTTACTACTACTACTAATACTACTCTCCCCTTCTAATTCTGATTGTTCCGCAGCAGTAATGATACGTCGACCAGTCACCACGGCAGCATTAATCACTGTAATCTCCGAAGAGAGCGTGGTATGAATTAATGACTTTTTGAGTACGATGGTGTTGCTCACTTCGTCTGTGCAGTAAATTGTTCCCGTGGTCACTTCTGATTCGTTATTATTGTTGTTGAGTGTGAGTTCCATGAGGGTGTTGATGGGGTAGATGGAAGAAAGTGGGAGGGCTTGTTTGGTTGTAGCGGCCATGGTTGCAGGAAACAGTTGTCGTGTTGATTTATGTGTATTATAAATAAGCTAATAAAGTTGAGAACGCCGAGCTCCTCTCCATCGGTTACCCTGTTTGTCGTTATGTAGACGTAGAGAGGAAGATTGCAATCGCCTTCCTTCGTATTATTGTATGGTGACCGTGTAGGGAGACAACTTCTCTGCGCTACCTACCGATCGATTTTTCATCATGTTATGCCTGACTTTGCTCTCCTCTACGAACGCAGGCCAGGCAAAACAAAAGGGAGCTGCGTAATGATTGATATCTCTGATGAGCCCTTCAACAATAATTTTTGATTTTGGCCACCATCTCGATCTCACCATTTTTTAAAATCTTTGCCCTCCGCCTTGCTCGATCGACGGCCGGCGCCGCATTGACATTGCAATCACCACTATCAAACAAACAACCAACCAACCATGTCACGCCTCCAAGAAGTATCCCCCAACGCCGAAATAGTCGCCAAAGACGCAGCACTCGCCGTCAACATCGCCGCATCGACCGGACTCCAAAACGTTCTAAAATCAAATTTAGGCCCACGCGGCACACTCAAAATGCTCGTGGGTGGAGCGGGGCAAATTAAATTGACCAAGGATGGGAATGTGTTGCTGCATGAGATGCAGATTCAGCATCCTACTGCTGCGTTGATTGCTAGGACTGCTACTGCTCAGGTTAGTTGGTTGATGAATTAATAATGTTGTGATGATGATGCATTGCTTGCTTGATAATTTTTTAATCACCACCAATGCGCATGCCAATCTAATCTCACCACTCCACCACTTCTCTTTCAACAACTCAGGACGAAGTAACCGGAGACGGAACAACCTCCACCGTCCTCCTGTGCGGTGAACTCCTCAAACAAGCCCATCGCTACACCTCTGAGGGACTTCATCCCCGCGTCATTGCGGATGGATTTGATATTGCACGGGATGCTACATTGGCGTTTTTGGAGGAGTTCAAGGTGGATTATGCTCCTAAATCTACTACTTCAGATGAATCAGCAGCAGCGGCTGTGGTTAGTGATGATGATACCACCAATGACATTGAAAATGAATCATCCACCACCAACAAGGTACTCCAAGATCGTGAACTCCTAACCTGCCTCGCATCAACCTCCCTCAAAACCAAACTCGAACACGACCTAGCCGATCAAATCGCCACAGCCATCGTTGATGCCATCCAATGCATCGCTCCCAAAAACTACACCACCAATACACCTGTCGATCTCAACATGGTGGAAATTATGACAATGCAACGCAAATTAGGTTCCGATTCACGATTTGTCAATGGGTTAGTGTTGGATCATGGGGGGAGACATCCCGATATGCCCAAGATATTGATGAATTGTCATATTATGACGTGCAATGTCACTTTTGAATATGAAAAGACGGAGGTTCAAAGTGGATTCTTTTATAGTAATGCCGAAGAACGTGAAAAGTTGGTGGAGAGTGAAAGGAAGTGGTTGGATGAACGGTGTCGTGCTGTGGTGGACTTTAAACGGTCGGTTTGTAAGGAGGGAGAGTCATTTGTGATGATTAATCAAAAGGGGATTGATCCATTGAGTTTGGATATTTTTGCCAAGGAGGGGATATTGTGTTTGAGGCGTGCCAAGAGGAGGAATATGGATAGGTTGACTTTGGCGTGTGGTGGGAGTCCAATTCATTCGGTGGAGGATTTGGATGCGAGTATGTTGGGCTTTGCTGGGAAGGTTAGTGAGGTGACTTTGGGAGAGGATAAGTTTACATTTGTGGAGGAGTGTCAGCATCCGAAGAGTTGTACGTTGTTGTTGCAGGGTCCGAATAGTCATACAATTGATCAGATTAAGGATGCTGTGAGGGATGGATTGAGGGCTGTGAAGAATGCTATTGAAGATCAGGCGGTTGTGCCGGGGGCAGGTGCGTTTGAACTTGCAGCGGCAATGAATTTGAGAGATGTTGTTGCCAAGGCTACCAAGGGACGTGCCAAGTTGGGTGTGGAGGCATACGCTGAGGCGTTGTTGGTAATTCCCAAGACATTGGCGGAGAACTCGGGATTTGATGTACAGGATTCTATATTGAAATTGACCGATGCACGTGAGGATAGTGATTGTACTTTGGCTGTCGGATTGGACTGCACTTCGGGCGATCCTATGATTCCTGCCGATGAGGGTGTTTGGGATAATGTTCGTGTGAAGAGGCAGTGCTTGCACCTTTCGACTGTGCTGGCATCTCAGTTGCTCCTTGTAGATGAGGTTATGAGGGCTGGAAAGCAAATGGGAAAGATTCCCGAGGGTGCGGATGACATGTAAACGCAGTTGCAAGATAGAGACTAGCGGAGTACATAATGATAATGAATGATCATTGCATACAAGGTTTCTACGTAGACTTGACGTTTTGCTTCTTTATTCGCTTTTGGGCGAAGGTAATACTCATTGACTCTTGTCCATGATGAAGTGGGAGTTGTTGGTTTGGTATGTATCTTCGAGACATCCATCCGCTTCTCATGCACCAACTACCTCGTCTATCTCACTCCATAGAAGTTAAGAGAGTGATCGATGGAAAGAACGATGTCAAGGATAGTACCTCTCAAGCCACCAATCGAAGTGATGCATGCAACAAAGAAGCTGTATCTAGTATCTGCATGCGACCCTGGCTTTTTCTCTTCGGTTGACTCGACTCCTCGATCTCGAATCTTGTTTCAACGCAGAAGAAGTCATTTTTTCGTGCCGAGTGCCGACCAAGCCGCCGAAGTTGCCCTACTTACTACCAGCCATCCTAAGGCACACCAGCCCTCTGTCTACACACAGCACCAACCCAGCAAATCACTGCTCTATCAATTGCTCATCATCTATTACGCGCCTCAACCAAAATCTATACAGCCACAATCCATTTTTCCCACCTCCTTCCAAAAATAAAAAACCCAAAACTAACAAAAAAATGGGTATCATAATGTCCCGCATGTTCGAATCCCTCTTCGGCTCCAAAGAAGTCCGAATCCTCATTTTGGGCCTCGACAATGCTGGTAAAACTACAATTTTGTATCGATTGCAGAATGAGAGTGATGAGGCTGTGCAGACTATTCCGACGATTGGGTTTAATGTGGAGACGTTGCAGTATAAGAATATAAAGGTGAGTGGAAGTTTTGATTTTGGTGTTGGTAGTATTGTTGTTGTATTGGCAGGCTCGTATATAATGAATGTTGGAGTGGCTGACTCTGACTCTTTATTCACTCTGTGTCTATCTATCAAAAATAACAATGATAACAATAAAAACAAACCAAACTTAATTTGGCAGTTTCAAGTGTGGGATCTAGGCGGACAAACCTCCATCCGACCCTACTGGCGATGCTACTACCCCAACACCGACGCCATAGTCTTCGTAGTCGACTCCGCCGACGTAGAACGAATGAACGTCGCCAAAGGCGAACTAGCGGCAATGCTCGAAGAGGACGAATTAAACGATTCAATATTGTTGGTGTTTGCGAATAAGCAGGATCAAAAGGGGGCGTTGAATGCGCAGCAGATTAGTGATGCGTTGGGGTTACCGGAGGTTAGGAATCGGCAGTGGAGTATTCAGGAGACTAGTGCGCTGCAGGGGAAGGGGTTGTTTGAGGGGTTTGATTGGTTGGTTCAATGTATTAAAGGGGTGGAGGAGTAATTACAACACATGTACATGGATGGAGGTGGACAGTGGTGGTCTACAACATCAAGAACAACATGACAATTCTTCCATGCAACAAATAATTGTATTTGGTGGAAGGATATTGACCAATTTGACAAGATCAATATGAAATAATGAGTGTAGATAGAATGGATGTGTTGGTTATGAGTGTTATCATGTTGATGTGATATTTGTTAACTAATATCTGCAATTAAGTTCTGCTGCTCTACTTTCTAGAATTTTTAACTGCTGTGAGCCTCATCTGCTCATGTTAATGTTTGATGACTCTCCAATCAAGTAACCAAATCAACCCGACTATAATCTATTCATGATTGTTTAATTATTTAAACCATGTCAGCCTTTGCTTTCTCAATCATTTCTCCCAATTCTCCGCTCTGATACATCTCAATCATAATATCACTCCCCCCAATAAACTCTCCACAAACATACAATTGAGGAATAGTCGGCCACTGACTAAACACTTTGACACCCTGTCGAATCTCCTCATCGGCAAGTACATCAACCGATTCAAATTCGATATTGTACGATTGGAGAATTTGACAGGCCGTGTTGGAAAATCCACATTGAGGGAATAGTTTGGATCCCTTCATGAAGAGGAGGACGGGGTTGTCGTCGACTAGGGATTGGATTTTGGCTTGGGTGGGGTTGGAGGAGATATCATCTTCTTCGGACATTTGGAGTGGGGTGATTTTGATGGATGTTTGTTGCTGCTGTGTTGTTGTTAGCGACGCTGCTGCAGGTGCAAATGCGGTGGTGCATGATGCAGATGAGAGTAGGGCGGTAGCAAAGAGGATAGGGCGAATCATTGTAAAGAGTATTGTAGTATTGAGTTGTGTAGAAAAAATAATGAGTACAAGCTAATAGGGGCGATAGTCGATAGTAGATCACGGCGGTTCACAACTACGATTAGCTCTGACATAATAATATATATTATTATGGGTTTTTGGACCTGAGAGAGGAGGGACGTTACTATAAAATAACGCAAAGCTAAACCGCCGTGGAAGGAAGTGATGATGTGGAGGTAGTAGGGCACAGAATACAGAATAATCAGGGTCTACGGGAGATGCTTTGATACCGATGAGAAATGAATACTTTGAAGTAGACCCTGCGTTTTCATCACTTTTTCGCTTTCTCTCTCCTTCTCTCCCTCTCTTTTGGACTCCACATAGCACACTGCTCCACAAATCCACAAGCACTTCACATCATCCTACCAGATCAACACGATGACGGCAATAATGATGGCCAAGGGTAAAATGATGGCCTCATCGCTCACCATAGTCCTCCTCCTAATATCCCTACAACTACTACTCAAGCCAGCCCACAGCTTCTCCATAATCACAATGACATCAAAACCACCACAACCGTTGGCACTCAACCTAAAAGTCAAAGTAAAACCGACCCATACCTCCCAATTCCTCACTGCCATACAAGCAAATCAACAATCCACACGAATGAATGAACCGAACAATCTACAATTTGTAATTGGTCAAGATACCTCTGATCCGAATACATTTTATTTTCATGAAGAGTTTGTCAATTGTGAGGCACTGCAAGAACACATGAAGACGGAGCACTTTAAAGTGTACAATGAGTTTGTTATTAAAGAAGAACCATTTGAGGAACCTCCTGTAATTTGTTTGTATCATCTTCGAGACGAGAATGATGATGTTGAAACTAAAAAGAGAGGGGTGCACAAGGATTCATTTGGATTAAATGTCAATCTATATCCAAAGCAAAGTGTACGCAACAAGTTTTTAAAGGTGATATCCGCCAACAAAAAGGGTACAGACACATTAGAAGAATTGGCACTGCAATACTCCTATGGTGAATCCATAACAGTGGATGGTATAGCGGAAGGTACTCCGAATACGTTTCACTTTCATGAACAATACACGGGTAAAGATCATGGGAAGGAGGGGTTTGATGCTCATGCCTCCATGCCACACTTTGCTGCGTGGGAAGAATTTGTTGAGACTGATCCGTTTGAGAAGGATCCGGAGGTGTACTTTTTCAAGATTATTGAAGATTGAATTGATAGAGATTTTGAAGATGGATTATGGAAGACTGATAGATAGAGTCGATGATTTGATGCTTCAGTACTTATACCTATATAAACAAGCCGAAGCAACAATTAAACTTCACAAGCTAGAGAAATAGAGATCATTATTTACTTTTACTTCTTACACTCTTACACCGTAGTCTTCACAAGAGGTGCCTCCTCAGTCCCCCTCACACCCAACCTCCCCACCTCCTCCTTATCCAACTGCTCATACGTCTGCCCCATCGCCAACTCGGCCGCAGCCTGCTTCTCCCCCGGTAACAACTGTTGCATAATCGCATATGTCGCCCGTGCCACATCTTCACTCACCCCCCCATCCTTATCCAACACCAATCGATCCAATGCGACACTGAGTGATTCAGCGGGGGGATAGTATCCCTCGGAATTGGCGACGCTTACCCCCTCAAAGGTTTTTCCTGTGGCTTCGGGTGTTACCAATAAATCAACCAGGATAGTAGCTACATCCTCACGATTGATCCGTCCTACTGCGACATCCCCCTGACTAAAAACTGGACGTGAATTCTTGGGCCATTTGTCATTCAACCCACCTGGACGAAAGATTGTATATTCGGCACCACAGTTACGCAACTCCTCCTCACTTTGTTTCTTAACACCTAAAATACCAAAGGGGTTTAATCGTACAATTGGAATGGCCGCACAGCCTTCGAGTGCAGATTTCTTTTCATCGGTCCAATCTGGTCGAGTGACTCCTGCACTCGACAACATAACCACCTTTGGCAGTGGTTGTGATTTGTCACTACCACTCACCAATGTCCGTTTGGGTGAGTTCTTCAACGCCTCCCCCAGCGCAGGCAAACCAACTGCATCAATTGATCCTTGACTATTCGTCGCAAATCCAAATATTGCCGATACCTTTGTCCAAATACTTTGATCGGGTGAGTCACTAAACCCAGTGGCACACCACATGGCACAATCTGCTCCAGTCGATTGAATCGCATCAATCACATCTTGTTTGGAACCCAAATCAGTCTTGCGAATGGTAAGGAGTGAATTGGTCGGGTCGAATGTTTGAGTGGCCTTGTCGGTATCACGAACTAGTGCGACGACGGGTACATTTTGGGAGAGGAGTTTTTGAACGACAAGTTTCCCACAGCGGCCGGTTGCTCCGGCGACGGCTACTTTTTTAACGATGGTTGAGAGGGGCGGTTTGGGTGGTTGTTCTTTGGTGCGTTCGGGTGGGGTTGAGAAGAGAGTTGTGGTGGTGGATATTGTGCGTGGTGTGGTGGAGAGAGATGTAGTTTGAAAGGCGCTGCTGCTTGAGGAGAGCGATAGAATCGCTACTAATGCAGCTATTGTTGATGGTCGGATCATCATGATGTTGCTGTTGTCTTGCTCTGCTGTCTAGCTATATACACTGAATTGAATCTAATGATTGAGCGTAAGTAGCCAGGTAGTAGTGGAGTTCTCAAGAGTCAGCAATTGTGTATGTGTAGGATGAGGTGGTCGACATCATGATGTTGTTAGTTGAGGTTGTGGAGGTTGCTGGAACTCGAAGGTGGTCGTGTCGGCGGCAAGTTTTCAGAGTATCTTTGCCTTTCGCGCCATAATTTCCAATCAAAAGATACCCATCTGATCTGACAGCCACACATCAAAGACATCAACCATGGCACTTGCAACTTGCACTACTGATTGCACTGCATCTGAATCTTCATAAGTAGCTACTATTGAATTATATATCAACGATCAAAATGGATGAAGGAGAACAACCACCGCCAGCAGCCGCAGAGGCAAACGAGGAGGCCACCAAACAGACTACAGAGGCGATGGAAGTAGAGAAAACATCATCAGCAACTCCAGCTGATGATGACAGCGCCAAGCAACCTACCGACACAACGTCGCCACCACCACCAACATCAACTACCACAACCGACAACAACAACAACAACAACATCGATCGTCACTGGGATCAAACCAACAAAAAGGTAGTAGTTCGCAACGTCCTCAAATTCCTCCGTCCCAAGGAAGTCACCAAACTAACCACCGAATGGCTCAAGGGCAAAGAACATCTCAACATTAACATCATCAAGGTGAAAAAACCACCCAAAGATAATTGGATCAAGGTTACACTAGAGGATGAGAGTATGGTCGATCCATTCATTGAGTTGATTAATACTGGTGGAGAGGGTGGGAAGGCTATTACGAATGCACGGGGGGGGAGTTTGTTTGCCAAACGTGCCAATGAAAATCAACGTGACGACAACAACAACAACAGTCACCAGAATGACAACAACAATAATCGGAAGCGTGGTAGAGATGGGAATGATACCAACGAACAACACGAGAAGAAACGAGCAGCACAAATGAAAATACTCACCACAGACGAAGTACGAGATGCCATAACCCCCCTCTGGCGATTACCCTACCCGGAACAACTCAAGGTCAAATCACGTGAAATGATTCATAAATGTGCCATGAAAATCATCAAGGAAATCAAGGGTAAGTTTCGTTTGTTGGAACAAGAGGCACGGAGAGGACAGAGGGAGAAGGTGTCGAAAATTTATGAGTGGGTGGGGGAGCGGAGGGCGATTGAGATGGAGGATGTTGTGGCGAGTCCGAGGTTGTTGGAGTATCGGAATAAGTGTGAGTTTACTTGTGGATATAGACATATTAAGGTTGAAGAGAAGAAGGAGGAGGAAGATGCGGTGAAGAAGGTTGGAGATGATGAGATTAAGGCTGGAGAAGATGGGGCTACTGATACTGCTGATGATGTGGCCAAGGAAGCAGCGGAACCAGCAGCAGCAGCAGCAGCAGCAGCAGCAGCAGCAGCAGCGAAAGAAGAAGTATCAACACCAGAGGAAACGATCCAAAAGATTCCAGCTGCTGGCTTCCTCGCACAAGGATGGAGCGGAGGCGTCTACCTGCCACACTGCTTGCAAAACATGCCCGATTGGTCTTGTGCCCTCGCCGACATATTCAATGAGTTCCTCGCCACAACATCTATCCCACCCTATGATTCCAAAGTGCACAGAGGAATATGGAGGACAATCACTCTACGATGTTCGTTGCGCACCCGGGAAATTATGGTCATTGTAGTCCACGCTCCTGCTGGAGGAGGTGTCGGAAAGAGAGACTGTGGGACGGATGATTACTCTGCCATATTTGAGGGGGAGAAGCAGAGATTGGTGGATATGCTGACTAAAGATGCTATTCCAACACCATCGAGAGACTTTCCTGAGGGTTACCAAAAAGAAGAGGAAGAGTCAAGTTGTGAAGGCATGAAAGTGACATCTATCTTCTTTCAGGAGTACGTCGGTTTGTCCAATCCACCTCCGGAGCATCCAGTCCAGCACATTTACGGCAAGAAATCTTTGGAGGAGCGGTTGGGTAAATGTACCTTCCAGATCTCTCCGGGGGCATTCTTCCAAACCAATACTCAGGGTGCAGAAGTTTTGTATGATATTGTTGTGAATCGCATCAAGGAAGTGACTACCAATCCAAAAGACACGCTGCTCGTGGATGTTTGTTGTGGAACTGGAACGATTGGTTTGACTTGCTTAAAGGAAGGAGTAGTTGGGAAGTTAGTAGGCGTGGACATATCCGAACCAGCTATTGCCGATGCAGTATTGAATGCAACGAAGAATGGTTATACCGACAGCGCCACAACTCGATTTGTCGCAAGCCCAGCTGAGAAGGTGTTACCGAATGAAATGAAAAACATTCCCAAAGATTGTCCGGTCGTTGCTGTGGTGGATCCTGCAAGAGATGGATTACATGGAGTTGTTATACGCACTCTTCGTTCGAATGAGAGGATTCAGAGGCTTGTGTATGTGTCTTGTAATCCAACTGGTACATTGGCTCGAGACGCCGCAATACTTTGCAGTCCTCCTACGAAGAAGTACCCAGGTAGGCCTTTCAAACCTACCATGTCACAGCCTGTTGATATGTTTCCCTCAACCAAGCATTGTGAAATGGTCATGACGTTTGATCGAATGAGCGTTGAGGAGTACGAGCAATATCATGGTAAAGCATGAGAAGGCTGGAATGGTAAATCAATCCCACTTTGATTGTTTAGACAGGAGAGCTCTCTTGGTCACTCGCTGCTCTCTGAAGATAGAGGCATTAAATGAACATCAGGCTAACAAGTATTATATCAAAGTAACATTAATGAAACTCCTACACCCTACTTATTGTGACTGTGTGCGCAGTGTTAACACCTATGTCTTAAAGGGAACAGCAAACAACTTATGCTACGACCATACTTACAGCGAACCGAGACGAGGGAAGCAACTGTGATAGTGAAAGTAAATGCTTTGAAGAGCAATCTCCTGGAGTCAGCAGGTGACCGTGGCGAATCTAAGGACATCGGCAATTGTGTATCCATCACACACATGGCTTCCGTAAGATATTGCATGCTAATGATAGACGAATCATTTCCCTCGATAGTCAAATAAGACGAAATGATCAAATCAGTGCATTGATAGAGAATCTTGTCGAAGGAGATTGGCCCTTACTGTTCCTATGTAGCAATGACATTCATTTACTAAGTCGCTAACAGTTTAATTTAACATGCTGATTATCTATTTTAGCTCGGCATCTGTACAGTGGAAGGCGTTTCATCTTTCTTTTTCTTAGTGAATCAGAATTAGCATTAGCGGTTCGTCATTGTTACTATGTACATGTGTCCATCTGCTGGCAAATACTGGCAGTCCCAACAGAGGGCTTGGCTGATCCCTTCCTTAATGCTTCTATCCGTTCGAGATCGAGGCCGATGTGGCTCGTGTCGTGATCGTCGTGGGGTGGTTCAAACTATCAGACGAGGAGGTCACGTCAGTCTCAGCAGTATCAGACCGCTTCTTTGTCTTTCGTGATGGACAAAATGATAGCTGCCTGATAAGATCAAGAACGCATCCACTTTTATCTGCTGCTCCGCCACTAACACCTGTCCGCCTAACCTGACATTCCTCCGAGCAATCCTTTGTGTCTGCACATTCTACACCCAACAAAACGGAGCTTCCACTAGAGCTCCATGACACACTGAGAGGATCTGTGGTCATGGACGTGGAGGGCTTCAGGCAGATATCGCTGTCAAGGCTTTTCGAAGCGCTTGACGACCATCCAATGAAGGATGAGCTCCGATGAGCTGCTTTGGATGATGTGGTGGTAGACGAGTAGCTCTCATCGGAGGAATGACGCTGCAGCTCCGGTTTCTGCTTCTGCAATTTTTGCCTTCGATTCCCGAAAAGCATCATGATGTTATTTATGGCAGGCAGGGTGCTCTATTTGATTATTCAGTTGGTGTGAGGTAATTGTCGCCAATATTGTCGATACCAAAAGCCCTTTGACGTACCCCAATTGCTGCATTTCCATGGATGATATGCCGCGTGCGTGCTGCGACATCATGCTTGTGCTCATGCTCAAGCACAACTTCCACGCACCTCCGCGGATTTGAGCGGAAAGGGAAGAATCTTCAGAACCCTCATTGGCAGGAGTCCCAAAAGACAGAGATACAAATGACGACAGAACGACAAGAAACGTTCTCGACTTAATCATTCAACTTTACATCTAATTCTATCAAATTTAATCTCAGGTACAAAAATACAACACGTCATCTTCCTGAGCTGGCGAAAACCGGTCAAAAATGCAGACAGACCGATTCGAGGGTGGCGTGGCCTTCCTGAATTCTTCAAGCAGAAGATCGCGGTCTCACCGGCTGCTGTTTGAGTTGCACTCCGCTCTCCGCTCTCCGCTCTCCTTGTCATTGAAGCGATTTGATTTTTTCTGCAACGATGCCGAGCGTCCACAATCACTTCCTCATCATCTCAAAGACATCACCAAAAAAATATGATGACAATGAACTCCAGCGTGGGTGGGTACTCCCAGTACCACGAATCACGTATAGGGGGTGAAATTGTCGGCAACCTAACTCGAGGGTGTATCATCTCACGGTTAGAGGTCATGCGCAGCCAAGAGCAGTCGACATATAGTTACAGAAATTATAAGCCGCCGGCATTCCCCCATCAAAATAATAGAAATGGTACAGATGAATCCACCCCGATCCTCAACTCTTCATGGAGAGAGAAAATATGTCACTGGTCATTCAATGTTATTGATCATTTTGACCTATCTCGTGAAGTTGTGGCGGTGTCGATGTCGCTCTTCGATCGGTTCCTCGCAACTCGTGGCAATCGATGCAATGGTAGCACCGCCCTGTTGGTATCGCTGACAACACTGCACATTGCTATAAAAGTGAATGAAGTACGAAAGATCAAATTAGGCACGTTGGCGAATCTCAGCCGTGGGCAATTCGGCCCTGCACATATTGAAGAGATGGAGTGGGACGTGTTGACAAGATTGGAGTGGAAAATACATCCTCCAACGAGCATGTCCTTCATATCGCATCTATTACTACTGCTGCCCCCACAGGTAGACGATGCGTGTAAAGAAGAGATTTATGCCTTATCAAGATACATCACAGAGCTCTCCGTTTGTGACTCTGCCTTTGTTGAGATAAATCCCTCATCTGTTGCTTTTGCAGCAATCCTAAACTCCCTCGAGGATCGCAAGTATAGAAAATTCATTTCGTCATCAAGTACGAGATCAGTTTGTGAGATCGATCGAGCGTCATGTTGATATACGTCAACATGATGAGCATGTTGCCATGGCACGTCCAAAATTAAGGAAGTTACTCAAGAATAGTTTTGCTCAAGATGCATCCTCTCATGGTGGTAGCTCGAGCCAAATGACCCCCCAGCAGCAGCAACATCATGCTCAATCCGTCTCTTCTGTGGCCGGCTCAATGAACAGTATGCAGATTCAAGATTCGAATAGTAAGTTGGACGACTCATCGATATCGTCGAAAATCTCTCGTCTCTCAGGCCGCTCCCATCATTCAAGGTCGAGCAGTTTAGATAGCAATCTCAGTGTCAATCGACGCAGAGTCGTTCCTGTTGGGGGCGGTAGCAGCAATACCAATAATAACAACAACAACGCCATGTTGTCACAAGCATCACCATATAATCGAGCGAGACCTCCTCCCTCCCCCGGCAATCGAAGCATGTCAAGTACGGTCATGTCTACGTCTCCCTGTAGTCTATCGTCTCGGTCTACACGAAGTGTCTTCTCGAGGGGAAGTAGGGTGTCGCCTATGGCACTATTAGGCTGATTTACACCCCTCTCTAGAGACACTTATAGACCATTTGCACAAAGCAGACATAGAGGAATTCATAGACATAGACAAAATCTCCAGATCGGATTCGGCAGGGTATACCCACTCACATCACAGATGATGTAAACAATGATAAACTAATACCACATATAAACAGCAAAATCATTTTATTAGTTTGAGAGTGTTCTTTGTTGATAGATACACTTCTTATTATCATTTGCTGTGATGTGTCACAACAATTTATTTTAATCTATTGTGAAACTTTTATCGAAGCTGGCCCGAGTCAGATATTACCACGGGTACGCGTGTTCTACCTGATGCACTACCAACTTGCTCAATGGCCGCAACAACATCCATACCGCTTACTACTTTGCCAAAAACAACGTGCTTGTTATCTAACCATGGGGTTTCTGCCGTGCAGAGGAAGAATTGAGATCCATTAGTGTTTTTGCCTGCATTCGCCATTGATAAACATCCTGGTCCAGTGTGCTTGAGTTTGAAGTTTTCATCATCGAAACTAGTACCCTATCATGGATGATAGCGTGGAGTTGATGTAAAAGATACGACTTTAGAATTGGACCGCCGTCTGAAGCTACGCACGAAATTATTAATCACCATACTTACGTAAATTGACTCCCCACCTCTACCATTGTGTTTCGTAAAATCGCCACCCTGACACATAAATCCAGGAATGACACGATGAAAGCTACTTCCCTTGAAATGAAGGATTTTACCCGATCGGCCGACACCCTTCTCCCCCGTGCAAAGACATCTCTGCAAATACGAGCGTAAAGATAGGTTTAGTTCGAGAAATTCAACTGCATCACATCAGAAAGAGATATCATGTTGTTCACATACAAAGTTCTCGGCTGTTTTGGGCACGACATCGGCTCTCAACTCCATCTCCACCCGCCCCTTTGACGAGCCTCCAATACTGATATCAAAGAAGACCACTGGATTCTCTGCCATGATGATTAGATAGTAAGAAGTAATGAAGGAGGGGCCGAGAGCAACAAATCTACGGTACTTAAGTTGTTGTTGTATCCAAGCTTCGTTCAAAGCTTGAGCTTGTTTAAATGGGTTAGTCGAGCGAAGCAGAGCTTACCGGTCATTTCGCTTGAAATTCCTGTCCGTCCGTCCGTCGTGGACAAAAATCAAACCTCTGACAATTTGGTGCGTGGGAAGGCCAACCCAAAATCAAACCACCTGAAATTTGGCGCGACATCAGTCCGAAAAGAATAGATGAGAAATGAGAAATGAGAAGATGGAATAGAGAAGCAATAGCATGTTGTGAATAGAGGGATTAAAGATATATAATGCTTATGACATGGACAACGGTGTATCGCTTGCAGGTATAAGGAGAGAAGCAACACTCAAAGCGAATTGTGATACTTATGGAATTGAATATACAATATCGTTCCTACCACAAACGAGACAAAGAATGAGCGAACGACAAGACATCGACATCTTCGATTGCTTACATAAGTTGTGTCTTTACGAAGCTTGAGCTGCTGCGTACAATGTGGGGCTTTAGGTTATTTCGTGCTATTGTTACGGTAAACTAGAGTAAGAGTGTTGTGAGTTGTGATGACTTGATTTTTTTGGCTTTACTGAACCCTTTGACGTGACCACATAACAGTAACGTCACTAGTAGATGGATGAAGATAGATAGATACATAGATAGATTATGTAGTTACTACTAACTACCGTAATAGGTATTACGTCGGTCACCAGTAGATAGAACGTCACTAATACGTAAGGAAGTACCAGTCTAAAACTAGTCTGTACCTTAATTTTCAGGACATCTTTGCACTCTTCGATCTCGATCAATTTCCAGCCGATTAAGCCGGCCATTGAAGCTGACTGCAGCTGAGATAATGCTCATTCATGCACGTCCAATTATCACTATGATCGGTAGGGGATTGACTGAGATCGAAGCACTCAAAGAATGTTATATTGATTGATTTGGACGCTTTTAGACCCCGAATCAGTCTGTTCCTTTATCGCCAATAGTCATCTTTGTCGCATAAAAAAACGTAATAAAGCCAATAGTTGGCGATAATCGAGATCTAACTCAATCCAAAAATTCAGGAAATCTTTTCATTTCCATTTCACAAGCCGCATCGTTTCATTCGTCGACTCTTTGTCCCCCCTTACAGTAATACGCAGGGGTCCACGCCAATAAATTACTGCGCCCCGTCCTCTCCACTCCCTTGGCATGCTCTGAATTGAATTTTGGGCCTGGTGTAGTCACCAATGACTCTCAGTACACTCTGAAATGACCGTGTGTCAAAAATAGATACTTCGTCTCCATGACAATATAATCCCTTTGGGGCGCTGGTGTTTGTCTCAAGGTTCCCCTCCCGTCTTACAAAGCGTTATTATGGTCATAGTGAAGAATGGGTGCGGTTGGGATGTTTCGTCAACCGTTATTTAGAAGATAATTTGATGTGACGTAAATAATGACTTCACCCGGGAGGGGCGGATCAAAACTAATATTGCAGCAGCAGCAGTCATCATTGAAGAATCAGGTAACGCCACTGCATCAATCAATAAAAGATTCGTCAACATCATAGAGAGTTTCATCCACAGTGTGATAACTCTCTAGGGAGACAAAATATTTGGAGATTTCTTGGGGGGGAGTGTTACCAGATTGGAGAAATCTTCCTTGTGTCTGCAGTCTACAGACTCTATTGCTTCTCATTAGTGAAAGATCCATCGTGGATGATGGCTACTGTTTTGAGACAAAGCAACAACGACGATGCTGTGCTGGTTTATTCATCAAGCTGGTGTAATCAATTACATGAAGATTACACGAAAGGAGGGGAGAAAGTAGGGAGGGAGCTGGAGTCGACTATGAGGAGGGAGTTAGGTGGCTGATCAAGAAGTGAAGTTCACAGATTGCGGTAGTCAGTGTCTATACAATTACAAGTAGTAATGTGTCGAGCTAGAAGTGCTGCCAACTAATAAGACAATTCAGCATCACTGGACTCTCGGATGTTCCAAGTCCCCATGATTTTGCGTCACTAACTCTACACGTCTGCCTCGTCGAATATTCTTCTTCTCCCCATAAACATTGGCATGAGCTTGTTCAGCAGATGCATCACTTTCTAGGTGTACGATTCGATGATTGATTTGCCGTTCCTTCAGATCGGCAGGCAATTTTTGGGACGGAGGTGGAGGCGCAACGATGCATATTGATTCTTCTTTGGCCGCCTAGAGATATCTGCCGCCGCCGACTGTCATTACTGTCTCTATCGTCTTCATGGCAACGCTTGTGTCCACTAGCAGTTATCGGCCGTTCTCCCTCGGCGTGCGGAAGAGAGATGCGATGGCGTGGAACTTCCGACTGTCGGCATCGTCAAATAATTCGCCGTAAAGGAAGAGCCGCAGAGTTGTCTAGATGCTATCACTATGGTAATTATTTAGGCGCTGCCATTCATGGATGCGGTTAGCATTGATATCATCATCAATGCAATGCAGCGATACTTCGTACGACTGGCGTATCTCGACGTATGTACGAGCAAAAAGATTCCCTGAAACTGAAATCACACCTCAAAACACAGCAATTCAGCATTGTCGACAATACAGCGTTCGATCTGCCCCTATACCGCCGCGGCGGCCAATACCGAGCATAGCAACCTCCTCTACAATGTCCTCGCCGACTCCCCCTGGCTTGGTTTCACTCAAATCGGACAAGAAGGCGTCCGGAACGGACAGATAGAAAATTCAGGACATCTTAAGGGACAGACTCGTTCTTAAAGGTACAGACTAGTTTTAGACTGGTATCGTCACTGTTACGTATGAAGTACGTACCTGATCGCGGATCTGAGACGACGTGTCTCTTTGACAATTCAGTGATCACGGCAAGCAAGTCTCCACATGTCTCATGTCTCTCGATCCCATCACATCGTACTTCTTTGCTCCAATCATGTCATGTACATAGCTCCTGAAGCTGGTGGAATTTGAGCCTCACAACAGCTCACAACTCACAATACACTGGTTTCAAAGGAGAGTTTGAACTCGCGTCTCGTGTCGGCAAACATTCTGAAGACAGTCTTATGGTGACGTGTCCAAGTATTGTAGTTATTCATCAAAAAGAAGAGTGTTTGTTTATTTACTTTGATTATTCACACGAAGAGATGCTCAAAGACCGCGCAGCTATTTTGTCAGGTTGAACGAATGGATCCTTATTGAATCCCATCCGTGTCATCCGTCATTACAATAACCTGGTCTTCACACATCATTCTTCACAACAAGTTAGAGATTGTTTTGTATTCGCGAGCTGGCTAAGGACGAGAAGGCATCTCCCACATCCCACATAAGTAGAAGAGTGATTACCTCTCGCCCTCATCGGATCCAACACGCTTAACTGGATCAGGACATGAATGCCGTGCCCCCTGCACTAAGTGACTCAGCTGGTGCACGACGATAGTATTTCTTCTGGTTCTCTGGAGTCCCTTCTCCATATGGATCTTTGCAAAGCTCAAACAGTTCATTTACAACCGAGTAATCAGGTTTGACTTCCTTGAATGAGAACGGATTGCCAGGGATCTTGCCTGGATCAGCTCTCGTGTATGCGTCGACTAACATCCACTCTTTCAGCGTAAACTTGGGGTTTGCTAATCTCATCCTCTCCTCTATCGGCACAACTTCAGTTCCAGAAGTTGACTGTTCTGTGATGTACTCATGGCAACGCGTTAATTCTTTGTGCCACTTCTCGATCCAAGCACGTAGAGTGTCTCGATTGTCATCGCTCAGAGGGTCGTAGAATGGATTCGTATCTTCATCTCCCAAGAGTGTAGAAAGCATTCCACCATAATCATCATCGCCATCCGCTGGCTTGTACTTTGCTGCCACATACGTGAGCTGCCTCCAAAATAGAGTCCAATCGGCACGAGACGTTCGCAGCATAGGCTCAATCTCTCCATACAAATCATCTGATGTCTTGACCATGTCGGGTGGCCCAATATCCAATCCCATCTTTGCAGTGATTGCCTCATCAACTGCCTTTTCAAATACCTTCGAAGCCTTATTGAGCATCTCGTTACGAGTTATGTCTGCATCTCCCCCATTGGCCTCGACGATCGGGAGAAGACTCTCTGCCAATACAGCAAAATTTGCAAAACCGGCATTCGGTTGATTCATGAAACCAAAATGGTCACCTGATCCAGATGGTAGAGAGTAAACAAGGTCAGCTTGGAAGTCAGAGAGGGTTTTGCAGCACGCGAACAAGGAGAACTCAAAGTAGTCAAATATGTATATGATGCTTACCTGAACCAGTCCACTTCGCCGATAGGGGATGGTAGACATCCAAAAATCCGAATGGGCCGTAGTCCATCGTTCTACCGCCCACTAAACAATTGTCGGCATTGAAGTTGCCCTAGAAGAGAGTAAACAAAGTCAATTGGAGGTGAGAGAGGCTTCGTATGCACGGCAAAAAAGGTAATGAGCTCAAAGTCAAGTACGATGCTTACTCACCTGAACAAAGCCAACACGGACCCAACCGGCGACCATCTTGGCAATCCTCACCATGGCCGCATCCATTAGTGCAATGGCTGCCGACTTAGCATCCTTACTTTCCCAATATGGTGCATATGCCTCGTCGTAGTATTCTCGAAAGCAGGCGTGCCACATCATATCTTCCAACTCTTGATATTGCTGCGTATCTTTAATTGACATGTCAACACCATCCTCACCCCCATCATTCTTCAACTGTTTGGCAGCACCAAGTTTCGCCTGCATCATCTCCACTCGTCGAGCAAACAAGTCCAAATGTCCAATCCTAACAAACGAACTAGCCACACGGGTAGTAATCGCACACTTTTCCTCCCTCATAACATCCGGATCGGCCTTACTCTGTGCAGCAATCTGACTAATAATCTCACGTTTTTGCTGATCATCATACTGAGCCAATCGTGGATCATCCATCGTGGGCAATGCTCTAGTTTGTGCTCTATCGGAATACCATGGTCGAGCCGATGTATCTCCCCCCGGATCATCACTCACAATTAAGGATAGGGCACGTGTGGTGCTAATCCCTAAGTGATGCATGGCCTCACTTGCCAAGAATTCACGAATGGAAGACCGTAATACTGCTCGACCATCAGCACCACGACAAAAGGGGGTTTGTCCTGCCCCCTTGAGTTGCAATTCATATCGTGCGGCATGCTTTGGATACAAACTTTCATGACTACTCTCATCGCCATTATTGTCATTATTATTGAATGGAACGACCACCTCACCAATGGAAATAGCCCGACCATCCCCATATCCATCTCCAGTCCCATATGGACAGTTGTTTGTGTATCGTTTCCCCATGATACTTAGTGCATATGGAGTTGCCCAAGTTTCAATCTCCTTTAATCCCTCCATCATCACCATTTCTTCATCATCGCCATCATCACTGGAGGTGGTGGCACCATCCACATCACCACTAAAATACTTCACAAACTCCTCACTATAAACCTCACCCTCCTCAAATCCCAACTCCTGTGCCATCTCTGGACTATGAATGACCAATTTTGGATTCTTCAATGGGGTAGGTCGAACTTTGACATAGTGGCCATTGAAGATTGGACGTCCTGGATGGACACTGGATTTACGACTTAGTGATTTTTCCAAATTGTGTGGATCTTCGGAGGAGAGTTGTTCGATGTAGCTGTGGTGGAGTGATTTACGAAAGTTTTGTAGTGGGCGAAATGACGAGGGGGCGGAGGATGTGGATGAAGCAGCTGCAGCGTGCATGAATTAGTTTTGATTTTTTATTTGGAGACGCTGCCGCTGCTGATGATGCTGCAGCTTTGGATCCAAGTTGATGCTGCATGGAAGACACAGCTCGTTTCTTGAAAGCCAGTGATCTCGATGATGAAGTAAATGCAGATGGTGGAATTCTCATGAGAGATGTGTTCGTTGGAACAGCAATCTCTGAGGTGGTGGCCGATGTTGCACTGATGATATAGCAGCTCAGACCTGCGAAAAGGAAAGCTGCTGACACCGATGACCGTGATCTACTGCTGCCAGAGGCCCTGGGCTTGGACTTAGTTGGTGCAGCCTTGATTTGCATAGATTTATATCAATGGGAGCGAGGATGTGTGTTGGTAGGCAAGCTCGTTTTATGGAGAGTATGTTTTCACTTAGGAGACGTGTCTACGTAGGAATCAATACTAAAAAGTCCCCGGTATCGCCACGTCTTCAACCACAAAAACTTTTTTAATTCCTCTGTAGAAACTGGTACAAAATCTTGTGTAGAAAGAGGTATAGACAGCCAAGTCATTTTTTTGACCATGGGAATGGCAAAAGCCTTTTAAAAATTGTTAATCAACAATACTGCTGCTCTGTCTAGAGGCTAACTCCACCCAAGCCGACAAAGAAGCTGAAGCTCCTCCACCAGCAACAATGATAGCCGGTCTAGAATACGAGCCAGAGCCAGCGGACACCACAGCATACTCCGCCCAAACTACACCAGCCACCACCACCACCACTAACAACTGGTTATCACACTGGCTCACTCCACCGCCGCTACAATGCCACCTCCACTGCCTCCACTACCAATGGCTATAACAACGACTCCTCTAGCTACACAGACAATAATGACGACAAATACACCAAATTCTCCAAGCAAACCAAGCTCCTCAAAAAAGTCGATTTCTTCCCAAAGACCGACACGGATTACGAAATACGCACCGAGCGGGGAGCCCAATTAACATTCATCGGGTACCTACTCATGCTCATTCTAATCACCGCGGAATTCATCACGTGGAACTCATTGAATTCAGAGGCCAAGGAACATATAGTTGTAGATACATCGATAGGGAAACGAATGAGGGTGAATTTAAACATTACGTTTATGGGGCTGCACTGCGATGATTTGCATTTGGATGTGATTGATGTTGCGGGGGATTCACAGATGGATATTTCGGATAATATGTTCAAACGACGACTTAGTGTGGAGGGTGGACGGCCAATCAATACACGAGCAAACAATGATGGAGCACAAAAGGTGGAGGCGAATATCAAAGCGGCGGAGGATAAAAAGTTGCAGGAGGTGTTGAAGGCGAATTTACCAAAAGATTACTGTGGACCATGTTATGGAGCAGCTGAATCGGATGGGGATTGCTGCAATACCTGTGATGATGTGTTGCAACGATACAAGAAGAAACGATGGAATGAACACGCAGTCCAACCACTGGCGGAACAATGTATTCGAGAGGGAAAGGGGAAAGTGGAGCCCAAAAAGATGAGCAAGGGGGAAGGTTGTAATCTGCATGGACACTTTACTGTGAACCGAGTTGCAGGGAATTTTCATATTGCCATGGGCGAGGGTGTGGATAGGGATGGACGTCACATTCATCAATTCTTACCGGAGGATCGGATCAATTTCAATGCGAGTCATGTAATTCATGAATTGAGCTTTTTGGATGAGGAGTACGGCGATATTGTTGGGGCAAATAATGTCAATGATGAAAAGAGGAAGAAAAAGAAGAAGAATGAGATTGAAGGCGAGAGGAGTATGAATGGAGTGACCAAAATTGTTACTGAGGAGACTGGTACTACAGGATTGTTTCAATATTTCATCAAGGTAGTACCAACACGGTACAAGGGAGATATTTTGGATGACATGGCATTGGATTTGAGAGATATCAAGGGTGAGAAGATGTTGGAATCCAATAGATACTTTTATACGGAAAGATTTCGACCTTTGTTGGGTGAGGTTCACGAGGAGGCCATTTTGAACGGAGATAGTGATCGGGGCATGGCTGGAGCACATGTTGGAGGTAAGACTGGTGGGACATTGCATGAGAAAGCGGAGCATCATGATACTGCGAATGCTGTACTGCCAGGTGTTTTTTTTGTGTACGAGATATACCCCTTTGCTGTGGAAGTTACGAGGAATAGAGTGCCATTTTCTCACCTGTTGATTCGCATCATGGCGACTGTTGGGGGTGTGATGACCATAATGAAATGGATTGATGGTGCCTTGTATTCACGAGAGAAGAAGAAGCTACTCAAGTAGGTCCGTAATATAGTAGAGGAAAGAAGATAACTTTCATTGAATGATACAGTAATTAGAGAAGTTATCCACTCGACAGAAGTGTACGTCTAGTACAACTGCGTACATGATAATAAGCGAGAAGCAGATTATATACACTGAAAGCAGATGACTCCCTCCTTTTCACCCCCTTCTTCATTAATCTGTTCATTGTCTTTTAACCAACTGATAGACGTGAAACTAAATAGTAACTACCTCCCACCAAGGGCATTTTGCATGTCCGCTAAATTCTGCTGCTGTGCCATTTGTGCCTCATTTGCCTTTTGCAACACAACGCCCACCTTCTCCTGCGCTTCTAAATATTTTGACACACATCGATCCGTACAGGACATTTCACCCAATGCCAAATCATTTTCCTTGTGCTTACGAGACGCACATTTTTCGAAGCATGTGGAGGCCATTTTATTGAAGAGATTGGTGTACATCTCCATTTCGGTTGTGGCCGCAAATAATGGATCGGGACCAGCTGGTTTGGGCTCTTCTTTTCCAAAGAAATTCATTTTGCTGTTATGCCGTGACTCTGTGATGATATTATGGATGATTCTGATCTGCAGCTAAGCTGTGGTGTGGTATTGTTGCTGTGGTGGTTGTGGTGCGATGTTGGTAGGATTGTGCTGTGGCCTGTGGCCTGTGGCTGTGGATGGAAGGAAGTTGAAATGAAAGCTTTGTACCGATACGACAGGTTCAGAATAGGAATTAGTAGAAAAGCGAAGAGGTTGTAAGTGTCATACACAAAAGCACACTAGGCCACTACATACCTTAAGTCATGGACAAAAAAAAAAAAATTAACGGAAATCTTAAAGTATGTACGTCATGGTTGGCCCTCCAGGGGCGAAATTATCTACAATTATCTAGAGCTCATGGACATCCAGTCTCATCCAGTCGTCCACTCCAATCCATATTGTAAGTATATAACCATCCGTCCACCCAGTCATCAAGTATTCTCAGTTCTTAGTAAATAATTATGGGGAGGAGGCAAAGAATATGAGTTCTAATAGACGTTTTTGGCAGAGTATCAAAGAGCCACTTCTCTAGAGACCCACCTACCATTATTCACCAATCAGGGCTTGTAAGTTCTAGTTGGCCCTTAATGTTCTTCCTGTGGTAATAGTTATCAAAAAGTGGAAAGGAAAAGAAAATTAAATGAAGAGAGGTCAGATCTTCAGAAGAAGAAAGTATCTTGAAACTGAGAGAGTTGAATTAATGTAAACAAAAGTAGGACACTTGCTAATCAGAAATGCCTTGAGACTATTCCCAGGCAGGGCTAATATTAATTCACATATCTATCGATGTCTAAAAAATGGAGAGACCATACAATAGAAATGAATAGTTGTAGTTGTACCTAGTTTGTAGTGATTGATGGATGTGGATGTAGGTGCATGGGTGGATAATGCAAAACGAGGCAAAAAGTCTCTCGAACCGGAATCGAACCAGTGACCGATGGATTACTACTGCCTACTACAGTCCACCGCTCTACCAACTGAGCTATCGAGAGAACGAATGACCAATGCCGGACTTGAACCGACGACTTTCGGGTCTGGAATCCGATGCTCTACCAACTGAGCTAATTAGTCTTCGTCTGTCCCTCGAGGCGAAAGAGAAAACATAAATCGTGTTTTTGTGCGTTTTCTCTAGAACCTTTTCTGCACGACTGACTGAACCAAAGAACGGGACAAACGAATTATGGCACGAGACTAAATGAAATAAGTTATGGCACGAGGACAATTAGTATTCCTTGTAGATACAGACAGTTAAGATAATTTAGGCTGTTAATCATCCTCGTGCTCATCACCTTGTATTCCCTTTTCGTTCCACGTTGTCTTCCATGATTTGACAATATGTTCCACAGCAGTAGCCTTGATGGGACGGTTTCTTCGACTCTTGACGTAAAGCTTCACTGCCATTTCATCCAGGCGTAGGCCCTTCACATAAGATCGATCATTCACCTCCAATGCAAGAGCATCATCGACAGGTGCGATGGCAACTAAAGTTTCCTCCATTGACTCAACAAGTTCCCATACATAACGTTCTTCTGTTGGAGCTACAAGATGCCAAAGGTCTCCAACAATATGTTTCGTAATACCAACATCTCGGACACGCTTTTGAAGTACGAAGATGAAATCCTCAGCCTCACTCACTGAAAGCCCCGCAGCGATGCTCATCAATTCATGAATGGTTGATATGATTTCAAAATCTTTCTCGATATTCTTTTTAAGAGCTGGCATTTGAGGAACGAGACTTTCAAAATATTCCTTCATAACTTTGATGTCCCCCGTCATTCGATCCAGAGCAGTCTTCACATCTCCAAAGAAAGGCCGCTTATTGTTGCGATGCTTTTCAGCCCGCTGCAATAAGCACTTCGTGTAGAAGATTACAGTTGCTGACATGAGACTCATCACACTTTTAACGACCATAAAATCATCCATGTAATGTTCCAGATCCTCATGGAAGTCTTCCAGCGTCCGCACTAAGGAAAGAGCGAGGTCGTTCTCAACCATCTCCACTTCCCAGCTTTCTTCAAAGAGACGCACGCCAATTTCTTCTTCAATTGGATCAAAGACGTAAATGTGGACACTTCGAGCTGAGTACACAGCATCACTGCTGTAGACACCCATCAGCTCATTCGAGCTGGCCTCCAACGTGGCAATCATATCTTGTGAAAATTCGCACTGTTCCATTAGTTCCGCAACCATGTCCTCACACTTCTCACTCATTCGAGTAAAATCATTCGATGCAGCACAGCACGTTTCCAAATCTTGCAGATAATTGTTTCGAGCATGGATTTGTTTCGATCGCATGTGTGAGAGGATAATGCATACAGCAAGAATGAGAGCGTCTGATTTCTTGGATAGTCTCTCTTGGATGGTGCGGAGCTGCACACTAGAGAATGAGAACACGTCTTCACATAGGGAAGTAGTAAGTTTACCATCGGCAGATTGGTTTTTGACTGTTTCGGACCTGTATCAAAATATTAGCAAGTGTGCACATGAAATATGAGAGGTGCAATTAAATGCAGAAAAAGTTAACAATGTCACATCACAACTTACCCGTAGATCTTGTCCAACCATTCATCCGTCTGGCTTCTTGTCCTAACCAAAAACTCCTCTTGCGCCAAACGATGGACTTCCCACAACATATTGTTTACCCATGCAAGACTATCAGTTGCGTTCTTCATATTCACAGTTCGTTTGTCACCTGCAAACAACTCTGGTCGCTCCTCGAAATAAGTCTTCTTTGTATCACGCTTAGATACGACCTCTGGGAACGTCTCCTCAATCGTTTCACGGAAGTACTCTACCCATGCTACCAACTCCAATAGCTGCGTAATAGTCAGATCAGGCAAATTCTGTCCATCTGGTCCACCAATCTGCTGAACAATGTGGTTTGAACACACATGTGCCACACATGAACTCCAGAGCGCCTCAACGTGCCAGTGCGGGGCAAAGCACGGAGACATTTGATGCTTCACAATGTCAATCTCAGTAACGAGTTCCGTTGCAGCCTTGAGCACCGCCGTGAATTGAGTATTGGCGGCGTCTTCCTCGTCTGCTATATCAGCAGCATGTTCGTGGACGCCACGAAACATCTCAACTCCACGCAGCTCAAAGTCTTGATAAAGTTGTTCCAAAGCTGCTGCTCTCATATTGGTAAAGCGCAAGTTACCAGAATCTCCTCTCTCCTTCCGCTTCTTTTCAAACGACTCTGCCGCACGCTCGTATACTTCTACTGCCTCCACCAACGCAACCATCCCCGCAGGATTATTAATCGATAGATCAAAGGCTGAACCGATTCCAGAAATAATCCTCATCCTGATCTCATCCCCCAATTCCCAAACATTCTGAACATGTGCACTCAAAAAGTTATCTACCATGGTCACATTGAAATTATGCTGAGAACTCTTCATACTGTTTTCAGCCTCTACCAACATGATCTCTAATTCTACATGCTCCATGGATACATTACGAATCGTGCTCCACTCCTCGGCAGTCCATTCCCCTCCGTGCAAATCATCACGTAATCGATCACACGTGGAGGGGATCTGTGAAAAGAACTCCAACTCACGGAACGTCCGATTGATATTCCTTCGGGCATTGATTGCCTTTCGCATGTAGGGGTACTTGGCCAATAGGAATTCATCGCGGTCGGAGATCTGACCATCGGAGATGTAGGTGGTGAGTTCTCGCAATCGCCCAATGTCATCTTTGGTGGCGGACACGGCATTGACTAATTCTTGCACTTCAAGTCCACTAGCGGCCACGCCATCGTTCAATCGAGCATTAATGATAGATAAATCACGTTGGATCATACCGCGGAGTTTATTCGTCTCCTTGTCCATTTTCAACTCCGCTCCCTCAGCACCTACCAATGGAAAGCCATGCATGCCAATCTCTTGTCCTTCACTGGTCTTCTCGGACATGACCGAATGAGAACTTGAAGGTATCTTCGACGATGACTGAGTAGTATTATTCATACCGATATTCATGGCACCATTCACCAACAACTCATCGATCAATCCAGCATCGAATAACCACGTCGATACAATATTCACGGCACGATCCTCAGCCTTCTTTTCAAAGTCAACTAGTGGTAAATCGTTCACAGCTTCTTTGATGCTGGGTAATTCTTCGGGACGTTCATAATACTGAGAATCATCTGTGGCGGTGTTGTTCCCAAGTTGTTGTCGTTGAGAACGACGACGGCGTGAGATATCTTCCTTCTTTTCGTCGTCATCATCTCCACTATGATATCCACTCCCTTCTCTACCACCATTGGAACTTGCAGACATGGCGGATTGAGAAGCCAACTCTTCATATAGTTTCTCCTGAACTTCGTGATAGTTATCAAATGGCCAGGGTGTGACAAATGCCTTGTTTTTGGATTTTTTGGGTTTGCTAACATTGGAATTGTACTTTTTAGCTTTGATGGCATTCGGCAATGGACCCCCTGACTTGGTAGTTTGGTGATTATTGTTTGTGTGATAGGATGATGTTTCAAATTGATCATTATTTGCATGTGGACGCTGTTGTTGCTGCTGTGGAGTATTAGGTCCATCATCCTCCTTCTTATTCAAACGCAACCAAGATGCCAACCCTGCAGCATTGCTTGAGATGTTATTGCTGTTACTGCTGGTCACAATACTCTCTTCATCCATTCCTGTCAAAATTGGACGTACGCTATCGGTATCGTTCACTGATCGGTTGTTACCATTCCAACGATTGGATGGACGTTTAGGTGCACTTTTACCACTACCATCACCCTGCATCAAATGGATTAGTAGACCCACCCATGCCAGGAGCAGCATTGGAGGGAGAAGGCGCACTCTGACTCATAGCTTTGGGCACATTATTTGATGTTGGTCCCTCATCATTGAATGGGTTATTACTACTACCGCCAGAAGCGTTTCCAAAGGTAGGACTAGGTTTGGCCTTCACTTCGCCTCCAAATGGATCTCTGCCCCCTCCACCTCTCCTATTGCTGGAAGACGAAGGAGAAGGGTCCTCCCCAAATGGATTAGTAGCACCCCTGGATAAAGAATGTACCGATGATGAACGAATAGTTGTCTCTCCCCCCCTTCGAGGCGGTGGAATATCATTATCTTGCTTCGTCATCTCCAAATGGATTAGTTGCTGCATGGTGATTTCACACCACTCCCCCGCGGCTGTTGTTGTTGCTGCGGAGTAGGAGAGTCGAATGGATTATTTTGATTCTTTCCTCTGCTATTGTGGCGCTAGGTGGAGCTGCACGTCTTGGTGGCGGAGGGATGATACCTTCGTCATCATGGCTGTCCTCACCAAATGGATTATTCCCTCCACCAGAAGAAGAAGGTGCTGCAGGCGATGGTCTACTCCTCGTAGGCGGAGGAGCAGGGGGCGGATTATTATTATTATTTCTCCCCCTATTATTTGGCTGAGAAGGTGGTGGCGGGATGGCTTCCGTCCAAATCCAGCTAAGTGGATCGTTATCCTCGTCATCTGAACTGCTATCTCCAAATGGATTGGCTGCAACCGCCTTGGCAGTATTATTTCCATATCTGGCGCTAGAAGGACCACCACCAATGCCACGATCATCCTCGTCATCGTCAAAAGGATTGTTGGTGGCGCTGCCAGTTAGATTATTATTGTTTCCAGCTTTTTTAGAGGCGTAATATTCGTCACGGATGCTGCTGCTATTGGATGCTGCAGTTTTGTTGGCAGCAGAGGAGTCAGAAGCTTTGCCACCGCTGGAGAATTTGAGTTTATTCTTCACACTAAATCGCTTGTGCATTTTGAGTTAAATTCAAATTACTGAATAATCATCAGATACAAACAATGCAGTTATACAATGAGATGTTGCCCTTCTTGACCGTGTAGCCGCCCACTTCTATTTTAATGGATCAATTCAATTCAGATTCAGCCGTGTTCCCTAGAGAGAGAGAGAGAGAGAGGTACAACCTGCCAAGTTTGTTGTCTACGACACAACGTTGTGTTTGCTTGATTTTTTTTTTTTTTTTTTTTTTTTTTTTTTCACAAGATAAATAAGTTTGATTGGTTTGATTTTTTGATGCGAAGCAAAGCGACACAATTCATGCGACTTTCGCCCTGCTGCAATCCCACTTCCTTCCCTCTTCATAAGAGAACCACTTTGAATCTACATTTTACTTTTAGGTACTCCTCTCTGTCTCTCTCCCTCTCTCTAGAGTTGCATAAAAGCTTGCCTAATTAATAGCATCTCCATTTATACAAGAGATGTACCATCATGCTCATTTGAATCATCATCATAGTCTTGACCCTCCTGTCTTCACTTCTTTTCCATGTCATAGTCAATAGGAACAAAGTCATCTTCGTTTTCATCTCCAATTCGAATATGATTCATCCTCAAGTTCACTGAGGACGTCTCATCGATATACGCACCATCCTTCAACGATATCTTCATTGAATTTGCCATCTTTGCTGCTGCTCCTGATGTTGCGCCGATTGCTTCGTCCATGCATCGAGGCTGCCCCACCCTTTTTGAAAAAGCGGTGATAGCCAATTCTTTTTGCCTCGGTATCTTCTACTCCTCCAGATGATCCTCCTCTAATGTTGCTATTAGCGGCAGCGGTACTCTCTTTTGCTCTAAACTCGGCCAAGAGGAGAACCCCATTGTCATAGTCATCTGTGCCCGCAACAGCTATGGTACGTTCTCTGTCAGGAACGAATACAATGGCACGAGGATGAGGAACACCTCTCACTTGAGCGTAAGAATGTTCACCATCCATCAAAAACTTCTTAGGAGAAGATACAAGCTTTGGAAGCATTCGCATGGCCTTGCCAGTCATGGAAGATGATCTTGGCTTGGTCTTGCTGCTATTGTTGTTGGACGATCCATTTGTTGTGCTGTTTGGATCCTGAGCTTGGAAAATGTGGACCGTCCCATGATCACTGGCGCATCCCAGCCAGCGAGAATCAAGACTAAATGTCAAGCATGATATTGTTGCTCTCTCAACACCTCGTCGGAACTCTTTCAATGGCACTGATGACGATACAGATGTAGTTGACCCACTTCCACCATTCATCGATGCTGCCGATCTTCCACCACCAATCGTTACTCCTCTTGTATCATACAAACGAATCACTGTCCCACGCTCACTTGCTGTGGCTAACAAGGATCCGTCCACGCTCAATGCCAATGCACCCAATGCCGACTCATGGGCATCCACAAATGTGGTTCGTCGCAACCCATACAACTCCACCCTCACTTGACCCCGCTGAGTTGACGGACATGCCAAAACCAATCCGTTCCTAGCACCCAAAGTACTGTTTGTGTTGCCTCCCAATACATTATTTGCTTTCTCTCCTCCACCGCCAGCACCACCACCTACGCCCCAGTTGTCCAAAGACAGTCCAATCAAGCCAGAAGGATTATCCCCCGTATGGACCTTATCCAACAAACTCAAATCCGAAAAATTATACACATACACGCGATCCCTCAACACCACTACAATCCTATCTCTACGTAACTTTGTCACTAAAATCTTTTGACGGAAGGATAATTCCCCAATGGTACGTTGAGAATGATCGTCGTAGATTAAGACCTTGTTTGGTGGATATTGTGAATGCGATGCAGTGGAATGATGTCCAGTGAGTGCCAGAAGATTAGTTCGATACAGCATTTCTATGCGGGCAATCCCACCACCTCCATTAGAAGATGATGCTGTTGGTATTTGAAACCCCAAATTGCGTCGAAATGTTTCTTGAAACGGATGGACATTACAAATACGAAATCCAGAAGCTGTACCAATAGCAAGGCACCCTCCATCTTGATTGAATGACATGGTTAGAAGTGTATCATTTTTGTCTGAGTATTGATCTGAATCAAAGTCTTGTTCGATCGGTCCTTTGTTATTTGATTGATATTTGGCGGCAGTCTCTTTGGTTGGGATAGTTTTTGGCTTGGTGGAATCATTCTTCCCACTGCTGTTGCTTTGCTCAGCCGTCTTCGGTTCTTTATTGTTGGAATCAATGTTTGATTCAGATGGTTCTGCCGTTGATGATGATGTTGTAGCGTCCTCGTCAATTTTGACAGCAGCTTTTGTTTGGTTAGCTGCCCCATCTCTTTCGTCACCAGTATCGATCTGATCGGAGTTCGATGCTTTTGAATCCTGATTGGTTTCATCTTCGCTATTGGGCCGTTGCTGTTCAGCCGCAGTCTTAGTAGTCGAATCTCCCTCTTCCTTGTGGGAAGGAACATTCTCGACGGCACCGTTATTGTGGTTGGTGTCAACCTCCTTCTCCGTCGTCTGCAGCAGAGGAAGCATCGTTACTCGCCATCTGATCATCACCATTGGATGTCACATCGTTGCTGTTTCCCTGTGTGCTGTCATCAGACGAGGAAACGTTGCCACTGTCGCTCTCTCCTGATTTAGATTTGGTCATATTTCTTTTTGAGCATGTGATGTGAGGATACTTTCGGAGCAAGGAGGTAAGAACACCGACGGTGAGCCTACGCAGAAGATTCCCTGGAAAGAGCTCACAATATCAACAACCTCTATTTTCGGTGTAGAAGAGATTGAGCTGACAAAAGCTTTGCCACGCCGTTGTTTCAATCTTGCCTAGTAGATACTGGCGCAATGTGTCGTGGTCGCAACCATGATGGAATTGAAAAAATAAAAAGAACTTTTGATAGATCCGTTCGTTGGAGAAGTACATAGCGCCCACAACACTACAAGTATGCACGCTTACAGGTAGAAAAGTCATCTATCTGCCCTGGCAGAGATCATTTCAGACTCTGCAAGTGGCGCTACTTCTATACATAAGTAGTAAAGTAGAGATCAATGCCTACGAAGCAAATCAGTATTTGGGATCGCTCCGGACGCTTGAAGAGCTTTCGAGTGTTTGGAACCATCCACCAAATTCTCTGTTTGGAATCCGTGAGTCCTGTGGCAATGGTCAAACGGTGTGGTACAAAGACACCAGATTGCCTCACGGCTGCATTCGGATTTGATCAGACTCTGTTGCTGCGGCAGTAGTGCGAAATGTGATGGGTGCATAAGTAGTCAATTACACACTGCACTCAAATGGTGATTCATAGAGAGGACAACGGATCTCCCTTAACCAGAATGATGTGGTCAGTAGCACTGGCATCGTCGGCCCGGGGTGCTCGGCCATCACGCATCACACACAACAAAAAACATCTCCTCCATGACGAATCCGACGGCAAACCATGGTACTATTGGGCCAACATTCCCAAAATCAACATGAACAACATAGTGCCTAACCCCATTTTTTATGTAGATTCCGATTCTGTAAGCGGTGGCGGCCGAATCGGTGTTGTTGTGATGGTATACCGCTCTAACCGCCAGAGACATAAAATCTGCACATGCCGGGCAACATCATGACATACTCATATTTAATAGATTTCGGTTATCTAATAGCCATGGTGCATTGCAGACACATTCTGAATACTATGATGATTGATTATTATTATCAGTTTTATTGATTACATACAAATTAGACGTAATAATTGAGTAGTAGGTCAAATCATCCGCTGTTGCTTTGATCCCATCGGGTAGGAATGGTGCTGTTAGGAGTCATATGATACCCTGAAACTACTGTATAATGCTCGCAACAGATGGCTATTGGTGTTGTGTGGTGAAAGGGTCCCCAACTTGCAGGATGAATACACTCAATATCACTTCAAATACTCGTGTATGTAATTGTATTCAGCTCTTCATTTTCCACCAAAATATGCTATATTTCAACCAGTCCAATAATGTCGTAGCCGCAATGAATATCTATTGATATCTACACCAACCACGTTGTTGAAGACGAGACGACACAGCAGAAGAGTACTCACCTCCAGCGGGAGGAACCACAGAAGCCGGTGAAGAAGAAGGAGCGCTCATCCATGGAGGTCATCGAGGGAGGCTTCCTAAGACATAGTGGCATAGATCTAAATGGCGAGAGAGGAAAGTGGCTGCTGGAGGAGGATCGAAGGTCGGCAAAAAGCGGTAAACACCAAAGAAAACTAATTTCTGTGAGAGATGCAACTGGGTAAGGTGTACGGTCTTTCCCACTGGCACACAGATAATACTCTAAGCTTCTCCGATGCTGCTGCTGGTTGTTTCAAACAACTTTGATCTCACGGTTGTTGGAAGCGCCGAGGCTCCTGCCAATACGTCATGAAGTTGGATCTTTCGTCGTCTTTTGTCAGGATTTAATAGTGTTATTTCTAAACTAAATCACCGTCATAAAGAAATGAACACAGGACCTATGAAGTCAACACACAATGCGACTAAAATCATGCGTCAGTCAGACTGGACAACATAAACCCCCCACCGTGAGGTGGGATTATCGAAGTGGCCCCGGTCGGTCGGGTACTTGATTGACACTTTTGTTTCGAGAGACTGGGTCGAAACTAGCTGCTTTTTACAACAAGTAAAGAGCCTGCCCCATTATTGCCAGTTCAAAGAGGGGCAAAGTCGTCTCCCACAAGAAACAACAGAACAAGTTCTCTCGAGACATATGTTCTCTGCCATTCCTTGGGTATGACAACCGCATATATAATAAATATATATCTAATTCTCGTCATTACCAACTCAGCAACTTCATCATATTGATCCTCGCAATACCTGCTCCTCGAGGCCATCTTAGCAGCAAGCATGTGTTGTGCCTTATATGTGTTATTGAATATTGTCATATCTGAAGAGTATTGACTTCCTTGGAAGCATGTAACATGTGCATCTGCATAAAATGATGCAATGAAGCTTGATTTGATGAGCAGGTAGGAATTCTGGTCGAGGGGAGGGTTCCCCTATTTCGGTTGTTGGTAGAGAGAGAAGAGTCAACCACTAAAACATGATAAACAAGGTGCTTTTCACTGAGTGGTAAGAGTTAATCTTGTGCTTCCTCTTCTTTCTGCCTTTTGAAACCTTTGTCAAGCTCGGGCAAGATCTGGCATAGTATAATACTAGGGGACACCAACCAACAAAAAAAGAGGAATTCGATGCAACCACAGGAGGTACACCTATCAACCCTGTGGCCTTGCTGCTAGACAGTGTAGGCTTATGGAGTGGATCTGGGAAACAAAATTGAAGTGGTCTTCCATCGTATATGACATGTCACATTCGTTATAGTTTAAGGCTTGGGGTGCAATCTGGGAAATAACAGCTGTCACAGTCACAGCATATTTTCGTTATTAGTACTTTCTATTTCATAATTCGACAATAAAGTGGCTCTTACTACAAAAATCAGAAGCTGCTCGCTGGGAGCTTGCACGGACAATTTTGCCTCTAGAGAGCCCAACAGACGTACTTTAACATTTCTATAACATATCATCTCGCCCCTAGAAGGCCAACCTGACGTCCTTGAATATTTCTGTTGTCATCATCAAGTGTTACTGCAAAAGGACCAGTCAAAAGGTGAAAGGAGAAGAAACTGGCCACCACTAGTAGCTTCTGGATGAAGGGAAGAGCAAGGAACAAGAAGTAGAACGTGCCTGGACCCGCAATCTTTCGAACAAATTTTCAACTCAGTTATGTTTGAAGCCAAATATTTTAACAAAAGGAAGACAAGCAAGCGACAAGCAGTCGCTCGAACTGCATATCAAGAGTTGTCTAAGAATTGGGGTTATCACCGAAATCTGTTCCAGTCGTAGGATCCACGCAGTCTTGAACTTGCCGCCACTTTGGAGAAGGATATTTGCATCTGAGACTTCCCGCACAATGTATCGTTGTTGTGTAGCTGTTGTGATTTTTTTTCCGATGTCCCAATCTGGCTCTCTAGCTTCATCTTTTTCGTTTTGAGCATGGCTTCATCATCACCATTATTTGCAGGAAGTGATCGAATATAGAGGCATTATTCACGACAACGACACGATTAAGATCCTAAGACGCCTAAAGCTTCTGTTCAGAAGAAAAAACAAAACGGGTTCAGAAGTAAATAGTTCGAATTTTCGGCTCTCACTTATCGCAATATTTAGAAAGTGTTTCGTTCCACGGCTTTGTTGATCATTCTCATCATCTTCCCCAAGCTTTGCAATGCTTGGAATAATCTTTTGCATCGAACTAATGCTGCAGGAGGTCAATTCCCCGGAGAGTAACTGCTGGAATGTGTTTATTATTTTTCGGACAGCACCGAAATAACATCTCCGCCCCCAACTCATGGTCTTCATTGATTATCATTAATTTCGATGCCTTTTAACTCTGCAGCTGCATTGAAATTTAGAAAGAAGGGCGGATTGATCTCTTGAATGAAAAGGTAGCAGGTACAGTGTACGAGGTATTGGCAGGAGAGCTGGAACCAGGAATTGGAGGCAACGATACGTTCGAGTGCTTGAGCCTGGAAGCGAACCAAAAGCTGCTACTTTACTTTTTTACGCCGTTACTGGATGCTTTTGATATAACACCTTTTGTGGCGAGTGACGCCCAATCATCAGAGGTGGTGTTTTTCAAAAAAAGAGGCGACAGAAATAGTATAGAGGAATAATTGATTCAAGGTTCGTGCTGTCCTACGAGTCATTGCGATTTCAATAAGAATCAATACACATGTGTAACAGAAATTTAAAAGACTAATCTGATTAGCTTTGTGGTCAGAGTTTTCAATAGATTCATCATCGTTGTGAGCTTGAAGTTGGTATTGATTACTTCAAACGGTTTAGCAAGTCACCTAAAGCGTTGATGACTTCTACTGCCTTTATTGTTAGTGGCCTCAATCCTGTTCTTCTCATTCGGCCCTGCTAGAAGGAGTGCTGTGTTGCAGTTCGTGTAGGTTGCAAGAAGGTGTAACTGTGAAAGTTGTATCAAGAGAAGTGACTAAGCAATACACCCAGAACGATTTTCAAGACTATGCTCTGAAGGGAAGCAATAACTTGAGACCTGATAAGCGCCCTTCCACGTCAAAACCAAACAAGTTCCTTGCTTCTTGATTATCATCAACAACCCTTGTTCTTTCAATCGTCGCCTCTTCGCTATCAAGATGTCAATTGGAAGTACGATACGCTTCATGCTTGTTGTATCTGACAATTGTGCTGTACCATTCCTTGTACATCAGTTACATCATGAACAATCTGTTGTAGATGACGACCCTGTTGTTGTACTGTTCCTACAACAGCAGATACATTATTAAGCTTCGTTTGATCCTTTGAAGATGAAGCTTCGTTTGATCCCTTAGTTTGATCCTTCGAAGATGAAGCTTCGTTTGATCCTTCGAAGATGAAGCTTCGTAAGATCCTTCGAAGATGAAGCTTCGTTTGATTGCTGCTCTTGACAATTCAGTTGTTCTTCTCCTGTTGGCATGGTTTTTGGCTTGGGACGAGAAGATAGTAAGACGTGCCATAATTTTGGATCAGCTGTATCTAACATTGCTAATGTGCTTGGTTGGAGCTGCGTTGTACTTGGAATTGGTTCATATGAGCCAACACTTGTTGCAACAAAGAGAAGATCATTGATTTATGTTCCTCTTAGTATACTTAGTTAGAGAGTGATTGGAAAAGGTGGTTTGCTTGGAAAGGTATTCTATCGTTGGTGAATACAAGGTTGGATCTGCAATCTGTACTACAGTCTTTGGATCAAAATGGCTACAACACAATACCTTGATGATGTAATTACTCACTCGTTTGGTGGTAGAAAAGATGCATTCTGGAGAACCATATGCAACATTTCTTTGCTGTTCCTCCGAGTGCGATGATTGCGGCGCTTGTTTCCAGCGAATTGTATGATCATGCAACGTCGTCTCGTTGTCTTGTGCTAATTCTGTTGTCTTGACGAAAGACAGCAGCAGAATAGAAGGCGAACAAGCAAACAGCACGAAAGCGAAAGATGAAGAGATGTCAATCTTGACGCTTGTACGAGAAGTTCCGGAAATGTATTGTAACAGGTCTTTTAATCTTGCTGTTGATGAAAGCTACGTTAGTTGCACAATTATCCATGGCAGGTGCTCTTCTCCAAAGCAATGTGTTCCTACCAAATGTAAGATCTTAGGAAGGGGGATATCATTTATGGTGATTAGTTGAAGGAAGCAGCAATCAGTGCAGTGACTTGTATTCGATGACGCTTGTAATGATGTAAACTTTCGATGACAACCGAAACACGAGGAAGCTACTACGTTCGCCGATCCGTATGGCTTCAGACAAGTTACGAAATACATCAACCTATTATTTTATGAACAATGACAGGCTTACACTTAGGCTGGACAAAAGAGAGACGATTTAGCTTCCAGACTCACTGGTCCACCCACTGCCTCTTGTCAAGTGGCTTATATCCATCTCCCTCTCAATGATATTGGAGCATATTTTTTGAAGCACCTTGTTGTACGTGATTTCAACTGGGAAAGGAACTTTCCATCATCAAGAATGCTCCATCAAGCCAGCAATCAGTGCTTCTCTTGATCAATCGATGTCAAGGCCCTTGTCATTTAGCTTTTCTCTGAGATTACGAATCGTCATTTTGCTGTATGTCTTCTCAACGTCCGTTTCACCATCACTATCATCATCACTAGAAGAATCATAGTGCCTCGATATTGCAGCCAAGAAATCTTTGCACACGTCTCCAGGAACGTCTTGAAATGATACTCTTTTTATTACCTTTTCTTTGTTCGCGACAATAACATCAATTACAGTCTCATTCAGAAGAGCACAATTGAAAGCATCCGCATAGAGCAGATTGTCGATCACGTTTTCAATTGTAATTTCTGTGTTATTCACATACCATATCTCAGCTTCGAGTTTCAGATTTGTCACTCCATACTTGTCTGCAGCGGCGATGAAGTCTTTTTCATTATCCACAAATTCATCATTGCCGATCTCTCCTCCGTAAACATAGTACAGTAAAAGACGAAAGACTTCAGGTTTGACATCGGTGATGACGATGGGATTATTTTCATCTGATGTAGCGCAGAGAGCGGAGAGCTCTGGAGAGTAGTGTTGTAGAATAAGTCGATGTGCATGATACAGTTTGTCTATCGATGTCTTTGCCCTCTTTCTATCACTTTCGCTCTCGGACTTTTGTTGCTCACAGATCTTTAAACACGACATCTGCCGAGTTTTCATCGTCGAACAGCTTGAGAATGACTGATGAGGTTGGATTCTTGGGAATGAATTGGTCAAGCTGCATACTGACGTGAATTGTTAGCGCTCCCTTCACTAGAAATCCCTCTTCTTCTTCTTCTTCATCTCCATCACTTCCAGTGATTTCCTTGCGTAAACAAACATCAAAGAAGTCACTATACTTGGTATCACCGTCGAAATTTGTTGTAACTTTTCGGCTGAATCGATCAATTCCGTCAAAGGAGCGCAGTTCAAAGGAAAATATCAATGCCAGATTCCCCCCAGAGCGCCTGGAGCGCCTCTCAAGAAATGCTCCTACCATTCCATCTGATGAATCTGAGTGACCACCAGGGAACATTCCTACTCGCCATTTATTACCGAAGCAAGAGAACTTAGAAGAGCGCACCATTCGTCCCTTCTCAGATGGCAAGTCTTCAAAATCGTTGAACGTTATGTTGAAAAGCCATTCCTTTGGATTATCAGACTTGGGGCGCTCAATTTTCGTCTCTACTAAACTAACTTCTTCATCGTTCTCCGCAACAGCTGCCTCGTTATTATCATCATTATCAGCCATTTTATCCCTACTCCTAGCACAGTTTACAAAGCGCTGCTATAACTCTTGCTGCCGTCCCTTCGCTGGGGTACTTCGACGAAGTGTGGGGCTCTTTAGGTTCATAGCGAGCATCTCCTCAATCCTCAAGTAACTCCCGAGAATTTTTTGATACTAGGATAGCGTAGGAATTAATACAATTTTTACCGCGACAGCAGATACAGTATCTTTCGTCTGCCTCAATGATGATGAGCGGTCCACCCGGTGCTCCAGCGTATCACGACCTTATGGGGAACAGGATTTTGCTGGGCCTGCCTTTTTCACACAAAACGAGAGCAGGCTCAGGTGTGTAACCTTCAATTCATCAGAAGGAGATATGTGCCGAAGGGATTTTATGTAAATGTTTAGGTTAAAAGGGGATGTAGTAGTACGAACAGGATTACATATACATCATTTTCAGCCTTTCTTCTTCCTTGTAGATCTCCGCGGTTCTGCGCTTACAGTCACAGACTCTGCCTCATCATTCTCATCATCTTCGTCAGATTCATTAGCCATGACGTCTTCTTCAGAATGAACACCTGACTCGCTCTGGCTACTATTTTTTCTGCTGCCGAGTGCGTAGGACTGTGATCACTGGCCCACTTCATCAATTTTGACATTTGTGCCATCGCATCATTGAATTGAATTGTAGCTGAGTTGCCCCTCTCCAAATATTTCTGAACAACAGGTAGATTGAGGTTTTGTAGAGCAGAATTGTTGCAGTGCAGAAAAGCTACGGCTGAGAAGCGTCGCCATGCTGACAAATTCACGTTGCTTAGTCCTGTTCTTTGGGTAGTGATTTACTTCTCTCATTGCAAGTTCGATGTATCCAGCAACAAAGCTCGCAATGGACTTGGCAGAAATAGGGAGCACTGCAATGCACGTGGATATTACATTGTTCACATTGATCTTGCGATCATGACCATCTGGCAACCCAAAGCAGACCGCTGCATATCGACCAATGAGCTCTCCCACTTTCGATGCAGCGCCAGCCGGAACTTCGCTCAATGCAAGACATGTTATGAATTCCCGAATTGATCTTTCAGTGTCCTCCAAGTTTGTTGCATCGGATGCATCCTTTTGGAGCTGCTCAATAAAGGCACAAATGAATGCGTTGTGATCCACAAATGATGTTTTATCATGTCCATTGTATAGCAATGCATGTTTGTATGATTGCAGCGCATTCTCCTTCTCTTGTAGAAAGTCTGATGACGATGCAAAGTCGGAACAAAGCTTCAACCGTTTACTTTTGTCAGTCGGAGTTGTAACAAGAGTCACGTGAAAACGCCATCAAGGCGTACTTGTGACTTGATGTATAATATCCTTTCTCTGTCTGCAACTTATTACTTGATGCAGCACCACTGCTCTCCGTTGACCTTTCATTCTCTTTCATCCTTTTGTCAATCTCCAATTGGAGTAGATGCAATGCGTCCTCAAAATTGCTTCCGACAGCGTTACGTATTTTACTGCCCATTGGCAGTGCCTCCGTTGACCTTTCGAGAAAGAGACGCTGTATGCTCTCCCCGGCGACCATAGTTGAGAGTTTGGTGGGTGGAATCTGATGAGAAAGCCCGAGGATAAAGGAAGCTAGCGTCGCCGATGGCGATTCGTTCTGGCTCATGTTGGATGGCATATTGATTATTTCAGATCAAGATGTTCACGAAGCCACCAAGAAGTAGTTGTTCAATTGATTGAGACTACAGGTGATGAAACTAAGATGCAGATTGATCGGATTGTCGAATTGATCGGCTCTGCTGTGGGATGATTGGTTGGTGGTTGATGGAGATCGGAGGGGAAAAAATTGGTCTTACGGGGTAAAAAGGGGGGAGGAGCGCTTTTCTCATCTTTTTCCTTCGCACTCGAAATTTCGACCTTCACGGGCCTTCACCATAAAATCCATGGCCAATCCATGGACTATATATGGTCATTGTCGAGCCGTGAGCCCTACCATACTACTTAATAACAATGGCCTCGTCTGCGTATTTAGACGTCCGAAATGCCATAGCCGATGAGGGCAGTGACGCAAGGGTGGAAGTCAAGTGAGTATGAAATTGTATGACACTTTTTATCTTTTATTCTACGGACCTCTCTAATATGTAATATGAACACACACACACACACAAAATATTAGCCAACGTGCTTTGATTGATAAGATTCTCGCACGATATGCATCTGCTGGTGCGGTTTATCGAGAGCTCTTACAAAACTCAAACGATGCAGAGGCCACGGCAGCTGAAATCTTAATTACTACATCATCGTCTGAGACTGGAAAGGAAGTAGTCAGCCAAATTATTTATCGTAACAATGGATTGCCGTTTCGTAGTCAGGACTGGGCGCGGCTGAGAAAGATTGCAGAGGGAAATCCGGATGCATCAAAGGTGGGTGCCTTTGGAGTTGGTGCCTATACAATGTTCTCCTATCTGTGAGGAACCGCTGGTTGTTAGTGGTAAAAAGGGCGAAGAAGAAGCGATGGCTTTCTTTTGGAAGGGTGATTCCCTCTGGACCAAAACGGGGAAAGCGCCTGCTGGTGTTATCAATATGAGTGCAACTCTTAATAATGGCAATGTTCAAGATCATAATACTTGGACGTCATTCATACTTCCTTCGCGAGATCCATACCCTCTACCAGATCTCGTGGAATTTGGAAAATTCCTTACTGCCTCACTCACCTTCACGCAGTGCCTGCAGAATATCAGAGTCTATGTCAATTCAACGCTGCAATTGAAAATACAAAAGAAAATACTAGAATCTCACATAATCAAGACGCCAAAGGCGAGTTCGTGGTGGAAAAATGATGGGGCAGTGACTTCATCTAGCTCAGGGATGTTTACGTTGGGCAAGGGTGCGGATTTAACTCAAACATCTGTGCAAATGAGTGTCTCTTTAAGGAAAGATCTGTCCCAAAAAAGTGATATGGAAACATCTGAAGTGAGAGCGAGGTATGCATCAGCCATGGTTACCACAAAAATTCCATCCGAGATAGAAAAAAGGATGATGCGTGTGACTAAGAAGAAACCCCCGAAAGAGTTAACAGTGCAAATTTTCCTTGATGCGGCAGACCATGCCGACGATGAAAACTCGTCAAAGTTGAAGAGGAAAACAAAACAATCTAAGGCGGCTCTCATTACTCAGTCCTTCGCACCAACATCGGGGAGTGGAAGAATTTTCATTGGGTTCCGTACCTCTCAAACGACTGGGTTGGGTATTCATTTGGCTGCCCCTCTCGTGCCAACAGTTGAAAGAGAAGCGATTGATTTCGTTGATCCAGCCCTGAGAGAATTTAACTCGGAATTGTTAGAGGTTAGTGGTATTTTGATGAGATTAGCATTGGAAAACGAGATGTACCGCTTAGGTTCGAACTGGAATTGGAAAGAAGAACGAGAGGCATGGGAAGCTCAAAGAGAAGAGCGTAAGAAAAAACAGAAGGAGGAGGAAGAGAAGAAGTCTGAAAGTGATGATGTGGAATCCACGAAAGATTCTGATGACAAGTCTTCAATATCTTCTAGTCTGTACAGCTTTGCATCTTTCATGGCTCGAGGAGTTAAGAGTACTGTTGTTGAGGCTGTAAAAGCAGTGCCTGAGCTGCTGGGCGAGGATACCGAAACTACCGAGTTGCTCAATCCAATCGACGATCGACCTCTTTCTATTGCAGAGCGAGACGCCATAATATTGATGAAAGCATATTGCCCTCGTCAGTCGACTCCAGATTCGATTGTTGGCCAGTGTCTAGCAAAAGGGTTTGGAAGATGCATCTCGTCGTCTCCTTCGGTCCTCACCGTAGATGGTGTAGCACGAGGAACAGACTCTCGATTAGCCCAGAACGGCATGGAAGCTTTCGGAATTCCTAACAGTGTTCGACGAATCATGCTGGAAAATGCTAGAGAGTATCACACTGTGATTGCAAACTGTCCAACAATGAACATGGACGATCTAATCAAAACAATGAAAGAGAATATTCTCAGCGAAGATTTGTTGGTGCGGTTGCTTAAGTGGTACCCTAAATATGCTCGATTGAATAATCCAAGAAGAGATAAAAGTTTGCGGCTGAAAGAAGTTATCAGGTACCGCAGAGAGAAAGACTCGAAAGGAGAAGAATCAAACGACGCCGAGGTTCATCAATTGGACTCCGTCTTTTACTTTGCTCCACACCGCATGAATAAGAAACTGCCGCTTCCAGAGAGTGTGTTCCCCCAAAGCTTGATTGCATCGATCGGATTACGTACGCTAGAAGATAGACACTTCAATGACTGGTTTCAGCCGCTGCCCTTTGATATCTGGACTGCATTTATTTCTGAACATCCCTGTATGAAGAATGGTCATGAAAAAGACGATGCCATGAGAATTTTAGTGCTAGTGACTCTGAGTAAACATTTCGATTCATTGGAAACTGCAAGTGCGAAGAGGCGGTTTGTGGAGTTACTACCATTGAACTCTCCGTGTATACCATTCGACAACCCGTCTGCTTCCACCAAAACAGCTGTTCCAAATGAACTATACTTGCCAGATACAGATCTGTCGGCATTTTCGGGTCTTCAGACTTTCTACAAAGCCTCCAAACGCTTGAAAAAAGAAGGTGTATCTGATGCGTTTTTGCTTGCGATGGGTGTGGTGAGTGCACGTTTGACCAAGTAATTTTTTACGTGCCTAATTGCTTTCTTATCCTAATTGTGCATCTCTGACTTTTCTTTACAGCGAAAAACAATCAAGATTGATTTCCTATTTCTTCACCTTGATACCCTCCAGTGGAATGATAACCCGAAGCCGTTAATCAAATATCTTATCGAGGCGGACCTTACTCAGCAGGATTTGTTGAAATTGAGATCAACGAGGTATTTGCCTGCAGCTAACGACAAAAAAGCGGTGTATGCTCCGTCGCAGTTGTATTTAAAAGACAAAGACTTGAATATTTTCCCATTTGTGAAGTTTTTGCAGTGGCCGTCCAATGAGGGCATGTCAGCTGCTGCTCGCAACTTCTTATTGAAGCTGGGTGTCCGCACTGAACCCCCTTTATCTGATTTAATGGGATATCTGGAAAAAGAAAGCTCGAAGAGCATCGATGCAAGAGATGATGCCGCGCTGACCGCAGCTATTCAGTACTTGACAATTCGGCTCGCCCCCAAAGGAGCCTACGTGAACCAATTTCGCCACTCAAGAGTGGACTTTTTACCGTGTATTCGACAAAATCTTGAGACTGGAGAAGTAGTCAATGAAGTAAAGAGCCCATCGACTTGTTACTTTAACCCAGCTGCTATGGTGATGGGTTTCAACGTTTTAGATCCTATGTTAAGCGATACGGAACAAATCGGAGTAAGGATGAATATCAACCGAGATCCGTCTTGTCAGGTGCTGCTTCGTCGCCTCCTACAGTTGGTTGACATATCAAAAGCCAAACTTGATCGACTGGAAAGTCAGGGTACCGCGATTGACGCTGAAGTGAAAGAGAAAAGTATGGAAAAGATTCTTGTTTTGTTCGAGGGAGTATTTTTGTACTTGTCCTCTAGGACCAGCGACTTTCAGAAACGGCACCTTGCGGAGCTTGCTAAAAAGCCATTCATACCATGCAAATGTAGGAGTGTTGTAAAATTTTACACGGCAGATCAAGTCTTCTTCTTGAACAGGCAATCGGAAGGAGCTGCTGGTGGTGACTCCATTTCAGAATTATTATTTCAGCAAGTTGAGTACAATGCTTTTCTTTCTTTTGCCGGTGTGAAAACAGAGCCGTCGCTTGAGGAACTCTTCGCTTTAATGATAGAGAAACCGGATGAGGTCCTCGACAGTCTCGGGGAACCAAAGTACAAAATGCTTCTTCGTCGGATCGCAGCAAATCCTCCCTTCAAGCGGATCACTGCAGATCTTAGATCGGCTCCTTTTCTACTCGGTTACTTGATAGTAGACGAAGACGAGTCTGAAGGAGATGAAACGGAAGCTCGAAGCAAGGCACAGTATGTTCTTGCCAAAGCGGAAGACATTCACATTGTTGATAACGCGTTCCTTCGGAGACAATTCCCAATGTTAATATCACCAATGGAGCAAACACTGGAGGAATTTTATCGCCGGGTTGGATCTAAATATGTGAGCGAAGTAGTGAAGAAAGATTTCGAGGTGTTGGGGAATACTCGTCGCGGAACTGTCTTGGCCAATAGCTGTGCCGATAGAATCAAAGAAAGACGACCTCTCCTACTTTCTCCGAGCATCACATCAAGGCCTCTCAAGAAGGATGCGTCTAGTATTCTAGACAATCTGGAAATATTTCAGGCTGATTCCATCAGAGCAATTTATTCATTTGAAAGATCGTCGAAAATGATCAACGTGACGTGCTGCTCCAAGTTGACGAAACGAAAGAACATTGCAATTTTCATCACGAACAACTTTGAGCTATTTGATCTCGGTTCTTGCATTGGTGATCTCATTCTTCAGCATTGCGAACTGAAGGATGCCTTTTTTCTTACGTCTCTTCTTGAAGCGTCTATCGGGACTCTGAGGAATAGAGGGTTTCCTGTTGATCGCATTGTCAAGCCTCAACCACCTGCAAAAGAGGCAAAAGCGGAATCACCACGAAAACAGACTGCTGCTGTCACCAGCAGTGAAACGAGCCCAAACAATTCACGTAGCTCGAACAACGCTGGCAGCGCAGTGAATGACGGATCTAGAGATGCGGCAACTACCAATCCGACGCAGTCAAATGGCGGCTTTGATACAATATTGAAAAGTATGTATCCCCAGTATGACGCCAGCAAAATTAGAGAAATGCTTGGGCCAAATCCTTCGAGAGAAAAAGCAGCTGAGGTGGCAAATGAGCTTGCTGAAGAACTGAATAAAGATGTTGGCTCAAACCTCGAGAACATGAAAGCGACAGAAGCAGACGCTGGATGTATGCCGCTGGCAAAGAAAGAAAAGAAATCGGCACTTGGAAAGATGCGGGAAGGGCTAAATCCTATTCTTGGCCTTGGAGGTATGATGCCTCAATTACTTAACAAACGTATTGGCGGGTCACATCCGCCACAAGGAGTTGGCGTAGATGGTCAAGGCAACAACGGCGAGATTCGTCGGGTGGGCCAAGGAGTGGGTGCTGGTCAAGGCGACGATGCCGAAAGCAAGGGTCGCGAAGACGCTGTGCAAAAATCACTTGAAGCAATGCTGGAGCGATCTATTCAATCTTCTCGTGCTGTAAACAGCTCCGGAGTTGCTTCACAAGAAACCCTGCTACAGAATTTGCCTGAAGGTATTGATTGTGGTAGCAATGGATGTGAAATTGTACCCGCTCAAAATATTCGACCATTCAAGGGTCCTTATGGCAACTACAAGTCGCGCTATGGCATCCGAGTCATGGCGGCTGCTAGTTCAACGTCAGAAGCTAATGAGGCGTTTGGATTCCTTTCCAACAATTTCGATGCAGTGGATAATTTTTCAGTGGTAATTGGGCATCTTGTTCAGATCTTCAAGTTGAATATCGCTACAGTTGGGATCTATTATGACCCCAACGGCAACACAATCGCATTCAACTCCAACAAGGCGTTCCATTTCAATTTGCGCTTCTTCTAATGCCCTACACAAACATGACTGGAATTCAAAGAGCTGCTATGGGTACTGGTATGTGGTGTTCTGTCACGAGTTAGCGCACAATCTCGTCTCTGCTCACAATAAAGAGCACGGAAAATATACTGAGAGTATAGTTATGTTGTACCTCCCAGCTTTGATTGATTTTTTGGCTCATAATGGGATTGCCTAGTGTAAGTTAAATATATAGAATTTGGAACCATGCGAACCGAAGGTGTAAGTATATATCATCACAGCAATGATTTTCTCAGCCAAAGAAAGCTTGATAGTAATTGTCAGGACTGCAATCATGTTTTCATCAATCTGACACAGGTGCGTGGAAGACAGGAGAGGAGGCAGGATAGTGTACCGCCGGCCCTTTCCTATTGTGATCAAAAGGATAGGAACAAGGGGACACATCATCGTCATCATGTACTGTAATGCATTCTCCTCAGTACACAACCAAACAGGGACATTCATGATAATGGCTGTAACCTAACCGAACACACAATAAACTAAATACAAGACAAGCATCCAACTAAAAAAATTGTTCAAAATAGTTCTATTTTTAGCAACAATACATAACGCCACCGGAGCGGAAATGAGAAAGTGGAATCACCAACTGAAAGGCATGTATAACTCAACATTCAAGAACCTCTCCCTTAGTCAACCTGCTCCATAGCACTCTCCTCATTGTCATCATCATCGAGTGCGGGAAGGTCATCCATATCATCATCATCCTCATCAGCATCATCGTCGTCGATAGACAAACCAAGCTTCACAAGACGGTGGATACGAGAAGCGAAGGTGGCAGGCTCATCGAGGCTGAATCCAGAAGTGAGGAGACTAGTATCGTAAAGGAGCCAGATAAGGTCCTTCACAGTCTTATCAGACTGATCAGCATCAGCCTTCTCGCGAAGAGCAGTGATGATGGAGTTGGTAGGATTGATCTCCATGGTCTTCTTCGAGCTCATGTAGGCACTCTGGCTAGAGTCACGAAGGGCTTGGGCCTTCATGATACGCTCCATGTTGGCAGACCAGCCGTACTCGCCGGTCACGAGACAGCAAGGACTGTCGGCGAGACGGTTGGATACAACCACCTTCTCAACCTTGTCATCAAGAACCTCCTTCATGAGCTTGCACAATCCCTCGGCCTTAGCCTTGGCTTCCTCGAATGCAGCCTTCTCATCCTCGTCTTCTTCCATCTCAAGTCCCTCCTTGGTGGCACTGAGAAGCTTCTTGCCCTCGAATTCCTTGAGCTGTTGGATGGCGTACTCATCAATGGGGTCAACCATGTACAATACCTCGTAACCCTTCTTCTTGAGCTTCTCAAGGAATGGAGAGGTCTCGACACTGCGCTTTGACTCTCCAGTGATGTAGTAGATACCGGGCTGCTTATCATCCATGCGGCTGACGTAGTCATCAAGGCTGGTCATGGAGTCACCAGACTTGGTGGAGTTGTAACGAAGGAGCTTGGCAAGCTTGGCGCGGTTGGTAGAGTCTTCATGAATGCCGAGCTTGAGATTCTTGGAGAAGGCCTCGTAGAACTTGTTGTAGGCGTCCTCATTCTCAGTCAAATCGTTGAACATCTCAATGCACTTCTTGACCAAGTTCTTCTTGATGACACGAAGGATCTTGTTCTGTTGAAGAGTTTCACGAGAAATATTGAGGGGAAGATCCTCGGAATCAACCACTCCCTTGATAAAGCTGAGCCACTCGGGCATAAGATCTTCACAGTTGTCCATGATGAAAACACGACGCACATACAACTTGATGTGGTTATGCTTCTTCTTGGCTCCTCCCTCGAACATGTCAAATGGGGCACGCTTGGGGCAGAAGAGAACGGCACGGAACTCGAGTTGTCCCTCCACAGAGAAGTGCTTCACAGCAGCATGCTCCTCCCAGTCGTTGGAGACGGATTTGTAGAAGGCAGCGTATTCGTCCTGGGTGACATCATCGGCCTTGCGCATCCAGAGTGGCTTCATGTTGTTGAGGTGCTCCCACTCGTGGCTGACTTCCTTGATCTTCTTGGTTTTCTTCTCCTTCTTGGCGTCCTCTTCATCGACCTCCTCAACCTTGGGCTTGTCGTCGTCCTCATTTTCATCGTCATCATCATCGTCATCATCAGTAACCTCCTTCTCAGTAGTCTTCTCAGTGTAAAGCTTGATAGGGAAGCCAATGAACTCACTGTGCTTCTTAACCAAGTCTGTGACTCTCTTCTCCTCGAGGTACTCGCTCATGTCCTCCTTCAAATGCAAAATGATGCGTGTTCCACGGCCCAATCCAGCATCCTCGTGTGGGGGTGACGGTGAAGCTCCCACCAGCCTCGGAGGTCCAGGTGTAGCATCCATCCTCGTTGTTCTTGGACACGACCTCCACCTTGTCGGCAACGAGGTAGGCTGAGTAGAAGCCTACACCGAACTGCCCAATCATGGAGATATCCTGCACCGGCAGTGAGTGCCTCCATGAAGGCCTTGGTACCAGACTTGGCGATGGTACCGAGATTGTTAACCAAATCAGCCTTGGTCATACCAATTCCGGAGTCCTCGATGGTCAATGTGTTGTTGGCCTTGTCGGGGATGAGCTTGATTTGGAGCTTCCGGCTCACTGTCGAGGACGCTGGAGTCGGTGAGGCTCTGGTAGCGGATTTTATCGAGGGCATCGGAAGAGTTGGAGATGAGTTCGCGGAGGAAAATTTCCTTGTTGGAGTAAAAGGTGTTGATGATCAACGAGAGGAGCTGGTTGATATCATGCTGAGAAGGCGTAGCTTTCGGAGGCGGCGTCGCTCATGGTTGTTTTGATTGATTGCTGTAGTCGGTGTAGCACAAGATTGTGTGTTATGAGAGCAATCACGATCTTCGTTCATGGTGGTGGTGTTGGTGGACGCAGAGGCAATCAGCCTTCCCGCAAAAAAGTAGCATTGGCTTCTCTACGTAGGAAATAGTACAAACCCTACAGAAACTTCTTTGGAAATCTTTGCTGGCCACCAGCTAATTTTTTGTGGCTGGAAATCGCTGGAAATGACTGTCGTAGGACTTCTATGGAGGAATCAGTATGGTACGCGGCTGACTCTCGATCAGCCCACCACCTGTTCGCCAAACACTCTCCTCCACCCACGATGCTCATAAAATCATAGCAACATTGCTGCAACCATCATAACCAACCAATCATACAACTAACTAACTACATATCAAAATGGCTCAAGTAACTGGAGAATCCGTCGGTATTGATCTCGGTACCACCTACTCATGCGTAGGCGTCTGGCAAAACGACCGTGTGGAAATCATTGCCAACGATCAAGGAAACAGGACCACCCCTTCCTACTGTTGCCTTCACTGAAACCGAGCGTCTTATTGGAGATGCCGCCAAGTCCCAAGCTGCCATGAACGCTACCAACACCGTCTTCGATGCCAAGCGTCTTATCGGCCGTAAGTTCTCTGACCCTGGTGTTCAGGCTGACATGAAGCACTGGCCTTTTAAGGTTACCCCCGGTGCCGGAGGCACTCCAATTATTGAGGTGGAATACAAGGGTGAGACTAAGCAGTTCAAGGCTGAGGAGATCAGTTCCATGGTCCTCACCAAGATGCGTGAGATTGCGGAGGCATACTTGGGTAAGGAGGTAAAGAACGCCGTTGTCACCGTTCCTGCCTACTTTAACGATTCTCAGCGTCAGGCCACCAAGGACGCCGGATCCATCGCTGGACTCAACGTGTTGCGTATCATTAACGAGCCCACCGCTGCTGCCATTGCCTACGGTCTTGATCAGAAGGGTGAGGAGAAGAATGTCTTGATTTTCGATCCTTGGTGGAGGAACCTTTGATGTGTCTCTTTTGACCATTGAGGAGGGAATCTTTGAGGTCAAGGCCACTGCTGGAGATACCCACTTGGGAGGAGAGGACTTCGATAACCGCATGGTTGATTACTTCTTGCAGGACTTCAAGAGGCGTCATCGTAAGGATATGTCCCAGAACCAGCGTTCCTTGAGGAGGCTCCGTACTGCCTGTGAGCGTGCGAAGCGTACTCTTTCATCTTCCACTCAGGCACACATTGAGATTGACTCCCTCTTTGATGGTATTGACTTCAACTCTACCATCACCAGGGCTCGTTTCGAGGACTTGTGTATGGACTACTTCAAGAAGTGCATGGAGCCCTGCGAGAAGGTGCTCAGGGATTCCAAAGATTTCCAAGAACCAAGTGCATGAGGTTGTTCTTGTTGGAGGATCCACTCGTATCCCCAAGGTCCAGTCCATGTTGACTGAGTTCTTCAACGGTATGGAGCCCTGCAAGTCCATCAACCCCGATGAGGCCGTTGCTTACGGTGCCACTGTTCAGGCTGCCATCCTCTCCGGCGCTGACAAGTCCGAGAAGCTTTCTGAGCTCCTTCCTTCTTGATGTGACTCCTCTCTTCCCTCGGTCTTGAGACTGCTGGAGGTGTCATGACCACTCTCATCAAGCGTAACACCACCGTTCCTGCCAAGAAGACCCAAACCTTCTCCACCTACGCTGACAACCAGCCCGGTGTGTTGATCCAAGTCTTCGAGGGAGAGCGCTCCATGACTCGTGACAACAACCTTTTGGGTAAGTTCAACCTCGATGGCATCCCTCCCATGCCCCGTGGTCAGCCCCAGATTGATGTCTGCTTCGATATTGATGCCAACGGTATCTTGAATGTGTCTGCTCTTGAGAAGTCTACTGGAAAGGAGAACAAGATCACCATTACCAACGACAAGGGACGTCTTTCCCAAGAGGAGATTGAGCGCATGGTTGAAGAGGCCGAGAAGTACAAGGCCGAGGATGATGCCAACAAGAACCGTGTTGAGGCCAAGAATGGTCTTGAGAACTACTGCTACTCGTTGAAATCTTCCATTGAGGGTGATGAAGTGAAGGATAAGATCCCTGAGGAGGACAAGTCTGCCTATTCTCAATGCTATCAATGAAGCCACTACCTGGCTCGATGCCAACCAGACCGCCGAGAAGGAGGAGTACGAAGAGAAGCAGAAGGCACTTGAGAGTGTTGCTATGCCTATTCTTCAGAAGATGGCTGGCGGTGCTGGTGGAATGGGAGGCATGCCTGATATGGGCGGTATGCCTGACATGGGAGGTGCTGGAGCTCCTCCTGCCGATGACCCAGCTAGCGGACCTACCATTGAGGAGATCGACTAAGCTTTTTCACTGGATACATTGCTCGCTCTAGTTTTGTTTCTGTAAATAATTTAACTGAAATGTTTTAGTGATTTACTCCTACACTTTATTCCAACATGAACTTTATTCCCACTTGCTCACACAATTATGTTGTTGAGGTCATAATACTTACGATACAATTACTTCGTTCGAACGTGATGAGGACGGGAAAAAGGACTGCAAAAAAGTGAGTTTGTCCCATCCAGTCGCTCTCGCCCTCTCCTGCCATCTGGATTGGGACATCTGTCAGTGCCAAAACATCTGCCCAGCCAGCCAAAAAAGACTGCTTGAAAATTGAAAATCGGAACCCACGAACGCACAAAGCACAAAAAATGATAAGAGAAACATCATGATTGGTTTGACCAAAGTTCTTCTACTATGCAAGCTTTTTCCGGTGGTGCTCTCATTTGCACCGATACCATGCAGATCAACTGTGCGGAAAACCCCTGGGTCTTTGATGGCAGGTGCATCATCGTTGTTGCTTAATGAAACGGCCATGTTTACGTCACCACTCCTTGTTTGGAATGAAACCCTCGCTGTGGAAGAAATTGACGTGCTCGAGAAGATGATGAGCTCGACCGCAGCCGCATCGATCCCGAAAGATACAATGTTGGAACAGAAGCGAAATAGTTTGAAGAAGCAGTTGGTACGAACGGCAATCACAAATTTCATTTCTGAAGATACACAGCCACGAGGCTTATGTGATGAGTGATGATGATACCGTAGAGTCAATCATGAAGGAGCTGGAACAACTTCATCCACTCCCCATAGCTCATCCCGCTTGTCATTACTCACTGAACGCAAATTGGTCCTTTGTCTTCACTGGCGTACCCACAATTGGTATGAAGCTAATCACACTGCTAAGCAGGATTTCGTTGGCTTTACCATTTGAGATTTTAGATTTCAAAGATGTGTCCCTGAGAGTTACAGATAGGCAAACCAAGGCACAAGCCATTGTTAGTGTGAGAGTATGCGGGGCTTTCGACTGGGAGCTGCAAGTTTGCACAAGCTTGAGACGACCCAAAGAGAAAGATTTTGATGGTGCTTACAGACAGTTTCGAGGAGAGGAAGGAACATTGTTACTAGAACATTTCCAAGGCGTTTGGCTGAATGGCGTCAAACTACCAACTCCTCAACAGTGGCATACTACTAGAACTCTAGAGATCACCTACATGGACCAAGATATCCTCATTGCTAGAACAAATTCTGGGGAGCCGCACGTGCTGTTACGGAATTCTCCAATGTGCTATACAGTAGAAGAGATGATGGAGGGATTTGTAGATAATGGAATTGAAGACGACATAGAAGAGTGCAGTGTAGATGACTGATGGCAACAACAGATGGACGCAGTTCTTCGCTGAAGCAGCTGAGATATATGGCGAAAGGTTGGGAAGATGCTTGGTAGATCGAGAGTTTGGAAAAGAGGAGTACGTTGCTCAAAAGAAGAGTAGAAGGGCGCAAGATAGGTAGAACATATACTAGAGTAAGGAAGGTCAGATGGCAACAACTAAATGACTAATTGATGCTATTTAAATGAGTGCTGGTCACGACTATTGTACAAGCTTTTGTTCATGATGTGAACTACTCAATATAATGCGTCAAACTCTCGCATCTCACACAGGTTCACGATCACAGCACCTACGAATCAATGTCATGAGTCGATCGCGTTCTTCAGTGCTGTAATGATTATTGTGGCCACAATGTAGGTTGAGGAAACATCCAGCCGAATTGTCTTCGCTATCATTTGGCATAAAACGACGCTTTGTGGCAGAAATACCATTTTCCTTCGACGTCAACCGTTTGACAACGTAAGTCAAACATGCAATTACATATTTCAATTCGTTTTCCACTATAGACAAGGTTTGCACAAGTAAGTAAGTGAGGAGGAGAGAATCAACGATAATAGGACAAAGAAGGCACACACAAGACTGACCTTCTGGAATTTTGTTTTCTACAACCAATTCTTTTAGGAAAGAGAGTACCTCAGGGATTGGTATGGCGTGAGCTATCAAAGCATACTCATCATATCCATCAGGTCTAGAGTCAAAGTCTTCAATTAGGAACGTGTCAGAGTCAATATTTGTCAGCCCAGTTGATGTATTCATTGCTTGGTTCTTCTTCAATCGTTTCTCGGCATTTTCAGCGAGGACATGGCTTCCATAGATGAGGACTGATGTTAGCCATGATATCGTTACATCCATTCCTTCTTTGACGCTGGAACCTAGAGGAGCACCACATAATCCATCACAACAGGATAGTTTGGTCCACATCTGTATTAGAGCCGACGAAGTATTATTTTGTGCAAAAACTCCACGAGCAGATTTGTTCGATGAATCATCAGATAAATAAGAAAGTTCGATACCTTCTTCGTCATCAGAGAGTGCCTCCGCTGCTTGTCTTTTGGCTGCAGTGGCTAACTTTCCCAACCGTCTCGCGCAAGCAGCAAAATGAAATGCCTCATCAAATGAAATATGCTTGTCCTGCGGGCCACGTTGGAGGATTCTTTGTAGGCAGTGCTTGCGACGTTAAATCAGCAATTCTATATTGTAATGGGGGCTTGATCATCCAACCCACATCATTTGTTGATCCTTTCGTCAGCTCTTTCGCGAAGGAGACGCCCGACTTTAACGAGGAGTGATCATGAATGATTTCATCAGAGGCGTCATTTGCGACAACTTTGGGACATTTTGCTGCTAGAAAGTCATGGGCGACGTCTGTACTCCAGGTTGGAGTCAAGAGATTTATTGCACTTCCTGTCCATCTCCCAACAAGTCTCTGTGCTACTGCATTCAAGTTACAAAACGTTCGATCACACACAAGTAAGGATACCTGGCTGCTTTTTCCTGCGGCAGTGGATCCTGCTGTCAATGCCTTTGCTGCACCTGCCGCGCCCATACCACCGATACTTTCGCCATGAATGATGAGCTGATCTACACCAATATTCTCAACAATGTGGTTTGCGACGGCAGTGGCATCAGCCTTGAGAGACTCAGAGGACGGTGTAAATCCTATGAACGTGTTGAAGATGATTCGTTTCATTGCACCCACAAAGCCCGGCGCAAACTCTGACGACGATTCATTCCAAGAACTACCACCATAACTTCGTCCGTACCCAGCATAATTAAATAGATAAATGTCATAACCATGCTCAGTATAGTACGTTGTCCAGCTCCTATGGGATGGATCTCTGCTTTCAGCACTTCCATCGATATTACCCGATGTGAGCCCCATGCCGGTTGCAACTTCCGACAGTCCTGCATTAGGGTTGCAATACAACACAGCTTTTCTACCGCTTTTTTCAGCAGTTTTCAATGGCGACCGCCCATCACGTGGAGACAATGGCATCATTTGTAACTGACAAGAATCCGAATCAGTACTACTGCTAACGTTAGGAGATGGGATAACAATCACGTCGAGTTTTCCATTTCCTCCAAGTACATTTGACCCATATCTCTTTACCCAAAATTGACGAGCACCCCGGTGTCTTGCCAGGACGCACCCACGAATGACATCCAATCCAAAAATATACTTGTGTGGCTTGGGATCAATCATGTCCGAAAAGGCTTCAATTGCCGATTTTATCATACCCAATGGAGTTGGAGATGATGATGGCGCTTGTTCCTCCAAGTGTTGCCTCACAGCTTCCGGACCAACGTCAGAATCTTCATCATCATATTCATCACTTTCCTCTTCTTCTCCTTCTTCTTCACCAGAAGACGGTAGTGTAGATTTTGTCGCTTTGGGTGGTCTCATGGACTTGACCAGTTTTTTCAATTCAGCCATCTGTTCCATTAACTTTGTTGCAAGGTCACGTGACTCTTCTGAAATAGATGCTCCTTTTAATTGAGCTTTGTTGTTGCCAACAACATTGCGTAATATATTGTTGGATAATGATTCCTCTAATGTAGACAAGTCACCCAATAGAGAGGTAAGAATATTGTACAGAGCTCTACCATCCTGACTTGGCCTTGGGTGTAAGATTTGCCATATTTCCAATGTCTCCCACCAAAGGATTATTTCCATAACATGTTGCGCACTGCTTGCAATGATTGATCGTGTTCGATTGTACTACTATCTCTCTCCTCTGTAACTCTCCATCAATCGTAAGTCACTTCCCAACTCACCACTACTACTACTAGCACCACCAGTAGTGTCGCGTCGTTCACAAGCACCCTCCTCCCAATCGATAAAATCCACTACTACTGCTGTTGCCAATAGCAGTATCACTACCACCACGTGTCGTCAGAGGAGTTGTTGAGGATGATGTTGTTGACGGCAATAATCCCTGACCATTTTCTTCCAATAAACAATGCAACACTTGCCAATAGACACCCAACACACGATCTCTATACACTTTCAATCGTTTATACGTATCTGGAATGTCCAATGAGGTCCATCCACCATACTCATCCTTTCCTAGTACTCTACTACTCTTATCGCTGTTCGTACCACTACCATCAGTACTACCACAAGACAACAAACACTTGCAAAAGTCATCCAACGAATCCACCGCCCCATCCAACATCTTACACGAATACCGTGCAAATTCCAATTCAATCTCTCCATACACACGAACATTGGTACCAGGGAAAGCTAATAATCGTAACAAACATCGACCTCCATAAATTAGACACGTGAGGAATAGAAGGTAGACACCTTGTTCGGATATCAATTTGGAAAGGAGGTACGAGGGGATCCATATGAGAGTTAGTACAGTAATGTATGTTGCTAGTAGTGCCAATGCGGTATATTTTCCATTGAGGGAGATGAGGTTGAGTAGGTGATAGTTGGAGAGTTTGTCGGCTAGGACTGTTTGACGGAGGAGACGATTATTGAGGAGTGGTAGTAGAGTATTAGTATAATAATTCATAATGGCTGCTGTTGCTGCGGTGCCCTGGTTGTTGTTAGTTTCGTCTGCTGTTGCCCTTTCTTCCTCTGTTCGATTGTTGTTGCTGTTGTCGTGTGCAAAAATAGATGATACTTCGTCTGGTTGCTCCTGTGATGACAATGATGATGACGAACAACAAGAAGAAGAATTGTCCAAAGAATTGTTGGAAATGAGTTGTTGCAACCCGTCAATTACTATTGGAGGCTGCTGCTGCTGTGACGATGATGAATTTGTTGACACTTTATTCTCCGTAGTAGGACTATTATCACTAGAATGTTGTTGTTGGTGGTTGTTCTTTGATTCCATCGGCAAGCAATACTGATAATTATTGCCGTTATTATTATTGGTAGAAGTACAAGAAGAAGAATTTGAACGAGATCTTGGCTGGTTGGAGCGATAATAGGTCGTTTGTTATTTGTTGGGTACAGTAGTATGGGAACGGTTTCGGTAGAATAAGATGGAGATGGTGATGATGCCATTTAATATATTGTTATAGTATTGTTGCTGATGCTGAGGAGATGAATCTGAATCGCCACATTGTATGTCATTTCAAGCGGCAAGATACCTTTGGAGAAGATGACAAACTCATAAACGGCTAAGCTGTGTTGGGGTTGTGTTTTTATGGGGGCACCGCGCTTGCGCCCGCAGGAGGCTTGTGGATACACTGCCTTATTAGGTAAATTTGATGATGGGATGATGGAAGGCTAAATATGGGGGGTGTCGCCCCCTTTTCACAATACCTCGGAAAATTAAAATTCACAAATTTGCAACCAAATGAATCTATTCTTATCATATAATAATATAAACTGTCATATCATTTCTCTCCACACAAGAAGAGCAAAGCATGTCTATAGGTAAAAATCGCATCTCACCTCCTCCTCTCATACTTAATCATATCGTAGTGCCTCAAATGCCTACGCTAGATCAGAAAATAAACTCTTCTTGGTCATTTGTGCAATATTCCCAACCAATTTCTCTGTTGTAATCTCCACAACCTCCTGACATGCCTTGCTCAATTCATCACTTGAACCATCCTCTTCCTTGGGAATTCCACCCTCGGAAGATGAAGAAGGTGTCTTTGTCCCACTTATCTTCTTTTCATCCAATGCTGTACTACCACCAGCAGCAGCAGCAGCTCTTCCACCTCCACCAGCAGCACCACCGCTTGCTCTAGTTCTTCCACGGCCTCCCATCATTCCACCCGGCATACCATCACCACCACCAGAACCAGAACCACCCAACGAATTTGCCAACGGTTCCACCTTTTGAATCTTCTTGGCAACCTTCTCCACTCTCTCCGGATACCGTCCCCTCGCCTCCGCCTCACACATACTCGTACTACCCAAAGCCCTCATCCACAAAAAGTTTCGATTCAACAAACTCAACACATTCCTTGCCCCCGTGGACATGAAGTACTCTACCTTCAACTCATAGTACGCCGAAGAACAGCTCCCCCACTTTTCAAGACGGAGTTGCTCTTCATTGATAATGGATCCATCTGGACACTGATTTGGAATTGGATTGGTATATTCTGGCGGGTACGCACGGAACGCCTTGAGTTCGGGATGACCCTTGGCCAAACTTCGCAGCGGATCAACCACAATTGCCAAAAATGGATTCCCATGTGGATCTTCGGCCCGTTGCCACTGCAACTGTGTCGAAATATCCGTCTGACTCAAAAAACAATGACTGTGTATTCCCACATCGAATGGATGGGAGTGATACCATCCCATGAATTTTTCCTTACGGGTAGTTTCGAGTGATTCACCCAAGGCGATCATATGGTTGATAACATCACCATCATCGGCAATGACGCGTGTTTCGAATCCTTCAATTGGGAGGGGAAACACGTCGGTTACCACCAGTGTATGCGGCGTTTGTGGATCCGGACGGCCTAATAGGAGACCCATAACTTCAATGGGATTGCCTCCCTTTTTGACACCCTTCTCGACGCCAGAGTGACAGTGCGTCATCATCTTCATGACGGCCGAGGGGGAGATGGCGGTCGATTGGAAGTATTTTGGATCGTCTTTCCAGGGGGAGGATTTGCGGAGTGTGGCGAGGGCTTCGTCGTTGAAGGTGTAGCGAGAGTTGGGATCGGTGATGGTGGAGGAGGAGGATGAAGAGGAGGCGGTTGGGGTGGAAGCGGCACCCATGGTGGACGGCTGACTAGTGGCAGTGGTGGCTGTCATGGTCTATTGATGCTGTTTTTGGTGAAAGTGATGAAAATCTTTGGAAGCTCTTTGGTCGGTCCCGTGTCGGACCGATCCGTCCCGTCACGCTTTCCGGATTTTGGATTTTCCCTGTCGACCGGGGAATGTCCGGACAACCCAAGGGGACAACCCACCGCAAGGTCGGACGGCAAGGGACAGATTGGAGATCTTTCTTGAATAAATGGGACTCCCGTACAGACGGAACCCACTAATTAGCCATAACCACCATGGGAAAACTCATTCCCTAGCCTCTGTCAAGTTGCACTTACACACAATTTATCCAGAACCAAAGCACCATACAACTACAATAAAAAAAAGCAAAGGGGGGAAGGAGCAACCATGTCAAATCAACGGAAACTTCAGAGTAAGTTTTTTTTATGACACAAGTTATGTTGGATCGGCGGTCGATTTTTTTATTTTACCTGCCGCCGTCGGAGGGGGGATATAAAACTGAGGATCCATATCAGTCGTTAGGAAGGATGAATGCCATTTGAATAGGAAATTATACCAATGGCAGGATAGGTGGTGGCATTGGTGACGTGCTGATTGCGGTCCTCCGCACGGGGGTCGGGAGACACGTATATATTTCCAAAATAAATAAAGAACTACGGTGTCATGTTGGAAATGCTGCGGTAATACTTAATGTTTCGGACAGCATATGAATATCCTCGAGTGTCAGTTCGGTCGTCATCTTGTCCGTCCTATCATTGAAATGTCTAGTAGACGCCATGCAGCCATACCCACAATCATCGTTTATAACTAATGCCTCGCCTCACTCTTTTCTTTCTCCTCCCCCGCACATCATTTATTATGCTATATATTCATTTCCATCGCGACACCGACACCACCCACAGCCGAAATTCGACCGAGTCATCAAAAAAGTCGACGAGGGCGTCGAACTATTCGACGACATTTACGAAAAGGTCTACTCGGCAGACACACAAAACCAAAAAGAAAAGTATGAAACCGAACTCAAAAAGGAAATCAAGAAACTACAACGATTACGTGATCAGATCAAATCATGGATTAGCGGATCAGAAGTCAAGGATAAGGATCAATTGTTGGAATATAGGAGATTGATCGAGACCAAGATGGAGGCCTTCAAGGTGGTGGAGAAGGAGACCAAGACCAAGACGTTTTCCAAGGAGGGGTTGGCACGGCAGGAGAAGTTGGATCCCGAGGAGCAGAAGAAGGCGGATACGGTCAATTGGATTGGGGAGATTATTGAACAGATGAATAATATGATTGATGAGAAGGATTTGGAGATTGAACAGCTGTCGTCGGGAAAGGGGAAGAAGACGAATAAAAATCAAATTGAGGAGTGCAATGAGCATTTGGCCAGTCATAAGTTTCATGTGAATAAGCTGGAGGGGATTGCTCGTCTTGTGAGGAATGATCGTATCTCTGCCGAGACTGTGGATCTGGTGAAGGAAGATTTGGAGTATTATGTGGAGTCTCATGGGGAAGATGATTATATGATGGGGTATGACGAAGAAGGGTTTTATGAGGAATTGGGTCTGGATGATCTGGATGTTGTCAATGTGGATAGGGTCACTCAGGCATCGGTTTCGTCGAAAAAGAAGGATGATGATGCGTCTTCTGCCACTAGTGGTAGTAAGAAGGAGAAGCACTCGAAAAAGTCTTCGACTGCGTCATCGATGATCCCATTAACGATTGGTCGTGCAAAGGTTTCGAAGAAGGGGTCGATATCATCAAATGAGGCTACGCCAACGAAAATTGGACGTGCATCAAGTTCCACCGCGTCTTCTTCCACCGGACCCACGCCCGTTGCTCCGGCACCAACACCCAAGGCTCCCGCCGCACCGGCTGGTGGTGGGGCCAGCATGGCCGCAGTTCTCAAGAGAGAAAGTGAAGAACGACAGAAGGCAGCACTCCAGGCACAACAGCAAGAGCAGGCTAGACAGGCGGAACTATTGCGACAACAGCAGCTCAAGCAGCAGCAAGAGGCGCAAAGGCTTCAGCAACAGCAGGAGGTCCTTCGGCAGCAACAACAGCAGGCTGCGCAAGCGGAGGCTTTGAAGAGGCAGCAGGCGCAGCAACTGTTGGAGCAGCAACGTCAACAGCAGGCAGTGCAGCAGGATGCGGCAGCGAAACAAAAGTTACTGCAACAGCAGGCAACACGGCAGCAAGCACAAGCACAGCAGCAAAACGTCCTCAACGTGGGCCTATCGGGTTTATCATTAGGCAACGCTGTCGGATCGAACGCTCCGTCAGCGATATCATTAGGCCCATCGCAACTTGCTGGGGGGAAGGATGCAACAGAGCGCTACTTGAGCGCCCTGAACGATTCCTTTATGCAAATTCCAACTGGTGCAGACAACGAGCGACAAAAGTCATATACGCCTCGGAATCCGTATCCATGCCCGTCGTGCTACCCCTCTGTTCCATCACCCATCTTTGACAACCCTGCAGTGTTTGAGAAACTTGGGACGGATGCCCTCTTCTTCATTTTTTACTACGCTCAAGGGACACATCAACAGTACCTTGCTGCAAAGGAATTGAAAAAGCAAAGTTGGAGGTATCACAAGAAGTACATGACATGGTTTCAGCGCCATGAGGAGCCGACTGTGACAACGGATGAGTATGAGCAAGGTACTTATATCTACTTTGACTACGAGACGGGTTGGGGACAGAGGATTAAACAGGATTTCAGATTTGAGTATTCCTTCCTTGAGGATTCATTATCTGTATGATTGAGTTTTGGAGTAATTGTTGCTTACTTCGAGTTAATCCTTATTAACATACATTACATTACATGAGTTTCTGCTTTCACTCTTGTTACATTTGGATTGCATTTGCCATAATAGCAGGAAGAAAAGAGAGTTTTTGTAATTGCCACCCATCGCAAAATACCGTATTGAGTCACTTTCTTGACTTTTCAAATCGAAGTCGGTTCTGCCTTGTTTGTTTCAGCAAATCTTCTGCATCCAGCAACTGGTTGCTCGATTTCTTGAAGCCTTTGTACTGCACCAAGTATTTCAAGCAGCCGTTGGCATCTTCCTTCAGTTTCAGAACTTTTGCCTCATAAAGAACATCTCTTGACTTCTTCTTGTCGGGAGCAAAGACTTTTTCCATCACTTCAAATGTCTGGGCACATCTAGCAGAACGTCTCGTAGGAGAGGACTGACGTTTTCTCTTGTTCTCAACGTTTTTGGAAGCAATGTCAGATTCAGAGCATCTCTCTCTTTTCTTTGAACATTTTTTGTGTGCGGTAGATTTTTGAGCCTTCGTTTTCGCATATTGTTTCCTTCTATTATCAATGATATTCGTCTTCACAGATTGCTTTGATAATTGAGATCGTGAATTGAGATACATGACACGATTCAGCTTACTTCGTTTCAATATCTCGTTCGAGGGCAGCCAATTGTTGTGAGACTTCTTGTAGCCTTTATAATGAACCCAGTACTTCAAGCCATCGGATGCATCTGTCTTTATTTTGATTACTTGAGCTTCGTAGAGAACACCTCCCGACTTGCGTTTGTCATAAGCGTAAACAAACTCCTTGATGGCAAATGTGACTGGCCCTATAGGTTTTTCCTTCGGCAAAGATGATACCTGCGGTGCCTTTCCAGCTTTTGAGTTGTAAACGTGTATGATTCTACAATCACGCCAATCCTCTTCCATTGATCCTATCAATGTGTATAATGTACCTCTCTTCCCTAACCTCGCGTTGCTAACACCTCGTCCCTTGGGACACAATGAACGCTTTCGATACTTTTTGTTTTGAAGAGAATTTGTGAAATGGATAGTTTGAGTACCACCAATACTCCATGTGCCATCCATTAAATCGAGAGTCTCAGCACTGAGTACTCGGTCACATAGAGAGTTTGGGATAGGAAAGTCTGGATCAACAAGTACGTATATTCCATCTGGAGATAGACAAACAACAACATACCCAAGACTGAGAGTTTAGAGCAGAGCGCGAGTGAATAATTGCACGAAGTCTGATCGTGGATCTTACCTTGGTAATCAAATGGAGGAGGTGACAGTTTGGTATCCTCTTGTATTACAATAATCTGAAAGTCTATTGGAGGAAGAGGTCTGTTTGCAAGAATACACGCAAAAATGTCACTGACGATGTCACTTGGTAGACGTGAGAGTTGTGCCGGATTCTTGCTCTTTTCGTCTTTCTTCTTGAGATCATTAATCTTCCTTTCCACATAATTCATACGAAACAAAGCTTCACTTTCCTGAATCACAGTTGTCGTTACAAATCTTTCGAGAACAATTCTAGCGCCCTGGCTGATAGAAAGAGGTTGCTGAAAGCCTGACTGATGGCAACTTTGCTGCTGATTCAGTGTTGATGCTGCTGTTGCCAACGGCGGCAAAGTATCGCCCCCATTCTTTGGCTGAGGCGTATGAAAAGGGAGATGTGGTCCAAAGCAACGAGACTGTTGGATCCTTCGAAATAGATCATCTGTACTCATTGGGTTCTTCTCCGGGTGTGGCAGCCGCTCCAGGTGAAATGTGAATTGCACGCCTTTAGCATTGCCGCCTACTGGAATGTCACCATCAGTTAAATTGCCTTCGGAATTCCAGACTCGAGTGACTACGTACAATCCGTCATATCTGTAGCTTGTTCGATCACCCTCAAAAGCTACAGGTCGGTACGAAGAAGTAGTGTTCAGGTTAGACGATCTAAATACGCGAACAGGCAGGTTGGTACGGAAATTCTTGCAGAGAGCACCTCCTCCTTGTCTCCTGGAGCTGGTGTAGCGCAGCCAGGACAATCCGTCCTCCTCTCTAATATCACAGTCCTGGCGCGACACAACGATTGAGTCTGCTCCTTCCTTCATATTTCCATTGATACCCTTTTGATCTGCGCGGTGAGCAGAAGTTGACCACAAAAATCTTCTCGAATAACATTCGCCCACATTAACGTTTGGTATATGCCCAAACACAACCGTTTTTGTTTTAGGCCGTAGTTTGGTTAGCGCTGAAATTACATCCCATTCTTTCCCACTTATAGATTCATCGCTAACATTTTTTAGCACGGAAACACCCGAATCCTGTGGTACAAACCCGGCATTACCGTGTCTAAAAATGAGAACGAACCTATGAGATGTGTTGTTCAGTTTCTTTGGAAGACTGTGCTCGTAACTCTCTTGCATATAACCATCCATATCGTAGCCATCACCTTCGGCAATAAACAATTGAATTTCTTCATCACCATGTTGCAATGGTTTCTTTCGTTTGTTTGGACGAATGCATAGGGGCCTGACCTCTCCTGGAGCATCTACAACCACGCAAGCAACAATTGTTTCGCCTTGAGTATCATCAGCATGCCAGCCTATACTGTCACCTCCATCTTTATATGCTATCATATCCACCCCAATACTCCACTGGCTGACATTATACATTCTTGCTATTTCTTCGGCATAACTTGCGACCTCTGGGCAGAGGTCAATAGGAAGAGCCTTCATTTTAATACCGTGGTAGGCGTAGCCAGGCTGGGGCTGCCGTTCATCAGTAGCAGTTCCTTCATTGTTTTCAGTCGTGGTTTTAACGTTGGAAGATAATAACACGTGCGAACGAGGCTCTTGAAAGCCAACAAAATTCAGTCGGTCATTCCGATTTAGAGAGTATTGACGATAGAGTTTGCACTCATGCATTGCTCTCGAAAGATCCTTTCGTTTGCTATCTGGGAGAACATTACAAAGAATGCGAAGCGTGCCGCCTCGTGAAAGGTTCAGAATGATGGTCTCAGTTTCTCCTACTTGTCCTCCAGTTATATCCTTCCACGGTCCGTAGCTACCACGAAGTTCATCGAAGTATCTTATTCTACCCATCTTTCTCCGCATACCAACATCTTTCAAAGTCTCACCAAGTTCAAAAGGTGATTTTGTAGACATTGCGACAGGTGTACGCTTCGTGGTCATCACGACAGGCAAGGTTATCTTTTGCTTTTGTACATTTGCCTTCAATGTCTACATAAGACCCAAAAGGTACTTTCGTAGGCAAGACTAACAGAGGCGTCGGATTTGTAGCAACTATGTGCATTGCTTTCTTTTGAGTTTGTAGATCTACCCTCGAAGTCAAATCAGATGTAATACGTGCTTTCGTAGGCGAGGCCAAAGATGGCAGCCGACTACTTTCTGCTGCTGAGTGAGTTGGACCGTGATCACTGGCCCACTTCATCAATTTCGACATTTGTGCCATTGCATCATTGAATTGGGCTGCAGCGCTGTTGTTCCTCAAATTTGTCTGAACAAAAGGGATACTAAGATGCCGTAAAGAAGAATTCATGCGTTGCATCACAGCTTGACTTAGAAGCATCGCCATGCTGACAAATACATGTTGTGCATTCTTATTCACCTGCTCTTCATTGATTCTAACCACTGCATATTTGATGTACCCAGCCACAAAACTCTTGATAGACTTGGCAGAAATAGGATTCATAGTCATGCCCGTGGATATTACATTGTTCACATTGATCTTGCGGTCATGTCCATCTGGTAACCCAAAGCAGACTGCTGCATATCGACCAATTAGCTCTCCCACTTTCGATGCAGCGGTAGCCGGAACTTCGCTCAATGCAAGACATGTTATGAATTCCCTAATTGATCTTTCAGTGTCCTCAAAGTTTGTCGCATTGGATGCATCCTTTTTGAGCTGCTCAATGAATGCGCAAATGAATGCCTTGTGATCCACAAATGATGTTTTATCATGTCCATTGTATAGCAAAGCATCTCTGTATGATTGTAGCACATCTTTATGTTGTTGTATCCGGTTGAAGTGTGGCTGTTGCTGTGGCAAAGATGCTGATGAAAGCTGTAGACGATTGTTATGATGCATATACACTCGTTGAGCGCTCTCTGCAAGTAATCGCTCTTGTAATCGCTCTTGTTCCGCAAGTAATGCCAAAGTGTCCAAGGCAAAGGTATCCCTTCTTTGCACATTATTGTACACTGGCTGATGCTGTGAAGGTTGAATGCGTTCTCTACTTGAAGTAGCAATAGAGAATGACTGCGAGACATTAGGACCTGATAATTGAACTAGAGAATGATCGTATGTCAGTAAAGTCGGTAGATCTGTTCGATGGTTGACACCTTTCCAGCGTCCGTGGTTGTAGGTAGAGTTGCTCATCATGTTCTAACTTCGCATTACATCGTCATCAGCATGTCATCAGCATGACGTATTCGAAATCCATATATCACACCAAATCTATATATTTAAATCATTGAATAGATGGAAACATCGCAATGTGTATGAAGTAGAATGGTATGCTATGAAGTACTTCTACTCACAGCTTCACGATACATATATAGAGCGCAGCTAGCATAGCAGCGCGTCAGCAGTATTTTTGCTGTCAAATCCTGTTCAATCAAACCAAGATTTCCGAATCCATCAGCCCACGCACATACGTGCCGCCCACGCACGCTTATCTAATCTGCACTTTCAAGATTAGCGACTTGTGCAACGAAGAAACAAGCTTTAGAGACTGTGATAGGAACAAGACTCCTCTCCCATTGTTTGTGAACTCAGCATCAATATGATCCAGTGCTGAGTAGCATTGAAAAGTTGTGAAACAGTTGAGAGATCGCGGGGTAAGCTAGTGCTATTCTAGAGAAACCGAGTAGAAAGTTGTTTTGAAGACCCAGCCTATATCTTTGCAAAGAAATATAGAAAGGACACAGTTTTCTAGAGAAGTCCTTATTCTGCTATGTAATATCTACTGCGACGTCAAAGAATTACCAGTTTTCATTGAAATCGCATCCATCTGTATCTGTACACATCCTAGTGGTTCACTGATTGTTGTTATGTAGGGTCTAACTTTGACCTTGCAATGTGATAATAATCCTACGGGTATGACCACCTCCCCACCCCCCTTGATTACGATGCTCATTCAGGTAAATGCCCTGCCAAGTACCCAGCGCCAGACGACCATTCTTGATAGGAATGTTCAGCGAGACACCCATCAACGAACTCTTTACATGACCAGGCATATCATCTTCTCCTTCCATTGTATGATCAAACGTGCCATCCTTGGTCCACTCACCGGGACAAATCTTATTCAAGGCCACCTCCATATCACGACGAACATCGGGATCGGCATTCTCATTAATCGTCAAACTTGCAGATGTAGTGCTGGATGAATAAGTTCGCCATACCAATCTTCATGCTAGATATATCTTTCGCAATGGCCTTATTCACCTCAGACGTGATTAAATGACACCCTCTGCTAGGGGCGGTGATACTGATCTCATGCTGTGCCCACATGGGAATGGCGGGTGCTGTGTTGCTAGCCGAACAGAGGGATGTGGATGAAGTTGGTTCGGCTGAGACAAAGGAGTGGACAGGTGCAGCTGGAGAGAATGCCACCAACGACGCAGGAAGAAGAAGAGCTAGAAAGAGGACTTGACGGGATGTTGCAGAGCGAAAGTTCACCATGGATACAGTCTCTTCCTGTTGATATTCACAGCCGTAGGTTATTGTTGCCGCTTGTACTTCTTGTTCTTTCTGACGGATTCTCGGATCGACTATCGACTAGGAGTATGATCGATGTGGCGCATTTTTGCCCGCCGAAATGATTACTGATTCCTACGTAGCTTTCACACCCAACTCAAGCAAAATCTAAAAAAATCTCCTACTATTATTCCTCCCCCGATTATCCCTCCTCCTCCTCCGACTGCCTTTGACGTGCATTCCCCTTGAACTGTGAAAATGAAAGTATCACCATCGCGAATGAATCATTTCTCCATCGCAGCCCTTGCAACGCTGCTGCTGCACATCTTCCCACTCTCCCTGTCATTCACTCCTCCCCACAGAGGCGATTGTCGACTCTTTCTTGACACCGCCGAGACAAGTGAATGGGATGCCCTCCTACCAAGTGGAATGTTTTATGGCGTCACCTGCAATCCAACTCTGCTCGAGCGAGCAAATGAACCTTGCTACAGTAGACAACCTTCACAAACTTGCTTCCAAGGCACTTCTCTACACAGATGAATTCATGTGCCAGAGTTGGGGATCTACAGCAGATGATTTGTATCAAACCGGAATGGCCTATTTCTGAATATGATCGAGAGAGGGTAGTAATCAAAGTTCCAGTGACAGTAACTGGTGCCGAGGCAGCATCCAAACTAACCCAGGCAGGTGTGCGAATCTGTTTTACTGCGTGCTACAATAAGAAACAAGCCCTGATCGCTGCTAGCTCTGGCGTTGAATACATCGCACCATATTTAGGTAGAATGAGCGACAACAACAGAGATGGCTATAGTGAATGTATACAGATGCAACGTATCGTCGATGGTCTTGGGAGTGGAACCCGGATTCTGGTGGCGAGTTTGAGAGATGCCGATACAATAGCACAACTTGCACAAGAAGGCCTAGATACGTTCACGTTCAATCCGGATGTTGCGAGAGAGTTGTTTGAGGAGCCACTGACGGATAATGCTGCTGAGGAGTTTGAAGAAGCTGCTGCTAGGGGTATGTCCGATTAGTTATATCATTTAATTGGTTGGTCGGCTATTTTCTGTCGGTTTCAACAGGTTTCAACTATGGTAGAAGTAATAATATTCAATGCTATATTCACAAATGCCTTTTCTCATGGCAGTTACGATAACCCATTGTTGTCGTCATCGTTTGGTCGTTAATCGAAGCCAACTTGTCCGATTTGATTCACAAAAAATAAGACCATCTATCTAAATGTGTTTCCCTCAGTTGGCCTCATTTTCTGAAAAGTATGCAGATGCGTTTGTGCATTCCCCCTCTCTCCATTCTTTTGTTAAGGTAAACCGATCTCAAAGTTGCACCATGCGCACCACAAGACTAGAATCATAAAGATGAATACTTTCCCTCCACAAACCAAAGTTGCTGTTGTTGTTGCAATTACATATAATAAGAAGTATACTGAAAAAGATATACTCTTGTTGTGTCCTCTCTTCACATCCAACCCCCAAAGAAACCACTTGACTCTTCACACACTCACATCATTCCATCCATTCACAAATCCCCTTACAAACACAGCAGCATACAAACAAAATGCCACAGCAATCGGCAAAACGACCACATGAAACGCAAGCCGTTCATGTGTTTCCAACATGTAGAGACCGGACCAGAGGTAATATCGATACTTCATTTTTTGGAGCCATAGGATGATGGGGTTGCCGCCCTTTGTGGGTGGGCAGAGTGCGTCTGTGTTGGTTTTGGTGAGGGCCATTGTTTAGGGATGGTGTATTATGGTTATGCTGTGAAGGCGAGCGCAGTTAGTTCATAGGAGTCTCCTATTAGAGCAGTAGGTAGAGGCACGAGACAACCTGAGACAACAGAGAGCGAGATTGACATGGAGAAAAATAATGAAAAGCAACGAACCCAGCCCGGGCGGGCCACACGCGGGGACATGACCCCAGGAACGACTTATTTTGATTTGATGAGATAGGTTGAGGGGGTAAATGTCATCATTTTTCATTTTCCCATAATGATTGTATCAATAATCTGAGGGGTTTGCATTTTATCACTATGTTCCTGTGTAGGAGAAATTATTGGGGGGACACTTCCAATCTATCTGTTGCAATGAATTTTCAGTTTTTCAGTTTTTCAGTGAGAAGGAACAATGAAAAGGAATAATGAAAAGGAATAATGAGAAAGGTTCAGTGAGAAGGAATCACGAGAAGAACAAAAGTGCAAGGAAAGTAGAGAAATACTAAAAGGAGGGCTTTGCCATAGGCAGGAGCAAAGGTCAAACGATGCAGCAGTGAAGGATGCACTAATTATGCTCTGAAAGGAGGAGTGTGCGTTAAGCATGGAGCAAGGGTAAAGCGATGCAGCAACGAAGGGTGCACCAATGGTGCCGTACAAGGAGGAGTGTGCATCAAGCATGGTGCAAAGGTTGCAATGAAACTATGCAGCATTGAAGGATGCAATAATCATATTATACAAGGAGGAGTATGTATTAAGCATGGAGCAAAGGTCAAACGATGTAGCAGGAAAGGGTGCACAAATCACGTAAGAAAGGAGGAGTATGCATCAAGCATGGTGCGAAGGTCAAGAAATGTAGCAGTGAAGTATGCACAAATCTTGCCCAGCGTCGAGGAGTGTGCAAGAGGCATGGGGCATATCGCAATGGATCAGAATACGACAAGACTACTGCAACTCAAACAGGGGTGCGATCTGAGAAATAGAGCTATCGCAACACATGTTCGTTATCACCTCAGGGCCCACCAGACGTACTTTAAATCAAATCAGCTAGAAGCAAGTCCAAACGATGCAGCCGTGAAGGATTCACAAATCATATCGTCAAAGGTGTAAGCCATTATTGAGCCGAATGATTTAGAATAGAGCTAAGAACCCAAAAAGGAGGAGTGTGGATGTTGAAAATAAGAATATGCATTGGTTTTTCATAAGCTATTTTCATCATGAGGCAAACGAATCATTAAGACAGAGCCTAAAACGACACTGCTTTATACAGTTATCATGACAGTTGATTGCGTTCTCTATTATTTGAAGCGGCAATAGAGAATGACCGCGAGACATTAGGACCTGATAATTGAACTAGAGAATGATCGTACAACAGTAAAGTCGATTTCGGCCTCATCTCTTGGTATGGTATAATACCCATGGTATGTTGTCATTGAGAGGGATGCGCATGATTTGATTTCGGCTGCATCAATCAGCACAACGCTTCAATCGGATTACTATTTTATTGCGGCTGCATCATCAGCCAACGCTGTGGTATGTCAGGCGGATGATAAGAAGTAGGAGGATCCTTTCTTTAATAGTGATTCCGACGTGAAAACTTACCCAAAATCAAACCATCAAACCTAAAAGTCCTCAAGGGTCATAAGCCAAATACATATGTACGATAACCGGTCATTGGCTTACACAATTACACAGGTTCATGTCAATGGAAACATAGATATCTAAGGCATCACGCTGTGAATCAGCACACCCACTCTCTGATGACGCTTGCATAATCAATTTGATGCACTTAGTATTGTTGACGGTGTGGCTTGCTGCAAAACGATGAACAATGGGAGGCCACTAAGATGCCGACTCCTCATGCTCCTCGGGGCTACTGCCGTTGTGGCTTCATTTTTGCTCCTCTACTCACTGCATCAAACAACAGCAGCACCATACATTCATCGTCTGCAGACTGTGATGTTCAAAGACCAAAAAATTGTTAACAACAACAACAATAATAATAATGATTCGCTATGTAAGGTTCTCGCTCCAATACCAGACAATCTCTCTTGGATACCAGTGCCCTTCGATGAAAGGGGAGAATTTAGTTTAGGTAGACCTAATCACTGCGAGGGTCCCACGGGAAAGGGCGTAGACTTAAAGCGATGCTGTGTCGGTCAATGTCGAAAGCCTCATGTATTTATTAGGCTGGCTAATCCCGCTTTTGAAGATCTTTTTGTAAAGCCTGATATGGAAGGTCTGGTCAGTATGGATACAATGTTGGAATATCTGCATTACTTTGTGCAACAAAAGAATATGGAACGTGATAACAACAATATTGATAACAACCACAGCAACGAGCCACTACCAATAATTGAGACATGCGTATTGTGGTTCATTGGAGACTCACTCAGTCAAGATCAAGCCGACGCGGCCGTTTGTAAATTGATAAGCCTTGGGTACTACGAGATTCCGAAGCCTCAAGCCTGTAGCATCGACGCACGTAGGGGTCAATATGGTTTACGCGGGACATGCGAGTTTGCATCGCAAACAAGTCAATACTGTCCCAAGATACGTGTGCGGTATAGTTGGCATGACCCAAAGTTTCATCCCCGTAATAGAATAGATGAGGCGGGTCCTGTGATTTATAACTGGGGTGTGTGGTCTAATAGCCCAGAGAAGCAGCTCGAGTGGATGGAAGGAATCTTCCTTACACTGTACAATGATTTCTCCAAGTTTCCACGGCCTGATCGGTATGCCTTTATGTGGAGAGAACATGAACCTCAACACTTCATCACCAAGGATGGGACGTATGGTGGTGAGGCAACCAAAACATGTGGAGATGCTGGTGTTTACAGCAATTATCGGAATGAAGCAACCATAGACTTTCTTCAAAGGAATAACATTCAGATTCCGGTCATTAAGAGCTTTAATGCACTCCGGCCACTCTACGGGTTTCACGCTCCTGGATCTGGAGATTGTACGCACTATTGCTTTTCGCCATGGAGGTTTGATTTGACGTGGCATGGTGTTGCACAGGGGTTGCTGCAGAACGAGGTAGTCAGGCGAAGTACAGAAGTAGTCCAGGATTGGTTACCATCTGTCACTAGCCAAAATATTTATCCACCTCCTCGTTTCTACTAGAGTAGTTACTAGTTGAGTAAAGCGAATATTGTACCCACCTACAGCAGTCTAGCCAAAATTTTTATACCCAGGGGGGGGTATTTCGCGGTAGGTCCCTGTAATAGGTTTGTAGCGAGCACCTTATATTTTTTTCTCCACCAGCACCTTTTATTATGCGTTATATCTTGTTTTTTTGCTGTCTAGTACCACCTATATTTCAGCACCTTATATTATACAGCCCATTTTTAGTATTTCTTCTTTGTCCTTATTTTTTTGTGTTACTAGAGAATGTCAGCACCTTATATTCGGAATTCCACGTGTAGTCTTCTGTTAGGTTTCTAAATCGTTTATTGCACTGGTACTTATCAGAACCAATGTTCTTTTTTTAATAGTGTATTACACTGGTACTTACCAGAACCAATGTTTTATTCTTAATAGTTTATTGCACTGGTACTTACCAGAACCAATGTTATAATCTCAACCAATATGTTTCGACCTGTGGAGGACAGCCCGGACCGTGCTTGTCCCGTTATCCTCATGAGCACCCATCATCATCATTTACCATAAGATTAGAATACTACACTGGTTAAAATATGAACCAGAAAGATGACACTGTACTGAACAATAATATTACACTGGTACTAGTCTGAACCAGTATCATACGAAACTACGAAGATACCTCAATGATGGAATCAGTCCAATCTGAAGTACGATCTGCCATAGTAATTTAATACATTTGCTATTATTTCATTCTATGGATCATCGAGATTAATTTTCTGCACATCTAATAATGATGGAGTCATTGTCCTAATTCACTTCCTACCGGAACTAACTGGTTCCATTCTGAACCAATTAGATTCTAATTCACTTACTACACTGGTTAAAATATGAACCAAAACGGTAACACTACACTGAACAATAATATTGCACTGGTACTAGTCTGAACCAGTATTGTACTCTTGCAATGATGAATTAATTCTAATCTTAAGTACGACCTAAGATGGTAAATTTTCTTTCTATGAATGATGGAGTCATCGTCCGGACAGCTATGGATCCTAACCATTACAGCTATGAATCATACCCATTAACTTTCGTCCCAAGAACAGTTCCGGAAACTCAGAATATAAGGTGCTGACATTCTCTAGTTGAAAAAGAAACCAATGATATAAGGGCCTGACACGTGGAAATCTGAATATAATGTGCTGACATTCTAGTACGGGAAAAAAATGATGCCTGATCCGACATAAAGAAAAGGGCTAAATAAGGCTAAATAATATAAGGTGCTGGAATATAAGGTGCTGGCTACAAAACGGTAGAAAACGGTGTCCCTGTACCCACTCCTTCGGGTCATTCTCTGCTCTCTCTCTAGAGAGAGAGACAGAGCAGCGATCTCAAGATAATAACAGAAATTTTATAATTGGCGATCTCAAGATACATCACAACCATGGCACGCTCAATCCATCAAGGCCCTTGCATTGGAACAAACACTATGCGCATCCGGCTCCTCTTCTTTGTCTTTGTGATAACATGTCTGGAATGGTATAACGTATTCACTTGGTATAACACTGTTGAGTACACGAAAACATTGATTGAGAAAGAACATGCACCAGCAGCAGATCATCCAGACATTTTGAAGGAGAGTGGTGGGCGTATGGAAAGGAGAAACACCAGTGAGCACTGTTGGCGAGCATGTCCCCAAAGAATCAATAAAATATATTTTCGGTTTGGAAGAGCGGGACTTGGTGATCGACTTACTATCATAGAAAACCTAGCACAAATTGCCGGCTACTTATGTGCAATCGTTGAGATGCCACCACCGCATGACCTATTACATCTGAAACACAACAATGGCAACCTAGTTAGCAAGAAATTAAAGTGGCTGGACTTCCGCAATCTAACATTTCTACAGGATGACTCACAAGCCGTAAGAGATTTAGACAAGACTTGGCCAGTATACAATGAGGAGGATTTCCCTGGTTGGCTCCACATAATATCTGGTTCGAAGAACAGATTGCTGGAAGACTTTATAAGACTTCAGGAGTTTTCTTTGTTGCAGGGCTCAGATGCAAGGACTGGTTTCATTTGGGAGATCCGCACAAGAATTTATGAGTCAAATCTATTTGACCAGCTATTGCCTCCGCCATCTGTGCAGGTGCAAGAGTTGTCAGGGTACGAGGACCAAATGCTACCCGAATTGCCGACATATTATTTTTTTCATCCTACAGAGAAAAAGAATCAGAGGAGATGCACTTACACCAACAACAAGCCCATGCAGTTGCAACCTACAAGTATGGTGAGTCTTGAATTGTTGTTAGAAAGACACCGTCTGCTTTCATTGTTGCTGTTGTTACAATAAATATGTTTATCACGCCCTTCCTCACTTAATCTTCTGATGCGCATTTGCAGGCTTGGTTGCGCAAAAAGTTAAAACAAAAGGTTCGTATGAATGGCTTGAATAACTCAATATATGGTTTTCTTCATATCAGAAGGGGAGATGATATTGGCAAATGCGACTCCAGAATTGAAATGATAGATCACTTTCTCAATTGCTCGCTGAATGGAACAGAGGCTCAAGGGGAAAATATAACTCTTCTCTTAGGTAGCGATGAAACAAACACCACGTATAGAGAGGAAGTGATGAAGCTAGTGGGTGGTCTCCCCCACGTTTCAATCTTGGATGCTGATTCTTTGACAGTGGAAGTGATCAAGGAGGCGGTGACAAGTGGTTTGATCGCTGGTGATGCAGGGTTCGAAAGCAACAACTATTATATATATGAGGTACAACGAGTTTTGAAATGGGGTTATGGGTTTTCCAGTGTTTTTCTTGACAAGCACCGGACTAATTGTAAGCAATGTATTCGGCTTATTGATCATTTCGCTTCTGTATGGAAAACAAAAGAGGCAGGAAGAAAGGTTAATGGATACGATGGAGTGGTAGGCGCTTCTTAATCTAGGTAGCTAGGTAATGTGAGTAAAACTCATCAGCAATTTTTGACATCTCTATTACTCATTGTTCTAATTTGTGTCCCCTCGTTCTTGTCCTATCGTAGTCAGATGATAGGCCCATTTACATTAACACCTCCTCTATCGCACTTGTTTTTATTGCAGTAGATATGACCACGTTCAAGATGGTACCTTGCCATTGACACGAGCACCTTCTCAGCGGCGAAACGGAAACAATTGTCATGAAGAAATGCATCTCCATCATGGGCTGAAAGTAGATTGCCTTGATTTAGCTTTTCAATAAATGATTCAGATTGAATAAAATCATCCAAACTGATCATATCCATTGCAGGAAAAGCCTTGAAAAATCTTTCTTTCAATCGTCTCAAATACTCTTCCTTTCCATTGGTAAGAACTAAAACTTTCTTAATATCATCCTCTCCAATGGAACACTTGAGATAATCAATAACAGTTTCAACTTGTGTATCACATCCCATATGATCCCCTCGTCTTAGATGTATTGTTACAAAGTCATTAGAACGTTGAATTTTTAATTCTTGCAAAACAAGTTGTCCAATGTTCAAGAGCTCAACCGAAGCATCAAAGTCTACCACGCCACAGGTCCCCGCTGAATATTTGCGATGACTTAATAATTGGTTTGGCCATATGTTTTTCGGAGTATACAAATTTGTTTGCCAAAAGCTTACATCAAATTTCCAAACAAAAGGAGTGCCTTCTGCATAGAGTTTTCTTCCAATTTCATATCCTCGAACATTCGTAGTGTCTCCTTTGATTTCCACCAAACCTTTGAATGCTGCTTCTTCATCAATGTCCCAATGTAAAATATTCTTTGCTGTCAACACTGTCCCATTGTTTGTTTTTCTAACAGGAGTAAAATATACATCCCAACGTGCTTCTGGCGGCGCATAACACCCATGAGCTTCTGAAAGCCATACCTCTGGTGTACAATCAAGAGCAATTTTGGCACAAAGCTCATCAGCGTACCACATTACATTTCGAAGGATGTTTTGACGGTCTTTGATTCCAGCTCCATGATTGTGTCCTACACTCCCCGGACAAGCGGTGTAATGAATCCAATTATTCCGGCCATTAGGGCAGAAACAGTCTTGGTCTGGTTTTGATTCAAGTTCATTTCTTTTCAGGTCAAATAATTGCTCTATGGTAGGAGCACTAGTCCCCATCCATGTTGAATCTTTTTCTGTACCAGGAGTAGTACTAGGGTTGTGACGGATGATCATCCATGATCGGGAAAAGACAAGAATTGCACCACATATTGTAATACCCAGTAAATAATGAAGGAGTTTGTTGGTACGGTCTGTGAATGAGGAGATTGCTTTTTTGGGAAGAGGCATAGTGGTAACGATCAGCCAAGTCTCGGTTGATTAGTGGATAGCTTCTTCTTGGTAATGTATGTTACTTATTCTTATCTCGTTTGTGAAGCGCTGTTAGCTGCTGTTAGTTTCAGTTGGAAGTTTGGTTGCTGTCATTGCTCTTGGAAGAAGGGATCAGGTCGAACACAAGTCATTCTTCCTACTATTCCTACGTACCAATCGCTTTTTTGGTTGTAGCTAGAGGGTTCGATTCCTTCGTAGGGAGGCCTTCGCCCAACCGGCATCACTCAAACAGTGGGGGGTTTGCATTTTATCACTAAAAAGTATGTTCCTGTGTAGGAGAGATTATTGGGGGGATACTTCTCTGAATTCAAAAATCATATGTACAGTCGTCGTACGGTTATTTTGACACACTCTTATTTTGACATCACAGTTTATTTTTTTGACCCAGCAGCAGAGAACACTACCTTCTCTTATCGCTGGCTTCCCCGCTTCTCCCGAGGAGGGAGAAGAGGCAGCTCAGCCACACAAACCACCATGACCATGACTATCGAGCCACAGTGGCATTGCCATACACAATACTTACACAATACAGCGAGACAAATTAATAAAGTAAACGACAATGATTTCTCCTAGATGTGCTGCGGGCGATTATTGCGATTTCTGAATCCAAGCCTTACTCACGGCACGACAATGCGTATTGGTTATTGGATCAATGTAAAAAGCATATCAAGATTCGTCCGAGACACCATTGCTGCATGCAGAGGCAGCATTAGACGCAATCACGAAACTCCGTGAGAATGAGAATGCGGGTTCAGAGGAGGACGACGAGAATGACGACGAGGATGATGATGCAGATGCACGGTACAATATCTTCTTCAATTCATTTGGTCATCTACGCTCTCGTAACGTCGAATTGATTATGGTCTTAAACAGCAAATCTGATGAATTGGTGAAAGATTTATCGTTGACTCTGGAACAACTGAAATTGACATGGGATCATGAAGACTTGCTATCTAGAGATAATAAGAACCTTTTCTCCTCCTTTGTCTGCAACCTATGTACATACCTATGTACTGGTATTTTAGCTTATCTACCTATGCCTATTTACTTGCTACACGGATGTTTTGACCGGTACGGTTATATTTTGACACGCTGAGCGCTGAGCCAGAACACTGTGTGTCAAAATAACCGTACGACGACTATTCAAAAACCAAACAGCGAACTACGATATGTACGATAACAGCGGTTACGAAGGACATAGTTGATGCGATGGTGGGGCTCTAGCTACTGAAGCCATAGCCAACACAATGACAATGGAGATCGACACGACGGCAGAAAGCTGCCCAATCTGCTGCACAGAATACCAAACAACACCAAAAAACAACGGAGCACCACACGCCCGCATATTGTGTTCCGGTCGATGCCGCACCTTCTCCATGTGCCGGCTCTGCGTGTACCGTCAATCCACCTATCTGAGGCAACCCTTTGTGGTAGACGACGACACTGGAGATTTTACAACATTGGATCCCACCAAGTGCCCACAGTGCAATGAGAGTGGTGCATTTCGGAATGAGGAGTTGCCGCCACTTTCGGAGGATGTTATGGCCGCGGAAGAAGAGGAGGCGAGGCGTAGGAGAGAGGGCGTGGCAGCTGCGATGTTGTCACGAGCGTTGTCGAGGTTGACAGATAAGCCAATTGTAAGACATATAAATCCTGCTGCTGAAATGCTTGAGAATAGAACAAGTATTGTATACAGAAGAATCAACGGTGATGAATCTGTTGCTGCTGGATTAGATGATCTTTTCTGTTTTCGAGCAATGGCTTCTGTTGGAATTCCGAATCTATTTTGTAGATCGGGTGTCTTGTACTTTGAAGCAATTGTCTCAAATCCAAGAATGCGTGACGGTAATGCTCAAATAGGATTCTCTTTGGCCAATGGGATTGAAGACGTCATGGTAGGACACGATAACAAATCATGGGGGCTTGATCTTTTGAATCGTGGTATCAAGAGCTGCGATGGTGCATCGTTTGGGTCGGTCGTGAAACCGAACTGGAATTCGGAGGATATTATTGGAGTTGCAGTTAACATTGAGAAGGGTATGATTGCCGTCTCAACGAATGGCAATTGGGATCTAACTGACGGCAACGGAGTCAAATTTGAGGACGAAAAAATTCAGGCGGGTGTATATCCAGTGGTAAGCGCAAGCGATTGTCTGCTTAGCTGGCGGTTTCGGTCAAATGATCTACGTTACGGGCCTCCTCCTGAATCAGTATGGGGCATTTGGCCAAAGTTTGAAGATTTTCATTGGATAAAACTTCCAGTTGAAGCACGCGCAGCAGCACTGAAGCTGGGTTATACACAGACTTCGTGGTGTGAGGATGAAGGTAATCCAATCGAACAGAAGAAATGGAATGACTTGTCGTCAGAAGAACAATCAGCTGCAAATGTTCTGGGGTATAATGAACTCATTTGGGCTCACATTACAACCGCTGAAAATGACGACGAAGATTCCGTTAGTTCTGACGATGGAGTCAACGATTCTGACGACGAAGATGATTCTGAACACGATCGTATTGAAACATTCAATGACTTACGCTGGGAATCACTCCCAAGCGACGCCAAACGCGCAGCTGAAATTCTTAATTTTACCCAAACAATGTGGAATGAAGATGCAGCAAACCCCTTGTTGGAAAAAGAGTGGGAAGAGTTGACAGATGAACAAAAAAGAGCTGCTATCATTCTCGGGTATGACGAGAATGCGTGGGGTGACTGCAGCTGGATAAACTGTTCATCCAACATCAGCAACAGCTCACATGAACTACCATTTGACCACATGTACTGGGCTGACCTCCCTACAAATGTAAAGGAAGCCGCCGTAAAACTGGGCTATACAGAACAGCTGTGGAATGACGACGAGGCTGGGCCGCTCGAAGATACCAAGTTCATTGATCTGACAGAAGAGCAACAATTTGCTTGCGCTGTTTTGGGCTACTCGAATGTGTCGTGGGATTTTGCAAGGTGAATAAGCGATTGTTCAACCAGATGGATATGTCAGATGCATTTGAAGCTACTTATGCAGACGATCGACTATCCATGGTCTAGTTGGTTAACCCTTTCAACAATCAGTGTGATCATATCAAATTTCGGACAGAGGAGATAATACAGAAAATAACCGTTACGGATGGCATCACCGATGTGGCTCTCTGGGTCAAGGATCAATCGAACAAGTTGCGTTTCAGAAGGGAATAGAAAAGGGCAAATCTTGCTTCATCTTCTTACATCATGACATCGACATCACATTGGCGATGTAGTTGTCCTCATTCATGCTTCGTTTGTAAGAAAGCATTTTTTAGAGAAGTAACTGAGTCGAGCGATATTTCAATTTATCCGCGCCTCTATAACCTATAACCACTCCATTCAAGACCACTTCCAAGAGTAAGTCCGCCTTCTTCAGAATCTTTACCGTGTCGTTGCAGCCTTTCGTTTGTGGAGCCAACTGATGATACTCTATTTTTCAACTGTCGTTGTTGCTGTACATCGTGTCTCGCTCGAATACAGCCCACTGGCTTATACGACGTTTTCTTCTTGCACGATCGACAAACCCATCCAGCTGTCACAATATTCGTCGCCTTGCTTGGAGTATCAGATGCTTTTCCACCGACCTTGCTGCCTGTGTGTTGTTTCCTTTGGTCCATCTCGAATTCCTTTGCTTCTAGTTCTTGAATGGCCCCTCTAGCCCTTGCATATTCTTGAGCGTTTGCTGCATTAGCGAAACGACTTTGCGCACATAATAAAGAATTGCGGTCTTCTAGGGTACTCCTCTCCCCAAATGAAGATGCAAAGTTGTTGCGTGAGGATTTGTCAGTGCTTGAAGATGACTGTTGTACCCTTCTAGAGCTAAGACGACTGAGCAGATCTTCCGTTTTGCTGTTGACCACACCTTCTCTCTTCTGTTGTAGCAACTCAGCCAAGCTACGTTGCTTCTCCAAAATATCTGACGTTGCAGGTTTTTCATTCGAGTTCGAGTTCGAAGTTGAGCCTATTGGAGCAGAAATGGCAGGCTTTCGAAACAATGAGCTTGGCTTAGGTACTTGAACAGACCCATCATAACCCTCAGCGTGAAAAACTTTGCACTTGGATTTGACACTCTTCCGAGAAGAACTTTTGTTTGAATTTGGCTGGAGGTTGCCAAGTCTCGCTTTTTTCCTTTCCAATGCTGCACCAAGGATATCGTCCTGCGAGGCGTCATGGTCTCGACGTTTGTTACATCTTTCTGTTGACTTAGACTTAGCATAAGGATTTGATGCTTTTGCCGCGCCGACGTTCACAGCTTTCTTCATATGCTTGGGGGCTTTTTTCAGGTGCTGTGTTGTCATTGTAGATGATGCCGCTGGCAGCGTTTCTTCCAAGATACCTGGTTGTGATAGTGCATCCAACAGGGATGATGAAGATGTTCTTCCTCCTTGGGCCACACTTTGTGATTGCACATTCCTTTGATTGTTGAAAGCAGATGTGTGTGAGAGACCATTGCGCACATTGTCGGCTCGCAACTTTTGCAGTCTACTTTCGGATGCCTTATTTGTATTTGTATTTCCTCTAGATGAGAGTCCTTGCCTCCTATGAGTCAAACAATAGCCACTTCCGCCTCTTAAATCAATGAGAGTGCTGCATCCAACTTCCTCCCATTTTGGTCCATAGTCCGACGCCACCTTCTTTCTAATTGTTCCTTTGCAATTACCGCAGTCGACCGACCTACCAATGAGGAGAATTTGTCTTGGATCATTGACACTCAAACTAACCGCTGTTGCTGACCCATCTCGAGATGGCATCAGACTAGGATTTAGAATTGAAACGACCCATCCCTTCTGCAGAAATCGTTTATTCCTTTTAATTACGCTCAATGCCTCACCGAATAAGAATACTGTCACTAATGCACGAATATTATTATTGTTTGATCTGGCAGGCACCCCGCTGCCGGCCGATGCCAAATCACCTAGTTGTATCATTGCAAAGGCTCGACCAGTATTGGAAGAGACTCTCGAAGAAGTATCCGATGTGATGATCCCACAAGTAGCTAGATTGGTAGAGCCCTTGTCGCTCCCATCAGTTGTATAGGCGGCCCACTCTAAACGACTGGCTGCTGCTAACATGGACACGGATTTGTATGTCAACAGGGCGAAATGGTCAACCATATCGGCTCGAGATGTTTTCCTATCAGTGATGCGCAAGCCAGTAATTGGATCGCATGCTACCTGATGACATTTTGATGCTTTCCCTGCCGCTGCCGCTTCTTTATTTGTAGCAGTTGGAAGAGAGTTGTTCGAAGTAGTAGATGATCGGACCTTATTGGACGTGACATCATCATTATTTTTGGTAGGCTTATTGCGGAAGGATGCCGGCGCAAAATCATCTGATTTGACACCGGTAGCCAGTGATGCCTCTTCAGCGGTATTGTCATCGAATAAAGACAATAATTCGTCCATGGTTATAATCGAATGTACTGCAGCGCTGCAGGTGCACCTGCATTGTGCGCTAAGGTAAATAATGTTGTATGGTGCGAGGTGCGATATGAGGTTCGAATTTTGAAATGAAAATGTGGAGGAAGCGCGACGAGAAAATGTCATGTGCACTGTACGGGTTAATTATTGTCTCAAAGCCCTTTCATGATTGTGGTTTTCGGGGCATGCAGAGCATAGGAGGGGTGGCCTCAACCTGTCCGCGAAATCGTTACATGTGTAACTGCTGGCTTCCTCGCTGATGACGTAGGAATTTAATTCCTACGTAAACTTGTACTAGGATCTGTAACATCGGGTTACATGGGTAGGGAGGCTGAACCTCTACGAAAAGTCTAACATGAAATAACCCCATTATTAATGAACTCAACCAATTACATGCAACTTTCCAACTACATCGAGAATCAAATTCTCTCCAATACGCTTTGCAACCTCTTCCTTGTTGTAATCTGCATCATATAATTCGACATCTTCATACTCACCAACTTCATTCTTCCGGAGCATTCGAATGTCTACCTTGTATGGCTTTGCTTCTTTCCCCCACTTCTTACTAGACGATTGACTTATCATCCACTTGTTGTAATGTTTATCATGAATCACCATGACACGAAATGGTCGTTGCACCGTAGTAGCGTTTGCTCCATTTCCAATCTTCACGTTTGCAATAATAACAACATCCCTCTCGATGAGAATATCCTCAGCAACTACTTCACCATCTTCATTTGATTTAATACGTTCGGGCGGAGAAGCTATCCAACGCTGCACCAATGATTTCACTTTCCTTTCTTTGCTTGTAGAACCCATAACATGTTCTGTGCAAGCAAGGCTTGCACTTGCAGTCAGTACACAATCCTGCAACTCTTCTATTGAAGTGGAAACAATCATACTGCGGAAGCTCGACATCAACTTTTCTGCGTGGCTCTTTGAACCTGCGATTGTAGAAGTGAAGGGCGTTTGATCCTCAGCTGTCAATTCATCATCACCCCCCAGTACAATAATATCATTATCATCCTTTCCCTTCTTCCCACTGTCATTAGCCTTCGTCATTTCTTCACCGAAGCGCTTAATGCGATCTTCTATCAGCTCAGCAAAATCATCCTTACCTTCATCATTGTCGTCATCTTGCATCGCTCCAGCCGAATTGTCAGCATTCCCCTGAACATCTTCGTAAGTAAATGTGCGGGGAAGGTAGCGGATTAGTTCATCTCTCAGATCAATACGGGAAGAGAATGATCTACAGAAGGGTGATATTTCATTGTTTAATACACCAAGTACATCAAACAACTTCCTCATGTATTTGGATGAGAATGTAATAATTTTCGACACAGTTTCCCACATCTGCTGCGCAACATAATCACCATCATCCGAAATAATAACAGTCCCCCTCATCATCGTATCATCACTGGGCGCTAGAGTTGCCTCAAAGAAGTTTTTCCACGTGGCTTGGTATCCCTTCTGTGGGTCTCGGGATGGTCGGAAGAGGTGCTTGTACATTTGCTTCATGCGGCGGTTTAATTTTTCAGCAAGCTGCGCAAATTCCAACACAGTGAACTCTCGAATCATTTGACGAAGTTGCCCGAACATATGCTCAGCGGCTTCACTTGTGGTGAACCTCGGCTTGGGGACATCATCTCTCAACACAAGAAACATTAATGAGATAACCTCTACTACAACATTGACGACATATTGTTGATGATCTATGTTGTCTATTTAATGTTCCATGGTGAATCTCTCTCTCATGGACACTATTATTTTTATTTGATGGTCGGTGGTGGTGGCTCGGGAAACTTGTCAGCCAAATCGTTACATGTGTAACTCTCAGATGTCTCGTGGCTGCCACACTATTAGCAAAAATGGTTACAGGAGTAACTGTCCGATGTCTCGTGGCTGACAACTTGGTTACTTAGCGGAATTAGTATGGTTCTACGTACGAGGCCACCCCTCCTCAGAGCATATACTTATCTCCTATCAGTCTCCAATCTCCATCCAAGCCAAGCTTCACGCGTCACGATAGATGATAGCGTCACGATTCACGATGAAGATGGCTTGACGATTGTAGATTATTCAGCGCCAGCCCATTTGTCAAGTACCAATATCAACATCGAACATGCCGTCAAACATAATTTCGCCACTCTTAATCTTCGCCACCATTGGTGCGATGATGGCCCATCTGCCCATTACATCGGCGGCTCAATATTCTGACTTCACATCATCTCATAATGCTTGGAACAAAATTGAACGCCGATCCGCTGCGCCTAGAAGGAGAATAACTTCGGCTTTTCAATACGTGGGATCTTCGTCATTAAATCGCCACAGATCTAGTTCATCAGATTTACAGCGACGAAGGCATTGGGTGGGTTTGAAAAACAGTGGTAGGAGTAGTAATGACATTGACTCGAAGTCATCTTTTCTCTCCACCAAAAAAGCAAGTGTTTCCTTCAATAGCAATACTAACAGCAATAGCGGCCCTGCAAACCTATCGGCAATCGACTCTTTACTAATCAATTTGACATCCGATCGCACATCGTTGCTCTTGGGCTCAGTCGGGATTGTTATCGTACTGCTGAATAGGATTATATCTTTTCCAGAGGATGCAGCGTATGAGGCCTCCCGAAGTAGAATCGATCTCTTGGCTGTCTTTGCTGCTGGGAGTGTCTTATTGAATGGAATTTCGAAACTGGATGTAGAGTCCGTCACAGCAGAACAAGTTGCGTTGGAGGGGATCAATGAAGCCTCGTCTGTGGTTTGGAATGACGACAATAATTTCTCCTTTAGAGGGAACACAGATGTTGTGGAGTGGGGGTTGTTTTCATTCCTGAAGTGTTCACCAGCGAGGACAGCAGTATTTCTTGGAAAGGAGGAGGGGCAGGGCTGGGTACCACTTGCCATGACTGGTATTTTGCCATTAGATCCATCGTTGCGGAAGTCTCTCCGATCTAATTCCACTCCAATCTTAGATCGAATGCTACGTGATGACGGCAACATCAAGGGGGGTACTGTGGGCGGCGGCGCTGAAGTTATTGGGAGTCAGACTAGGAAAGGACCGAAAGAGTCGTACCTTCCAACACTGCAGGCGCTTCCTGGCAGGATTGAATTTTCTTATCTCCCATCGAATGCACAAGAGGCGCTGTTGCTGCCAGTTCCATCGAAAGAGGGTGATTCGCGTCGTTATGCAGTTGTTTTGGGTGGGGATAGAGCCAAGAGTTTTGCACCAAGAGACATATCGTGGTGCAGAGAGATAGCTTCTTGGTTGTCTGGCCAGTAACTTGCAGAATATTTAGGGATCTTCTGTTAGCTTTTTTTATCCTAGATCAGCTTTTAGTAAGTCGCTCAATCCAGCATCAGCAGTCAACACTTCCATCTACAACGTGCAAGAACAATTTTTCCATCTTTGCTAAAGCATTCCAACCACGGTGAAACTCGACCTTTCTCATTTGCAATAAGCATTCAATGTTTCTCACCAGAAGCGCAAATCCACGATCCAACTGCTCTTTGTCGACTGCACCACGTTCACGAAACAATGGGTAAACGGTCGATGGCTGATTGTTCACACTCAATACACCACCTGGATGGTCATCAATGATGGCTGATCGAGAAAATCTGCAAATGAGTTTGTAGCGTGGTGTTATGGCAAGGTATTTGCTTGTCAATGATACCAAGTAACATAGAAACCCAATGGAAGTGGAAATTTGATCATCGGATACGCTTGGACTGTGGATATCATCCGGGAGGGGGATGCTAGCAATCGTGTATTGATGCTGTGGATATTGTGGTGGATTCACAGCTACGTTGACAGACAGGATCCTGATGGGTAAGATCGATTGGAGCTGCTTCAAAAGACGTATGCGGTGTGCCTCGAGTCGAAACTCTGCCCGATAGAGGGCCGTGTTCTCGATACCAGTAGTGTTCATTACTTGCATGGATTCCTCATCGATTTGTTGAATTTGTTCCATGATCCAATTCAAGTGATTTGTCTCCTCTTCAATCTTATTTCGTTCTTGTTCCAGAAGCAACCTTTCATGATGGATCAATCGTTTCAACTCTTCAATCTCATAGTCAATATTATTATTTGCCGTCAATCTCTCTTCCGTGTCTGCATCTAAGGAGAGAGGAAGAAGTTGCGGCAGCGGGTCTACGATTGGCGGCAAATGTATTTGTACTGGCGACAATAATCCCCGCTCATTCTTGCGATGCGTATCCATGGCATCGTGACTATCTGTTTCTTCCGTTAGTGTACTTCTTGTGTCCATGGTCTCCTCATCTAATCCGTTCGTGGTCGGTCCTTCGTCATCATCATTATTATTCGTATGTCCTTTGCTAGATGTAGGTTGAGCACACGCTTTGCCATCAATATCCATATCATCCAATGAATCCACTGCATTCCTTTTGACATGATCTGAGCCTACTCTATCAGATGGTATGTCCAACGCATCAAATGCATCATCTTCAAATACTGATGTAATTTTCCCATCTTCTTTGTCACTGTCTTGTTCATTGTTGTCACCTTCGTCTTCCTGTTCACTCCCTCTTATCATTGGATCTAGTTCAATATTCTCAGTAATAATCCCTTTCTGCAACAATAATCCGTATAGACTTGGCATAACTCTTGTATATCCATCCGCATAGTGAAATAGGATTGCATTTGGTGGTAGTGAGTCAGGTATAGTGACAGTATTCTTCCCACTGTTAATAGGGTTATCATCATCATCATTATCATCCTTTGCTGGAAGCCTCCGTAAGTTGGATGGATGGAGAGATACTTCAGCCAGTAAAATGTCATCGTTTTCAACGGTGGTAGGTGTGTCACTGTCACGATGTCGAATTGCTACAAATCTAGCATGCAGATTGGCAATCAGATCATCATCATCACTATAACTTTCTCCACTCTCATCTAAAAGGAGCATCTGCTCATTAAGATGATCCCATCGTGGATGAGCAGTATAATTCAATTTCTCAGAGGAGTAGAGCAATATTTCTGGAACTGTTGTTGTTGATTCATCATTATTACTACTACTACTACTACTACTGCTGCCCTTGATAAGAATCTCCAGGCGAATGCGAAGCAAAACATCTGTTGCTACAAGTGTACATCTATCTTCCACCATTAGAGAGGATATTTTGGAGGATAGAGACGGTATATTGTTGTTTTCCTGTCGTTCCGAAATTTCATCATGGTCGGCGTTGTTGTTGTTGGAGTGAGTATTAGTAGTAGAGGCAACCAATGGTGGGAACAAGTTTCGAATTGTAATTGAAATTGGTAGTAGCGGTGTCTTATTGACATCAGGTGTGGATGATTGGAAAGAGTTCATTGAGGAGGAAGAGAGGCGGCTGTTTTTGCGTTGCTTTCTTCTGGCATTTCGAGGAGGAATATCATTGGTCTCCTCTGCTTGCTGAGCCATGGTGCTGGTGTATAGGATACTGTAGAGCTGGCTGCTACTGCTATCAAAAGCCCAGATACTGCTATACTCCTATTATAAGCTAGGCTAGCGTGCCTGCAGCTTCAACTATCTTCGACTTCGTTTGCCTTTTTCACTCGTCCTTTTCACTTCTCATTTTTCAGAATGGCTGCGGTGATTCCTCAGAATTCAATCAAGATTCGCGATAATCCCCGCACATTTCTCCTCCAGCCGCATCACCGCGTCCACTGATTTGATAGATAGCGATGAGTTATGATGTTGTTGCGTCTTCGGAGGTCTTCGGTAGCTTTGCATTTTGCTATTGCTATGCATTGATGTTACAGGACCATCAAAGGACAAAGCACAAGAGGTCTTGAATTGCATAGGGTATAATCACAAGAGAGACAAAGATAGCAAAATGGCACGCAAAAAGATTGACTACAAAAAAATGACTTTGGATCAGCTTGCCGATCTACATGATGCCGATGATGAGGAGATCGAAGAAGACGAGGCGTTCAACTCTGATGATGAACGGGAATTTGGTCAATACTTTGACAAACAAGATGATAGTAATGTTGAAAGTATCCTCCGCAACAAGTCCTACCTTGGCTTGAAAGTTCCTCTCAGTGGAGATGAAGAAAGTAGTGTTCAGACTACTGAGGTAAAGAAGGGTCAAAAGATGATCCTTTCGAGTGTATGTCTAGATGTTCCATCGGGTGAATTTCGTCAGATTAAGCTTATGGTACGATGCATCTACCTCGGGGGTACAGATGAGCCATGGCTATGTCTTGGAAACTTTCTTGGACAGAAACATGGTGGTATGGGCGTGCCTCCGTCATTACCAATCACCTTGGAGGCCATTGGTCCGTGTAGGGTTGAATGGAAAGTGGAAGGGAAAATTCCATCTTCGTTTGCAACCAGTGGTATTAATGTCTTTGGAAAGATTGTGCCGATATTTCAAGAAGTGTTTAGTGACGATGATATTTCGGTAGACTATGCAGGCGCATTCATGTCGGAAGATGAGGAGGAAAATGTTGATGTAGAAGAACAACAACAACAAGAAGAAGAAGTGATCTCTACTGCAAAGGATACGAACGCAAGTGTAGATAAAAAGGATGATGATGCTTCGAAGTCAAAGAAGAGGAAGCTTAGCATGGATGCAAATGACACTGAAGCAAACGAGGTTGAACCAAAAACAGCTGAAAAGTCCAGTGATAACAATAAGCTGACGAAGAAACAACGCAAACAGCTTGCGAAAGAAAAGGCACAGCAATTGGAAGACACATTGGCTGCCTCACGAAAAGAGGATGAGGAGAGTAAGTCGTCAAAGAAGAAAAAGAAGAAGAACAAGAACAAGAAGAAGAATCCAACAGAAACTGAAGAATTGTCTAGACCTACTTCACTCACTAGAGAACGCCGACTACCAAGTGGAGTGACAGTAAGGGATCTTCTCGTGGGAACTGGTGCACCTGTGAAGTCTGGTAAGAAACTCAGCCTCCATTACACTGGTTCTCTTGTTAGCACTGGAAAAGTGTTCGATAAGAACCATAGCAAACAGCATCCACTCGTCTTTCGACAAGGTACAGGCGAGGTCATTCGTGGATTGGAGAGAGGTTTGGAAGGTATGAAGGTAGGAGGAGAACGGGTCATCAGTATCCCAAGTAAACTGGGATATGGGACGAAAGGTGCGGGAGTTGACATCCCTCCTGATTCAGACTTATCATTCGAGGTGAAGCTATTGAAAGTAGGATAAAAAAAAGTATATTTAAATAGTAATATGAAGTATATTATTTGTGCTTTTTGCAAATATACAGAAACTGGTTCATTCTACCACATTATAATACACTTGCCGCAAACACGTTGATGCTCTCTGATTTTCCCCTTGACAATCTGAACAGCCTTATCTACGTCTTGGTACCTCCTTCCGTAGACAAACACGTATGGCTCACACAGGTTAGTGGAACATCGAAACCCCTCCGCAACGAGCATCAGATCACAGCCCAAGGCCGAGATATCATGGAGGAGTGGCTTGTGTAAAATATGGGCCGCATGAAAAGACTTTTCTTTCCTATTATTATTCTCCTCATAGGATATTTCGACGATGCTCATGAACGTGGTCATTGGATTGTCTAGTAAGGGATTGACATCTTTCACCGCATTGCTGGTAGAAACACTTGGACGATGCGCTCCCCAACAACTTTGTGCAATTTCATACAGCAATCTACCTCGACACCCATCATTTCCAACATAGTCAAGAAGTAAGTCTTGAAGCAGTTGACGTGCACGACATAGATCCTGTTGAACTGTGGGGGCATTCAAAGGCTCAACGTGGATCTTTAATGGGACAAACACATCTTTTTTCATGTCCACGTGCACCCTGCAATTCGACTCTTGGTTGATTCGTCGTATTCTTTCACTTCGATCCCTGGGTCCAAGAGGATACTTCCTGGGCCCACCAATACAGTCATTGGACTTCCCAATAAGAAAAAAGAATAATCTTTTCTGAGATTGTCGGTCCTTTTGAAGCCACAGAGGTGGTGTTATCTCTAACCTGTTTGGCACATTTGGAACCTTTGGGTGAGAAGTTGACTTCAAGTTGGAGGAATCTTGTGAGTTGGGTGTTGTTGTGGAGGAGTAGTGTCCCCCATCACTTTCGTGCTTTGTTTCAGTAGGATACCTCGCCCTCTTTCGAGACGAATCTCCAGCACCATCTTTGGAGTCAGTGGAGCTACGCTTTGAAACAGAGTCGCTGCATGTAATAGATGATGGGACAATACGCTCAGTTGGAGCAGTCTGCTGCGGAGTTGTAGCATTCTTGTTGTCCAATTTGCCTTCTTTGCTCTCAGTAGCTTGTTGAGTAGAAGCGGATATTGCATTAGTATTGTTGCCAGCAGTTTCTTCGTTACTCTCCGTGCTTTGGACCTCCACCTTTCTATACTTCACTCTCGATGCATCAATCGCAGATTCATACCTAATTTGAGAGCCATTCATGGATATCATTGCAGTGTAGACGACTTTGCTGCCCAAATGAGAACACATGACGATTTCTCCCTCCAATGGATCATTATCATTATCACTATCACTTTTGTTGTTGTCTGGAAGTATCGTGACGGGACAAAACGCACCGAAACCAAGGTTTGCTTCTTTTACCTGTTCGGTGATTGCAACGTCCCCATCGTCATCAGTGTAGGTTACCTCATAATAGAGCTGACCATCTCGTAACGATGCCGAATTGATCGAACCACGCTTCATAATACTATGATCATCCTTTTCCACTGAAAAATTGTACCATACTGGACATCCAATGGGAAAAGGTAAATTGGCACTTTGGTCGGCGGTTAGCTTGATCACCACCATGTTGCTTCCTTTGCCTACGGCCTATATATGAGGCCAGCAGCGTCCTTGGCCCGCCTATCACTTGTCTATTGTCTATGGCCATGGCTGGAAGATCTTCAAAAAAATTGCGCCAACGATCAAAAATTCCGCCAACGTGCGAAAAATCCAAAAGCAGCGTACCTATGGTAAGCCGCTCGCGCGCCGCCGCCATCCCTCCCAAACCACACTACCAGCCCCAAACAATCGCCTAGTGAGTAGAACTAACCCATCATGTAAATATTGCTGGCAGTGATGCTGCTATCAACGAGGAGGAGGATCGATAATAGTTGTTCTATATACGATAATCGAGTTGGCTATCGAAATGAAATCATACCTAACATCATTTTCATTCCATTCATCATTTTTTTCATTCCCTTGGCATAGATTACAACAAAAACCGACCCAAATAAAATGATTCGCATCTTATTCACTCTCCTCTTTGGCCTTCTTGCCATCACCGCCTCCCTAGCCACCGACGAGGCAGGTCTCGCTTTCTTGGCAGCCAAGGGCAAGGAAGAGGGTGTCGTGACTCTTCCAAGCGGATTACTCTACAAGGAGATCACTCCAGGAACCGGAAAGACCCCTACAATCAACTCACCATGCGATTGCCACTATGCTGGAACTCTCATTGATGGTACAGAGTTTGATAGTTCGTACAAACGTGGACAGCCTCTGACGTTTGCTCCCAATCAAGTAATTAAGGGATGGACGGAAGCCATGCAGCTTATGAAGGAGGGTGCCAAGTGGGAACTTTACATCCCCAGTGAGCTTGCGTATGGTGAGCGTGGAGCTGGAGGTATGATCCCCGGTGGAGCTGCGTTGGTGTTTACAATTGAGCTGCTTACTGTGAAGGGTGATTATGTTAAGGATGAAATGTAAGTTAAGTACTTCTGTACCCACAGAGTGATTGGCAAAAGTACATCAGTGCAACAAGCGGAAAGATGCGATTGAAGTTATCTTCCATAATTTTTTCATCGATAGTAACCCCCGCCGTGCCATTGACGCAAAAATATTTCGCACAAAACTTAATATTACTAAGCCTCTATCTATATTTATCTCACGATACCTGCCAGCTCTTAACGTGAGAACCGTCTTTTTTCCAGTCGGAATACATAATTGTCAACCAACCTAGACAGCCGCCGTAAGAACCTCTTTGTCTTTGTCAAATGAAACATCCTTTGTCATGCCACCGCGAGCCTTGTAGCTCTCAAAGTACCACTTCAAATCATCCTTCAAGCTATGCTTTGGGCCCTCCCATCCAAGTTTTGACTTTGCCATATCAGGCGAAACATAGAAATCGGTCAATCGAAACGGGAATTTCGCTTTTCCCAATGACACATCATAGTGCTCAATATTGAGCTCAGCACCAGCAACCTCGGCGCACATCTTGGCAACTTCATCATATCCACAAAGTTCATCAGTTCCACAATTGAAAAACGTTTGCTCCACAGCTGCAGCTTCATCATTCAATACACTTGCCAATAGAGAGGCAACATCTGCCGAGTTTGTTAGTGATACCTTTTGTGTACCAGGTGCTGGAATTGGTAACGTCTCTCCTCGCACAAGTCTATCAAAGTACCAATCAATGTAATCCCATTTGTTGCTCTTTTCTCCGTAAATGTACTGTGGGCGGAACGAGACAAACGGCAATCCCGATTCAATTGCTGATTGTATTGCATCAATATATATATAAGTTTGGAATGTTCAGAGATAGATACAATAGCTTGAGACGAACAATTACTCACCATAGTTTTCGTATTGCACTTGTCCAGCAGACTCCTTGGTAGGTGTTGTTTCTGGCATCGGGAAGACGTCATTTGGTTGATAGATACCAGCCGAGGAGACATATGTCAAAAGTTTGGATTCCCACTCCTTGGCACAATCAATAACTGCCTTTCCAGCACCGGCTGCACCCTTGCTACAATTATCCCAAACATACTCGAACGGTTGTCCCAGCAAACTTTGCATGTCGGCTGCAGTCATCGATTCATCCGCGAGATCTGCCTTGACAATCTTTACATCAGGAATGTCCGACGCATACGATACAAATGGCTCCTTGGCATCATCACATGCAGAATCCTGTAGGATCGTAATGGAGGTAATCTTTGGATTGGATTGCAAATTCTTGGCAAGCTGGAATCCAAGTTCGCCGTGCCCCCCTCCTTTGTTTTGAACAATTAGAGCTGAGCTCATGGAGAGTGAGAAGGCAGATGCGCCGCCCGCAATTAAGGGGAGGACAACAATTACTTTCTGAAAGGAAACCATCGTAAAGGCAGTCAAATGGATTCTCTGTAGCTACTATTGTACCGACATGCGGGGAATAGAGCATCATGTTGCACTATTTGCCAAAATCAAAAGATGTGATCGAGTGCGTGGCATGCGACAGGACGCGTGTCTGAATTTTTGCGGGAGTGTCAATAACAAAGCACATCATGCACTTGCCGACGATGGCCATCAATTCCATATATATATACCTATGGCAGACCTATGGTCACCATGCATGAACACAATATGATACGAACAATAGTAATATTGACGCTGTGGCATTTGAGCTTGCTTGGAACATTGGCATTCGCCACCACAACACCATACACTGAAATAAATGCAATCATCATCGGAGGTAGCAGTGGAATGGGAAAGGCAGCCGCAGTGCAAACAGTAAAGAATGGTGGAAATGTACTCCTAGTTTCTAGATCGACAGATAAACTACAACATGCAAAAGAGCAAATTGAGGCTGCCTGTGATGGTGATGTTAGTGGACGCGTCAATACTAGAGCATTGGATGCCACAGATGAAGCTGCAGTGGCAGCGTTTGCCAATGAATTGGATGACTTGGAGTTTGATGCTCTCATTGTGTCCGCAGCTGGCAGGGCACCTCATGGCCCAATGACAGAGCTGCCGACAGAAGACACACGATCAATGATGGAAACAAAGTTCTGGACAGCATACAACGCTGCAAAGTACATTAATCCGAAGTTGAAGGAAGGAGGCTCAATTACGTTTGTGTCGGGAGTGCTTGGACGGAGACCAGGAGTAAATTGTTGTCCACTAGCAGTAACGAATGGTGCGCTGGAAGGATTGACGAGATCTCTTGCTTTAGAGTTAGGTCCACGATTGAGGGTGAACTGTTTATCACCAGGATTCTGTGACACTGAGAGGTTTGATAGAATGGACAGCGATAGAAAAGCAGCAATGCTTGCAAATACAGCTGATAGCTTACCACTGAGGCGAGTTGGTGAGCCTTCTGATATGGGTGAAGCCATTCACTATTTGGCTACGGCAAAGTTTGTCACTGGTGTGGTTTTAGATGTTGATGGTGGCCACAGCATTAGGCAATATGCAAATCCTCAAAGTGATCCGATGCGAAAACAGTGAACTTGACATGAACTGTAAAATCCTTTTACTCTCACGATAGGAGCCACCAGTTCGATTGGACACTCTAATCCGATGCGAGAACAGTGATCCTATGCGGAGAAAACGATCAACCTAAATTATCACTACAAGTACATTGCATTTATAGCACCCCAATAAACCCAAGCTATACGCGTCACGCCCAACATGTCCTATTCATAAATAGGACAAAACGTGCCCATACCGCCTTCGCAGAAATGACCAGGATCATTATAACGATGATTCTTATTCAATGAATCAATTGCTTTCATCTCTTCCTTTGTCAGATAAAAATCATACACTCCTCGATTCTCTGTCATACGTGCACTGCTACTGCTCTTATTGATGGGAAGAGTGTTCCTTTGCACGGCCCACCTAAGCATAACCTGCGCAGCCGTCTTGTCATGGATGCGACAGATCTCGAGTATGATGGGGTTTTCAAAGAGAAGATCCTGTGATGTCGCCATTTCCAGAGAAATGTAGGATGCCCCACCAAGGCAAGAGAATGCGCTCACTCTTATACCTGCCCCACGTGCAAATCGGATGAGCTTCTCTTGAGATAGGTGAGGGTGGCATTCAATCTGAAGACTTGTTGGACGAATCCTTGCAATGCTCAAAATTTGCCGGATGTGCTGACAGTTGAAGTTGGAGATCCCAATATGCTTCGTTTTGTTGGCATGCACGAGTTCCTCCATTGCTTTCCATGTTGCGTTGATGTCGTTCTTGACGAGGACCATTTCACCATCCATATTGGACCATTCTGGAGGATATTTCTCCTCGAAAGGGACAAATTCCATTGAGATTGGAAAATGAATGAGAAACTCATCAACGTAGTCGAGACCTAGATCTTTCAAGCAGCGATCCAGTGCCATTGGTACGTGCATTGGATCATGATAAGTATTCCACAGCTTCGTAGTGATGTACAATTCTTCCCTTGTGACAATTCCATCAGATATCGCTCTTGCAATTCCTCTGCCAGTTGCTTCTTCATTTCCATAGTCGCAAGCTGAATCGAAGCGTCGATAGCCAGCTCGAATCGCTTGATAGACAGTCTCTTCTGGATCAGTGAGACGCCACATACCAAAAGTTGTAGGCTGAAAAGACACAGAAATTCTTGTTAGTGTGCAGTGTGATAGCTTGATATTGAAAACTGACAATGAATGAAACTTACATCAGACACACCCAAAGCAGAGAAGTCTTTTACAATCTGGCCAACTCCATCTCTTTTCACTTGATCTGATGGTAATGCATCGCCAAACATAGCTGCATAGACCCTCCTTGGCCCAGTGAATGCATTTCTTGAGTGCATTACCAATCGATTGTTCAACGCGAATATGTCACCTCTTTTCCACTGATACGAGACCTTGTTATCGTCCATGAACTTGGCGATCTCATTCAAAACTTTAGGGTCCATTGGATCATTATTGCCGAAGCAAACCGCATTCATGCGATCATTACGTGAGTCTTGCCAGCCCAAAAAAGCTGCAATAACGCTATTGTGGAAAGTCCATTGATAGATTGCATGATTATGCTGCTGCTCAATCATGCGTACAGCAGGAATAGGCTCTGTAATCACAGTTAGGTTTCCCTCAGGTTGCCATTCATACTCAAGCCCTTCAATTTGATCAAGCTTCTTCTCGAGCTCAATCTTGCTATCTACTTGGTAGGCATTGTAGAAAGATCTGCCGATCGGAGACTCCTTATCATCTTCTGGAGGAAGTGTGCGTTTGTATCTTGCACCATGAGCCTTCAATTTGTCCATGAACTGAGGGAAGTTTTCAGCTACGAAGCGATACACCAGAGTTGAATCAATCAACGCTGTTTCTCCACCTGTCTCAGATGGCAAGTCGCAATAGAAGAAGATGTATTGAGGTGGATCTGCAACCTGCGCAAGCTCATGATGAAAGGGAATGAGCTGGTCAGGAGGGGCCTCATTCGCGGTGAAAACTTCGACTTTTGCTTGTACTGGGATCAAACGTCGGGGTGCTGTGCATTTATGAACAAAGTAAGAGAAACAACAGTGAGAACGCACGATCTTGAATTGCAGAGTAGTTGCGCTTGTCATAGATAGACGGGCAGTATCTTCTTACCAGCACCTCCAACGTACTCATATTTGGATAGGCCTAGATCCTCAATGGTTTCAGCAAATTCTTCTACATTAAACGGATCCTGATCTTCATCGCTCCTCAGGAGAAGTGCTTTGTGCTTTGCTAGTAGTCCGATGAAGTCGTCTTGGCTGAGACTACTGTGACTCTCATGGCCTTGTAAATCTTCGAAGATTCGAGTGACTCTCATGTTACTTGGTGGATGGGTTGGTATGTTTACGTTTATTGAGCTCCTCTGGTTTAATGCAAAGATGCTTTGTGTCGATGATGCGGGGGTGTCGGAATCTGTCGGAATGCAATTTTGATGGCATGGCAGGTGTCATCCTTTTAGTGCGCACTATGACCAATTTAGTGCGCACTACGCCCTATATCGCTCACACAACTTAACTACGTCGTTATTAGTCGCTAATAGATAAAACTAGCCCCAAGCCACTTTACGTGCGGCAGCGCACAAGCGCACAGTAGGTGTCATCAATTTTGGCGGCCGCGTGTCAACATCATCATCGATGTCCATGAATCTCATGAATGCATTTGCAATGACAAAAGCATACAATCAAAGAATACCATCACCAACAGCAAAGCAAAACAAGCACTACCAATCGCGACAACTACTGCTATTCATAATGATTCGTGTCGCTATACTTGGATGTGGGGTACGTAACGATGGTGATATTGTGTGTTCTTTATTTTCGTCATCGAAGTCGATGCATGCATTGATGCTTTATGCTTAACAACAGTCTGATACAAATTCTTATTCTTCTATCTACTCTAACCATAGATGATGGGTCAGGAGCATATCTCCTACATCAACAAATACGATTCTCTTTCTATTGCCTTCCTTTGCGACCCAAACAAAGAAAGTCTTGACACTGCTCAAGCAATGGCCGCATGCTCGCCGGCTACATTTCAGAACGAGAACGAACTTCTTGACCATGTCAACGACATCGATTTGCTCGTCATTGCAAGTCCGAACTTCATGCATACACCGCAACTGTTACGATGGGGTCAGCACCACATTACAATCCTTTGCGAGAAGCCAGCTGCCATCAGCGAGAAGCAAGTAGCTGCACTCAAAGCAGCACAGCCAAACCTGAAGGCTAACATCTGGGTTGCGATGGAGTATCGTTTTATGCCTGCTATCAACAAGCTAGTGCAATTGCTTCCTCACATTGGGCCAATCAAGAAAGTTGCTATAAGAGAAAACAGGTATCCATTCCTCACGAAGATCGAGGAATGGAACAAGGATGTTGATAAGTCAGGAGACACTTTGGTGGAGAAATGCTGCCACTTCTTCGACCTCTTTCGTCTAATTACAGCCAAGGAAATGACGTCTTGTGTTTCCAAAGGTTAGTTTAATCTTTCTTGCTCTTGCATCTTGTATCTTCTGCAGATACACAAACACTAACGAGCAGCATCTTTCTTAGTTCACCGTGGTCTTCTTTCAGATCATTATGGATACGATGAAACAGCCGACAACGCGACTCCTATCATCGATAGCGCATACGTATTACTCGACTTTGAGCCTGACGCTCCCGGTACAAATGCTACTCAACAATCGATTCTTGGATGTCTTGAGCTCTGCATGTTTGCAGAAGGATCCAGACATCAGGAAGAAATCATTGTCACAGGTATGCGTGGACGTCTGGAAGCTTATCTTCCAGAGAACAAAGTCTTTCTTTACCAGCGGCCTACAACACTCTGGACAGACAAGAGCAAGCCTCCTCCTCAAGGATCCTTCTCCGAGGAGGTCTATGATTGCTCTGATCTTCGACAAGTGTACGACTTCGTCGATGAGCTACCAACAATGCATGCAGGCTATCATTACTGTTCAACTGCTATCGAATGGAAATATCTTATAGACGCAATGAGTGATGCTGCTAGAGGTGAAAAGTTTGTCCCAAAAGTATCTTTGGATGATGGTATCAAGGCAGTAGAAATGGGTATCGCAAGTCTGAATAATATCACCAACGGCAGCTCAACTCCAAGAAGAGTGACTGCGCACAGCACCAAGTCAGCTGAAAACCTCCTTGATCTAGTGCTTAACTCGGCGGTAATTGATGAATTGAAGTTGAATGTGCTGCAGTAGTGAGTATCGTGTCATGTACTTATAGGAACGAAGAAAACCAACAAATTGATACATAGAGCATATGCGTGTAAATATTAAGGTAGAGATCTATTATTTTGTCTACATAAATCTCATGACAGAAGATCGATACGCAACATCTGGAGACGAATGGATAACATCTATGTCACGAAACACGACAATTTCCTTCCCTTGTTCGAATTGTGGCCTCACGATGTATTCATCATCAACTTTCAGCCCTGAGTAGACGACTGGATCATCTAATGCATGTTCTTTGGACGATACCTTTTCATACTTCAGCTTGACCGCATGACTGAATACACCCACACCACTGTAATTGTCCTCTTTTGGAAACCCAAGAAGCACAGTCTTTGTATCTCCGCCTCTGGATCGTCCAGTATCTTGATGCCAAGAATGAGGAATACGACGATTCATTACACCAACGATATCAATCCAGTGACAGCTAGGTTCTGATCCACAGAGCGCTCCGATTGCTTCCATAAACTCATCTCCTGTTGGAGAGTGTTCACCAATATACTTCTTTAATACCTCTGTCAACTTTTTCATACGTGGTGTTTCCTGTTTATTACACCTCCATGATCCCTGCAATGATGAATCTGGTAGCAACAGAATTTTTCGTGCCTTCTCCGACATGTTCTCATACGCGGGTGTTGAGTCAAAGATATCCTCTCGCATTGCACTTCTTAGATCATTACGAAAGTTACCATCTGTACAGAACTTCTGACTAAGATTAAGATCAGCACTACTACTACTTGATGGAAATAATTCATCGAGGCTGAAATACATTAGATGCGTTCCTTCCGGTATAATTGTATTAGCTTGTTCGGTATTATCATCATCGTCGTCTTGAAATGTGTACAATGGAGCGTCATCATTGGGAAGCTGCTCCTTCACAGCGAGTTGGTTGTCAAGGAATGGTCTTGCTTCCTCTTTGGTGTGATCGAATTGGTGTGGAGCACGTTTTCGTTCCACTGTCGTTTGAGAGGAAGATGGTCGTTGTCTACTATTACTACGTGTCCTGTTAGGAGGAGGTCTTCTCGTTCTGGATGATGCATCTCGAGCAGCAAAGCCACTAGCCGATGGGATAACGGTGGCGTAGGCGACTATTAAGATGGCTGCTATTGAGAGTGAATGCATGGTGACAGTACGATGCCTACAGCATAGAAGAAGCAAGTAAGTACATAACACCAGAGTAACGCCAGGTATTGTAACGCCATATATTTTATAAGTAGCGACGGAGCTGCCGATGATTTTCGTTGTTGATGACGACGTGCCCAAACGCCCTATGCCCAACGTGCCCGATATTTAGAGTTATGGGAGCAAGCCCTCTTCTATTTGCCCCCAGAAAGGCTTCCAGCTCATCACCTCAAATCAACCTTTCTCACCTTTCCTCAACATGAAGATAGACGCATTCACCTCACTCACCATAAACCAACTGAGTTTCAGTAGCATCGTGAGTGGTTACCAACGAAACCAGTTCCATCATGAAGTTCTATTGTTTAGCCAGCATAATATCAGCAGCTGCGGCATTTGCACCTACTACATCATTCCGTACTGCTGTTGTTCCTCACTCAACAACATCCTCAACCTCATCGAGTTATGAAGCATTAAAATGTGTCAACAATAACCGTAGAACAACATCTGCCCTGCTAATGTCTGACGTCGAAACAACAACCGAAGACATTGCATCATCACCTGAATATGAACTATTGGGTCGTCCTGCTCGTCCAGGTCGGCCACTCAAAATTGCAATCGCAGGAGGAGGCGTGGGTGGATTGACAACTGCTCTCTGCATGCTCAAGAAAGGGTTCGATGTCACCGTGTATGAAAAAACAGCCGCATTTGCTCGTTTCGGAGGACCTATTCAATTTGCATCCAATGCACTTTCTGTCATTAAAGAAATTGATGAGGAATTGTTCGAACGTGTCATGGACAAATTTACCTTTACTGGGACCAGAACTTGTGGAATCAAAGATGGATTGCGTGCCGATGGATCATTTCGTATGACGAATGATTCTTTGGATTATTTGTGGAATCCTGATGCACCTGCGGATTGGTTTGTAAAGTTTCCCTTGAAGGAATGTGCTGATTTGTTCGGACTTCCGTATACTGGTGTCATTGACAGGCCTGATTTGCAAGAGATTTTGATTGATGAGTGCAGGAAAATCAAGCCAGATTTCATTGCGAATGGAAACCCCGTGACTGGATACGTGTCAAAGGGCAAAGGAAATGGTGTTACTGTCAACCTTGCGGATGGTACTGAGGCAGAAGCTGATATTCTTGTCGGATCTGATGGTATTTGGAGTGCAGTAAGGGCTCAAATGTATGGTGAGGAAATCAAGAAGAACTCCGACAATGCATTGAAGCGTCAAGGATGCAAGTACTCCGGATACACTGTCTTTGCAGGAGAAACCTGTTCTCAAGACTGACGATTATTATGAAACTGGTTACAAAGTTTACATTGGACCTAAGCGTTACTTTGTCACTTCCGATGTTGGAGACGGAAGAATTCAATGGTATGCCTTCTTCGCCTTGCCGCCCGGAACAAAGAGAGCACCTAGTGGATGGGGAGGAACTGAACGCACTGCACAAGCTGATCCTGAGGAAAATCTTGTCGAATACATCAAGTCACTTCACGAAGGTTGGTCTGACGAAGTTATGACAGTGTTGGATGCGACACCGCCTGAAAGTGTTGAGCAACGTGACTTGTACGATCGTTCTCCCGAGTTGTTAAGAAGCTGGGCTGACGGGAATGTTGTCCTCATTGGCGATGCTGTTCACCCTAATGATGCCAAATCTTGGCCAAGGTGGTTGCCAAGCAATCGAGGATGCCTTTGTCCTCTCTGAGACTTTGGAGGCATGTCAAATCTACAGACAAGTTGGAGGGTGCTCTGCAAGACTTTTACAAAAAGCGCATTGTTCGTGTCAGTATTGTACAGTTCCTCAGTAGGTTGGCAAGTGATTTGATCATCAATGCATTTGACACACCGTGGAGTCCTCATGATGACCTTGGAAAGACATGGAAGAGTTACCTCACCTTCTTCTGGAAGCCATTGCTGCAGTATGCTATCTTCCCTGGCCAGTTCGCCTATTTGTATTCCTACCACCCAACAGGAAATATGGGAGACCTCCCCGCTGCGCTCCAGGCTAAGTGGAAGAAACAGCACGAAGAGGATGCAGAGAAGGCATTTGCTGCGGCATCCGAAGACGGATACCAAGCAGTTGCGGCTCCTTCCTTTTTCAAGATTGCAGAACAGCCTGAGACTGTTATGGCAATGAAGAAGAATTAAATTATTGCTATTACGAAGGGAAAACTATCAGCACTTGGGGAGTTTTAACATATTTGATTGGCTAAAGTATGGTAATCTAACAAACATAATGCAACAAGAAGTGGAAAGATACAAAAATTACACTTCACTTTCATTCTCTGTCTGATCCTGCATTTTGTGCTTCGAACCTAGCCAGAGCTGCCATTCGTGCCTTCTCCCGACGATCTGTCAAAGTCTCCTCAGTTTTCTTACCACCTCCTCGCCACGAGCTCAGTAATGGTACTCTGGAACCAGAATCTTGTGATCCCAGCGTATTACCTGCGCCAGAGAAAGCAGGTGTCGAACTACTACTACTATCATTCTTTTTATCTCTTCCATACACTTGAAAGCCCCCTCCAGAACCAGCACCACCACCACCATTTGGACCCACAGGAGATTCCTCCAGCAGCTTTTTTGGTAACAAACACGAGCAACATTGTCCTATATTGGCAAGTCTGTTCACATGTCCCGGAATCGTCCGACGAAGCAGTCTCCACACAAGTGCATTCGCAAAGTGATTGCAATTCCGTCGAATTAAATTGTATCTATCCGGACCAAACTCCTCCCTTAAATCAGATATAGCACTCGAAACCTCGGCACTCCCACCCTCAAACGAGCCCAATTCGATACTCTCTCGAAATTTTGCCCCCGGCGCTTCTTTGGGGGTGGAATCAAACACTCCTCCACCAGAAGCGAAGGAATATTCTTTGCCTAGAATTTCAACCCCGCTGTGATGTAGTCCCATCCCAATTGAATATAGATATTCATTTGCGGGAGATAGATCGTATACATTTAGCAGCACGACCGTTCCCTAACACAGAAATTCGAACGCAATATTTATTGAAGAAGTGAAGAAAAAATAAGTGAGCAAAAGTTATTATGCATCCACATAAACCGAGCTGCCAAAAGATATCTCATAATGTGACGACACTCACCATTCGGGTGCGTCCACCTTCGTAACCCCGGCCACCGGACATGTTGCTACAATATTTTTCACTGCAGTAGTTTCAGCGAGAGCGATGCATATAAGCTAAAATGAAAGATCGAACAGGAAGCTTCCATAGTGCTATGTAAATAGCACAATATAAATTACATGATTATTTGTATCTTTTCCCATTCGTGACTCGAGAAAATATTTGCAACCTCAACATAAGTATCTCACATCTCACATAAATATCTTGAGTCACGAGTACGAGTTTTGACATTACATTTTCTTTTACGCATGCCTTCTCTACACACAAACTCAACATTATCTCCGATCTCCGATCTCGATCTCCGGTCCGACAGCGTGTGTACGTAGTAGCTGCTACTATAGCTCTAGACTCTAGACGACAGGGAAAGCTATCAACATGAAGAGCGGGCTAGCCGAGCAGCCCTCACGTCCAAGCCGATGGGACGCTCTACGCAGTGACAACGACGCTCCATCACATTCATCATCTGGAAAAGGACGCAGACGGCAATGGAAAGCACCAATCCCACAAAATAATCACCACAACAGCTCCACCTCCTCCTTATCTAGCGGCTTGGGCAGTTGGAGGAGACGTCATCACACCAATGATTTCTCAAGTTTCAATAGTCGGCGGACGCCACGACAAACAACTGAAGAAGAAGGCGCAATAAACAGAGCCATTGCTGATCTACAAAATAATAATAACAATACCATCAATGCAGAACATACCCTGACAGAATTGAACATTGCCCTATTTGGCCCATCATCATCATCATCCGATTATTCAACCTTTCTCAATGATCTGTTGCGATCATCAAAGGTCGAAGTAACTACCAAATTATTATTGCCTGTCTACAACATTTCTCCAGACAAACAGTGGGAAGCAGCATACTCAATCCTACAGATGCTATCATCATCACACGACTCGACAATGATTCAAAATCATCCTACACACGATACAAAATTCATTCGTTGCATAACCAAAACTGCATCTGCATGTCTTCATTTACTTTCATTGCAACAACAACATAATAATGGTGTAGGTATTATATCAGAGTTACGTCTCAGTGAATGCATTACACTTTTACTAGACAAATTGCAATTGCAAGAGAGTGGTCAAAGAACAACAACAACTGATGATGATTGCAATGATCGCCTACGTTGCAATTCAAACTTGTTTCAATGCATTGCAAAGTTATTGGCAGTATCAACAATCCAGGGGGGAAGAACAGCTGGTAAGAACAACAACAACAACACGATTAGTAGGGAAGGAGGAGGAGGACGAGTTATAGGAGCACTGTGTTCCTGGGGAGCAGAAAAGGCTGTATCTCGAATTATCAAAGATGCTGCTCTTCCGTTTATAGAGGGGTTATTATTGGAGGAGGTGTCTAGTAGTTGTACTACAGATGGGGCGGCGGCGGAGCTGCTGTCAGATTCTATGAAATTGATATATTCTCATGGGGCCATTGAGTGTATCTATTGGCTCTTACTAGGCACGAATGATCGTGAATTGAAACCGGCAATAATGGTCCAACCAAAAGCATTTCAAGTGTCCAAACATGCTGCTGCCATGCTTGCTGCACTTGTCTTGGATGTTATGCCGGACGGGAAGGAGAGTCAACGTGTCAATCCTCTGCGGTTGCGAATATTACGAGCTTTGAGTGTATGTTGGAGATGGTCTGTTGAAAGTATTCATTCGAACATTGAATGAACGGGACATACAGACACAGACAGCAGCGGAACTTGAAATGATACTCCGGTGTATGACTGTAACATTCCATACGATGCATGCTTTGGAACGAGGCATAGCCCAAAAACAACGAAGTGGTGGTGGTGGTGGTGACACATTCGAAATAAAATGTGACATCAATTGCTCGAGATATCAAAACTTTGCTCACCATGGAAAAATTGAACACTTTCCAGCCGCAAATTCTTCGTTTGCTGACATCACTCTGCTTGACATACCCTGTTACAACTGCTAATCAATGGCATTTATTTCTTGAAAAGACCGGTTCGATGCAACCATTTCTGCTATCCACTGTGGAAGAAGGAACTGTGGCACTGAGGCGAAAAGATTTTAATGACGCATCTTGGATTCTTTTGCCGGATGCAATGCAAACTATCACATCTCTCATTTCGTCAATTCCCTTTACCAATTGGATTGGACATGGTGATGGAAGGCCATCTACGAAAATTAGCGGGGGCAACTTTGTGTGTCGCGTTCGGAACTCGATGATAGCATTGATTACCAACTTGACAAAGTTAACCACCACGGTGAAGAGCATCATCATGGAAGGAGATTATTATTCGGATGAATCCCATGTCGAGTTGATAATTTTGCAATCTGCCATGCTCACAGGGAAGCTATGCACATCACTGCCATTCAATGATGGTAACCATATATTTGTGACACCGGCAATGACACTAGTTCAATGTGCAGGTGAGATATTCGTATTTTCGGCAAGAGCGCTAGAATCTGGTAGAGGTAATCATATCTTGCTATCAAGCTCAATGGCTCATTTCAGTCATGTCATCGCAACAATTCGCAACGAGAATGCATCAATCTCAGTTCCTGTCAAGCACTGGCTATCTGATGCATCTTCCTACGACTTAATTGGCATCCTACTGAATGGTTCTTATTCAACGCTCACTTTGTCATCTTCGTCCAAATGCAAATTGGAAATACTCACAAGCATTGCAAAATTGGCACCATGGTCAATTACAAGAGAACCATTCAATCTTGCCTCATTCCGTGAAATATGTGCTAATCTATGCAACGGTCAAAATGACACTGCACGCAGACTTCTTGGAGTAAAGTTGATCGAGGCCTTTATTGTAGGAAGGAAAGCATATGTCATTGAATGCTCATCCGAGAAGCTTCCGCACAATATGGAACTGGCAGTCGTTCCAGAGTCATTTTGCCCTCTCTTGCATTCCTCACTAAGAGACCAATCTTCCGCGGTGAGAACTTGTGCCGTGACATCATTTGGTTCTTTGCTCGTAACAGACTGGGCAGAGTTGTTGTCGCGTGGTACTTTCATTGGGAACGCAACCTCTCTTGACTGGACTCATGTAGACTCAATACTCAGGATGTGCAATCCCAACGGAGAGAAAAGTGGCAGTGTCCGTTCCGCAGCATGTAAAGCAGTTGGCGATATTTGTAAAAATTGCATTGGCAGTCTACTCAGTGAGGAAGGACTGGAAAAGGCAGTTCCATTTTCGGACGACTTTGTGGTCGCAATATCTACAAAAATATGCAGCGAGATGGAGTTGGCTCTCAATGACGAAACTGCCATTGTGCGAAGCATGGCTCTTTTTGCCATTGGAAACACTGCATTGGCGATGAAGGATCGTTGCGCCTTCCTCTCGATGAATCGCATGTTTCCACTGATAAATGCATGCGTTGTCGATAAAGATGACAAGGTGGTTGGGAATGCAATCAGAACAATTGGTCACGCTTCGTACTTCATCTACACACCGGAATTTTTATCAAATGAGGGAGGCAGCGTCTCAGATAATCTGAAACTGTACTGCAATTTGCTGTCGCATTTGACTGGTAAAATTCGTGACGTTCTATGCGATGCAACTGGCGAGACGTCCAGAGAATTGACGTGGAAACAACGAAATAGTGCCAAAAAGCACGCATGGGGATCCGCGACAACCATTGGGATGCTTCTCGGATACAGTCATCTTTTATCCCATTTTGACGATTCACTTGTGGAGTCTGCTCTGTTGCAACTCTTCCGCTGCATACAATTGCATGCCTTTATCAATGAGAAAATATTTGCATATGCTGTGAACGCATTGTCGGCACTACCTGCTTCACTGTGGCAATATCTCTCTACGAAGAAGTGCAACGTAATCGCATGCGGTTTAGCCACTTCCTTCAACTTTCTTGAGCTGCCTCAAAAAAAGCTATCTTCCTCGTATCAAGCCAATGTACAAAAACAAGCGAAAGCGCTCATTACGGTGGCAAACAAACGAGATTTCTGTCAGATGTTTCTGCTTCGAGAGAGTTTGCCATTTTCAATTGATTTCTTCTATCAATGGCTGATATGTTCTGGTGATGTACCAGCTTCGAAACTTGAACAAGTTGTGGATGCTGTCACCAGCCAAGAAATACAGCAAGTCATTGACGTTACCGACGTTCAAATATTTTTGAGCCGCACAGTTCAACACACTCACCTAGTGCAACAGGATGCAATGCAGTCTGTTGCTGCAAACGACGACGAAGATGAGTTATAAGTAGTCAATCACATATCATAATTTTATTTTATTTTAATCCCTCCACATGCCTCTGCACAGCCTTCGCTATACATTCTGGCGAAGGGAATTCCTTACTGGAACCATTTATGATATTTTCACCATTGGATGCTTCTACAAAACCATCTCCATACACGTCAACGTACACTGCCCATTTCGAAGGGAAGCGCCTCATGACGACTGCTTTGAGACCATTACCATCATTATTATCATCATCACCACTATTCCTCGATCTGGCAATCAAAGGCATCATCCCATAAACCAATACAGCACTCGATAACTCTGCTGGTAATACGTCCATACGAGAATTGACAATAATGATAGTCCGTGTCTGCCCATATCTAGCTAAAATTCTCCGTATAGCAATAACATCCGTTGTGTCATAGGGAGACAAGATGATTAAAGCATCTTCTGGCTCTGGCCCGGATGTGTTCAAGATGGCATTTTCATCCGCTGCTGCAATTACTTGATTGAACATGTCGGGTCCTGAGGATATCTTTGCTGTACCAATCATACTCCAAAGTCGATGGGATGACTGTGATTTCCCAGCGATTGTCTTTTTTGTTGTTGATGTTGCTTCAGTAATAGATTGTGATGGTTTGGTTGTTGCAGAAGACTCTAATTCTTCGACGGGTGTATCCCATGAGTCCATTAGCTTTGCACGAAAGTCATCTACAGTATCATCTCCCACGTCTCCCCATAAATCATCATCGTTTGCCGAATTGGCACCATCTATATCATCATCAACATCCATCATTGTTGTTGCTGTCCCCTGCTGCTCCTCCCTTTGCAATCGAACCCGTTCAATCTCAGCCCTCTCCCTCTCATTCCTCACCAACACCAAACTCTTTCGTATCAAATTCCTCTCCCGCAACATATCCGACAAACATGCACAAAAGTCCGACGCGGCCATAACATCATACATCTTCGGCCCTTCCGTAATATCATACGACTGGCAAACGTAAATCAATCATGACGACATTGTGATTTTGGGCCATGGCGGCCGCGACGGAATCTGCCGCGGCGGTGGCAGCGGTTTTGGCCGAGGTGGGGACTACTCCCATGGTTTTGTCATTCCAGGAGGATTCGAGTATGTTTCGCAGGACGTTTAGTCGTGGATCTTCTTCGGAAGAAGTGGATGATGGATTCGTAGTATCGTCGTCATCGTCGAGGCCCCAGTTGTCTTCATCGTTATTGTTATCGGGGGTTGATGAGGAACGGAGTGTTGTTGTCGGAATGGATGAGGTGGAGCGAGAATGATGATGAAGATGTGATTTTATTACTCCAGTCATCCAAGCTGATGTGAAGTGGCAGTTAGTGGAGAGAGTAATAACTGCACAGATGATTGCACTATGTAATAGTGCTATTGGAGACGTTACTTTTGCCATGGCGTGGGGACTCAATTGAATTGGTGACGAAGATAATAAAGAGGTGGTATACTTATGGTATGTGAAAATTCATCAGCAGGGTTGGCGGGCGTCGTTTTGTTAAATTTAAAAGATCCCGTTAAGTACCGTCTTGTCAGCAAGTCGTTACTCAACTTTAGCGATCATTTATATGTTCCGCCGTATCGCTGTTACGTTTACAAGTGTTCCGAAAGCACCATCAAATTTTCCTAAGTAACTAGTGTCGTTACGGCTTTGAGCTCCCTATAATTGAGTCTCGCTTGCTTCGTAGTTTCCCGTCATGCATGGAAAGCTCGATGATCCTTCACCTTCGTTCACCGCTCCATGAAACAACGTAACACGACACGGCAATAAAGCCCTACATCATAACCGGCAAACCCACAAGATCATACCTACTACTGCCGCTAAGTATATTACCTCAAGCACTATGGCCCAACTAGACGAAAATAATCACGGAGGCATAGGCCTATTCGGCGATGACGAAGAACAAGAACAAAACTACAACGATGCAGCTGACCTCGATGATATTTTGGGCCTCGACGATGAAGATGCCGCAGATGCACTGCAGCCTGCGGATCCGGAGGGATCATTATTAATGAGGTTTTGTCCGCATGATTCTTCCATGTTGTATCCCAAGGTGAGAGGTGGTGATGGTTATTTTTCTTGTTGTGTTAAGGAGCACATCATGTCATTTGCACATTTTTATATTTATTCTTTATCCAATATGATGTCTCTCCATAATATCTCACAAATAATGATAACAAATCCTACCATCAACTTCCTTCCCACTAAAAATGAATACTTATATGAATATAGGAAAATCGATCCGAGCGCAAACTCCACTACGCATGCCGCCTCTGCCGGTACACCGAACCAGCCAACGGTCAACTAATCTACAAAAACGTTTTAAAAAAAGAAGTCGGCAACGTCCTCCACACCGTCCCATCGGCAGTCAGCGATGATCCGACACTCCCCCGCAGTCAAAAGGCACATTGTGGAAAATGTGGTCATAATGAAGCAGTTTTTTTTCAGAGTGATACAAGTGATGTTAGGAATGATACGCTGGCGTTGATTTTTGTTTGTTGTAGTTGTGATTATAAGTGGGTTGCTTAAAATGATGTGATGGATGTTACTTACAGCATAATATTATATGGTAGCGATATATGGCAGACACGACAACGCAACACGACGGGAATGGTACGCTACAAGGAAGATAACGGGGGAGGTTATACGGGAGCAATTCATACATGGAACAATAAGCAGTTCAACAGACAGAAAATAAATAAACAAATGATAACAAATAAGTAATGATGACATTGGGTATCCACACAAAAGAAGCATGGCAAGATTCTCTACTACTAATGTACATATTGACGACGACAGATACTATTTGGTAGAATGTAGTGCTGCCGGCCAGCTCAAATTGGACCTCTCAGATCAGCTACGACGTGTTATCATCACTTGCATCAGCGCTATCCGTCTGAGCAGTGCTAATGTGCTTGTATAGTATCGCGAGCAAGTATAATGTGCCACTAGAAGCGGCTCATGCACATATTGACAACGATAGATATGATACTACATTGCTCTTTGCTTTAAGTCAAGCACAGACTCATACTCGATAGAGGGATAATCTTTTGATTACAATAATTTTTACATTAAACTTTTTCCTTATTTTGTACATGAAAATACTGAAATGACATTCCATCTCCCAGTCTTCTCAACTTCTTCCACAAGCTTCTCAACCGGAGTATCAAACATGCAAGATAATTCATCATCACATCGCATTCCATTCATTGCCAACGCTATCACCTCTATCGAAGGTTTCTTCTTGGTCAGCTTCCTTTTAGAATGCCTACTGTCAAAAGGAAGAGTAGATATTCCCTGTAACAAAGGAGACGCTGGGAAGGATGAGGTGCGTGATCTGCTCCCGTCATCCAAGATACTCTGGGCTGCTGTCGCTGCTTCTGCGGCAACAACGGATACGTCTACAGAATCGGCTATCGACGTCTTCCTATGCGAATGCAAGTCAAACTCCGACGGATCAGATGCTGCCATTACACTTTGAACTTCCACAGGATCGCCATTATCATTATCTGCTTCTTCTGTATTAGCGTCGTGCTTATTGTCTCCTATTATCTCGTAGGCAAGAGGATATCGGTGAATTCGTTTAATGAGGACCACGAATAACTCCGAATGTTATCAGTCTTCTATGGTCAAAGTAGTCAAATACAGTCTTCCACTCCAAGCTTTCACTACTTGGAGTAATTGACGCACTCGCCTTTTTACTGGATGCAGCAGCAGCAACAACAACATTGCCCATTGATACCTTTTTCATAAGAATCTCCCCAAATGACTGACTTCTGTTGCAAGAAGCGTATATTTGTGCTAATGCATTCTTCATTGGCTCAATTTCTTTGAGTGTTGTAGCGTCATGAAACGACCTTTTTGTTGGAGTAGTAGCACCACCACCCTACAGCATCCGCACTAGTGCTCAAGTTTTCAGGAGGCGCCACTCGTTGTTCGTCCCCACTTTCTTCTTCTTCTGCAATGGTATGGTGTCCAGTTCGAGATGGGAATGAACTCGATGTCTCATCCATTCGTCTTGCCCATCCTACTACTGCGCTTGTCCAACCAAGTGAGTTGGAAACAGGACCATTATTATGTCCATGATTCGACAGATCAAGGACTATTCACAGAATTAATGTGAGGATGATGCAGTCGTCCAGAAGCTGTCAAATTAAAAGAAGGAGACGATGACATGACACTAGGAGATAAATCACTGGTCGAACCCCTCCTTCCTCCTCCTCCTCCTCCTCGTATCCTGTCCCTTTTCTGTACATTCTTGGACTTTACAGCATAGACGTAAGCTTCTTGCATCAAATTGTCACCCAACTTCGATTTCAATAGCTCTTTCCCAAGAGTGGTACTCTCATACACGTTGGAGTATCGAAATATATCGACGTGCGCTAGAACCCCGTGGTGCCGTAACACACGGAGACAGGCACGGACCAATTCCATATCAACTTCGGACGATTGAGCTATTTGCTTCAAAAATTTGCATCCATCGATATGGGGTATTATCCAATTAATGGTTAGATCCCAATCAAACATTTGAACTTGCCACTCTGGCCTGAGTAATATTGGCACGGTATGATCCGAAACCGGTGGTGTAGGCGGTGGTGGCGGTTTAAATAACCGTAAATTCAATAAATTGGCATCATCCAAAAGTAGATGACAATCTCGTTGTTTGCTATTCAACGACAACAACACATCTTCCAACAAGTATTGTACCTGTGGCCGGGTACGTTCATTTGACAAGAATTCCGATTCCACCTCCATATCTCGAAGTGTAAAGGATAAATTGGATAACACAGGCCAGTAGGGTCGGGGGTCAACATTCCGTCGTACGACAAATCCAACTGCGAATAAGTGACTATTCCGTTCATATCGTTCCGTGTCACAAATGATCATTGGTCGGCTTAAGATGTGCATTCCATGTGTACTAACTGTAATCGTTTGATTTGCCAATTCATTCCCTGTAATGATGTATTCCGAGGTGGCTGCAAATATTGAATTGGCCAATAGCTCTGTATCGATTGAAGAAGAAGAAGTGTCTCCCCCTTCGTGAGTTGTTGTTGTTGGTGTTGGGTTGGAGGTCATTGTGTTTTTTGAGGAGGATGCATGTGATGGAGTCCGGTGGTGACGTGTTGATGGTACTGTTGGAACATCATTGACAGTAGTAGATTGTGATGATATAGTATCAATAACTGTTCTCGATTCTTTTTCAGAGGACGATGATTGTGCTTTGTTATTTGAATTGTCGTTATTCGCTGAATCTAATGCTGCTGCTGCTTGACCAATACTATTCTTCTCATCGAAATGACTCGACGTAGGTAAAGTCGCCTGAGACGCTTGGTCTGCATTATAATCTACATCAACATAATCATTCTCCTGCTCTAACTTCTCTTTGTTGGGACTCCAATTCCAATAATCATCTTTCTTTGGACTCCAATTCCAATAATCATCCTTAATAGGAGTAGTAGTATTGTTTTCTCCATAAATATTATTATAATCCGTGTTTGTCTGACCATCCTTTATGACAGATTGAAATGTCTCTTCCAATGCTTGATGAACCTCCTCAAATTTGACATTGACATCAAAGTGCATAAACTTGTGTGGTGCTTGAAAACACACTGTTGGTCCGATTACAATATCAAATTCTGCATAAAAGACACATAGGAGTGGACATTTGGATGGAGGTAATGGACGTGGTAACTTTCGACGATGGGCAAGATTTTGTAGATCCGTTTGGAGTTTCGCAGTAGTAGTGGATTGTTGCTGTTGTTCTACATGAGGATGATGATTATTTGATTTGCTGCTGCTCCGAGAGGAGAATGCTTTGGTAGTATAATATCTTTGTGGAATGAAGGAATTTGTCGTAGTGTGCAAACTATCCATCATCCGTGACGAAGAGGTAGTGGTAAGATCGTCATCTAAAAGGGGTTGCATCAATAATTGTGATGATGTTTGGTTGTTGTTGATATTATTATTAGCGCTGCTGCTGACATTACCACCCGCTCTTGATAGACTTGAACTTGATTCGACCCTACTGATGCTGCCCAACATTTTGATGGACGTCGAAGAGGATCGTCGTTTGCTGTTGCTGGTTGTTGTTGTTGTGCCCCCCCTGCCATTGCTGCTGATTGGTGAGGCTAGTGAGGTCGTCTCGGCAGCAGCAGCAGCAGCGGCAGGTGGAGATGGAGATCGGCATTTCATTTTGGCATGACGCTGCCGTCGGATATCTCTTACCTAACAATTCTTGCGGATTGTCGCTTCCTGTTGTAGACGATGAAGCTTTTCCTGAAGAAAGATCACGGGAACCAAAAAAGGTGAAAGATGAAACTCATAAATATTGTAGGTCTACATGCGTAGGAATCCATTACTACGCCGTTGCGCCCCCAAACTCTCTCGGCCTTTGGATAGGTAGGGGGCTAGCCTACCCTTTATCGGGGGGATTACATCCGATTCTCCCCACTGCGAGAATGGGGGGACGGTTAGTTAGCTAAACTCCCGTGATTTTCGTCTAAATATAGCCAAATTTTGGCTAATATAGACCATTTTACCCCCATTTAGACGATTTTGCCACGTGATCAGAACCCTCAATATCGGGGTCTCCCCCCTCGCCCCCTATATCCAAAGGCCTACAGACAACTCACAAACCTTCTTCCCCAAACCTTCCCAACGCAGACGGCTGCGTTGGTGTACAGAGGCGAATCGCTCTTATCCTGGACGTTAGATGCAACTTCCTCCAAGAGGTAGTGATAGATAATTTGAACGTCACATCGGGAGGAGGAAGACAAAGGACCAGAACCAGCTTGCATCGGCAGAGACAACACACACAATCATACTTATCATGAACGATACGACACCTACAACTAGTCCTCGGCCAAAAGGCAAAAAGAACAAGATTCGTCCGAAACTCAAGCCGATTGTTTCTACAGACGACGATGACGATGAAGGCTTAGGATACTGGTAATTGGAAGATATTAGGAGACCAGAACAACAAGCTTATTGCGTCGAGAGACAACAACATGCCAACAACAACAACAACAACAACTAGCCCTCAGCCAAAAACGAAGAAGAAGAAGAACAAGATCAAGATCCGTCCAAAAGTCAAGCCAATTGTCTCTACAGACGAAGCAGACGATGATGATGATGAAGGGTTAGGATATGGAGAATGGGCAGCCTCCTCACCCACCAAGCCCTCACCAATAAAACCACGACAGGTAATATCATCCGAAAGAAGTGGTAATAGTGAAGAGCAGGATGATGATGATGAAAAGAAGGTTGAGGATGAGGACACAATACATGTTATCCGAAAGATCAATTCCAAATTATTTTTACAACAGCAACCACCACCACCACCATCCTACTAATGAAAAGGAGGAGAAAGTTATGATTATTCCGCCGGAGGATGACATGACAAGACTTGATAATAATAATGACGTTGTTGTTGTTGCTTCATCATCATCCCGTCCAATCACACTACAGAGCAAACAACGACGCGACTTTGATCACAATAAGCTGCAGTTCTTTGAGAATAATATTACTTCTGGTGGTGAGAAGAAAATGAAGGTGTCTGATAACAACAGAGCCAAAACAGCAACAACAACAACTGATGATGATGCAACCACACACACTACTCCACAACAAAACGTGATCTACCAGATTGCCTCAGAGTTGGAATCAGAATTATTAGAAGAAGCAAAAGAAGTGGACCGTAAGTGGCTTTATTATTGGTCGAGGATTATTATTTGGAAGGGAGCAATTCTGCTATTGTGTATAGCTCTTTGTTGGAAGGTGTTGTTGCGCATTACAAAGATGAGTCTATCGCATAATAATGTGGAATTATCTTCTTCTACTATAGGTGAAGCACTTGTCGTGGTGGAACAAAGAGGTAGTTAGTGTTACTGCAACAACAATGGATGAGAATATAGCAGGTGAAGTACTATGGTCGTCAAGAGGAAAAGAATGAAGATGTACCAGATGATATGAAGCTGGCTGGGATGGAAGAAGAAGAAGAATGAATCAGTTGAAACTACAATAGAGGATGTGCTTCCATCAGAGGAAGCAACGATGTCTGCAATCATCGGTAGTAGAATGATGACCCAGAAGAGAACCAGCTAGTAAAGTCAAGAGAAGATGCAACAGATGATGGAATAATCCATTCTGAAATTGAGATATCTTTGTCAACGGAGGAGGAAAGAGAAACGCATGAAAGTCGTCATTATGATTATCCTAGTACACAAGACGCCGAAGGGTCAGAGTCTGGTGTGAGTGAACAAGTATCCGACTGTGAAGTAGAGGAGCATATTATGTTGACGGCAAGAGCAGACAATAATCTGGTTGAAATTGAGGTTGGAATAAAAGTGGATGCTTTTGACAAGAACGAGCAGCAATCTAAGCCAGTGATAAAGCCAATTGTGGAAGCAACCGACGGGTATGAAGCCGCTTCTACAGTCCCAGGTGATAATACTATACAAGCACATTAGCACTTATCAGACGGGTGCGTATGTAGAAGCGATGTTACAGGCTCGTAGCTGATCTGAGAGGTCCATTTTGGGCTTGCTATAGCAGCACTACATTCTGCCAAATCGTATTTATCATCGTCAATATGTACATCAGCCGCTTCTACAGTCCCTTTACACTCGGTAATGATAACAAACGAGCACATTAGCACTTTTCGGATAACTGGCGTGTGTAGGAACGATGCTACAGGCTCGTAGCTGAACTGAGAGGTCCATTGTGGGCTGGTCGGCAGCACTACATTCTACCAAATCGTATCTATCGTCGTCAATATGTACATCAGCCGCTTCTAGTGGCCCTCCCATTATACTCGGTAATAGTAATAAACAAGTAAATTATCACTCATCAGACGGTTGCCGTGTGTGGCAGCGATGCTACAGGCTCGTAGCTGATCTGACAGGTCCATTGTGGGCTGGCCGGCAGCACGACAATCCACCAAATCGTATCTATCATCGTTAATATGTACATCAGCCGCTTCTAGTGGCGAAATGTACTCGGTGGTATTATTGCACGAGCACATTAGCACTTATCAGACGAGTGGCGTGTGTAGAAGCGATGCTACAGGCTCGTAGCTGATCTGGGAGGTCCATTTTAGGCTGGCCGGCAGCGCTACATTCCACCAAATCGTATCTATCGTCGTCAATATGTACATCAGCCGCTTCTAGTGGCCCATTATACTCGGTGGTAGTAATAAACAAGCACATTAGCACTGTGCAGACGGCTGCCGTGTGTAGACGCGATGCTACAGGCTCGTAGCTGATCTGGGAGGTCCATTTTGGCTTGCCAGCTGCACGACAATAATTCAAATCCTATCTTCCATCGTCAATATGTTCTTGAGCCGCTTCCAGTGGCCCATTATACTTAGTGGCGATATCATACAAGCACATTAGCACTGCTCAGACGGGTGGCGTGTGTAGAAGCGATGCTACAGGCTCGTAGCTGATCTGAGAGGTCCATTTTGGGCTGGCCGGCAGCACTACATTCCACCAAATCGTATCTATCGTCGTTAATACGTGCATGAGCCGCTTCTAGTGGCCCATTACAGTCGGTGGCGATGCGTTACAAGCACATTAGCATTCCGCAGACGGGTGGCGTGTGTAAAAGCGATGCTACAGGCTCGTAGCTGATCTGAGAGGTCCATTTTGGGCTGGCCGGCAGCACTACATTCTACCAAATCGTATCTATCGTCGTCAATATGTACATGAGCCGCTTCTAGTGGCCCATTACAGTCGGTGGTAGTACGGAACAAGCACATTAGCACTGCTCAGACGGGTGGCGTGTGTAGAAGCGATGCTACAGGCTCGTAGCTGATCTGAGAGGTCCATTTTGGGCTGGCCGGCAGCACTACATTCTTCCAAATCGTATCTATCTTCTTCAATATGTACATCAGCCGCTTCTAGTGGCCCATTATACTCGGTGGCGATGCGTTACAAGCACATTAGCACTTCTCAGATGTGTGGCGTGTGTAGAAGCGATGCTACAGGCTCGTAGCTGATCTGAAAGGTTCAGTGTGGGCTGGCCGGCAGCACTACATTCTACCAAATCGTATCTATCGTCGTCAATATGTACATCAGCCGCTTCTAGTGGCCCATTATACTCAATGTTGATACTATACAAGCACATTAGCACTTTTTAGTCGAGTGCGTGTGTAGAAGTGATGCTACAGGCTCGTAGCTGGTCTGGGAGGTCCATTTTGGGCTGGCCGGCAGCACTACATTCTGCCAAATCGTATTTGTCATCGTCAATATGTACATGAGCCGCTTCTAGTGGCCCATTATACTCGGTGGCGATGCGTTTCAAGCACATTAGCACTTATCAGACGTGTGGCGTGTGTAGAAGCGATGCTACAGGCTCGTAGCTGATCTGAGAGGTTCATTGTGGGCTGGTCGGCAGCACTACATTCTACCAAATCGTATCTATTGTCGTCAATATGTACATGAGCCGCTTCTAGTGGCCCATTATACTCAATGTTGATACTATACAAGCACATTAGCACTTTTTAGACGAGTGCGTGTGTAGAAGTGATGCTACAGGCTCGTAGCTGATCTGGGAGGTCCATTTTGGGCTGGCCGGCAGCACTACATTCTACCAAATCGTATCTATCATTCGTTAATATGTTCTTGAGCCGCTTCTAGTGGCCCATTTTACTCGGTGGTGGTACGGATCAAGCACATTAGCGTTCCGCAGACAGCTGTCGTGTGTAGAAGCGATGCTACAGGCTCGTAGCTGATCTGAGAGGTCCATTGTGGGCTGGCCGGCAGCACTACATTCTACCAAATCGTATCTATCGTCGTCAATACGTGCATGAGCCGCTGTTAGTGGCCCATTTAACGTGGTGTTGTTAATATGCAAGCACTTATGCACTGCTCAGACGAATAGCGCAGAAAGACTTGATGCTTCGACGTTGTAGCTGATCTGGGAGGTTCAGGGTGGGCTTGTTAACAGGATTACATTTCACCGCATCGTTTCTATTCCCGTCAAGATGTGTATGAGCCGTTTCTAGTGGCGTATTATTTTCTTGGTGTCGATGCTTTACAAGCACATTATCACTGATTAGATTGATTGCTTTCGTAAAAGCGACGCTACGATGTCGTAGCTGATCTGAGAGGTCAATTTGAGCTGGCCGGTAGCACCACATAGTAAGGCAAACTTATTGTAAATCATGCACATAAATATTTTTCAAGCGTTACATAATGTAAGATGGTGTTACAGATTACTTTTCAGTTGACTCTCGGGTGGTGGAAACTCTTTCAAAATCTGCATTGTCAAGCGCACCATCACCGGAAGAAGACCCGCTACCTTGCTGGCAACAGCGCTGCTTGCAACTCCAATTGAAGCTCGTTGTGCTACTCCCTGCACAATTACACAGTTTTTGAAAAAGAGAAAACTAAGATAAAACCCTGCCCATGCCATTGCTTCATTATAGTCAGCAGATCTTGTCGGCACTGGAGGCGTTGATGCATTGTTTGTCATTGCAGTCAAGTAGTACTCATTTCCTCGTCGGGCTTTGTCATGATAGTCACAATAGGAAGAAATGACTTGTGATCGAGTGAGTATACCTGTCCCTTCAAATTTCATATCTCCAAGACCAGCAACACCCCATCCCTTCTCTATCGAGGGCATAAAATACATCATGCAAAAGTTAGCTAAGTCACAGTAACCGTCACCCATTGTTGAGAGCTCCCAATCAAGGACTGCAATAACCTTCGGCTCTGTAGGATGATAAATAAGATTGTCAATTTTGAAGTCCCCATGCAGCAAACCAAACGGATTTGGACATTGCGATGCGTGTTGTGAAAGTACTTGCGCTATTTGACGGATAGACATTTCCACCTTTTGGACACCACCTTTATCGCTACCCTTCATCAGTTCTGATTGTTTGGATGATATCTGTAGCAAACGTTGCAGCTGTCTCTCAATATATGTTGGATTCCTTTGACCTTTTCCACTACTACTGACTCTACTACCCCCGTGCTTCTCCAACCCAATCAGCCACCAGGGTACGTTGTGAATATTCGCCATAACTCGGAGCGCATCTTTGAATGCTTCTGTTCGTTCTTCTTCGCTTCCCATGGTTGTCATGCGTGGATCCACGAAAATACGCCCCTGAACAAACTCCATCAAGTAGAACTCTGCTCCAAGAATTGCTTTATCTTTGCAATATGCATATGGCGTTGGTATAGGCACTGATCTGTCAAATGCTTGTTGTGATTGCTGTTCCAGCTGCTTATTGTACACTAATAAAGATTCCAGCACACGGAATTCTCTATGAAGAGCATGAGATGATGGATGTGCCACCTTGTTGGGCTTGCGTCGGAGAACGACTTTAAGTGCATCATTCCGATGAGGTAAGTTGTTTATAATTAGCAAGTAAGTTGGATTTGATTGTCCGAAGCCTGTAATATAACACAATATGAGAAGAGTGAGTTTCATTAGTTGCAGAGTATTAAGATGCATGGATAAAAAGCACACAAGTTTAGAGACTCACCAAACTGCTTGACCTCCATACGCTCTTGGAGCCAGTGTTCATCTTGAGTTGATCTCCCTTGAGCGCCAAATACCAATGATTGCAGGATAGGAGAGGGGTGATTCACGATCCATGATGATAAACGTTCAATGTTGAGAGGATTTCGAACTGGTGTCGTACTCACAGTGTCATTACCGTGTCGGCTGCTAGTGTCGTTCGAGGTCATCGTTGCGTTCACTATACCTTTAGTGAGGAAGGGGGTACTGGATAGGGAGCACACAAGGTGGAAGCTGCAGTCTGCACTAGTCTGCAGTGTGATTGGCAAGCAGGGGAGAGGGGAGGCAAACCGCCATCGTAGAAACTTTCTTTTGAACTAATTCCGACGTTGGATGCTCTCCCACTCCTCAAAACAAGAGAGGCTCTCTTGAGAACCTCCATGTCGTGGCAGCCCAGTACTTTTAGAGACGTTTGGGTTCAGCTTTTCGTTTGATATATTATGATGATGCTCTCACGAGGTGGAACCTCCCTAGTATGTGCATTCTCTCGTCAGCAAAGGCATTCCCATCTACGCCGACTATCCTCTTCGAACAGCAGGAAATCCAAAGAGAAGAATGATGCATCCACAACAATTGTACACCAGATAAAATCATTTTCGATCGGATCATTAGCTGGAATGCTCGGCTCACTGGCCGGAATGGGAGGCGGTTTCGTAATGATACCAATGATGACAGCTTCTCGTGGACTTCGATTGACACAACATCAAGCACATGGAACAAGTCTATTTGCTGTTGGAAGTACTGGCCTTTTCGGAGCCCTGGCATATGGTATCAAGACGGGAGAAGAAGAAGGAGAAGATGAAGGCAACATCATAGCAAACCACAACACAGATACGAAAACGCCACAGCAACAAGGATTAGTAGAGCTTGATATTGCTTTAGCACTGACAGCATCGGCAATGATAACTGCTAGGTTTGGGGCAATTGCATCTTCCAAGCTTTCGGAACGTTCATTAAAGAAAGCACTTGGTGCGTTCATGTTATTTGTCGCTCCTCTTGTACCAGGCAAAAAGTATCTTGATGATTGGTTAGAAGGCAAAGAATGCAGAGAAAACGAAATAATAGACACACAAAAAATACAAGCTACTGGTATAGCGAAACAGCCATCAAATTTCGAACGGCTTTTACCAGCATCATTCATTGGGACATTCAGTGGGTTCCTTTCCGGAATGTTTGGTGTTGGTGGTGGAGCTATTGTCGTTCCATCACTAGTTTTAAGTACAGACATGTCACACCATGCCGCACTTGGTACATCATTATGTGCCATGGTGGCACCTGCCATGGTTGGAGTATTGACTCATGCAAAACGAGGCAATGTTGCTTGGAGAGTAGCTCCGTCGCTTGCAGTGGGTAGTGCTGTTGGGGCCTACATTGGTGGCAAGGAGATTGGTTTACATTTGGAAGAAGATGTGTTACGAGGAGGGTTTGGTGTATTGATGTTGGTGCTGGGTGCGCGAACATGGCGAACAGCTTGATGATCAAGGATTGAGGATGTTATGTAGAGCAAAGCAGTATCGTGTATATTCGACATTGATTGAGAACATTATTTACAAATTAGCAAGGGCTCAACTTGCAATTCAAGAGGAGGCGTCTTGGAGCTTACTCATACATTGATTTTCACCTATCGGGCTGTCTGATATATTGAACCGATGAATCAAGTACCCTATCATTTCTTCTCCACTTGGAACAACGCCATGACTGCTGCACAACAAATGCATTGAATACGAATATTTGTAAAATAGATCACTGATGCTCATGGCTTGGTTTTTCTCTACCACGCCTGTGATGGGGTCTTCCTTCGAAAGCTCCAGTGCACGTAGGAGAAGAGAATCAAATTCATTTGTTGATTGGTTTACATCCCTCATCCAAGTGCAGAAATTTGATTCAAAAGATTCCGAATCATACGATTGAGTATCATTGGAAGAACACGACACTTGCAGTATCCAACGTTCAATCGCTGCGCGGTTGAAGATGAGACTACTTCGATTTGTAGGATAAGGAAATGAAGTGCCTTGGGTTGTGCCCTCTAATTGTTTCAGCGATGTTGAAGGAGCATATATCTGAGCACTTTCTTGGTCATCACACATCTTCAACTCTGCTGTATTGTATGTCATATGATCGAACACAACAAGAAGAAAACTAGGCAAAATGCTTAAATCATTTCCCAATTTTTCAGATTGAAGCTTGAATGCGTGACTGATCTTTCTATAGCGCAATACGGATACTCCCATTGCCAGCCCCAATCGTCGTTGCACACATACTTCTTCTGTAGACGTCGCAGTTGCATTGATATGAGAGTCCTCCATCTCAGGAACAGGAACTACTGATGTCTCATTGACTGTATCTGTCTTTTTGCTCTGCAGTTCTTCTGAAGAGGACGCAGTTGTATTGATTTTAGATTCATCAGTCTCAGACTCGGCTGATTGCTCATTGGCTGCTGTGTTGCTCTGCAGTTCTTCTGTAGAGGATGCAGTTGCACTGATATCAGATTCCTCCGTCTTCGGAACTGCTGTATCATTGACTGCGTTATTGCTCTGCAGCTCTTCTGTAGAGGACGCAGTTGTATTGATTTTAGATTCATCAGTCTCCGACTCAGCTGATGTCTCATTGGCTGCGGTGTTGCTCTGCAGTTCTTCTGTAGAGGATGCAGTTGCACTGATATCAGATTCCTCCGTCTTCGGAACTGCTGTATCATTGACTGCGTTATTGCTCTGCAGCTCTTCTGTAGAGGACGCAGTTGTATTGATTTTAGATTCATCAGTCTCCGACTCAGCTGATGTCTCATTGGCTGCTGTGTTGCTCTGCAGTTCTTCTGTAGAGGATGCAGTTGCACTGATATCAGATTCCTCCGTCTCCGGAACTGCTGTATCATTGACTGCGTTATTGCTCTGCAGCTCTTCCGTAGAGGACGCAGTTGCATTGATATCAGATTCCTCCGTCTCAGACTCTGCTGATGTGTCATTAGCTGTGTTATTACTTTGCAGCCTACGGCTTTCAAGCTCAACATCACTATCAACACCCGATTGTTTTGCACATGATAGTTCTAATGCTTGGCAAGAAGAATCCCCCGACATTATGGAACGATCCGTATTAATTTCAGTCGCAATGAGCATATTTCGTACAAAAGGCGGTGAAGCCCAAGTATCTCGTTGTTTGTGCAAGTAGTCCATCCTGCTTTCAGAACCAATCGAAATTACATCCACCAATACATTTGTGTGACTGTCGTCGTGATCAGAAGGTTGAGAAGCAGCCCATGTTTTCATTGCAGTAACCGCCTGTTGGGCTTCTTCGTAGTAATCCTCGGTATTGTTGGAAGTCGACCATGGTAACTTGTCAATCGCACGGTCTCTTATCCAAGATTGAAGTCGATGCACTTCCGAGACCGATCCCTTCAGCTGGGGTGAGGTCTCATCCTCTCGAAAGAGCACGCTTCCACTTGATATGATTGTCAGCACTAGGACTGGACCTAGAAAGAATTGACGACGGAACTCTGCCATGGTAATATGCTTTTAGTAGGAGTTCCTTAGACGACCTATCATTATGAGGGTAAGAGAATTATGCAAATAATGACTAGAATGGTCATGGTTGCGTCCACATACGTCTCTTCATGCCGGGGCAGGATCTTTATGCCATGGTCATTGTCACTGTGACCGTGACTCAATGAAACAAGAGGGCTACAAAAGCGGGGATGCCCTTCTCCCTACAACATATCTTAATCAGTCTGTCATCCCCGGAAAACTTCAAGATACGTCAGTCTTCGTGATCTTTCTCTTCGGGCACCGCAGCACTGCATGATCATCGATCCCACCCCTACGCCTTACTATTCATCGAACAACAACAACCAATATCGTCCACCATGAAGCTCGCTATCATCTCCGCTCTTGTCGCGTAAGTCTACACCGAAGCCAATGGTGGTGGTTCTGCTGGAATTTAAGGGGGGTGTTGGAGTTTTGAAGAAATTGACAGATTGGAGTTTAGTATCAGTGTCATCGACAGAATAACTTACGTGTCGATGTCGAAAGCAATCCCATTCAGGGTGGGATGCGAACAAACTAAATTACAATTAGTTCAAGCTAAGACGGAGGCCATCGGATGTACTGCATCAATTGCGCAGTGTAATTGGACAGATATATTTTTTGCACAACTCGTGAACTTTCCTCTAACATTTTGCGTTCCTCCACATATCTCATCGCTTATATACAGCTCCGCTGCTGCGTTCGCCCCTAACGCTCAGCCCGCAGCCCAAACTGCCCTCAACGCCGAGGCTGACCGTCGTGCCTTCCTTGGTGCCGCCGCCGCCTTCGGTGCCGCTGCCGTCCCCATGGCCGCCAACGCCAAGGTTGACTACGAGGGAGTTGGTCTTCTTGGAGGAGGATCCCAAATCGATCTTAACAACGCCAATGTTCGTGCCTACCTTCGTCTTCAGGGTATGTACCCAGGAGCCGCTGGAAAGATTGTTACCCACGGACCATACAAGACTGTTGCCGATGTTTACAGTATTCCCGGACTTTCCTCCGCCGAGAAGGAAGTTATCAAGAAGTACGAGAGCAAATTCGTTGTAACTACTCCCTCTCCTGAATACGTTATTGACCGTATCAACAACGGACTTTACCGTTAAGTGGTTGCTTTTTCAATCAGTATAAAGCAAACAACTGTTGTATTGAATCGTACCCATCCAATCTCTTATACTTCTAATATTATTGGATAGGAGACAAACCTTTCAGGGAAGTTTTGTGGTCATCTCTCGGCCAGAGTCTCTCTTCACGGACGTTAATATGAATAGTTCGTAACATTGACCACGGAACTGGTCTTCCAGTCCACACCCAACTAGACAATGATCTTAGATCTTGAGCTAATAGACATATTGAAGAGGGGGAAGGCTTTGTATCATAATATAAAATACTAAGTCTCCTTTTTTGGCAGAAACACGATTACTTTTTCACTTACTCATTTTCACTTACTCCTACTTAGTATGTCTGCGAATCATTTGCCGAATACGGCTGCAACTTCTTCCTCCAGTGAGGTTTCAGCTTTTGCTTCAAATTCACGAACCGCGATGTAAGCGGTGCTCAACTCTTGCCCTAACACAGAAAGCAAGAAATTGTCCTCCTTCAAACAATCGAGACTCTCACTAAGCGATTGTGGCAATGGGGCAGAAGCAGCAGTATCAGCGCTAGCCATTGGTCGTAGCACTTTTCCACTCTTCAAACCTTCCATTCCTGCTGACAGAATCATTGCCAGCTCCAGGTAAATGTTAGCTGTCGCATCAGCAAGTTTATACTCTACGTTCGTTGCCTTCCTCGTGTTTAGATCCACACAGACGCGTAGAGGAACTTCCTTGTCTTCTGTTGACCAGTTGATAGATGATCCTGTCCAGCAACCGGCCCCAACTCGACGGTACGAGTTTACAGTGGGAAGACTGAAGCTTAGTAAAGATGGTAAATGATCCAGTAAACCTTCAATGAAGGATTCTCCCCTAAGACTGATTCCTGTTGGTTGAGACGAGTCCGAAAAGGCATTTTGAGACGATCCAACATCTTTAAAGGAAAAGTGAAGGTGCAAGCCATTCCCTGCAGCTGACAATGAAGTCTTGGGCAAGAAAACTGCCTTCATTCCATGATGCGTAGCAACGTTTATTATTGTCTCCTTCGTAAACAGGACATTGTCAGCAAGCCGAAGAACATTGTTCTCGGAGTAGCTGAGAACCACTTCTAACTGACCTGGCGCACTCTCTGCATGAATTAGCTCTACAGGAATATCTTGCTGCTGAAGCTGATCGTAAACAGAACTTATGAAGTCTTCTTGGTCGTTGAGAGAGGTTGAGTTCGCGAAAGTAGAATTATCTACGGGCTGCATACCTCCATCTTTGTTTCGACGATACAGCATGAACTCTAACTCTGCTCCAATGCAAAATTCAATTCCAATTTCATCCCTTGCTGTATGTAACACTCTCTCTAACAAACCACGAGTGCATAATGGACTCAAGTCTTGAGTGAGCTGATCATGAGCGGTACACATAACCATTGCAGTCTTTGGAGCATAGGGAAGTATCTGCAAACTAGACAAATCAGGTTCAAGAGTCAGCACATTGCTTGCTGTCAAGTTTGGTGCTTTAGGTACATCCATTGTTGTTGGAAGTCCTGCGAAGCAAACCTCTGCAATACTCGTTGGACTAGTCATTGGATGGGAGACACGTTTTTTGATCAGAAAGTCAATTGGTACTGCTTTGCATCTGATGGTATTGTGAGCATCCAAAATTGTGAATCTAATAAAGTTGACGCCTGCTGCCCTCAGCGAACGGAGTAATGCAATTTCGTATCCATTGCCTTTGTCTCTGATGTATTGTGATGGTTTGAGAACCATGATACTATGATCTGTAATATCAACATTCGACGTAGATTGTTGTTTCACTTGTTTCGCTGCAGGAAGAGATGATATTATTTCTCCCTTGTCATTTACTTCATCATAGACGCCTATTTCCTTTAGACATTGATCTGTCGTTAATCTCCGAGAAAAACCTTTCATTCCGTGCATTCCTTTTTCATGGCAATCTGCACTATTTGCTGCACAAGCATCATCCACCACAGTCACAAAAAAGCCAAGGTCGGCCGCGTCTCTCACAGCACTCTCTACACACTGATCTGTTAGCTGACCAACCACAAGCAATTGCTCAACTTGTAAATTGCGTAGAATATACTCAAGCTTTGTTGATTGGAACACAGAACAAGATGTTTTGGGTAGACAAATGTCTTCACCTACTATGGGTTTGACTCCGGGCACAAACTTAGCCGGATTTGATGGCCCAGGAAGACTTGAAAGATCTCCACTTAGCTTGTAATCCAAACTCACATCTCTGCAGTCATCTGTGAGAGCTTCAAGGTACGTGAAGATTACTTGTATCTTATTCTTTCTGACGGAGTCCAACAACCGTTTTGTATTGTGAATCATTCGAGGAAAACTTTGCGAATGTTTGTACTCTTTGCTGGTTAGATCTACTTGTGTCAATTCATCTTGAATATCGATGATTAGAAGAGCCATTGACGACGGCCGCAGCGGAAAATCGTACCGGCTTGATACACCGGGCGTCACACGTGACTGGAGGGATCCTCTCGCCGCCATTGCAGTTACTTCTATCGACCAGGAGGTGACCTGATATGGGTTGGTTAAAAAATGATGTCTGGGTTACCTATCACAACCTGAGAATGCCATTCATTATCATGCCGCCAGCCGCCATAGATATGGCATGGTTCTTTTATGTCAAGAAGATCGCAGACAGAAAGAAGATCTCTGTTGATCTTTCCCGCCTTTTTCGAAGGATTCCATATCACACACACTCTCGCTCATCGATAGTTATTGTCCAGTATGTTCGTCGATGATAGGAAGAAGGGTAATTCTTTTCGCCTACCCGATCCAATCGATATTTAAAATGTCTGCCTTGAGGATTCGACATACTTTTCGATAACAGTTGAAGCTATTTTTCAATGGAGAAGATAAGTTTTGACAAACAATCTAGTTTACAACATTCTTAATCTTCCCTCCAATGTATGACTCAATGTTGTCAGTAGTCATATCGACAAGTCGCTGTCTCGTTTCAAGTCTCCTCCAACCAATGTGTGGTGTTAGAAAAACATTGTCAAGTGTCCACAATTCACTATCCGCTGCTGGTGGCTCCACCTCTTGTGTATCCAAACCTGCACCAGCAATCACCTTCTCTTTCATACAATTGATCAACTCAGCCTCATTAATAATTGCACCGCGGGCAGTATTGATCAGAAAAGCTGTGGGTTTCATGAGTCGGATCTCCCGCTCTCCAATCGAATGCCGTGTCTCGTTATTCAATGGGCAGTTGATTGACACAAAGTCAGATGATGCCAATAGCTCGTCCAAGGGAACAACTTTCACTCTATCATTGTTTTCATACTTGTGCCCTTTTGGCAACCTTCCAGATCGGCTTGAAATAAGAACTTCCATGCCCAATGGTAGTGCAACATCTGCAACTGCAGTACCGATAGTTCCACTTCCTCCGATTAATCCTATTTTCTTGTTTGTAATTTCATAGATTGGGTGTTGAAACACACGAAAGTTGGATTGATTGCCTTCATGTAGCATTTTGGCTTGTTGGAATATAGCTGCAGAGAAATTCATTACATACGTAATAACCATGTGAGCAACACTTTCTGTGGAGTACGTTGGAATATTCACGACATCGATGCCTTTTGCACGTGCGTCAGCAATTGGTATGTTATTATAACCTGTGCCAGCCTCACACATGAGCTTCACATTAGGTGAGAACTTCTGCACTGCCGATAATGGAACCTCCATCTCTTTGGTGATGATGATTTCTGCATTGCTTGAGTTAACCAAATTGGCAATTTCATCTGCATCGGTGATGGCATCTACGGCGTTGACTGTCAAATCTGTGATTGTTTGAAGTCGTGAAAAATCGAGCGCCTTGTCGTAGTCAAGGCGACTTGCATTTAGGAAAATTGCAGTTGGACGTCTCATGAGTATTCTTGTCGCTGCCGTTGCCATATTGTTGTCTATCAACTGCTGCGTAGAGTGGCATGTAGGTACTTCTACGTTACGGTGTCATGGTCATACGTAAACCCGTTCCAGCAAAATTTTTGGTCGAAAGATGCCGGCGAAAGATCTGGCGCGCCCTTCCCGCCATGGATATCTTCCCGACTCCCAAAGTTCAACAAAACCAACACGCACGAGATCTCTCTAGCTTGCCGACGCAACCTCCCCGCCGCATCCAACTTCCACCACAATACGTCCGTCAATTAAACTTGCAACCATGAAGTCCGTTATCTTTGCCTCTGCTCTCGCCACCGCCGCCGCCTTTGCCCCCGCTCAGGTTGGAAAGACCACCACCGCTCTTAACGCCTTCGAGAACGAGCTTGGTGCCCTCCCCCCAGTTGGCTTCTGGGACCCCGCCGGCCTCTCCGATGGTATCTCCCAAGAGAAGTTCGACTCATACCGTCTTGCCGAGCTCAAGCACGGACGTGTTGCCCAAATGGCTGTTCTTGGATACGTTGCCCCAGAGACCTACCGATTCGGATATGACTTGGTCCCCGGTGAAGTAAGCACCAGCGACATCCCCAACGGTCTTGCCGCTGTTACCGCCATCCCCTTCCTCGGATGGGCCCAGATCATCGCCTTCGTTGGATGTGTTGAGACTTACGGATGGTTCACTTCCCCCACTGGAGTAATTGACCTTCCTGATGACATTCTTGCCAAGCGTCAGACTGCCGAGCTCCAACACGGACGTGTTGCCATGCTTGCCGTCCTTGAGCTCCTCCGTCACGATGCCCAAACTCTTGCCGGACTTGATCAGGGATACCCTCATTTGATCACTGGACTTCCTTTCATCTACGACAACTAAGAAGATGATTGCTATATCTTATAAATAGTGATTAGTTTCACTCTGTAGAAGGTGGATGGTGAAATTTTATCGCGCTCTGGTGTTCTAGTTCATCCGCGGTGATGTCTGCGCACAAGATATATATAGTGTTGTGTGCAACATCATTAGACACTGACTGGACATTAATACAAACACACACAAACAGTCGACAACATAAGTTTCTAGAGAGACATTGTCGACGAGTTGAAAAACCATGGAAGATTGGTCATTTCTTTTTTCGGAAACCAGTAGATTAACATAATATAATACCCAAGGTAGCTAGAAACGAGTGCAGGTGCAAGCTTAACTGTATGTATCTCTATCAGTAGAATAAATAGTCATACTGATGCATCATACTTGTTACACTTCTTGCTCTACCACTTCGCACGCACGACCTGACTGTAGCTTATGTAGTACTGTGATCTGAGATTCCCCTGTTTTCAGCCAGAAAGAGAGGCTAATACAGACTTCGTTTAACAACTCTCTCTTGCGACGCCAATACCTCTAGAGGCATGTTATCCAAAACATGCAGTTGATGGTACCAACAAGGACTCGCAAGAATTGACTCAACTCTTCCATCTTGTTCTTTCCAATCTCAAGCATATGACACACATCTTCCAAAGGAAAACACATGAAACAGCATTATGAATCTTACATTCATGTTTTGCCAACAATACAAAGGAAAAAGCTTAGCAATGGTGCCGAAGGTATGGGATATTTGCATGCACCTCAAATAAGTACTGCTATATATCATCTTCTACACTGCCAAATGCTGTGCACTTTTTGACAATTCATGATTGCAAGAATGACCCCAACAAATGTAACAGCTCCGTTAGCTCAGTAGGTAGAGCGCAGGTCTCATAATCCTGAGGTCGTGAGTTCGATCCTCACATGGAGCAAAATTTACTTTTGCATTTTTTCCTACTCTGCAGTCAGTGAATGATCCTACACAGCTTCTCTGGAGATTAAAGTAGGAGTAATGTTGTACAATACTTCTATAATGATGTGCTTTTTTATGCTTGAAACTTCCTCTAATATTTTGGCAGCTCATTCTGATTTGGGGCTTGTTTCCCATCACACGACTGACTCTCTTCTCTTCATTCAAAGCAACCTTACGAACTCATGATTTACTATGTTGTTTCTATCACATTCTTGATCAGTTCGGATATCTTTACTTTCGGCGCTGACCTACTCTGTCCAGACGAAACTTTTCCATCCACAACAGTGTTTGACGTGACATCCTTGTGGTCCAGAAGTTCATCAATTTGCTCATCAATAGCGAATGCTCTGATCCAGATACTTCGCACAGGTCTCTTCTGACCTATTCTCCTCACGCGATCCTCTGCTTGATTTACATCACCAGGAGTCCATGGACGATCGACAAGAATCACTGTACAGGCAGCAGTCAAAGTGAGTCCAACTCCTCCAGCTCCATATGTGCACACAAATACCGGTGAGAGACCCGACTGGAAATTGTCCACCATCAACTGCCTCTTTTTCGTTGGTGTTTCTCCTGTGAGCACCTCTCCAGCCCAGTCCATGCCTTCCAGCTTCTGGTGTATCTGCTTCGCAATGTCCACAAAGCTCGTAAACACGACGATTGAGGACTCTTCGTTCAAAATTGAATTCGCCATCGTCACTGCTGCATCAACTTTGGCGAAGGAACTAATCTGCCGCAGTCTATTGAAAGGAGTGAGAATATCTTCACTATCTTCTCCCTTTGATGCAGTGAATGCTTTCGCGAGATCCTTCAACGCCTGAGTATACCGTTGCTGTTGCAGAGGACCAACAGGAACCGTCCGAAGTTCACGTTTCCGAGGAGGAAGTTCTTTGCTCATACATTCCTCCTTTGTCATGCGAAAAATATGTGACGCGGTATGAGCATTCAGCTCTCTCAGATTGGAAGATCCAGTTGCAATCCATACTTCCTTTCCATTCATCATGCGTTGTTGTCCATCACAAAAGTTGGACTCATACCGCATCTGATGGTCCCCGAATGGATGTCGTACTGCCTGTAGGAGAGGAAATAAGTTGCTAGGCCTACCATTTTTCATCGGTGTTCCCGACAAGAGTAGCACCCCTCTACACTTTTCTGTCTGGGTACGTTGCGTTGATTGCATCAGCTTGAGAGCATCCTTGGTTCGTTGACTTGTCATCGACTGCATATTGTGAGCCTCGTCACAGATCACTACGTATCCCTCTGTACAATCATTGATAACTTCTTTGTAAGCAGACACATTGCTCCAAGAATATATATACATGTCTGGTTCGTCGTCTTCCGGCGGAGTATCTTCCTCTTCCTCTGCCTTCTTTTTCTTTGACTTTCTCTTTTTTCCAGTTGCATAATAGTCCTCCGAACTCGGCTCGTTCTTCTTCCCCACCGTTTCCTTCTTCTTCTTCTTCTTTGTACCACAATCCACATTCAAGCCAGTAGCACCAAGCGCAGTCCTTCTCCAATCCTCATGTAAACTAACCGGAGCAATCACAAACACCTTCATCCCCACAAACGTTCGTACAAAAGCCTTGGCCCAAACACACCCAATGATTGTTTTTCCAAGTCCCATATCAAATGCCAATATAAGGCGTCTCATTCGAAGAGCTCGTAGTACACCCTCCTTCTGATGATCAGTAGAGTGTCCATCCGTTTAATAATCGTAGATCAAGTTGGGCATTTTCAATTAAGGATTCAGTGTCATCATCAGTTATTGGTAAGATTCTGGAGGGATCGTATTGAAGTTCTGGATAGAGTGGTGGTAGAGCTGACTTTTTCTTTGTGGATGATGTTGTAGGTTGTTGTTGTTGTTTGGTTGTTGTTGACAAGTCGTGCTTGGGTGCTCCAGTAGTTGTAGTAGTAGTAGTAATGTCATTGCTTACTGCACTGGATGATTTTGATGGTGAAGAAGAAGTAGTAGACGAAGATGACAAAAGTTGTAATTGTTGTTTCTTTTGCAAAGCCTTGAGACGATTTTGTTCCATTCGTAATTTCTGCTCCTCCTGTCAAACCAGCTACTGGTTTTTGAGTTGTAGTAATATTATTTGTGACAGCAGCAGTTTCTGGTTGTTTCAAAGCTTGAGTAGTAGTGTTGGTATGTTGTATAGAAGATGATACAGAGACGTGTTGTTGTTGTTGTTTTGCTTGATGTTTCTTTTCCAATGCTCGTCGTCTATTTTCTTCCATACGAGCCACTTGATCCTTTGTGAGAGTGTTCGTAGTAGTTTGTGCAAGGGCATTGTGTTTGTCGTCTGCTACGATACTCGGCATCTTTGCTTCTGAAGAACATTGTATAGATGCATTGTCTTGGACATTAGTATGTCGTTGCTCATTCCCTCTATTATTTGATGGTTCACTCACTGCACCAGTTGGATTGACAATCATCGACTGTTTCTTTTCCAGCGCTCTTTTTCGATTTTCTTCCATCCTAGCACGTTGTTCCTCTGTGGGAATGCTGCTGGAACTACTGCTGCTGTTATTGTTACTGTTCATGAGTTGCTGTTGCTGTTTCTGTTTCTTTTCCAGTGCTCTCTTCCGATTATTTTCCATCCGTATCCTTTGTTCTTCCGTCACCTTTTGCTGCTGCTGTAGATGTTGTTGAGGAGCATCAATCTTTCGTTTTCGATTATCATCTAAATTGACATTCGCTGAAGCGTTCATTGCAACGGTCGCAACAGCGCCAGCAGCAGTAGTTGCAGAGGTTGTTGCATTATTGTACGACACTACACCCCTTCGATATTGGCCACCGTTATTATCATTGACCGAACCAAACGAAGATGGCATTGCTTCAGCTACATTATTGCTACCAAAACTATTCGACTGAGAAGAGCACGACGCTGTTGCTGATGCCGTCATCATCGTCTGATCTCTACTAGCTATTCTCCTTCTGAACAGCTTTGTTACGCCGCTCACGGCATTTTTCAAGTGCCGCCTGCCGGTTGGCTTCGATGCGACGACGTTGCTCTTCTGTGAGAGAATCCATATCATTTAAAAGACAGATTATTGGGAATCATTTAAAAGACAGATTATTGGGAATGCTCTTTCTAGCCTATACTATTTATTTTCGATATTTGGAAGGACACCATCAATATTGCCACTGCCAACCACAATACATACTATTCTTTACACCTGTTTGAACCTCTAATTTATCGTCGTTATTATTGCACGCAATCGCTCTATTGTATCAACGAAATCAATCAATATCGAGCTCCAAGGAAGTTATTGTAACTTTCTAAAATGAAATTCCGATACGACACCGGATCTTCGGTTTTTGAAACAAAAATCAAATCAAAAATGCTTGAGTGCACCTATACCATGAAGCAATGACATGCCAACCTCCAACCTGTGCCCTATACCAATCATCACACAACTAACTAACAGTGAATCAATATCTATTTATCATTGAGGACACCTTGCAGTACTGTCCTCTGGTATTACTAAAATCGCCGCAAGACAGCATTGCCAGTGAATCAATCTATCACTCTATCACAATAGACGCTTGACGTGCAACGTGCTGCATACATACTAAAATCACCGACAACATGGTGAAGTCATCATCAGCCAAGCCAAAGAAGGACGGTGGAAAGGCTGCTACTGCTGCACCTGTCAAAGTCGGCAAAACAACCGCTGCCACCGCTAAATCGAAGAAGTCTAAGATTGCACACCCCCTACCAAAATCCTTGGCCTGCATCATCCTCACGAATAACCTATCCACCTCCAAACAGTATCAATAACGATGATGATGAAACTGACTCCTCCTCCACCACCACCACCAATAAACAACCATCAGTAGCAACATCACTCCAACCAGGCAAAACCCTCCAACTAAACTGCAACGGGTGTGATGTCTTTCTCCGTAAATCTGCCGTCCAATCCACATCTGCATCAATTATACCCACTCAAAAGAATGCAACTGGTAAGGGGGCATTGAAACGGTTTTTGATTGTTTTTCCTGGTAGAATGACTTTGAAGGCTCCAACTGCTGCTCTTGGTAGTGGTGGTGGTGGTGGTGCTAAAAAAGAGGAGGACAGTTCCAAAGAGGAAGTAAAAAATGACAATACTGACAGCCAAAAGAATGACATTCAAACAAAGATGACAATGCTACAAAAACTGACAACAACAAAGATAACGGGGCAACGAAACCAACAGCAGCCAAGAGGAATCCATTTGCACCTACAAATCCACCACAATTATTAGGACGATTGGTAGCTGTACAAGGAGGAAAAGGGGTGGAACAAAATAATAATAAGGTGGAATTGCGTATTCCATTTCCATCTGATACCAATGAGAGTAATGGTGATGCAAATGCAAAAGATGGTCAAACTACTCAAACACAACAATCACAATCACAACAGAATCAACAATTGATCATGTCAGGTAGAGCCATACCCCTAGCAGGCAAATACATGGTACTCTCCTTCAAACGTACCGGTGGGAAGGCTTCCAATTCAGCAGCATCTGCAAGCACACTACCCAAACACCAGAAAAAAATGGGGACTGGTTCGATTAATTGCAAGGATATTTTTCGTTCGGTCATTGTGCTTGGTGATAGTCAATTGTTGTTGGGTACGAAGAAGGAGAAGGTGGATGTTGCAAAAAGTGAGCAAGAGAAACCTATTATACCATTATGTCATTATGGTGGATCAGAGCGTACTGTTGACGGTGGTGGTAAAACTGACGCGAATACTAACAACACTACTACTACTGCTGCTACAAAGAGAAAGTTCAAATCAGTAGCTGCGTCCAATTCAGCAAAACAAAATTATGATGGAGATAGTGTGTTGGACTCTGAAAGCAGCGATGAGGATGATGATGATGACATTGAAATGAAAGATGATGGCAATAGTGATGATGAATTTGTACCAGTGTCTTCCAAGAAGAAGAGGCGAAGCACAATGCAGTAATAGTGCCAGTAAAACGAACAAGAGTAGTGATGGTAGTGACGACGATACACCCGTAGTTCGAAAGCGCACTCCACGTCGGAGTGCGGCGAAAGCAGCCAAGGTGAAATATGTCGATGATGATAGTGATGTTGACATGAGCGATGATGATGATGATGATGATACCAAGAGTGATGATGCTACTAGTGAAAAAAGTCCGACAGTTACACAAGAAATTGATGATGATGATAGTGATGTTAGCAGTGTTGTGGAAGACATTGTACCAAAGAAGAAGAAGAAACGAGGCGCTGCAGCACCACGACGTGCCACCGCTTCTGCACCATCAAGCAAAAAGAGGAAACTCTCGGGTGGTTCTTCTTCTTCTCGTAATGGAGATGCTGACGAATCATCCTGCATTGTAATTCGACAGCGATGACGATGATGATGATGACATTACAACACCCAAACAGTCACGCCGAACAAATGGATCAAAGAAGAAAGCAACTGGATCCAATAAAAGTGCTGTGTCAAAGGGAAAGGCAACGAAGACAGAAAACACGGCACCCTCATCACCACTGAAACCTATCTCTCCTCGCCGTAGGAAGAAGGTGTCGCCGAAGAAACCATCACCAAAGAAACCAGTGTCGTTGGACCTAGACGATGATCCATTTGCATTTCTATAACAATTCGTTATAGTTGCATAACTACATAAGTTCCTAGATTCTTTAGATGAGTTAAATATATGTTACTTAATTAGACGCCTCTTCAGTGGTCGGTTTAACCCCCTCTTCCTTCTTTCGTTCCATCTTCCGTTGCCTCTTGCGTGCTTGCGCCTTCTTTGCCGTTACCTTCCTACCAGGATCATTCCAGTGCAAACCACCCTTTTCAGCGTTTTTTTGTTGCGCAGTTAATTCCTTCCGGTCCTCTTTCTTTTGAAGTGTGCACTGCCCATGGTCATTTCTCTCAAGTGTCGTAGTGGGCATTGTGATGTTCTCGGACTGTGCAACTTTACACAGAGCCTTTGTGAGGCAGGATGATTGAGATATGTCATTGAATGTAACACCATCGCTTGTGCTAAAGTGAAGGAGGTAGTCAGGTTCTCTCGCCAGGACTAATACCGAGGAATCTGTTGTGAATCGAACTGCCAGTGGCTGTGATTTGCACTCCAATGTTTGCTTCTTGTGCAGTGAAACAAAGTTGGACAGTTGAAAGGACGTACTTAGCGATGATTTCTCTTCGACTGGTGGAATCGGGTGAATGTCAATCGATACAATCTCATCTCTTGCAACAGCTGCAAACTTCGCATCTGGATGAAGCGCAACTGACAGAGGAACTGCCACTGTATGACGATCCAAGCTTTCCTCCTCTTCCCCCTCGTCGTCAAAGTCTTCGTCAAAATCATCGTCTCCCTCTTCCTCGTTTCCATCATCATTTTCCATCTCATCAGTTTCTTCCTGTGCACCTTTCCTTTCACTCTCTTCCTCTTCCATAACATCACCACCCTCTTTCTCCTCCTCCTCAGTCGACTTTTTGATCACAACTGGAAGCATACCAACCTCCTTACAAGTCTGATAATCCCATAACCGCGATGTTCCATCCCCACTAGCCGTAAGACACAATGACCTATCGTTCGAACAAATGGCATCCATGCACGAAATAAAGGAGGAATGTCCAAGGAGGTACCCATGAATGATGTGTGTTTCTGGAAAGCACGAGATGCGGACCTTTTCATCTCGATCGGCAGTCAGAATGAATTGTTGTTGCTGGGTGTTATTGTTGCTACTATTACTACTACTCACAATGTTGAGTCCAGTGAGCATGGATGCAGTATGTCCCAATAACAATCTCTTTGGAGTAGACATTGGTTGAACAGCGTCGTTTTCAGTAGCGGTTGAAGAAGGGGCATCCCTTATCGGCACAGGAAACGCAATTGCATCACCTGATAAATCCCCCACAACAATCACTTGCAACTCATTCACAGATGTAAATGCAAGACATCTCGTACGTTTGGGTAGGTTGTAAATTGCACTTGGGTACAATAACTTTGCCTTCTCCTCCGAACCTCCTCTTTCTGCTTCTTTAGTCGTTGTTGATGGTATAGAATACAAACTTAATGTTTTCACTCCACGAGATACAGCAAAGACCAAGTTGGAATCGATTTGTGTACAACATACTGCCTGTATTTCATTATTGTCATCATTGTCATTGGACTTGTTGTCGTTTGATTTGTCATTATTAGTTCCATCATCTGATTTCGATGATGCAGCTAGCATGCCATCAACTCGTACACAGTTGCATTATTATTCTGTGATGTTTGATCGGATGATATTACTGCAAACGCACGATGATTTAGTGCAGCGACGATCACGTTAGAGTTGTGCGAGTGGAGGAGTTGCTTGCTCATAATAATGGCTTTGAGTGTTTTGAGCCAGATCTACGATGATATGATGCGCTAAGTTTATGTGAAGGGGATGTGAACGAAAAGAATCTTGATTTTGTGATTTTGTGGTGGAGGGTGGAGGTGGATTGTGCGGTGATGGAGACGGGATGATACTTACTACAACTTGATAGGCGAGGGGGTACTGAACTCTCTAGAGTCTTTCATGAGACTACTTCTATATAGAGAGAGGTACCATATAAGTATAAGTGCTGAACTAAAAGGGGGTATGCTTTTCCCTGAGATAGAAGTGAAACCAAAAATCACCAGAAAGAGTGAGAGTGACACTTGGCACTTTTCTTCCTCGATTGATTGTCTCATATTTTCATTTCTCTCAATGACTGCCATAAAGCGCGCAGCTCGGGACCTTGATTGGCGTTAGCTTCAGAGCATATCGTAGCCTGTACAGTGGGCAACAAGACCAGCTGAACGAACGGTGGGGCATGGTTATGTTAGTCGCTTGGTCATCGGTGTAGTTTCATTAGTGATAAAGAAGTTTGCAGGCGCCTGGGAACATCCGTGCTGATACGCAACATATAATTCGAAGTAGATTATTAAATATGCAATCCCAATAATGGTGGTGCTGTGGTTGGTGGCATCGATCAACTGGTAGACGAGGATCGATGTAATGACCTGGACGGATCGATACTATCATCATCGCTAATTCGGAATGACACCACCGATTCAATCAGCGATGAAGACACAGAAGTGTCACTGGGCTGCCCCGCATCATTTCCTCCCTCCTCAACTAACGCTGGTGTTGACACAGTTCGCACCGGAGGATGGATCTATCACACCTCCTCCTCCAATAACAATCCGAATCATACACCCTCTACAAGTTCCAATATAATAACCAAGACGGTATCTAAAAAGACAAAGGGCAAAAGGCTACCACGCTACTTCGTACTGAGGGGGAACACGCTCAGTTATTATATGAAACAACACGATGTCAAGGCCAAGGGGACATATGTCTTGACAAGTAGGTGTCAAGTTGGACCGGTAGTAGTCTTAAACTCATTGGATGAGCCATTGTCCACATACAGTCAGCAGCAGCAGCCGCAAATACAAGATGGGAAAACAACTAAGAAGAAGAAACGGCAACAATTTTTTTATTGTATCCAGGTAACATGGCCAACCAATAGTAAACCGTCCAAGGATGAAACAATCATGGCCAAGGCCAAGGCAGAGGTTGCAGCAGAACGTGAAAAAGAAGCATTGGTAGATAATGTGGCTAGTGCGTCATTTGATGCGGCTGTTGAGCCACCAGCACTACCTGAAAGTGATCCCCTGAGTCCCAAAACATCTCGATCTAAGAAATTTCTTGGTACGATACGATCACCCAAACCGAAACTTCAAAAAGTTAGCAGTAAGGAAGAAGTGTACAATTCTACTAGGAATTTGGATAGTATGACCCCTAACCCCGCCTCTATCGCCTCCCAATTTAGACAATAAAGACGACAAGGATGCCAACAACGCCGGTTTTAGGGACACTGGCTTCGGCATCTATGGGTATGACTCCCTTTGCAGGACAGAAAAGTCCCCACCAACCACCATCCGATGGTATCACGAGTCCCCCACTCAATCACGAGACTGGTCTTGTCAAGCATTACTCCCAACAAATCCAAAAGCAGGCGAAGAATCGACAAATATCTCAAGAGGAATCGCGCAAGTTAGAGCAGCTCCTTTCTCGACAGGCCAAGAATGAAAAGAGCAAAAAGCGTATTATTCAGGGTACGAAGGTTGCGGCTGTGTCCGGTGCTGCCATTACCACTGGAATTCTTACTGCCGGAATCGGTCTTGCGGCAGGTCTACTCTTTGTAGGTATTACTGCCGCTGCAGGTGGCAGTGGTGCCGTAGTGGGTGGCAAGGTCTTTGATAAAGCGAAAGGAAAATATTACGAAAGGGAGAATCAGAAACTGTTTCATTTAATCCTCGCCGCCAATACTCATGAGGAAGCAATACAATGGAAGATTGCTGTAGAGATGGCGATTAAGGAACTGATTGCGGATGAGGATGATTCCGAATCGTGGAGGTTGGATGCCGTACTGAGTTCGGAGGATGTGTCCGTGTCAAGTCCAAAGAGAGGAGGAACTCTCGCACAGGACAACAAAAAATCTAGCAGTAATGACTTGACATTTTATGATCCATCTTCGAAATGGGCGCCTATTCAGGGAGGAGGGTTAGCTCTCTGGGGTGCTCTGGGTGGCGGTGGAAATTTACGAATCTACCGTGAAGAACGATCGCCGTGGCATCTCGAGGAACAGACTACTCCGATAATACCGCGATTTCGGTCCGATGTGGGTTTTGAGGGGCAACCATTTCCTCCTCTCAAGGCTAGCTTGGTGTTAAAGGCCAGGTCTTTGGATGCATTTATGAGTTTGATGTGCAGTGGTAGAATCAGTAAACCAATGACTCCTCCTGTGCCGAATTCGGGTCCAAATTGCCTCATTTCGCATTATTGAAACGATCAATGATCATTTGGATGTAATTCACCTGGTATTCCGCCCTCTCTACTTATTCCCTTCTTGGACGGCCCCGCGAGACTTTGTGCTGTATCGATTTTGGAAGCACGACGACGATGGAACCTATCAAATTTACTTCGATTCCGTGGAGCATGTGGATTGTCCAACTGTTGCAGGATATGTTCGTGGAAGAATGCATAGTGTCTACACTATAGCTCCACTGAAACAAAGTAAGGCGAGGCCGATAGGGAGCTCGTCAGTGCCCGAGGTGAAAGAATGCTTGATGAGTCAAACGGTTCAAGTGGATCCGAGAGGATGGGTACCAACTAGGTTTTCCTTTCTCCGCAATCAAGGATACGGAGATGCGTTTGCAATCATGGCTCTGTATCAGATGCTTGATGTCCAAGAGACATTGGACTTTAGTAGGTTTGTAGCGGTGCCAAAATCCTTTACAGACCCTTCCGAAAAACTCCACAATGGTGTCCAACAAAAAAGATTGTTTACTGAAGAGCCTTCTGCACAGCTCTCTATAAATTCTGGTGATATCTCTGATGACGAAGAACTCGACGAAGGCAACTACGAGTTTCAGCAAATAGATGTAGTTAGTGATAGTGCTCCCATAACATCTTCAGAGATAGCTTTGAATCCGCCGCCAACATTGAAAGACTGGTGGATGGAGCCTGATGCAAACTCTTTCCGTGTGCGTGGCCAGAATTACTTGAATGACAAGCACAAAATCAATGCTGGGCCAAGTCTGTTCCGCATGTTTGCAGTTGACATTGTTGAAGTTGATACTCCAATCATGGGTGGAATGTGCCCACATCCCAAAGAGCGCGTTCAGTTGGCTCTTGAACGAGAGCGAGTTGCCAAAGCACAGGGATTACCAAGTGACATGCCGCCCTTCGTCTTCGTCGTAAACATTGCTATGCCTCCATGGCACATGGTATTCTATTATGCTGTTGATGATATGTCTAAAATTGATGGCACTGACGGAACTCCATCGTCGAAGCTTTGTCAGAAGTTTCTCTTTGGGGAAGATGATGAATTTAGGCACAACACGTTCAAATTAATTCCTTGCATTATCGAAGGCAACTTCATGGTGAGGAAAGCTGTTGGCAGTACACCTGCAATTATGGGCAATAAGATCAAGCAGACATATATCAAAGGAGATCGATTTTTTGAGTTGATGATTGATACAGGATCTAGTTCAGTAGGTGCTGGCGTGATAAGAATTTGTGTCGGCTATGCAAAGATGATTGTAACTGATTTGGCATTTCTATTTGAAGGATACGACGAGAGTACTTTGCCTGAGAAAGTACTTGGTTGTGTGAGGACTAAGGAATGTTGAATTTGGCAAGAAACTGAGATTTGTCGAGAACTATGAATGAGTTACATGTTGGATGTTTGAGTTTAGTTTGTTAACAAGTATGGTATTTTAATCCAATACATTACGATTACCGCAAGTAACCCCTTATTGCTTGAACTCCTGCGGCTGCCACCATTGTGTTACAGAGGAAGTAACAAGGAATTGTAAACTTCGCTATTCCAATTTGTTTCAACTTCTTACCTCCTCCTCTCTTATACGTCGATGCATACATCCGACGCAAGACAACCCAAGCTAAGCTCATGATACCAGCAATTGTCCCATCAACTAACAGTGCGCACAAGAATGTTCCTACGATAAACATCGGCATTTGTTCCAGCTGATTTGTCAATACGCGTTGCCTGAAATACACCTCCTCATCCTCCTTTACGGGCAAGTCCCTGTAAGTCTGCTCAAGAATACCTGCGCGGCCCTTTGCCATGCCCACGCTCATCACATCACACAACTCATAACTAATGAGAAACCCGCACACGACAACGATAGATGGGGCAAGTTCCTTGAGTATATCGCCTGGAAGGGTCCCTGGCTCACGCCCAAAAAGAAAAGCTAGAGCAGCTCCTTGAAGAGTGAACACGGCAACAAGTTTCATTATCATCATGGGGCTCCTCCTCGAGTGGAATAGAAGGTATAGTCTTCTCCTTTGTACCTGCCATGGTTGTCGGGTAAAATTAGTAGGAAGGAACGCAAATGATAAAAGCGAAGTGTGTACTATCGATGCAGTCGGAAAGAATCATGACCATGCAGGCTGGACCGAGGAGTACTTACTTATCAAGGAGAACAAAAATTGAGAAATAGTGAGGAGCAAAGATGGCAAAAGAGATACCAATTCCTTTGTGCATCGGAAATCTTTTCAACGTAGGAATAAATACAAAAATCAGGATCGGTTATTCCTTTTTATTGAATAAATAAATACCGGTTATTCCTTTTTATTGATCAATCATGCATGAGCCACGATTTTGTCTATCAATCACTGTATCACTAGGAGTATCACTGGGTATCACTCCACCTCCACTATGTATGGAAATGAATTCAATTCTGGATCCGGCTGGCCTCTTGGCTCGACCTCTTGGCTCGACCTCTTGGCTCGACCTCTTGGGCGACTACTTACAGTTTTTGCTACACACAAACTAACTGACCAGAGCCTTGCCTAAATACTTATGATAGAAGATAACAATAATGTTGATCATGTCATCTTCTTACCATCAATCCGATAGCGACAGCATCTCTACCATTACCTTCGAATCAAGTCGCTGTCGTGAAAGAAAGCAGTTTAAACAGCTCAATGACATTCCCGAGCAGCGCTTTGTGAGCACGTCTTCGAGGAGCTCTGTGAAAAGTTGGTCGAATGCTCTTGAAGAAAAAGAGGCGGAGGCGGAGATCATATCCTTGAGGAAGAAGATCGAACGTTTGTTGGATGCTCACAAGAAGGAGATCTTGGGCATGCAGCAAGCGCATGCGAATACTCTTCAAGAAAAAGAGGCGGAGATCTTGGATATGCAGCAAGTACACGAGGTGAAAATGTTGGATATGCTCAAATTAAAGCTTTCTAACACATCTACATCTATCTCATGTCATTGCCATTGTCATTGCAAGGGTAAATCTTCCTCTTCGCCTTCGCAAGGGAATGATAATAACTCGGTATCATCTCAACGAGAAGTGTCAGTGTCAAAGGCTAGCGAAGCTGAGGCAAGCGCCAAACAGAGGCCACAAAACAAAACCAACAAAATATCTTGGTGCAAAATCAAGTCAGAAGTGAGCTCCTGTGGTAGATCTATGCTCAGTAAGATCAAGATCAAAGCATCTCGGAGGTCTATTCCGAAGGAGGTTGATGTCTTGAATACATCAGAAGTTGAAATTCTATCCAACTTGACCTACTGATTTGTGATGGTGTTATCTGCGCAAGTTATTCATCCATTCAATTACGCTCATAGCAAGCTTTGCTTCGTCAGGTAGACGATGATATTAGATAAGATACATTTGTACATTAAGCATTGAGATTTTAAGCCTTGTGGCCATTCGAATAAGACATCTCAGTTAACAAACAAGTCTCAACTCATTCTTCTATTTACAAAAGTATCATCAGACTGTTGTCTATGCTATACGACGCTCCATTCTACTCTGAAAGTCACTTAGCATCCTCTCTCTTCTCCACTTCCACTCTCTCATTTGAGGCCCTGATTTTGAGAGAATCCGCTAGATTATCCACTTGCTCCCTTATGGCGCAAACTTGTGTCGTGTAGAGATCATGCATCATCCTTGAAGCCATGCGACGTTGTGTGGAAATGAGCTCTCTCTTTCCTTGACAAGATAGGAACAACAGTAAGGTAGCACTCCCTTGCTATGCTAGCTGTGTGTGTATATTTAGCAGTCGAAGAAGATACTTGAATGCCAACAGCATCAACAGCTTTGCATTAATGCCCAACAAAGGCGTTTGCTGCGATGCATTGCGTGCACAGCTTGCTGGGCACATGCTAGCCTACTGCACAGCTAAAGTAGGTACCGCACCTTATTGCTTGCTTTTTTTTTTTTTTTTTATAGGTAAATAAGTGATTAGTTTAGGATGGTATTCAGGAGCTGTTTACTGGGCAAGCTGGATTGACATCAGGCAAAACCATAAACCCAATCTCGCGAATAAGCCTCCCGCAAACGATGATACTAATTCCTTCGTTACGCACCAAAAAATCAACCAAACCTTCTTTCCAAAGCCCTGCCTCAGGACAGGTGGAAGTATTATGTTGTCGTTGATGAGTTTAGCAACCCTCCTTGATTCATCTTAAAATGGCTAGAGTTTATCTGTTACTGGCAGCACTGTTTCTATTAGTCTCTTCTGCCGCTGTTGCTGCCGAGAGTGACTGGGTGGACACCGCCTTGAAATTCTTGATAGAGGGAAATAAAGCGTTGCAAGTAGCAGAGGTGGGCAAGTTGGAAGAAGCGATTGAATCCTACAAACAGGGCGTAGACACGCTGCCGGCTCAATGTGATAAGAGTTTCGACAAGAAGCAAGCGCAGATCATTCTTTCTCTCCATACACAATTGGGACAAGCTCTTTCCTATGCGGGTGATTTGCAACGGGCAATTGATTCGTTTAGATCAGCATGCATATGTCAACGTGAATGGTCGGATGGAGGCAAAAATGATGCTTTGAATCAAATGGCAAGTAAGGCTTATTTTGCTTTGGGAATGGCTTATCAGGAGTCAGCATCATCTGATACAGATGAAGGAAAGCAGAGGGAGCAGTTGGAACTTTCAGTTCGAGCATACGGTCATGCCACGAAGTTGGACCCTCTATACTGGAGCAGTTATGCAAATCTAGGTGTTATTCTTGCTGACGTAGGACAAGACGGAAACGGCAACAAAGCAAAAAGCATGCAAATGTATGAAGAGGGCATTCTAGCTTATCAAAAAGCGATCGATATATTGACTGGAGCAGACGGAAGCAACTCAATACCAACCGATCCACCAGAGAACGTGAAGGAAGTGGTGGCAGAGCTTCAATATCGCATTGGTTTATGTTTAGTCCCCTTCCTCTTTTCTCCCGATAGTAGCAATGAAACTGACAATGGTGATTACAGCGAAAGAGAGTGCACCCTAACAATTGACTCGAAACCCATCACACGCAGCTGTTTGGAGCTTGCAGCATACCAGTTCAACAAAGCTGCTCAATACGATGCACTTCATGTTGGTGCGCAGAACGCTCTCGTCTTGGTAACAGCAGATGCGTCATTTGGCATGTCGACAGATGTAAAGAAAGTAGAGGCTTTGTTCGAGGATTACGCAAGCGACTTTGAATCATCTCTTGTGGATGAGTTGGGATACAATGCATTTCATCGGATGCGTAGAGGATTCGATCGGGCGTTGGCTCAAGAGAATGAAGCCAAAGATAAGAAGTTCCTGACTATTGACGTAGGATGTGGTACAGGGCTGGCAGGAGTTGAGTTTCGAAACATAAGTCAAACACTGATTGGTGTTGATCTTTCTCCTTCCATCATTGAACACGCGAAGAAAAAGAGACCAGGGCTCTATGATAGCTTTCAGACTGGTGATATCAAACCAATTCTTCGTGACTACGCGAAGCAACCAATTTCTCTATTCGTAGCCGCAGATACACTTATATACTTTAACGACCTGACTGATTTGTTTGCGTCAATGAAAGTTGGGATTGAAGAAGGAGGATACGCTGTCTTTTCACTTGAGAATGTGTCAGAGGAAAGCGAAGCGAGGTTGAATGCGATCGTGCCTCAATGGAGATGGCAACTTACTCCATCAGGTCGCGTAGCTCATCGTAAAGAGTACGTTGAAGACATTGCAACAGCCAGTGGCTTTCAAACTATTCTCTATGATAAGCTGGATAATTTTAGAGTAGAAAAGGGCGAAGGCGTCCGAGGACATCTATTTGTGTTGCGAAAGGACTCCTCCCTTCAGAATGATGAGTTGTAACACGCTTTAATAAAAGACGACTCTTTTCGACAATGTAGTTTAGATCACTTTCTATTTTATCTATGCAGCAATTTGTGATCAACAAAACAATCACAAACATGACGATTGAATTATTATGGTACCAAACAAACATCTCTAAAATCTACCACAATTCTAACCTCTTCCTCTCTCTCTCTTTTTGACGCAATAAATCAATTCATCATGTCGATGCCTCACGAATAGGGCTAAAGTAGGGATGGGACATGGCCTCCTTTGCCGACAGACGCTCCTGGTGATCATATCGTAGCAGCTTGGAAACAAAATCAATAGCCTCCTCCGAAATCAAGTGCTGATTCTCGTTCGTAACGAATTTTTGCCAAGGTTTCTTCGAATGCCTTCCCAAAATCCCATCAAAATGAGGATCCAACTCCAAATCATACGTATCCAAATACTGAAAAAGCTCCTCCGTCCCAAGAACTTTTGCAATCTTCACCAACTGATCATAATTGTCATGCCCATGGAAGAATGGTTCCTTCCTAAAAATCATACCCGCAAACATACACCCCAAACTCCACATATCCAACGAATAATCATACTCCTGCAAATCCACCAACAACTCCGGTCCCTTGAAGTACCTACTCGCCACACGGACATTGTACTCCCGTCCCGGATGGTAAAACTCGGCCAAACCCCAATCAATCAACCTCAACTCCCGTTTCTCATGATCAATCATGACATTATGTGGCTTGACATCCCTATGCATCACCCCATTCGAATGACAATAATCCAATGCCTTGAGCAATTCAAATATATAATACCGAATATCATAATCACTCAATGTTGGGTACAATATCTTGAAATCGGTATTATTGACATGTTCAAAGATCAATGAGGGGGTCTTGGACTGTGGATCCCGTACCACATCCAACAATTGGATAATATTCGTCCCCCCACACATATTTTGAAGTATTTTGATTTCACGTTTAATCTTCTTTTTTTTGACAGGCTTGAGAATTTTAATAACGCATTTGGAATTGTTACCGACGTTGACGCCCTCGAATACCTCGGAGTATTTCCCACGGCCGATTTTACGAATGACTTCATAGCCTTCTTGATCGCCCCAGTTGACGGTGAGGGCCTCGTAGTCCCAGTAGTCGCGGGGACGGTGGACGTTGACGTCTGCGTAGACTCTGTGTTGGGTGGAATGAATGGTAGTGGGCAGATGAGAATAATGTTGTAAGAATCAATCACGCTGGCAAAAATTTCCAACTCTATGATGGGGCAAAGTAGACAAAAAGTGATATGATGACTACACTTACTTGGCTCGGCTCATGATGTTATTCCTGGCACTACGAGACTTTGACGCTCCTCCTCCAAACTGGCGAATGAGCGGACGAAAGGTGGTTGATGCGTTGCGTAGCAAGATGGTGCCTGGCTATGTGAGTGAATGATTGGAGGTAGGCGGCGGCTGTGGAAGGTGTTGGAGGTTGGAGATATGGCGTCATGGGCGGCGGGCCGCGGGTCTTGCGTTGCATAGTATAGTGTAGTGTAAATTCAAATTTTGAATTAGAGTTTTCGATTTTAATAGACGTTACTATAGCGTTGTTAACATTATCGAGTCACGAGTACGAAATATTGAGATTTTCATTTTCATTTCTGCATGCCTATCTCTCAGAGGTAAATGAATCTTCAGCGCGTCGCATCGTAAGTAGTAGGGTTAATTGTATTATTGGTCCACTCGTTGATCCATTTGATCCAGTGATCCAGGCGCACAAGAAAGAGGGTCCCGGTGGAAAAGGGGTCGAGAAAGTGTCATGAGTGCCGGTTTTTGTTCCAGGTCATTGGAGTGGCATTAGGTGTCCCTGTCTGTTCTGGCGGGAAAGTGCGTTTTTAGTAGTTGGAAAAAAAACGGTTGGTCCAGATTGATCCAGCGCTCGTTTTTGTTGGCCGCATTGTTCGAATTGCTCATAAAACACACAGTGTTCACAGTAGAGACGCCATCCTCCAGTGTTTTACATACTTCTTGCTACTTATCACAGAATGGTGCGATGATTGAGAACGTGTTAGAGATGATGAGATTTGCTCCGCCTATGCCCGTTTGCGTGCTGTTTTGCTTGTTTGGTCACCAATTTTGTCGAACACTCACCAATTTCACTTCAAGTTGCACCATCTGTTGCATGGTCGGAGTCTTTGCCTGAAGATGCCGCTGTTGCTGGGGGGTTGAAGAATCCGCCCGAAGGAGGAGCAGCTGTCGTGGGGTTGAAAAATCCGCCTGAATGGGCCGCTGCTCCTTCAGCTGGTGGTGCTGCTGCTCCTCCCGTTGCTGCTGGGCTGAAGAATCCCCCAGAATGGGCATCTACGTCTGATCCCAACCGTGGTGCTGGTGCTGCTCCTCCCGTTGCTGCTGGGCTGAAGAATCCTCCAGAATGGGCGTCTACGTTTGATCCCGATGCTGCTGCTGCTCCTCCTCCTCCCGTTGCTGCTGGGCTGAAGAATCCCCCAGAATGGGCGTCTACTTTTGATCGAACCACATTTACGAAGAAGGCATTGATGGATCGACTGAAAGTGAACCAATCGCAAGTTGTGAGTGCATTCCTCTTTATTTATTTTTGCTATTATTGATATGAATAATATTCGCCTCACATAACATTTTCTTCTTAAGTAGTTCATTGACGGCACTTTCTCCTCAACACCAAGCCCATTCTACCAGTGCCTCATCGTCATGATCTTCGACCAAACTTATGATATCTATCTTCCATGCTACTACGCGTTGATGACTGGAAAGACACCGAGCTGTTATCGCACGGTGTTTCGAATGATGGAGGAAGATCTCAATCATAAGTTTGATCCAAAGACAATTGGAGTTGATTTCGAAAGTGGACTCTACAACGCTATCAAGTTTTGCTTCCCTAACGCTCGTCTCATCGGTTGCTTGTTTCATTGGAAGCAGGCAATTCGTAAGAAGATGATCTCGATGGGATTCCGTAAGGAAGTCGTGTCGTATTTTATGCTTCCGGTTAAGCTTGATCTTCTTACAGTCCTCCCGAAAGATGACATGAAGACTATCAACGGCAAGGCGGTGTGGTTTGTTGCTGAGATTGTTTAGAGTGCAAATGGCGCTACTGATATTGCCGTGGAGAATGGTCCAAACGTACCAGTGCAGCAATGGATCGCTTCGGATGTCGGCAGAAAGCTTATGGTTGAATTTTTGACGTACATCGAAAAGTGAGTTGTCTTGTTTGATTGTTCATTGCTTCAGATTGAATACCACAACCTCACACAATTTCTTAACAACCCACACAATTCAACAGGCAGTGGCTGTTGAAAAAGGGGGTTCTTGATTTATGGAATCTTCATGAATATGTCTCCAACGAAGCTAATTATCGACTGTGCTCCCGTAGCAATTGCGGCCTCGAACGCTACAACTTCCGTTTTAACAACGTTTTTTCTCGTCGTCACCCAGGTCTTGTGGCTTTCGCAAACGGAGTTAATATGGAGACGGATGAACAAGTCACTAGGTTGAAGAATGTCATGGAGAATAAAGATATTCCTCCCACCTATGATGATATTGACTTTCCTGCAATTCCAGATGCATACGCTACCTTCGAAGCCCCTGAAGCATTCGTTAGCCTCACTGGAAAGGTGTTAAGAAGACGCCAACTTAATCAGTAGAGTAACACAAATAATGTAGGGGGGTAAACATTTTATTATAACAACGACTTGCCGCTACATACTGCTTTTTCCACCTAAACTGCTGCACAACAACAACAACTTATGCCCTCACTGCCTGATGCCGTACTAAGAAGAACTAACACTTGTCACTGTTTCCTTCCGCGCCACATTACATTGTACGAGGATTCTCCCGCGCCATCTCGCAAAAATCGAGTCTAGCCTAGAGTCATTTTGAGGACATTTTTCATTCAGTTATTTAGGGTTATGAAATTTTTTTGGCACAGTTTCTTGCAATCCTGTCCCGTTTTCTTAAAAAAAATGCTGGATCATGGATCAAATGGATCAACGAGTGGACCAATTATATTCGCTTCCAGTAGTAGTTGAGGTCGTCGCTGTATTGTAAGTATTGTAGATGTAGAAAGCAAAGTAGAAACTGTAAACTGTTAAATATGTGCGTTGCGATCGATCATTCACTCGCTAGCTCTATCTAAACAGAGAGAGGCGTAGCGGCTGTTGGCTGATTAGTGATACTATCTATCTTTAAATTAAGTGTCGAAGGCGGTGCTGCACTTCAAAATATCAGTGAGATAGACGAGGGGCTGCAAGAGACATAAAACCGCAGTATATCACAGCTGATATATAGAAAGGTGATAAAATGAGATAACAGGTAGTATGTTGGCCAACACAGGGACGATGCCAAGCAACGAAAAACACTACCAACTATGGAAGCCACGCAGCAATCATCGAAATGGGTCGGATGCTAATAATGGTGGCAAAACAACCTCCTCTACAGATCGTAGTGACAGTCATCCAAATTATTTAAATGAAGAAGCTGAATTTTTTCGTGTCAGGAACTCGAGATCCTGTGCACAAGAGTTACTATTAGAATGTCAACAAATACCACCTCATCGATCTCTAGTAGAACTTATCAACTCGACACTTGTCGTTGGACAAGAAGTGTCATTGGCCGTGATACTTTTGGCTCTCCATCGAGAAATTGTTACATATGAAGATGATACTACTGCTGATGGAATAACGAAGAAGAAGATGTCGATGGATCATCAAACTTTATTGGAATATATCGTTGAAAAGTCATCGATAGCAATATTGCTCGTATATACATCCCTGTTTATCATCACATACTACAATCAAAAAGCTTTCACTGCTGATTTAGACGATGTTACTACTAGTACTAGCGCAGTAGTAGACTGTGACGAAACAACATCTCAACACAAACACAATAAGAAGCGAAAGAAGAAAGGTCATCGACGGAAAAAAGCTATAGTACGACTTTCGGATGGTATACTTCTAGCTGTGATGCTACGCGTGATCTCGGGATTATTACGTTCATTGACAGCTTCCTATTCTACCGATACTGTTTATGCACTGTCAATCTCTGGGATGGTTGTTCATTTATTGGCATGCGATTACAAATTTGCCAATGGGCATGAAAAAGAGGATGGAGGTAGTGGTGGTGGTGACACTCCCTCACTCACTCGTCGTCATAATCCTCGACCAAAGTTCCGTGGTGGAACAGTCTCATTAAACGCAGCCTTTTTCGCGACAGTTCTATTGATATCTCGTATCAAATCAAATGCAACATCGTTCGCGTTCGTGTCAGCTGTGGTAGCGCTATTTGCATTTTATCCCACATCTCGGCATGAAATTGCACGTCACTTTCCAAACCGCCTTGGGGTCTCGCCGTGTTTTGTCATTACAGCCTCATGGACTGTTTCTGCCTGGCTGCTTCTAGTATCGTCGGTAGAGAGGTGTATGTTTGTTGGTCTACAGTTGTTTTTACTTTTGTTGTCGCCTTGTCTGCAGTGGTGGTTACAACGGTACAAAAAGATAATTACCGGCAAATGGGATATTGCTCATATCAACGTAACGTAATCAATGTATATAAACTATCAAATAATGTAAAATAATTCTTATGAAACGGTATGAACAACTTGTATGACAATGCAAATTACACTTCTTTCTTTTTCTTTCTTCGTCTACCTCCCTGACTTGCCTTCTTCTTACGATGGGTATCTTCGACCCAAATGTCATCATCATCGCGGTCATAGGGTTCTTTGTAAGAATTGAACGCTGTGCTCGATTGTAATGCTTTTTTACGCTGACGATCAATGAACAGACATGCCAACTCAATCGCATGAATGCCCTGCTGCAATTGCAAATTCTGTTCATCAAAAAAGGGTGGTGGTGTTGACTCTTCTGTCGCAGTATTGGAATCATTTGTGGCGCTGGGTTGAATATCATATGAGTTCCAAATTGCTTGTTTCTTCTCTTCAGATACCAATTCAAACAGAGGTCCATATCGAGGAAAATAGTCATGGCTAGGAATATCTTTCGGCAATTCTGACCACAGCAATCCGCTTCGTGCCCCTTCACAAGCTGCTGCAGTGCAAAGTAGATTTGTTCGTGCTGTTTCAGATGGTGTATATCCACCACCGCCCAAGACGAGAAGCTTCCTCCTCTTTCCCAATTTGACGCTTTCTCTTGCATCATTTGTTGCTTTTGTTTCAAGATGGCTACTACCATCGCTGGTATTTTCATCAGGTTGTTGATTCTCTTTCTTCACTTCTTTCGTGGGTCTGGTGCAAATCATCTCCTCCTTCAAACCCGCACAAAGAGATGACGTTATGCGTACACATTCCGCTAACCCTTCAGGACTCAAAGACCATCCCTCTCCTGTAGAAGCGTCGTGATCTGTGCCGTGAAGCTTTCCTGTGACAAGTGCATCACCTTCCAATCCATCAGCCCCCACGCACAAAACGATGAATTCAGGATCAAAACTATTAACTAATCCAAACACCATTTTGCGGAACATCCGTATAAACGTAATATCGTCAATACCAGTTGGCAAAGGCACGTTGAGATTATACCCGAGCCCCGGTGTATCGACTTCACCTTTTTCTCGTACAAAGCCCGAAGTGGCCGGAAAAAATCCAGGTGCATTACGGTGAAACGATGCAGTCATGACAAGGTCAGTCGAATAAAACGCCTGCTGTACACCATCACAGTGATGAATGTCAATATCAATGTATAGAACTCGAGGAGGTGGGACATCAGCAATGACAGCTTCATGAACAGATTGGCTCTGATGGAGCAGTCTCTTTATTGCAAGCACAATATCATTCACATAGCAGAATCCACCTGCTTTGCTTGCATGGGCATGATGTCTACCTCCACCCCAGTTGACAACAACGTCTGCGTGATGATCATTATCGTGTTCTACCAAGAGAGAAGCGGCATGCCACGAAGCCCCAGCCACTGACAAACAATATTTCCACAATAGTGCTCGGCTGTAGTCATCTGTGGGCAGCGGACAATCGTCTTCTAATCCATGTTCCGCAAGTAACTTTTGCAAGGATGAATCATTTGAGATATCTCTTTTCCGTAGTTTGTGTTGATTAGTTGAAGTTGATGAGAAATCAGTGCCGTGCTTCATATCAACCAAAGAAAATGAGGCTATATCAGCATTGAGTGCTGTATGCTGATCATTATTTTCTTTGGCACCGTCTGCTAGCGTTAGCCTCACCCTTTCTAGATTCCATCCAAAGTAGAAGGAAACTCTAATAGATCCAAATAGTTGCCATCATGAAATAATTCGAGAAGCGCCCGAGTCCCAATCTGTGGAGGAACTATCGTCAGAAATGCAGCCAATGCACCTCTCCTTTTCGAACCACTCTCGCCACCACTTCCATCATTAATTATTGTTCTTGCTCCATGAAAGAATCCACACCATTTCAGCAATGCTTCCAGAAGGAGATCACGATCTTGATGAATATGTTTCATTGATTGATACAAAATCTGTGTATATTGCTGGGAGTGAAGTAAAACGACTTGAATTTGCTTATTGTTGGACGTTGTGGTGTGGTGTGACAATACGGGCTTCATTGTGTATTCATGACTGCTACTTCTTTCTCTCTTTGAAAAAACACCATTATTATCCAACAATGACATTGAAAAAGGCACACTACTACTACTTGGAACACGCTCAGATTTTACAACAACCTGCTTCCTTACTACTTTGCGTCGTTCTTCCGAAAAGTCAACAAGATATTCTTCATCTTGAAAGATTGCAGAGGTGATGCTTTCGTTTTTCATAAACCAACGCACTTTCCCGGTGGGAACGAAACCCACAGACTTGCTTTTGGGCAGTTGTGATGTTGTTGCATCGTCGCCGTTTTTTGACGTTGGGTTGTCTGCTACGCTAGAGTCGCCGGCGGCACTGATTGAAAGAAAAGAAGAGCCGTCCTCTGAAACTTCCATCTTTCTTATTTTGTTTAAACCATCGCTCCTACAGATATATCAGCGCATTCGCCGATCGACTGATCTCTACCATCGAGACTACTACTTTACTACAATACTTCGACATTGTCATATATCGTCACGTCGTATTTTGATTTTGCTTCTGCCTTTTTTTTGCGATTATCCGTCCCGTCGGACCCGTCCCGGATACCGATTGGCCGATACGGGACGGCTCTGGACCCCTCAGATTAGCTACGAGACAGTTGTATGGTAGCATCGCTTCTATAAGCACGCCAAACGTCTGGGCAGTGTTAATGTGCCTGTATAGCATCACCGCCACCTATAATGGACCACTAGAAGCGGCCCATGCGCGTAATGACAGCAATGGATACAATATGTATCGTATGGTAGAACGTAATGCTGCTGGACAGCTCACACTGCACACTGGACCTCTCAAGATCAGCTACGAAGCCTCGCTTCTGCGCACGCCAAACGTCTGAGCATAGTGCTAATGTACTTGCATAGTGTCACCGGAAGCGGCTCATGCTCATATTGGCATCATTGGATGAGATACGGTTGAACGTGGTACTGCTGGCCAGTGTAAGCTTAAATTGGACCTCTCTGATCTACTTCGAGTTCGAGGATGGAACATCGCTTTGATGCTATTGATAGAATTTTGGCACTAAAATGTTTATTGTTTACTTAGTCAGCTGTAGTTGCAGACACTTGTTGCATAGTTGCATTAATCTGCCATCGTGGTCGTCTTATCGGGTGGCGTTCTTCGTTGCGTCTTTGGTATCATTGTGCTTTCATTCAGTTCGTACAGATTATAAAACAACAAGCAAAAAATATAGCTTGGATTCTTGCCCAATATATCATCCTCTCACTTGTCATGAAATTATTGCATTATCGAATCAGGCGATCTGCGTATTCTCTTCCAAGACCACATTCTTCGTACCAATCTCGAGCCTTTTCAAGCTTGGTAAAGACATCATCAAACCCAGTTACTTCTCCCGTTTCTTCACTTACATAAAGCAATGAACCTGTAACATGAAATAATGCAACCATTTCATCACAATCTTCATCTACTATTAATGTATGCGTTTCTCCAGGAGGCTCGAACACATACGTCCCAGCTTGAGCATGCCAATCGTGTTCTTTGTAACCCCAAGATCCTTTTAGCGTAAGAGCATGTACCGGTGAAGAGTGCCGATGTCGTCCAAGCACCCCTCCGCCAGTAAATTTCAGCAAATTTACATAGTAACCTTGTGATGTACAAAAACACAGCGGTTTGAACGAAAGGCAATCTGTTTGTTTTACCCACACCCGAGGGTCTTCCTCTTGTGCATTTGGATCGCTGTCAACCCAGTCAGAGAGATTAAATACCGTTGGTATCACTATATCCGAAAGTGCACCTTCCGGTGCTGCCGAAAGAGATGTAACTGTTCGTAGCCCTTGTAGTTGCAGTGTTGGTGCAAAACCACAGATTTGTTGGCTGAACAGTAAAGCAAGAGTGCACGGGAGAAGAAGAAAGCGCAACATATTGGCTATCTATTCATCGGAGTTGAGGTAATCAGTTAAACTCTGTAGCGGCCGCTTCTGTACAATAGACGTTGCAAGGATTGTGTTTGGTAGATCAGGCCGCAATCCCATGTGATATTTTGCTCTGGATCGCTGACTTCAACGTTGTCGAATGGAATGTGAATAAGGTAGAGCGCGCCAAAAATTGATTGAAATACAGTGTGTCTACAGAAGTTGCCCGCCTTGGGATATGCCCGTCCACAGTATTTGCCCGCTCAGAAATCCCGACACGAGAATCCCGGACACTAACAATGCCGTTTCAGTAATTGTCCGTCCACGATATTTGGCTGGACGATATTTGGCTGGCCAGCAGCACAAGCAAATCGTAAATGATCTTCAATGTTAATATACTGGAGTTTAAACACTGTTTGCAAAAATACATTTCCAGCTTCAGATGTCCAAACATATATACATTGACTGTGCTGGATTTTCAACCACCTGAATGGTTTGAATTCATAATATTAAGAATCTATTCAAGAACCTTCAGGACCTGCAAAAGGAAGACAATTCAAAAGGATCAGATTTGCAACACAGTACCATCCATATTCACCAGTTTCCCTTATGTACTGCTCTTACTTTTCAACTTCTTTTTTCCTGCACCCATAACCTTGTGCACTACCTCCGAAGCAATTCCTCCAATGGCCAATAAGAGTCCGAACCAGCCTTGACCAGCAATCGAATGTCCCTTGAATAAGATACTGTACAGCACCGAAAGAATTTTCCTTGTAGTAGTCACCGTGCTGCACACCAAAGGATCAAATCTTGCAACAGTATAAAATATAAAGGACTGACCAATGGCACTGCACAATGAAAACTTCCAGATCAGGCTAAACACCTTTGGATTGCTGGAACAGTACGCGATGCCCTGGGTGAATTCCCCAAGCACAACCGAAATCAACAACGCGAATAGCATCATGAAGAGGTTTGTAAATGTCATCAAATCATAAGGCTGTGGAGTGACCTGGACTCGTTTCATATCCGCAAGGAGGCGCTTTTGTACTCCACCTGTGACACCATCCATGACAAGAGCCAATAGAATGAATACAACTCCCAAAGGCGTAGACTCTGACGTCGATGACTTCTTCTTACTCATTGAAAGGATAGCCGTCCCTCCAATAATTGCAACAACTTGGAGATAATCCCGAAGACCATACGTTGCCCCACCAAGTATTAGACTCCCAATCATGACAGGCGCCATCTTTCCACTTTTCGCAAGCGTCGCAACAGGGAAACTAAGCCCATTGGCCAGCGCCAAGCTTGTAAACGCTTTTGAACAGACCTGACTAAATCCACTGCTCAAAAATGGCTTCTTCGGTAAATTGGGCGTCCCTCCCCACCACATTCCCAAACTATTCTTCGAGTTAGTACTAGCACCCATGACAACCAGTGCAATTGTGCCAAATATGACGTTTGCAAGTGACTCGAGTACTTGTAAATACCAAGCGTGGGTAAATTTCGTTCCATCTTCAGATTCATATCGAAAGACATCCTCTTGTAATGATCCATAGTACAAGAATGAGGCGTATATCCCGCCTGCTCCAAAGAGAAGTTGCATTGCTTGATTTTTTGTATCATTGTTGGTGGCGGCGGCCGATGATCCATCTGGTGAATCTGGTGAGGCTGCTGGTTCATCATGAATTGGGAGCAGTGGTGCCTTGTCGGCTTCTGATGCTGATGATGCACCGTCTCTGGCTGTTAGTTCAAAGGACATATTGCTATTGAATTGAATTGTGTGCTATGACGGGGGTCATTCATGTTCATGAGAGTTTTAGATTTGTGTCGATACTCCGTTTGCGCAATTTTTCCTCGATGATCAAGTGATGACCCAATCTTTCATATGTTTCTAAAAGTAATTATAGTATTAAAATGATTTTCATCAGCTAAAGAGATATATAGAAGTAGATTTGTTTCATTACTTAAGTACCCCTACCAATATTCATCATTGATATTGAAGTGGTACCCCCGGTTCGCCAAGCACTGCACAAAAATGCTGGCCAAAAATAACTTCCTGCTCAAGTACCTCATCATAGATACTTCTACTCGATATCTTCTACACAATGTCTCGTACTGATGGACGCAAACTCGTCGCACTCGCAGGGACCGCAATCGTAGGCGCACTCGGATTCGCAACGATATACCTACCATTCATGGCGGACAGAGATAAACTTCGTGGGCTATTCGAGGAGGGTGAACAGTCTATTCCAGAGGGAGCAAGACGTGAAATCCAGGCAATAATGAAGGCAGAACGAGAATCACAGCAGAGAATGGAAGAAGTTTTACAACAGCAACAGCAGTATGAAGAAGCAGAGCAGCAGAAAGAAAAACAGAAAGCGTCGCCGGGGAGTATGTGGTCAAGTTTTCGAAGGAAACAGTAGCTTAGTACACTCGTGTATCATGACAGAAAACAACATATACTACATCAGAAAAGGGAGGAAACTTGGAAACTTTCAATGACAAATATGGAAATATTGAACAGGACTCAGCATTATGCTATTGAAATCGTTTCTTGGTTGTGAAAAGAATTGTGTACTTAAATAGATAAACAACAAATATACCAAGACGCTAGAAGTGCACCAGAAATGAATGGACTCAACATAGGAGTCAATTCAAGCCAAACGCCTCCACCATCGATCGTCCACCCAATATAATGTCAAGATCTCCTTGAAACGGCGCCATCACTTCTCCAGTGTAAGATGCCAGCATCCCATTGAGCAAAGGGACCGAGCCCGGTGTCGTCTGTGCACAAAGAAATCCCAAAATACCAAACATGGCCAGTCTTCCATTATTAATCTCTACAAGTAATCTCCTCTCCTTCTGCTCCTCTGACATATTCTTGTGTAGATTAAATGGATCATACAAATTAAACGGCACAGGATGAGGATTTGCATCAAACGATGGATACTTGCCCGGAATACCACCCTTGCAATAATGTTGTATTTCACCCGGTTGACCCTTCGACGAGGATATCTCCGAATAAAATTCCAAATACCCCACAAACAAGATAATCTGCACCTTTGCCGCAAAGGGAAGTACATCCCATTGCTCCGGGGGGGATAATGCCAACGAAGGGAATGATGACCCATCCAACGTCATGGGCCAAGGGAATCGGTAATTGGATTGGACACAATATCCGACGAATGCGGCCATGGCAACTCGGCCGTGTTTGATTTCGGCATGTCGTAGGAACCCTATTGTGAATTCATCGGTCCGTCCGGCGAATTGACTGGAGCCTAGTCCGAGTGGGTCGTAGTACCCGATTAGGGGGTTTAACTTGTTTGCTAAATCTTCAAGATCGGCCTATGTGTTGTTTTTGCGTCAAATAATGAGATGATGAGCCAATATTGTCGAATAGTTGGAGGCGGACGAATCAAGTGAGTATCTAGATCGTAGACGAAGTAAAAGGCAAGAGAGGGCAAGCATACCGATCCCACACAGAGAAGCATAATATACATCAACATTTCTAACATACCTTTGTCTCATGAAGTGGAGATGTACGAGATGTGACACCTCTGCTTGCCAGGGTGGCCAGGGTGGCAGATTGAAAGGCATAGCTAGAGGAGCCACCAGCTGTAATACATAAAAGCAATGCTGACGTCTTCATATTGCTGCCATTATGTCTACTGCTCTGCCAATGTAATGTTTCGGGAAGCTTGCTACTTGGTTCATTTTCATGTGGTTTCTATACTATTCTGAATTTTGTCGGCGGGAAGTTTTGGGAGTCGACGTCGTTTCTCTGAAGTATACCCCAATTTTCTTTCAACATTATAAATTGGTAAACAGGGCATGACCACCAACCATCACCGCAAATCCTCCAAACGATTTGGAATAATTTGTGCCGTTGATGACCTCAATGCAATGGACGCGATGGATAGACAATAAATAATGATCTCCATGGATGACTTCCTCTCTCCTTAATAATTCCAATCATTCCTACAAGAACATACGCTACCAATCAAGAAATCTCTAACCTATATATCAATCATGGAGGAGCTATCCGAAGCCCTCGCTCTAAAACCCTTCACTTCACTCCCATCATCATCAACTAATAATACTGATGATGCCAAGCGTCCAGATAAAAATGGACGATCTATCCTCTGCTGCTGTAACACTCAAAATAATGGAACACAAGTCGCTGCGGTGCCGGGAATTGTATTCCGGGCGGTAGCAAAAGGCAGCAGCGGTGTGGTTGTGGAGGCAGTGCAGCTTGTGCCACCCAGCGGTTTATTGACAAATGAAGCAAATGCAGAAGACAAATATAACATTGAGGGTGGAGGGATGACTACTATTGGTTCAGTCTCCCTCTTCTCGGATGATGATGATGATGAAAGTTCGTCGGCAGCAGCGTTGGTATCACGAATGACATGTTCGGATGATCAACGATTGTTACTGATTGGATTATCGAATGGGACACTTCAATGTTTCAATGTGCTATACCAGACAAATAGTAGTAATGATGATACTACTGTCGCTACGATACAATTCACAAAGCGATGGGAAATTTCGACAATCAAAGGAGAACAAGAACAAGCTACTGTTGTTGTACAATTTCCAACATTGGAATTTATTCCTGACAAACATTACTTTATCGTTGTGATGGAAGAGCTGTCATCCACTTCATCATCTTTTACAAGCAATAATATGATGCTGATGGATGCAGTATCGGATGGTCCCACCAACTTGTTACCACCTACTGGAATTTTAGATAATGAGGATATACTCATTACCTGTGCAACAACAACAACATATAATCCACAACAACAACAACAACCAAGTGATGTTGGCACAATTATTGGACTTGTATTTGGTACCAATGTTGGCAAACTTGGAGTAGTCACCATCTCAATACCAACAGGGACAATAATCAAAGAAGTTCAATTTATTCATCATCCATTGGTAGAAGAAGTGGATGACGATGGTTTGTGGAAAATTACTCATTTGAGTTGCTTCAATAATTCTCAATCGATGGCGATGGGATTGACACGTGTTATTATTGATCCAGATTGTGATGAGTATGAGGATGATGAGGAGGAAGATGATCCGAATGAACATCAAGCTAATTTTCTCATTGGTACGCAGATAATGGACGACCCATCATCATCTTCATCGTTATCATGGGAGTGGACTGAATTAGGGGACGTTGTACCCTTCTTTTCTGTACCCAAGGGTGGCCATCATGTCTTTTACACTTCTACCCTATCTTGCAATACTACATCCTCCACACTTTTATTGTTGGTGGGATGTAATGTCGGAAGTGATGTTGCAATTCTCGCAAAGCACAATAATGATGCATGGGACATTATCGACGTTGAGGAGGGTAACCAAATGTCTTGTCCGACGGATGAAGATGATGAATTTTTATTCTTGACTGGTTTGGGAGTAGTTATGCTCTACATTCCAGACATGCAGCGGTGGCATCCATTTCCAACTTTGGCAAGCACAGATGGGAGTTTGACGGGGTTTGTACCATGCCATGAGACTCTGGGAGGACAATTCTTTTCACGTGAGTTGGACAGTGTAGCAGTAGCAGCAGTGGAAGCTGATAGGAGTGTTGCCCTCCCTACTGTGGCATCTAGCCCAGTAGTAGCAGCAGCAGCCCCAGCAACAGAGGCGGCAGCAGAAGCCTGCATACTTGGTGGTCTTGATTTACATTTGGACGATGAAGAATCATCCATCGACTCGCTTGAAGCTTCGGAGAATAGTGATGAAGAGAGCGAACAAGAGGAGGTTCCATCGACGCAGCAACCAGTCTTTGGAACTGGTTCCGCGGCCCCCTCCTTTAATTTTGCCACTCCGTCATTCTCCTTCGCAGGGGGTTCATCAAATGCCAATCCCAATGCCACGCCGTCGAGTGCATTTGGTTCGGCACCAACAGCTGGTGGGTTTGCATTCGGATCAACTGCCACCTCCTTTGGGTTCGGTTCTCCGTCGGCCCTCGGTGGATCAGCCCCAGCATCGACTCCTGCTAAGGAGCAATCGTCGACGTCCCAAGCCAGTATTCGGGTCAGGAGCTGCTGCTCCGGTGTTTGGATTCTAACACATCGTTTACAGGTGGCTTTGGCTCCTTAGCTACTACGTCAACTGATAAAAGTGTAGGTTTTGGACAAGTACAAAAAGATGATCAGAAGAGTGATGGAGTATCAAAGCCCACATGTGGCATTTGGATCTGGGGCAACCATACCAACTTTCGGGAGTCAAAAGGCCAGCCCATTTGGGTCATTTGGCACTACTGCGGGTAACACTTTTTCTACAGTAAGTACAATGGCTCCAGGTATGGTGAAACCGTTGTTTGGTGAGACGATGAAAGAAGAACAAACAACTTCTCCTGAAACAAAGACAGAATCATCAGCTCCCAAAGAAAAAAGTAGATCAGATTCAAGCGCAACTACTCATATCGGCGACGTCGTTGATGATCTCGCAAACACTTCTCCAGGCAAGAAAGCAGCACAAGCATTCGACAGTCGTTCCTTGCAGATGCTGATGGATGCACAACTAACATTGCCTCCTTCGCAGTTTGAGGCACTAGTCGATGAGGTTGGTGAGGGCTTCCACGGAGACGAGATGGATAAACAGCTTGCCTCAATCGACAAAGACGAACATGGCAGCATCACACGAAACGCAGTTTGTTCGATGGTATTGCAGTCTAGTCGACCAAGCTGATGACGATGATGGGTCATCACAAGAGAGCGAGATCGCAGAAGAGACGGAGAAGGCAGAGAAGGCATTTGATACCGTTGCAAAGGGAGCCAATCAGATTCCTGTTACAGACTTTCCTGAGTTGTTGGAATCGTTGGGCTCGACATATTGTGAAGAGGAGCATAAAAAGACTATCAGAAAGATCAGCAATGTTGATGATGCATCTAACGAGAAAGTGATTACTCGCAAAGCTTTCATTGATTGGTACATTGAGTGGCTGTTCGGAGATGGAGACAGTAGTGACGAAGAGTCGGAGGACGAGAGTGCAGCTGCTGGATCAGACGGAAAGGATGGTACGGAATCAGGCAAATCAGAAGGCTGGGGTGGATTGTTCAAGAAGTCGGAAGAAGGTTCATGGAAGTGTGCGACCTGCATGGTGACAAACAGCCCGTCTTCTTCGGTATGCCCAGCCTGTGACACACCAAAGCCAGGATCAGAAGGCAAGGCTGCTGCCGCAACTTCATCATCCGTCGCTGCTCCGTCTGCTGCTGGAAGTATTGGAGCTGGTGGATTTTCATTTGGTGCTCCAGCATCAACATCTAGCAGTATTGGTGCTGGTGGATTCTCCTTTGGTGGTAGTGCAGCAGTGGCTCCTGCTCCAGTGTCTTCAGGAGGATCGGGCTTCAACTTTGCAGCCGTTCCAAAGAAGGATGATTCTGCTGCACCTGCACCTGCTCCTGTAACCGGTGGTTTTACATTTGGTGTTGGATCTGCTACAAAGAAGGATGATTCTGCTGCACCTGCTCCTGCATCAGGTGGTTTTACGTTTGGAGTTGGTTCTGCGACACCGACTTCTGCAACGACAGGTTTCAACTTCGCTGCTTCGACTCCAGCCTCAACGAAGTCAGCAGTGGTCGAAACCGAATCTGACGTAGTGGATGGAAAGATTGCGGAACTAGAAACGGTCCCAGGCAAGAAAGCAGCACAAGCATTCGACAGTGTCCTTTCAGATGCTGATGGATGCACAACAACATTGCCTCCTTCGCAGTTTGAGGCACTAGTTGATGAGGTCGGCGAGGGCTTCCACGGAGACGAGATGGATAAGCAGCTTGCCTCCATCGAGAAAGATGACCAGGGTGGCATAACACGAAACGCATTTGTTCGATGGTATTGCAGTCTAGTCGACCAAGCTGATGACGATGATGGGTCATCACAAGAGAGCGAGATCGCAGAAGAGACGGAGAAGGCAGAGAAGGCATTTGATACCGTTGCAAAGGGAGCCAATCAGATTCCTGTTACAGACTTTCCTGAGTTGTTGGAATCGTTGGGCTCGACATATTGTGAAGAGGAGCATAAAAAGACTATCAGAAAGATCAGCAATGTTGATGATGCATCTAACGAGAAAGTGATCACACGCAAAGCTTTCATTGATTGGTACATTGAGTGGCTGTTCGGAGATGGAGACAGTAGTGACGAAGAGTCGGAGGACGAGAGTGCAGCTGCTGGATCAGACGCAAAGGATGGTACGGAATCAGGCAAATCAGAAGGCTGGGGTGGATTGTTCAAGAAGTCGGAAGAAGGTTCATGGAAGTGTGCGACCTGTATGGTGACAAATAGCCCGTCTTCTTCGGTATGCCCAGCCTGTGACACGCCGAAGCCAGGATTAGAAGGCAAGGCTGCTGCCGCAACTTCATCATCCGTCGCTGCTCCGTCTGCTGCTGGAAGTATTGGAGCTGGTGGATTTTCATTTGGTGCTCCAGCATCAACATCTAGCAGTATTGGTGCTGGTGGATTCTCCTTTGGTGGTAGTACAGCAGTGGCTCCTGCTCCAGTGTCTTCAGGAGGATCGGGCTTCAACTTTGCAGCCGTTCCAAAGAAGGATGATTCTGCTGCACCTGCACCTGCTCCTGTAACCGGTGGTTTTACATTTGGTGTTGGATCTGCTACAAAGAAGGATGATTCTGCTGCACCTGCTCCTGCATCAGGTGGTTTTACGTTTGGAGTTGGTTCTGCGACACCGACTTCTGCAACGACAGGTTTCAACTTCGCTGCTTCGACTCCAGCCTCAACGAAGTCAGCAGTGGTCGAAACCGAATCTGACGTAGTGGATGGAAAGATTGCGGAACTAGAAACGGTCCCAGGCAAGAAAGCAGCACAAGCATTCGACAGTGTCCTTTCAGATGCTGATGGATGCACAACAACATTGCCTCCTTCGCAGTTTGAGGCACTAGTTGATGAGGTCGGCGAGGGCTTCCACGGAGACGAGATGGATAAGCAGCTTGCCTCCATCGAGAAAGATGACCAGGGTGGCATAACACGAAACGCATTTGTTCGATGGTATTGCAGTCTAGTCTACCAAGCTGATGACGATGATGGGTCATCACAAGAGAGCGAGATCGCAGAAGAGACGGAGAAGGCAGAGAAGGCATTTGATACCGTTGCAAAGGGAGCCAATCAGATTCCTGTTACAGACTTTCCTGAGTTGTTGGAATCGTTGGGCTCGACATATTGTGAAGAGGAGCATAAAAAGACTATCAGAAAGATCAGCAATGTTGATGATGCATCTAACGAGAAAGTGATCACACGCAAAGCTTTCATTGATTGGTACATTGAGTGGCTGTTCGGAGATGGAGACAGTAGTGACGAAGAGTCGGAGGACGAGAGTGCAGCTGCTGGATCAGACGCAAAGGATGGTACGGAATCAGGCAAATCAGAAGGCTGGGGTGGATTGTTCAAGAAGTCAGGAAGAAGGTTCATGGAAGTGTGCGACCTGTATGGTGACAAATAGCCCGTCTTCTTCGGTATGTCCCAGCCTGTGACACGCCGAAGCCAGGATTAGAAGGCAAGGCTGCTGCCGCAACTTCATCATCCGTCGCTGCTCCGTCTGCTGCTGGAAGTATTGGAGCTGGTGGATTTTCATTTGGTGCTCCAGCATCAACATCTAGCAGTATTGGTGCTGGTGGATTCTCCTTTGGTGGTAGTACAGCAGTGGCTCCTGCTCCAGTGTCTTCAGGAGGATCGGGCTTCAACTTTGCAGCCGTTCCAAAGAAGGATGATTCTGCTGCACCTGCACCTGCTCCTGTAACCGGTGGTTTTACATTTGGTGTTGGATCTGCTACAAAGAAGGATGATTCTGCTGCACCTGCTCCTGCATCAGGTGGTTTTACGTTTGGAGTTGGTTCTGCGACACCGACTTCTGCAACGACAGGTTTCAACTTCGCTGCTTCGACTCCAGCCTCAACGAAGTCAGCAGTGGTCGAAACCGAATCTGACGTAGTGGATGGAAAGATTGCGGAACTAGAAACGGTCCCAGGCAAGAAAGCCTGCACAAGCATTCGACAGTCGTCCTTTCAGATGCTGATGGATGCACAACAACATTGCCTCCTTCGCAGTTTGAGGCACTAGTTGATGAGGTCGGCGAGGGCTTCCACGGAGACGAGATGGATAAGCAGCTTGCCTCCATCGAGAAAGATGACCAGGGTGGCATAACACGAAACGCATTTGTTCGATGGTATTGCAGTCTAGTCTACCAAGCTGATGACGATGATGGGTCATCACAAGAGAGCGAGATCGCAGAAGAGACGGAGAAGGCAGAGAAGGCATTTGATACCGTTGCAAAGGGAGCCAAGTCAGATTCCTGTTACAGACTTTCCTGAGTTGTTGGAATCAGTTGGGATCGACATATTGTGAAGAGGAGCATAAAAAGACTATCAGAAAGATCAGCAATGTTGATGATGCATCTAACGATAAAGTGATTCACACGCAAAGCTTTCATTGATTGGTACATTGAGTGGCTGTTCGGAGATGGAGACAGTAGTGACGAAGAGTCGGAGGACGAGAGTGCAGCTGCTGGATCAGACGCAAAGGATGGTACGGAATCAGGCAAATCAGAAGGCTGGGGTGGATTGTTCAAGAAGTCAGAAGAAGGTTCATGGAAGTGTGCGACCTGTATGGTGACAAACAGCCCGTCTTCTTCGGTATGCCCAGCCTGTGACACACCAAAGCCAGGATTAGAAGGCAAGGCTGCTGCCGCAACTTCATCATCCGTCGCTGCTCCAGTCTGTTGCTGGAAGTATTGGAGCTGGTGGATTTTCATTTGGTGCTCCAGCATCAACATCTAGCAGTATTGGTGCTGGTGGATTCTCCTTTGGTGGTAGTGCAGCAGTGGCTCCTGCTCCAGTGTCTTCAGGAGGATCGGGCTTCAACTTTGCAGCCGTTCCAAAGAAGGATGATTCTGCTGCACCTGCACCTGCTCCTGCAACGGGTGGATTTACATTTGGTACTGGGATCTTCGACCGCTTCATCACGATTGGATACTCCATCTGGCTTCTCATTTTCTGTACCCAAGAGAGAAGAAAAAGGTTCATCTTCAGGAAGTTCTGCTTTTCCACCCATGTCTAAAGCAGCACCTAAACCCTTTTCAGGAAGCGGAAGTACGACAGAAAGTCAAGTTTCTAAGACAGTTGGCTTTAACTTTGGCAATGATGCAACAGAGAAAGAGACGTCATCAAGTTCTGCATTTCCACCCATGTCGAAGACAGCGCCAAAAAGTCCTTTCACTACTACAGCTTCTGCACCCGCGTCCTCATCGGCCTTCCCACCTATGTCGAAGACAGCTCCCAAAAGTCCTTTTACTACTACAGCTACAGCTCCTGCGCCCGCCTCCTCATCGGCCTTCCCACCAATGTCAGAGACAGCTCCCAAAAGTCCTTTTACTATTACAGCTGCAGCTCCTGCGCCCGCCTCCTCATCGTCATCGGCCTTTCCACCAATGTCAAAGACAGCACCCAAAAGTCCTTTCACTTCCACAGCTCCTGCGCCCGCCTCCTCATCGGCCTTCCCACCAATGTCAAAGACAGCACCCAAAAGTCCTTTTACTACTACAGCTACAGCTCCTGCACCCGCGTCCTCATCGGCCTTCCCACCAATGTCAGAGACAGCTCCCAAAAGTCCTTTCACTACTACAGCTCCTGCGCCCGCCTCCTCATCGTCATCGGCCTTTCCACCAATGTCCAAGACAGTTCCCAAAAGTCCTTTCACTGCATCATGCTCCTGCAGCGTCGTCTTCATCCTCATCGGCCTTTCCACCAATGTCCAAGACGGCACCAAGCCCATTCTCTGCATCAGCTCCTGCGCCCGCCTCCTCATCGGGTTTTGGCAGCACATTTTCAAGCCAAGCCCCTACATCAAGCGGATTCAACTTTTCTGTGCCTAAGAAACAAGAAGAGAAGCCTGCATCGGCAAATGCTGCTTTTCCACCAATGTCCAAGGCGGCACCGAGCCCATTCTCTACATCGGCTCCTGCGCCAGCCTCCTCATCGGCTTTCCCACCAATGTCGAAGTCAGCTCCCAAAAGTCCATTCACTGCATCAGCTCCTGCAGCGTCGTCTTCATCCTCATCGGCCTTTCCACCAATGTCCAAGACGGCACCAAGCCCATTCTCTGCATCGGCTCCTGCGCCCGCCTCCTCATCGGGTTTTGGCAGCACATTTTCAAGCCAAGCCCCTACATCAAGCGGATTCAACTTTTCTGTGCCTAAGAAACAAGAAGAGAAGCCTGCATCGGCAAATGCTGCTTTTTCACCAATGTCCAAGGCGGCACCGAGCCCATTCTCTACATCGGCTCCTGCGCCCGCCTCCTCATCGGCTTTCCCACCAATGTCGAAGTCAGCTCCCAAAAGTCCATTCACTGCATCAGCTCCTGCAGCGTCGTCTTCATCCTCATCGGCCTTTCCACCAATGTCCAAGACGGCACCAAGCCCATTCTCTGCATCAGCTCCTGCGCCCGCCTCCTCATCGGGTTTTGGCAGCACATTTTCAAGCCAAGCCCCTACATCAAGCGGATTCAACTTTTCTGTGCCTAAGAAACAAGAAGAGAAGCCTGCATCGGCAAATGCTGCTTTTCCGCCAATGTCCAAGGCGGCTCCAAAGAGCCCTTTCACCTCTGCAACTACAAAAGCCGCCGCACCTGCTTCCTCTGCAGCTTTTCCTCCTATGTCAAAGACAGCTCCTAAGAACCCACTTACAGCTGCAGCTCAAGCTGACTTCACTAATGCCAAAATTGTTGACGCGAAAAATCCTTTGTGTTACCTTGACATCACAATAGGGAGCAAGGAAGCTGGTCGAATTGTTATTGAGTTACGTGCTGATGTGGTTCCTATCACAGCTGAGAATTTCCGTGCGTTGTGTACAAATGAAAAGGGATTTGGTTACGCTGGGTCGAAGTTTCATCGCGTTATTCCTAATTTCATGTGTCAAGCTGGGGATTTTACGAAAGGGGATGGTACTGGGGGGAAGTCCATTTACAGCAGCATGTTTGGAGACTTCAAAGATGAGAATTTTTCCCTCAAGCATACCGGACCAGGTGTACTCTCAATGGCAAACAATGGCCCCAATAAGAACAAATCTCAATTCTTCCTCTGTACCAAGCGAGGTCCTTTGACTCACTTGGATGGTAAGCATGTTGTATTTGGCGCAGTTGTTGAAGGAATTGATGTTGTAAAAGCTATAGAAGCGGTGGGATCAAAGCCAGGAGGAAAGACTAGTGAGCCTGTTACCATCACTTCTTGTGGACAACTAAAATCTGGTGAGAAATCAAGTATTGGTAGCGTCTAAAATGGAAGCCAACGCAACAGCAGTGAGTGGCAATGCTCCACCAAAAAAGACTTATTCTGTGTCTTCCGGTTATGAAGCCGAGCTTTGGAGGCAAGTGTCCCTTTTTTGTAAAGCGACTGAAGCTGTCAAAGAATTTTCACGGGGCGCTAGTGTGTGTATTGATTCAGACCTTGCAGCATCGATTGAGAGAATGATCAACAAGTATCAAGAAAAAATATCTAATGCAACTCGCTCAGGAGAAGAAAATGCTGATGTGCAACGACGCTTAGTTCATCTTTTGAGTGTTCAAGATGACTTGGAGAAGCAAAAGAAGGAGACTAATTCTGCACTTGAAGAGCAAACGTCGGATGATGCGCCAAAGAACATAGCAAGAAAGGAACCGCTTGATGCTGAATCCGAGTGGAAACGCCGCAAAATCGTCTACAAATGCCGTGAGATTCAGAATTTAATGTCAATCGTCGATACTCGATTAGCACTGAATAGAGAGATTTTCTCCTTCTTCGATGATATTGAAGAAGATGAAGATCAGTCGGGAGCAGTGTCTTTGTCTCTGTCAAAAACTACGCAATCTGCTACTAGGGCTCTGTTCATGTCACTGACTAGTGGTTATGAACATGTCAGGGACTTTGACAGCTTCGTGAAGATACTGCTTGAGAAGACTGCTACTCTATCTTCTTCCTACAAAGCAATTCATGGTCAGCCTCAACGTAGTGCAAAGAAGGTCAAGATTAGAAGTCGTGGGGCATTTTCTCGCCGAATAATATCACCTCTCCCTACTAGTCACCTCACTTCACCGCTGATGAAAAAGAGGGACCCATCAAAGCCAAAATCTTCAATAATCAAGCGCAACTCTATGCTGCGCCAAGCTGCGAGTTCGTTATCCAGCAATGGTACTTGTTCTACAAACACATTTTATTTGCGCGAGAGGTTGGTAAGTTCAACTGCTAGTCAAAGTCAAGGAAATATTCCAGACTGGAAGTCAAAGGGCAGAAGTGAGCTATTTTCAACCTCAAAATTATCATCCAAGCCAGAGAGCAGTACTCCCAAGCACACCGTAATGACGCCTGTCGCGAAAACTCTTTTTGCGTCTCCCCTTGCAAGTGCAAAGGCGCGTCCAGAATGGAACACCAATGAACCGCTTCTCAAGGTAGAAATTCCTCAGAAATTGAAGCAAATTGACGCTACTGTGGCAGCCAAAACTGCTCTCGCAACATTTGGAACTACCCCAGAGAAACTCGCTTTAGGGCAGAACATCATTCACCGTGATGCTGAGGAAGCATCAAACCCGTCACCAACTCAGAAACTTGGTTCGAGTAAGTCAAAGCCCGAAGAAGTTTCAAGCTCGTCGACATCCAACGCTGCCTTTCCTGTGATTTCTTCCAAGTCGAAGTCATCTTCGAGTGCCCCTCCGCCGAAATCAAATGCTTTCCCTCCTATGTCGAAGGATGCGCCCAAACCCTTTGCTGCGCCAAAGCCAAAGCCTGCTGCGCCACCATCGTCTGCAGCCTTCCCGCCGATGTCTTCAACTGCACCTAAGAGCCCTTTCACCAAAGCAGCAGCGGCTCCGTCGTCTGCAACCTTCCCGCCAATGTCTTCAGCTGCACCGAAGAGTCCATTTGCTTCATCTGGTGATGGGAAAGATTCCAGCTCAATTGACTACAAAAAAGTATTGACCAAATTTTACAAGGAGAACAATCCCGCGAAGGTAGCTGAAGTTGATGCAAGTTTGGCCAAGTACAAAGTGAGTTTGTGTGAAGTTCTATTTTATGTTCCCTCTTTTCATCACAATATAGTTAGCTGAACCAATTTTTACTGTTGCAGGGAAAAGAAGCTGAGATGTTCGTCGCCTTGGCAAAGAAATACAGCAAGCCGAATGCTTTGAATGAAGAGTTCGAGGCACGAGTGAAAGACGTAGACAAATCCGACTGGCTTGCGTTGTTAAAACTTTATTTGAGTGTGTTCAATCCATCACGGATAGGACAAGCTGAATCAATGATTGACAAGTACAAGGGGAAGGAACGTCAAATGTTCAAAGCTTTCGCAGCGAAGTGGTATGCCTGTGATCCCACAGACGATACAACCAAATCCGAAAATGCTCCCAAATCTACAGTAACTGCTCAACCGAAGATATCTTCTACACCGGCACCAGCACCTGCGGCACCGGCACCAGCAGCATCAACTGCGTCGTTCGGATTTGGAAGCGGTCTCGCTTCATCTGTTCCTCCTCTTGGAGGAACAAAACCTTCATTCGGTGCTTCTGGGACAACAGAGTCAAAACCTCCTTCTGGTTTCGGTACAGCTGCAACGCCTGCACCTAGCCCTTTTGGCTCGGCTCCTAGTTCTGGTACAGCTGCACCTAGCCCCTTTGGAGCGACTCCTGCGACAGCTACTAGTTCTCCCTTTGGATCCAGTTCAGGTAACAATGCTTTCGGATCGACGCCTGCTGCCACGTCTGCTTCTCCTTTTGGAGCTACTTCGGGTACCACGAACACATTTGGATCAACTGCTGCATTAGGAGCTGCTGCGCCAAGTCCATCCCCTTTTGGCAATTCCACCGGTGGATCGACTTTTGGACAGCCTGCGTCTGCACCAAGCCCAAGCCCGTTTGGTCAAACTTCTGCTGCTCCAGCTCCAGCTTCTGGGGCCAATGCGAAATTTGGTGGTCGCAACCCCCGAGACATGTTATATGAATTTTACAAGACTCATAATCCAACGAAGGTGAATGAAGTTGACAAACTAATGGCCAAGTATGCAGGAAATGAAGAGCAGTTGTTTTCTAACTTGGCCAGAAAGTACAATAAGGATCCTTCTATCTTTGGGATTCCTGCTACTCAAACCCCAGCAACCAATGCAACACCTGCTTTTGGCTCACCGGCTCCTCTTGGAGGAGCGTCCATGACGGGTGCTGGTTTCGGCACCACTTCACCATTCGGTGGTGCACCATCGTCTACCGCGGGTGCGTTTGGATCAAGTACTAGTGGTGGATTTGGTTCGTCAGGAGGAGGTGGTTTCGCTGCTGCTGCTGCTGCAGCGGGTGGCGCCTCGTTCGGCTCACTTGCATCCAGTTCTGGGGGGGGATTCGGTGCCGCAGCTGCTGCACCGTCGACTGGTTTTGGAGGATTCGGTGGAGCTGCTGCTCCAGCAACTGCATTTGGAGGAGCCTCTCCCTTTGGTGCAGCTAGGAGATGAAGAAATGAATATAAGTTATGCAGCAGAGCTGCTATAAAACAATCCAACTAATTAGATAAACAAAAATATATTTTATTCTTTCTCATGATGGCACGTGCAATTGATTCTTGGACATGGCCGCAAGTTTATTGATAATAGTTGCACCATCGTCTCGTAGCCCTGAATGTTGGTAATCGTTCGTCACATATACCTTAACTCCCTCCAAAGGACACCCACGTTGGACAAGTTTCATCGCGCAATCAAAATCAACATACATATCGTCATAATAACAAGCAGCTGCCGCTCTTGTTTTCTTCTTATGAACAAGGGCCGTTCTCATATTAGACTCGTCAAATAGTGGCAACCAATCACTCTTCTCCGCCAAGGCCTCCGACAACATTCGCATACCATTGTTACTCAACTCACTGAAATCACCATGTGCCATGAAAGGGAACACCATTTCACCAAAGAACAATGTTGGATTGGAATTGTCTTCCTGACAAGTCAGTCGGTAATCAAATTCCGAATTGGCTTGGACATGACCTTCATAGGATTGATTCGCCGCCCATTGTGTTGCTACACCATCTCCATCGGCATAGATACTTTCATGCAAGAGAAAGTACAACGGTGCATCATCAAAGGATTGTTCAGTAGTCAATTCGCTTCAAAAAGGCATTCGATATCTCATCCGAATCATCCTCCACAAACGCAGCATTAATCACCGAGTGCAAATTGGCAAAACTCGAGCCAGGAGATCCACCCAACGCAAGACCGATTTGCAAAAATCTTCTTGCCGTTAGTATCCCACCCGATGGTAATGTAATAGGATTGACACCATTCTTCTTCTCATGAGCCAATAACGTTCGAACAATCTTCTTCACCATGGCCACATCTCCAGGATACTGTTCATAATATTTCCAACTACGTTCCCGGACACGAAGCCAAAGTCGATCATACACTTCTCTCACAGGTGTATTCATCGGTGCAATACCACCAGTAAAGTACATCAATTCCGGTGGATTGGATATTGATGACAAATACGTCATGAGACAAAATCCACCAAAGCTTTGACCCAATGCTCCTCCCCATGGCTGAGGTCCCTTTACCTCTGCGGCATTATTGCCATCATCATCTATAATTAGAGGGAATGGATTTGTCAATGCTTCTCGAATCCATTCAGCATCCCTTACAATGGAATCGGAACGAAATAACGATAGGTAGTGAGTTGCCGCCTTCAATGCTGCTTGTTGTCGTGCTTGAAGTAACATCATTCTTGCACCCAAATCTCCTACAAACTCTTCTCCCACAACACTTCCTCCATTACCACTTGTAGAAGTCTTATTATCATCCAACAAGAACAAGTCGGGAAACAACTTGTTCAACCTCTGCTTACAAATGGCACTACTCTTACCAGTACCACGTTGATCCATTAATACTATCCGAGTATAACTTTTGCCATCCGAATTGGTAATCTTGCCACCCAATAGTACCGCAGCCGCCCAAGAACTGGAGGTAGAGGCTAGGATAGGCCCGAGACGGGTGCGGCACATCCGAATCCTGGTCCACCTTGGAGGTAGAGCATCATTCGTGATGGGTCTACTCCTCCTGAATTGTCATCACCTTTTTGAAAGTACAAGAGCATGCACGTTGGGAAGGAGTCAAATTTGGATTTTGAAGTGCATGAAAATGTGCCTCGTCTTGTGCAGTTCGTAATTAAGTTCCGTGATTGTAAAGTAGACATCTATGGATGGTTCGTTGTCCAATGATTCCATGGTGGTGTATGCTCCGTCAATTCTGTCGACTGGAATGATTCTTTGCTTGTTGTTGTTGCTCACTACTTGCATCAGTGGTAGTGACTGGGTAGTGGTTGCTCTTTATTATTATTCATCATTGCCACCCTTAAATCAGCATGAGTCAACGGCACACTAATCTTATGCTCCGTTACCATCATTCGACTAGTACCACCCCCACATGGATGTGCGGCAGGTGGTGCAATGATCCGATGATGACGATATTTTTCCATCTTGTCAGCTAAGAGACGTTTCATTGCCAAGGACAGTGGTGCAGCAGAGGATGAGGTGGTGGTGGTGGTGTATTTTGGTTGTGTGTTGTGTAACCAGCCGGTACGTGGTTCTTCGTCGTCTTGTTCTTCTCCGTTGATATTACTACTGTTGATGCTGGTGGTGGAAGTGGTGATGGATGCACCGCCGCGAATGAAGAAATAATTATGGCGGCGACCTCTGTGATTGTTCACGCGAGCAGCAAGAGATGATGATGATGATGATGATGATGATGGAGCAGAGAATGCACCAGCACGGGTAGTAGTTAGAGAGAAGAGAGCAATTAGAGCACGATGATGACGGTGATAGTAAGAGACCATGGCCAACCCAATGAGCGAGCTAGCAGTAGATACTTAGGGAGGGTTATGGCTTACTACTTATCTTCTTGCCATCATTCTTATGTATGTGCACTGCCCTGTTGTCTGCCATATGATGTTGTGATGAGCCTTTGGCTTTTGCGCTTTTCTTCCTTCGTGCGTGATGACTGATCGATAGATGACTATGATGACATCACAAGATTCGGAGATGCATGTCTTCATAAAAGATTCGCTCGGAGATAGATTCGGAGACACGTGTCTCATATCTCCACATGTCAGTCGAGTCAAATCGCCTGTCTGTGACCCGTGACACTTCAACTCTTTTTCGACAATGATGTCACGTTGACGCCCGCTATCTTTCACCACACTACCATCTCAGCGCCGCTATCCTACGGCGCTACTCGCTCAAACGAACCACCATGCGCACTTCCATCCTAGCCCTCGCTCTACTAACCGCCACAGCTTCAGCCGCTAGGCAACAACCATTCGTGTCTCGCCTGCAGCTGCTGCTCGTAGTGCTTCCTCTGTACAGCAATCATCAAAAAAATCGGCATTGGATGTGAGGACCTCCTCTGCACTCACTACTACCGATGATGTTAACACTAACATTGCTACCGCAATTCGTGGAGGAGACGAGGAGGATGCATCCTTGGGAATTATGGCTCGTTTGAAGATTGGTGGATATTTTGGATTGTGGTACATTTTGAATGTTGTTTACAATAGTGAGTACAGTATATGTGTGTTCTTGATTGCAAATCATCAGGCATGTTCATATATCACTCATTTACTTTTTCTAAACAAATAATCATCACACAAAACTTCTTCTAACCACAACTTACTCAAACAGTCCTCAACAAGAAATATCTCAATGTCATATCAGCACCCCTAACCGTCGGCTCCCTCCAATTCCTCGTCGGATCTCTCTACTGCATCATCCTCTGGTCGACCAAACTCCGCGCCGCACCCATCCTCACCTCGGCAGGTAAAACTGCCGTCAACAAGGTAGGATTCTATCACATGGCAGGACAAGAACTATCCATGATGTCATTGAATGCAGGTGCTGTGTCATTTACTCATATTGTCAAGGCATTGGAGCCATTCTTCTCGGCAATGGTGTCGGGATTTGTGTTTGGCAAAGTGGATGAATCCTGTGGTGTATGCGACATTGATTCCTGTGGTGGGTGGTGTAGCCTATGCTTGTTTGAAGGAACGTGCATTCAGTTGGTTGGCATTTTATACTGCCATGGGGAGTAATTTGGCGTTTGCATTACGGGCAGTCGTGTCCAAGAGTGCATTGGATGCTTCGGGTGGTGAACTTGGGGAGAATTTGAGTTCGGTGAATTTGTTTGGGATTGTGACGTGTTATGCGTTTATTCAGTCGATTCCGTTGTTTTTGATGGGTGAGGGTTTGAGTTTTATTCAGCTTTGGAAGGATGCGTTGCCGAATTCATCGACGTATGAATTGGTGAAGGGGTTGGTTATTTCGGGATTGTTCCATTATCTCAACAATGAAGTGATGTATTTGGCTCTTTCGAATGTTCATCCTGTTACATTGGCGGTTGGAAATACCATGAAGCGTGTATTCATTGTGGTGGCATCTGTGGTTGTATTCCGCACACCAATTACTGTGCAAGCGGCTATTGGAAGTGCTGTTGGTCTTGGAGGAGTTCTGTTGTACAGCTTGACTAAGCAGTACTATGAAGAGCTAGAGAAGAATCAGGCGGCATAATGATGTTACATTATGTGAGAAAGAAAGCGAGAGAAATAGTTTGCGATGAGCAAAGTGTATAATTATAGAGGAGGTTGGGTGAAATTCTTTCGTTAGTTTAATCAATGGCTGGTATTACTTGCTGCGCTACAACTGCGCGATGTTGGTTATCACATCACATACTAAATCATCTTACCCACCATATCTCTTTTCCACACAAATTTACTATACAATACAACTAGATTGGAAACCAATCTACTCATTAGCAGATGGGCAACTCATGGAACATCCTAAGGTGCTCATTCTCTCGGCAATGTCTCCGAATTCAACAATGCCTTTCTCAACTTGGGTAGTTTGTTCGCAGTCGTCTCTTTCATCTTTGGGGGCGGTAGCGGTAGTCTTCTCCTCTGCTGTGACCTCGGTTGCATCACAATCTGCGGTTGCATCACAATCTTCAGATTCAGATGAATTGGCGGAATGGCACTGAAGCAGCTTCAGCACCGCTGAGATCGGAAAACTCTTCCACCGTAGCCTCGAGCGTCCTCATCAACTTGGTCATTTTGGAACGAAGGAGGAGATTCTCCTTCTCTTTTTCCGCCGCTTTCTTCTCGGTCTTGGCGACACACTCCTTCCATCCCTTCTGATGTTCCTTCGCTGTTTGCATCACCTTTGTGTTCTTTTCCTTGAGAGCTGCCAGCTGTTGTTGGAGCTGATCATTCTCGTCTTGCATTTTCACGAGGGCTGCCTTATTCTCTTCTTGCATCTTCTTATTCTCTTCTTGCACCTTCTCGATCTCGGCAGCCTTGGCCTTTTCCAGATCCGCATACATCTGGTTCAGGCTTGAAATCTTCGAGTAGAGTCCATGGATTGTAACCTCTTTAAGCCTCACCTCTTCCTCAAGCCCAATGACTTGCATGTGTTTGGAACTTGTGTTCCTGGTAGCTTCTTTTTGAATCTGGCTCAAGATGTTGTCAACCTCGGCCGACGAAGAGTGTAAGTTGGTTGTTGTGAACGTAGTCTGCATCTTTTTTAGAACTTCCTCCGCCTTGGCAGCGGCTCTTGATTGGTCGGCCATTGTTACTACTATCTCTAGAGAGGGTTACTGAATGCAGATCGCTGGCAAGGAAAGTGTTGTAGAGAGCGAGTAGAGAGGTGTTATTGTGCGTGTGTTGAGGAAAGGTGGCCAACTGAGAACCTTTGAGGGTGATGTCTCCGATCGCCCAAATAAATATCCTTTCTTGTGCACGGGATTATTTTGAACATCACAAGAAAGATATTTCAAAACCAGCGAGATAGAGAGCGAATGGTGTCGGTATCCTATTTCAAGTGCCCTGTTGTAAGCAACAGAGGTACTTCTAACTTGTGGTTACTACTTTGTCATCTTAAATTGTGGTTACTTTATTTCCTGAGCTGATGTTATCATCTAATGTAATATAACCACAGTTCTTTTTTGTCCTTTTTACTCCTAAAATATTCTTTACAGACTCTTTACATCAAATACATATGTAGTTCCAGACATTCCCAGAACATTACTCAGCAGTAGAAAGAGGTAACGTAGCACCACATGCCATAACCTTAGCCAATTGTTTCATCGGGGTATCTGCATCTACCTCTGCATCTTGAGTTGGAGAGTCGTCTCTTTTCTCTGTTTGAAGGTGGCTAAGAGACTCTTTAATCATCTCCACATCAAGTACATGTGGAAATGCATCACAATCCTGATACATCATCTTGTGGGAGTCCGGAACTGCAGGCATATCCTGATTCAGCTTGGCGATATCGGTATCAAGCTCGCTCAGAGCCTTTGTCATTTTGGATCGAGCTTCAAGCTTGTTTAGCAAGGCTGCTAGTTTGGTATTGAGACGATCATTTTCTTCGAGTTTCGTAGAAAGCTTTGCATCAACAGCACTGATGGCTTCCTGTAGCACCTTTTGGTCGTACTCCGCTTTCTTTCGTAGGTGTTCCAGATCTCCCTTGAGCTGTTCCTCCACTACCTTGAGACTAGTAATTTTTGCATCTTTCTCTTCCTCAACTACCTTGAGACTAGCAATTTTTTCATCTTTCTCCTTTATCGTTGCTTCCAATTCCTTAATCTTTGCCTCTAATTCTTCAGGGCGGCTTACTTGTGCTTGCAACTCCATAATTTTGAAATCTTTCTCTTTGAGCTGCTGCTCGTATCCATGGACGATCTTTGCCTTGGCTCCTTTGAGAGTGTGAATCTTCTGTTCTAGCTCAAAGGTGGATTTGTCGGATTTCTGTGTGTAATCTTTCTTTCCTACCACAGTCACGGTGGAGATCGCAGTATTCTGCATCCTTTGTCGGAGCTCTGCCGCTTTAAGCTCTGCTCTTGAAAGTTCAGGCATGGTTAAGATGTTGGGCTGATGATACGCAAGTGACAGTGTTATGTAAGTATGCTTTAGCGCAGTGCGATCGATGTCGAAGTGAAGTGATATCGCCAAGGGAAAATGATGTCGCAACCGCAAGGGAATACTGCGAATCAGAATCAGCGAGTTGCCCTACGCGAAAATACTATTCACGCGAAAGCGTTGTAATATGAAATGTGCTGCCGACACTCCTTGCAACCTCCTTGCAACACACATGACGATGATAGACGTTCGAAGAGTTATCACTGAACTTACTGACTATCATCTCATCAAGAGCCATCGTAACAATGTCACCGTACAATGGGTTATCATCAAGCGGAAGCTTTGCCTCCTCTGCCAGGGGGGGCTATCGTGATAGCAAAGATGACGTAGTGTTCCAACTAACTGAACGCCTTCGGGAGCGTGAGGACGAACTCCAACAGGTCTGTCGCGAGAGGGATAGATTGGAAGATCAGCTGCAGTTACGCGGCAATCTTCCCGTCCATTTGGATGTGGCGTATGAAGAATTGCTAGCTCACTGCAAGGAAAGAGAGGAGGAACATAAAGCAGCGGCTGAGCTGCATCAGCGAGAAAAGGTCGCGCTGGAGAAGAAGTGTGAGGACTTGGAAGACAAGTTAGAGGAGCAAGACAAAGCGATTGATAGGTATGAACAAGAGATTGGTAGGCATGAACAAGAGATTGGTAGGTACCAACAAGAGATTGGAAGGTATGAAAAAGAGATTGATAGGTATGAACAAGAGATATCACACGAGAGAGATGAGGTGGAGAATGAAATTAGAAAGTGTCACCATCAGCTGGAGATAGCGGCTGACGATGTTGTTGAGAAGGAGCAAGATATCTTGTCACTTGAAAAGATGGTGAATCGTCTCAAGTCTGAAAACGAGCGCTTATTGGACAGAGAAGAAAAGCATAACGCTATAATTGCTCGGATAAGCGCGCAGGTAGAGGATATGAAAGAATTAGAGATGCTGAATATCCGGCTTGAGGAGAGATTGGAAGCCCGAGAAGAGCAGCTTCTTCAGAAGGAAGAAGATCTCAACAACTACATACAATTGCATGAAGATGAAATGAAGAACATGGAGCTGCGTCTACACAAAGTTATTGACCTGCAAAGCAAAGATTTGCAACAGAGAGATAGAGAGATCATCATGTTGAAGCGGGGTATTGAAAAGTATGAAGAAATATTAGACGAGGCAGACTACGTCACACGGGAACAAAGGCTTGGTCTGAAGGCAAGGGAGGAGCGTATCGGTGAGTTGTCCATGGCCATTGAAAGAAGCCAGAATTCAGGTTTATTATCCCGGTTTGATAAACTATGCACCTATGTAACTACATAGCAGGAACCTTTTGGAAATAGAGCTGTTGAGCAAATGTTATAGATAATGTCGCCTCTTAGAGGTCCACCAGACTACTTTAAAATTTCTGTTACATAACTATAATATAGCAGTGCTTTGTTTGGCTTACAACTCTTGTCTGTAACTCGATTCATTTGGAACAAACCCATGAGACATGAACCATTCTTCAGGTGCATAGTCAGCCAAGTTGTAATCCACCAGAATCTCCTCTCCATCATGGTAATCCTTTTCTATTCTCACTGTAAATGAGCCTTCCATATGTGATGTATCGACACTGACATCTTCCTTCGTCACCTCTTTGAAGCCTTTGTATTCTGGAGAGTGATTGAAACATGTCAACTAGAGGTACAAGCTTGATGACACCACCTCCATACTTGGGAGACGCAGCGGTTCCTCGGCTAGACACTATACAAAGAGACCACTCAATTGCCTTTTCTGCAGAATTTTGCCATTCACTTGGCCAATGCTCTTTTGCGAGGAAATCTCCATAGTCAGCTGCCATTCCGTTGGCCACTCGGGAAACGTATTGTTTTGATTCTCTGCGCGACAATTTTGTATTCTTCGTGTGTTATGCTGTTGATATCGCCGTACCAGCCACAACTAGGATGATCCGGCAGTGAATCAAGATAAGGGCTTCCATTCCTTTGAACCACTCCCCTTCAAATGCACCAGCAATAATAATAGTAGAGCCCCATCATCCAACGTCGATAGAGGAGCATACTCTAACACATCTTTCGGAATTAGAGGTTCTAATGTTTGCATTGCCAGATTCCTTGTAAGATGATACGATGGTGGAACACGTACCCAAACTTCTTCGTGAGTATCATCTTTTCCGATAGATGTTGTGGCTTGAGAAGAGATGATTCCTCGTGTGCAGCATGGTGATGGAGAAACTAATTGAATTGATGGATGAACGTACCCTCCCAATTCAGTTATTTTGAGTGTGAGTGCTTGCAATATATCATCATCCAATTTGGTTGCCTCCGCCTTGTGATAATGCTGTTGCATTGAAACTGAAGCAATTAGAAACAGACTGATAATGATGACATAGTGATGTTTGATGAATGGTGATGGCCTCATGTTGCTTGAATGGTTGATTGTTGATGGTTGAAACTCAATGCCTTGGACCAGAGGAACCCTTGGACTTGACCTCCATATCAAATAATCTGTTAGACTCTAATTGACTACACTTGAGAGAGTCACACAAGCCATGAGCATGAGGCAGAGGTGGCTAAATGAGGTGATTAAAGGCAAGTGAAAGTGCAAAGAGCAGAGCAAAGTCAAAGTGCGCAAGTTGGGCAAAAAATCGAAGTGAAAGCGGACCTCATACGCATATTCGCATCAAAACCCGTTTCCGACCCCTTTTTCTTTTGTGTCGTAAATGAAAATATGTATTCATTTTTGCTATTTTAGCAGTTCTCACGTCGTACCGCCCATCTCTTACTTTATAAACCTGTCTATGTAGCTGTTCCAACGTTGGTGTTTCCGTAACGGAAGAATAAGTCTTGATTAATTAGTTCTGTACCTGAGTACCGCCAGCGACGTACGCAGTCAGCCACCTGCTGCCTGCTGTAACTTCTTACTTACCTGGCTGGTCCTATCGACTTCTCTATTTACTCGTGCGAAAAGCAAGACGATTTCTATTCCATACTCAACTGAAAAGTTTGCGGCTAGCAACAAAGTAGATCACTACGACCTGCCATTACTCGGCAACTGCATTGTGTTGACCCTAACTCAAAGCGTCAATGTTATCATTTTGGTCATAGGAATCTCATTGATACCTTACTTTGTCCACTAACTCCCAAAATTGAAATCAAAGTGTCCTTTTGAAGCCCAGTTCGCACACACACTCAAAAAAGTTTGCTGCCAGCGCAACAACCCAAGGCAGTAGCCCTACAAACAATCAAAAACAGCCAGACATTTTTTCAGAATTTAGGTAATATCACAGCTGTTTGGCCCAACAAACTACAACAACAATAACAACAACAACAAAAAACCATGACACTCCAATCAGAAAAATCCAAACGAACCGGCCTCGGCATAATCGCCTCCCGCGAACGCAAAAAGGAATTCGACGCCGCCGTCAAGGAAGTTATGCGACAACGCAAGGCGGCACAACAAATTCAAAATGCCATTCGTCAACATAAACGTGGTGATAAGGTAGATGTCGAAAAAGCTATTCGACCGAATTTACAACGGTTGCATACAACGTATGTGAGTAGGCAGAATAGTACTACTACTACGCCGGCAGCAGAAAATAATACTAATGGAAATAATAATAATTATAATCGTCAGCAATCGGATAATGAGGGTACTACGCAACGACGAATGATGCGGAGGGCTACGGTGAGTACGGGGAGTGATTCGGATTTGGTCGAGTTGCAAAAGGCTCGGGCGGCTGCGTCTCGGAGGAAGAGTGCGGATGATGGGGCAAGTACCGCCTTTATGAAAAAGAATAATAATGTCACATGGACAAATGATACAAATAGTACTACTACTGCGGCGAATAACCGGAGGGTTGGAAGCGGGGGAAAAGCCCTGACAAAGGCTAAAACTCTACGACCCGGTGATTTCACAAAAAGTCTGACAGTGGGGGGAGGAGGAGCCAATATGACGAAGTCGAAAACTCGGCGCAGTACGGATGATCTTACCTCTCTTCTAGTTGGTAATAAAAAGTCAGAAGCAGCGGGAGGGACGATGAAACAATTCCCGACTAATGGCAACAAGCGCATAGGCGTATTAACTTGTTCCATGTCGGCTTCAGATGAAATACGAAGGGAAATAATGCAAGCAATGGCTCAAGATGAAAAAAAAGAGCAACAGGGCGGCGGGTTTAAGAGTTATGAACCAATTTCGGCGCAAAAGAGGGTTACGTCCAACCCATCTCTATCATCCCTTGCTGAGTCCGATGAACCGCCACAAGATTCGTCTTATACAAGGAATGATAGTTGGTCACTTTACCAAGACCCTCGAGCATCATCCAATAACAGTCCCGTCTCCCTCTGTGGAATACCCGGTATTCGATTGGAGGATTTGGTCCCCACACGTAACATGTCAACATCTCCCTCCGAAAACAGTAGTACTGAAAAACGAACACATTTGGACAATAATAGTGGAAATAGTCGGGGGCGTAGTGGTGGTGGTGGTGTTGGTGAAGATGGTGTTATTAATCAGTGGAAATCAAAAACTCTCATGATGTTCCCTCCCCAGATTGATTTTGAGATGGGAAACTCTACAAAAGCGTTCATCAACAACACTACTACTACGGGAGGAGGGCCGTCTACTCCACCTCCTCAAAGTAGTAATAGTGGTGTGCATGAAAAGTTACTAGGGCGGGGCAAAGATGCAAATATTGATTCACCATCGACAGAGGAGTATGAATATACTGATGATAAAGATTGCCCTCGGAAGAAATTTGTATCACTCTACTCTGCCGAGTCCAAATCGGGGGGTACCGGTAATACAAGCCGGGGGAGCATGTTCTCTTCCATGGGGTCGTCACTGAATGAGGGTAACGCCAATCCAACCATGGTCCCCTCCATTGCAGCAATTGAAGAAGAAGATAAACCCCGGCTACCGCCTAATAATAATCACAATAAAGGGGGGGTGGAGGGGGATGAACACAGCCTCCAATCCACGTCGAGTAGGTTCAGTCTAAAGTCCCTCCGAAGTCGAGCATCCCGACGAACGAGACATCTTGCTCATATCCGAAAGAGTATTCGGAATTCGTTAACGGGGAAGAGTGGTGGAATCCCTCTAGTGATTGGTGACGATGGCAATATTAGTGATGCCGTTAGTGATCACAGTGAACATGTCGATCCGGATAAGATTCGACGTCATTTCCTCGAGAGAAGAGAAAGTGCCAGCAGTATCACTAGTGCCTATAGCAATATCACTACCACGGATAATACCACCACCAGCAAGGATGAACGTACACCTCCTGGGTGGAGGTTCCGACTTCGGAAGGGAGGGTTACGGAATCAATCTATGAGTGCCCTTTCTCTGGGACGGAACAATGGACCGAGGAGGAAGAGTAGTTTGCTAGATGACGAGTCTTCTTCCGATGGTGGCGCTTCATTCACTGATTTCTATGACAATGAACTTCACTCGGGGTTGATGAAATCTTTATTAACAAAATCGACATCGGCGAAATCGCTGGGGCTGGCTCTGCCTACTGTTGACGAGGGAGAATATAGCGATAGACAACTGAATGAAGTGAAAGAGAAGAAAAAGAAGAAGAAGGGGGAGGTCACTCAGGATAGCGATGGTATTATACCCAAGGGTAATAATCTCGATACATCAGTAAGGTCGGATGATACTGCCGAATCATTTTATCGTCACCCCGCCCATGAACATCCATTGTTACACGTGCGTCCAAATCAACTGTTTCCACAAAGTCCAGGGTGGCGATGTGATTTGTGTATGACTGATACATTGGATTTGAATGAATGGGCATATGTATCGACTGGTTTGAATTATCTTCTGTGCGAGAGGTGTTTTTGTCAGAATGGCGTGGCAATTGCAAAATAAATTGGAATCTAACGAAAAGTAGTTACACACAATCAAATTAGCTCTATCTACATACACACTCTAGGCTCCAACAATTTTATTGCATTTCTTATGAAACTGCACAGCAAGCCGTATCGGAATATTCATGAATGGCATTTGGCCCACCTCCTAATATCATCATTTCTGGAGCAACTGCATCTGCAATAGCATTCCCAGCAACAACACCCGCAGCCGTGCCAGCAGCTACACTCAATCCAGTCCACAATTCATCCGTAAAGTTCACCCGATCATTCATTTCCATTTCAATATGATCTCCATCCCCAACAAACCGATAGGGAAGATCCAGGACAGTTCCACTATGACAGCAATCCATTAAGCATGTCATTGTTACATTCGCGGGCATTGGGTGGACTAAAATCTTGAGCAGGTCATCATCTCGAATTTGACCACTCTTTTTAAAGTCCAGCGGTATTAAGGTTTCATCGTAACCATCATCTTCATCACCATTGTCATCTGGCAGTCGACCCCCATGACCACTGTAGTGGCAAAATACGACATCACCCTCCTTGGTTTGTTTGACTAGCCGTTTGAATGCAGAAAGGATGGCTGATTTGGTAGGAGGCTTGTGCATACCATCATCCATTAAAATTGTGATATTTTCATTACGGAATCCCTGTACTTCCTGCAAATATTGAGAAACATTGTGAACATCATTGTGACAACCACTCAATTGACCCTTTTGTCCTTTGTAATTGATCCCAATCAACACTGCTCTTTGTTTATTGCAACTAGGATCAAACGATGGAGGAGTTATACCAAATGGATCATTCACATGTATCATACGAGAGGATGTCAATTGTGGAATCTGATCAAATCCTTTTTCGAGGAGAATCTCCCTCATTTCTCGGAGTGCATCCACCCAAGACATGTCCATACTATCATCACCACGATCATGTGCATCGTATAGGACTTGTAATAACGCCGCTGTACATGCTCCACCTGCTCGTCCATGTGGATTGGGTAATTCAAATTGGGAATGGATGTTACTAACGTCAGAGGAAGTTTGAACGTCGTGAGATCCAGAGATCATACGAACGTTGGCGGGGATTGCTTTTTTGGCCTGTGAGGCGAATTTTTGTTGCCGTTTTTTGGCATTGAATGATTCTGCTTGTGCTTTGTTTCCTCCTTTATTATTACTGGTGCTTTTGATGCTACTGCTACTACTACTTTTGACATTGTGAGGTGTACTACTGGATCTAGGATTAGATTTGCTTCTGGTACTTTTTGACGATGACTGAGGATGAGGTTTGCTCTTGGATGCAGAAGATGATGATTTTGATGACTTGCTCCGTCTCCTTTGTGGTTGTGTGTCATTGTTTTCATTGTTGCGGTTTTCATTGTTTCTCGGAGATGATCTTCTGGGCCTCGACTTGCTCCTACTAGTTCGAGACTTGTCCCTACTCGATGACTTTGACTTGTTGTTGCGAGTGGTAGTATCATCTCTAGGTCTGGATTTGCTCCTACTACTTCGACCAACGGCGTCATCGCGGCGGGATTTACTGGTAGAGTGAGACTTGACTGATCTTGCCTCTCCTCCTCCTCGCGTGGAGGATGATCGTTTCAATGTTACATCAGCCCTACTACTTTGACCGTTCTCGCTGTTGGACTGCCTTCTAGGTGGCGGCGGCGGAGGCTGCTTGCCTCTGCTTGATGATGGTCGCCTCTTCACTGACGACATTCTAGAGAAGCAGCGCGGCCCACCCAGCTTGTGTTGATTATTGGCTATGGAGGCTGTACTGTGTATATATTGTACCTACTGTCTATTCGCTCAGGCCAGCAACAGCCAACAGTCAAAGCCAACACTCCAACCATCACATCATTCTCATCACGTCATATATAATGGAGATACGATTGAGAAAGCGAGAAAACGACAGCCATATTCAAAGTTTAATTATTTTTTGGCATCCATTTTTCGAGAAAGCAACATAACTTCACTTGGAAAATCTCGCATCTTGCGTGCAAGAACAAAGAAGGCCAAAAATACCGACCTACCTCCACTTACGTGACCGCCTGATAGCAAAGTAGAGAAGCCTTTCGTTCGGCAGCGTGCAGCACTTATCGACACCAATCAAATGGAAATAGTCTGACGATAGATCAACATATGCTGGACGACACATCAACTGAGGTATTTTAAAAAAGTGAGATATCTAAAGCCATCAATCATGATGGGTCATCGGGGTCTTCAGACCGCTGAAGACAACATCTTCAATGGATCGTCCAGCGGCATCTTCAATTCGACAAATCCAGCAGATCAAACCATTGAGGAAACTAAGAGCATACCAAACGATCCGTTATCACTCATAGTATGCATCGTCATCCTTGCTCCATGCATCTTTTCATGCTTCTTTCAAATATCCTACAAGATAAAGAAACGTCGACAGGATCGTGTCGAACGAGAGATACTCGAAGTTACCACCAACCCTACATCCCGAAGGATGGTACTAGATGAGATTTTCAAAGGATCATCCAAGCTGGTGGAGTTCCCATCCAATAAGAGACGTGTACAGGTGAAGAAATATCGGAAGAAGACGGCGGAGGAGCGTCGCTTGGGTCGCTCTACGGATGAAGAAGAACACGAGTTATCGTCATCAGCTGGTGGTGATGATGATAGGCATTTTGACGAGGAGATGGGTTCAGTTCAAGGGCGCATGATCATTTGTATTTCAGACAAGAAGAAGAACTCGGAAGAACAGGCTACATCATCTGACGATGTTAGTGCGTCTAGCATCGATTCTTGTGAAAGCGGCAATTATTGTGACAACAACAACAAAAGCAAGGGTCCAAACTTGGTTGAAGAGGAAGAAGAGCCTTCTCCAGCAACAGTAGTATCTACAACAGTAGCTCTTGCAGACGAGACATCAGATGATAGTCCGAGAAGAAGTCCCAAACGAATTAGTCCAAACAGTCCTCGAGAACAACTTCATGCGGAAGAACCACTATCCATTTTGACAAAACTATCCATCCCAGATGTCGATGAAGAAAGCACTTGGAATGCATCAGCCTTGAGTCCAAAGCTTACCCCAAACCCACATGATGAATTTGATGATGAGAAGATTGGAAGCATTTTCCGTACCTTTTCGAATGAGCTCCCTATGGCACCGACTTTATGTCAAGAAATATCAGCAAGCAAAACTTCTTCTGGGTTTATCATACCAGTCATTTCTGATGATGAAGACGATGATGATGATGATGATGCAAGTATTGAAGAGGAAGAGGAAGTCTTTTCCCGCTCTTCAATTTTCAGAAGTGAGGTCCAAGGTGTAGTAGCAAAGATTGAGCCATCTTCGTCAACGTTGACGGAAGTGACTTCCAATGTTGTTGATCCTGGCGTAAATGATGTGGATGTTGTTCTTTCTTCTTCGGAGAGATGTCGCAAAGAAAGTATTGACTTGAGTCTTGGCAGTGATGCCGACAGCAGACTGCTGAAGAACGCAGTTCCTCTCACAAATGTCGATAGTGTCCTAACTGATGCAAGTAGCAAGGCTGAAACAAGTAGCCATTTCAGTTACTTCAGTTATGAAGACGAAACAGTTGCAAGCGATCAAGCAGAGGAGTGTGCAATTTGCATCTGTCCCTATGATGTGGGTGACATTCGGATATTTTCGAAGAAATGCCCTCACTCCTTTCACAAAGATTGTCTTTTCGAGTGGTTAGTAAAGAACCATCACGAATGTCCCTGTTGCAGAAGTGAAATGGTTTCAAAGTCTGAAGTCAAGGAGACATCTGCTTCTCTCGTTGGAACAGAACGTTTGGCTCAAGCGTTGGCTTCTACCATGGTGGAAGCGCCACCGCTTCGTTTCCCCCAAGCGCGTATAGCACGTCAGATGATTGAGAGGGCGCGTCAGAGGCGACGACGATCCACGCAGGATGAAACCAACGATGAATCTTCCGCAAGGCAAAACACTGTCAACTCGCATTGGATATGGAATTCCAGGTTTGAACCTACGAACCTGTCGTCGGTAAATGAAGCTTTCCCTCAGCCTGCTGGACTTAGCCAGTCATCAACAACGACAACTAGAAATCAGGTGATACCACCACCTCCTCCGCTCCAAGCAAGATCATTTGATGCAGTCATGGAGTCTCAGCCGGCGGGAGTTTCGGTTTCACGATCGTTTGATGCAATCACCGATCCGCAACAAACCCAGGTTCAAGATTCATCAAGGAGCGTAGCTTCAAATCCCAGAAACTTTCACAACCACTGGGCAAATTGGAATAGAAGCCCACGTGGCAGGTTGCGTCAGAGTGGAAGTGGTAACTCTCCTAATCCCGAGTCTCTTTCTGTCATTGTTCTCCCAGCGATTTGATAGCAAGAGCCGTTTAGAGTCAGGTAAAATATCTACTTGTACGAATGAAACTAAGTGAAGCGTATAAAAACTGTTAGTTAGTTATCTGATTACAATAAGCGTAGGATAACGAATGCGCGAGCTATTGCTCTTCATCAAAAAAATTCTTCAAACACAAGGGAAAATGAATGTATTTCTCTCAAGACTCGATCACATAATATGGCTTGAGAGCACTGTAAACATAGATATCAGAGACGGTGCATCAGCATTAAAGTTTGGCCTCAGGTGATGAAGGAGACTTCCTCGAAGGTAGTAATAGCACTTGGTTGCCATTCCCCTGCTTGTTTTGAGAAGAAGGCTGAGGAGGAGGCACTCCTGTGCGAGGTTGCTCATTATTATTAATGAGCGACGTATCGACTTGAGAAGGTCTATTGATGGGCATGTTTCCCTGAGGCATCTCAGGTTGATGTGGTCTATTAAGAAGCTGCTCGTTGATTGATCGCACATTGGAATGTTGTTGTGGCATATTATTATGTTGCATCATCATGTACAATAGCTGCGGATCAAAGGTCGATCCAGGTGCAGAAGGCATGCCAGCGTTCGCAACCGATGAGGAGGAGGAGGAAAGCGAGCCATTGGACATGGCAGCCCGTTCTCTCGGAAAACCCATTAGATTGTTATGCATGGCGGTAGCTGGTGGTGAGGCCATTGTGTTCATAGGTAGGCTACCAAACATATTGCTCATGTTGCCGTATCCAATACGCGATCCCATCATTGCTTGGCCATACACTTGCTGCTGGAGCAGCATTTGCTGAAAAGAAATATTCGACGTAGCATTTGACTGTTGCGGTTGCTGCTGTTGTTGCTGCTGCTGCTGTTGAACGTACTGATGCTTGATCAAATACTCTCGAGATGGCTTCCTTGACCTCTTCCTACTCCTCACCTCAACCTCGGGCAGTTCATCAAACGTCAAATCGCAAGCTCTCTTGCCAAACATTTTTTGAACGGGACAGATAGCAGCCGCCAATTTCGCAATGGATACAATTTCCTTGCGTACCTTGGCCACAAGATCTGCTTCAGAAATAATACCAATATCCTTGCCGTCGTTTTGGTCTTGCGAGGACGCCATGAGGAGACGAGAGGCAAGTTCCTCAGAGCGCTTCGCTCGATAGTTCGAAGGGCAGGTGAAATTCATCCTTTCCGGAGACTCGACTTCCATCATAGCATCGTCGGGGTAGGACAGCCAATTGAAGACAAAGTTGGCTTCATCAGATTCAAATGGGTCAGATTTTCCATCATTGTTTAAGGTGGGTGCAGATACCTGCTTTTGATCCAACTTAAGACCGAACAAACGGTAGGCCGCGTCATATGCAAACGCCGCATCAGTAGCCAAATCGAAGAGTCCTATGTTGTACCTGAAAGTGATGAAAGATAAGAAAAATTGAGATGTTTGGTACATAATTGTGATGGGCTCACTGTCGCCGCCCCTCGTGAGTGTACCCTCCGTACGTGATATGCTTAAAACTTACTCCTTGTTCATTTTGTATATGCGGGCCTGGAACTTTCCTCTGCTTTTTCGGTGGGTAACTCCCACATAATTCTGTTTGAATTCGTCTGAAGGAGATAGACCTTCGCTCTTGCTGCGAAATGAGCCGGGGAAGGAGAAGAAAAGATGGATGGTTAGAGAGTTAGCATTGGTGGGAATAGGTGGCGATTAAGCTTCTTTGAGTACCTCGTAGAGTAAGTGAAGTGCATTATCGATCAAACAGATCACCCAGTGGAAAGGTATCAAACCGAACGGGGCCTAAAACAACGGTCCCGGCTCCTGTTTAAATTTCTCACCTGTCAACCGTTCCTCCTTGGCTGAGGCTTGGCTTCTGCTCGTTCGGGGGGGGCAATTGCGAGTTCATCCCCTCTCAGTCTTCTTCCAAATGCTCGGGGCACTGAATGATCACAAGGAGTATGAATATCTGAAACAATTATCTTTTTATTGTTAGGTAAGTATGTGCATGTTCCCATGATGCGACTGTGATATGAAATGTCGATTTTTCGCAAGCGAACCGACCACCAACGCGGCTCCCAAATTCAACGACCTGCCTCAACAGAGTATCACGCGCTCTAATAATTCGAACTATCATGCTATCTAGTGATGCGACTAGAGAAAGAAAGGCCTGTTTCCACAGTGAATTGTAAGGAGCTCTACGGTGTTCTAAACATAAAACACGTCCGTTATAACGGTACTCACAACTGCATAGAGCAAACTTGCAAAGTTGCGGTACTGGTGTGGAATGCTCTCCTCCTAAAGAAGAGGAGATCGAATAGGGCGTTTGCATTCCCGTTCCCAATTGATACTCCTTATGGTAGGTGTTGTCTCTCCATTCCGTGTCCACAGGTTAACTCTTACTCAGACGGTTTTCGATCTCGAGGAAAGGCCCAACGATAGTACGCGCTACGATAACGAGCGCAATCGTCGAAAGCCGATTAAATAATACACTCTACAATACTAATTCTAAGTAGGTACCATACTCCCTTTTACAATACTAATTCTAAGTACTAAACCCTTTCCTTCCGAGAGGGATAGCAAAAAAATACGCCAGCGATCACCATGGCGCACCTCGACCCCGTAAGCGCCGGACATCAACAACACTACCTGCACCACTGTTGCACTAGATTACTCTAAATCATTGCGACTGCAACATTATTCGACTGGTTGAAAAATGGCACATTTTGGTGGAAAATGAGGAGCCCTACATCAGTCACCCACACCATTATATGAAGTGATATGCGCCCATTTGGTCCACAGGACGGGAGCCCTCTCGCCACACAACACCAATAGCCGTCTATTGTGAGCGTTTCACAATGGTTTTAGAGTATCATATGACTACCACCTACATCTTTCCAACCGGGTGCATCAAAGCAACAGCGGATGATTCGACTTACTACTCAATTAATACATGTATTTGACATGTAATGAATAAAATTGACAATAATAATCGATTATCATAATATATAGAAAGAGTTTGTAACTCGAAGTGGCTATTAAGTTACCGAAAGAAGTTCAACATGAGTATATTATAATGTTGCTCGGCATGTGCGGATTTTATGCCCACGACGGAAAGAGCCGCATACGATCAAAACGACGTCGAATCGGATGCCGCCACTTACATAATCGAAATCAGCATGAAAATCTGGGTTAGGCAGTGCGTTGTTTATGTTGATATTGTGGTTGCTGGTCCAATAATACCATGGTTTGTTGTCACACTCATCATGGACGAGGAGATGTTTTTTGTTAGTGTGTGATGCGTGATGTTTTTTGCAAAAAAAAATGCCAATCCTGGGACACACTGCTCCTCCATCCAAGATGTTGGCTTTTTAGTTAGGAAATGCAATTTCTTGCCGACAGTGGCAAATAGCGGATTGAAGATCTCTATTTTGGCACTGCGGTGAGTGCGATCTGAGAAACAGCTGTGGAGGCAGTATATGAAGTATCAATACTGACGACGCAGCACAAATGTTAGTTAGTCATAATAATTTCGTCCCTCTAGAGAGGGCTTATCAGACGTACTTTAAAATTTCATTCAGGCACTGCGGCGTGCATGTGTTACAGACACAGTAGCGAATATGTACATACTTAAAGAAGTGATACAAAGTTCAAGCGCATAAGTAAGTAGAAAGATACATACTTAGGTAGTTCGAGAGCTAGCGATAGCAGAGACAAAGAAACAGAAAACGGCAATTTGTTCGTTCTCAGCCGTTAGGGGCCAACCTGCCCTTTAAGGGTAATAAAAATGCTCCTCTTTTCGAGCTGGGGGTTTGAATCCGTAAAGATCTAAGGAAAATAAGAAATATTTGTCAGCCCCACCCCTAGAAAAAATTAGGTATCCCTAAAGTAGTCCCTTCTTCCAATTCGCCAGTCACATACTTTTCACTCCACCATGATTCAAAACCTTGCTTCTTGCTTAGCTAGAGGAGTAAATCTCTACGGATTTGAACTCCTCTCACTCTCAGCTTTCCAACACTATATGTTGACCATTTTATGAGGTCAAGTACTTGCTGAGAACAAACATGCTGGATTGACCATACACTTAGCCTTGTGCTTGTTTTCTTGCTTTTCCATCGATATTGTTCGAGTTACTCGCCAGCCTTGATAATTCTAGCTCATCTCTACATCGCAGCATTTTGTTACAGGGTCTTGGTCTGCCATGACATTCTCTACCAAGCATTAATGATCCACTACTGCTAACTGCATACTTAGTCCAGCAGAGGTGAATGCATCCTGAAACCCATTTGAGCATTATATGTAGCATGTAGCTGTCTTAAATCGACCAACTGGGACCAGCCCGAGCCCCTCCAGGTTTAAATTCTTCTTTCTCTACTGACATTTAGACTCTAGAGAGTACGTAGTGACTAAAATAATCTATCTACAGTGAGGTCGCGATTGTTGCATGGTTTCTGAGTTGCATGGTCGCAGTTGCTGCATTACTCGGAAGGCTGTCATGGTCCTGTCCGTCGTCCGTTATTTACTAGTAATACTGCGTAATAGGAGTAGTACTTTTCAAAGAGACAGGGCGCAGTTGCTGCATTGTAAGCTGGCCCTGTTGGGTACCATGCAACAATCGCGACCTCACTGTATTTGTATCTAAGTATCTACTTACTTATCTAACTCCTGAGGTAGATTTTTTGTGTACGTAGGAACTGTCCAAGAAGCGGTACCAAAGTGGCGCCAACGACCATCGAGAACATCGTCACCATGGGATTTCCGCCCGATCGTACTTTACTAGAGGCATGGTGCTATCATATAAAAGATATAATGCTCGGGGTGTTTATATGGATGTATATGAATGTATGAAGCGACTTGATATGTACCGAGTTTTTCATTTGATGTAAAATAGAAGCCAATCAGTGCACATGGATGTATATCCTCATCTCCTCTGTGAGCAATGAACGATGGTGATAACAAATATTTCAGCACTATGTATCGACACCAAGAAGTTCCCTAACCCTAAGCATAATAATTATTTTTGAGGCCCACAGATCCCTGTCATTCAACACAAACACTTGTGTTTGAACACCTATCTCCTACAAGAGAATACACTTTGTGCATTCCAACGATGTCAGCAGTGACCATATGCAGCTTTATCCGCCAGTTACAGCTAGTCGTAGGGAGCCCATTTTCACCATGGTTTTGTCGTTTTAGATGCCATTTTTGGCGCGAATCAGTAGTTTGTCTGTGTACGTAGGAATTAATATTCAATACCGGTTGTCGTCGCTTGCAAACATCTACTCCCTCTGTCCCACAAAAAATGAGCTTTTTGATTTAAAATAGTTAAAATTTGGTCAATTTTCGTCCAAAAAATTGCTATTGCACATCGTTGGAAAGCTTATTTCACGCCGGTTACAATTATATGGAGGTTGGAGGTTGTCAAGCAAGTATTTTTTATCATATTGTGACAAAAGGCGTTAAAATATCCTTAAAATCTAACCCTAATGTGAAACTGAAGAGGCCTCTCGGACACTTGTGTAGGACCTGACGTAGGAATAAGTACGCCAAAGAGCTAGTTTTTTTGTGGGACTACGATTAACTTCAAATAGCTCATTTTTTTTGGGACAGAGGGAGTAATTTTTTATGACTGGCGATCACTCAGCGATGCATAAAATTCATTCAAGACAGTTTTTAAAGTATATAGGAGTGCAATAATATTAATTTTGGGCTTCGCTACGCCACGCTACTAATTCCGACGCATGGCGTAGCGAAAAGAATTTTTTGAAAACTCCTTCTGCTTCTGGAATCTGGAAGCTACTTACTGTAAGTTGTCTTGAACTTTTTTGCATGGGTTTTGAGAGCAAACGTACATTACGTACTTATAAGAAGGACACACCTTGAACTTGACTTTCAGGTTACCCTTAAAATGCGGTGAAGACATAAAAATGTCCGAATGAACTGAATAACTTCAAGGGGAACTGTCGCGGATCATTTCTCCGATAGGCGCGTGCACTTTCAGGTCACAACACCGTGCTAGCAAAACTGCTTATGCAGTCAATAATATTTTCTTGACATTGAAGCAAAACTGCCAAGAATCCACCTTTCATTGCGTGCTCACAACACCAGACGGCGCGCGTGATATATCTACCTAGACCCTGGAAAGCATCAACATAGGACACACAATTGAACAAACAGTTACACAAAGTCTAGGTACCTTAAAGCGGCCTAATTTTATTACTCTCTGGTACCTGTGTACTTATGATTTTACACCTTTGTATACCTAAGGCCCTATTTTATCCTAGCTCCTATGTGCGTTATTTTTACCTCAAGTTAGCTACCGTACCCTTACACAAGCTACCGTACGGTACGTCAAAAAACCATCACGACCATGGCATCCGACAGCGTAGACGCCGTCGCCTATATCTCAGCTAATGCCAAGTCCCTAATTAAGTTTGATAGATTAAATCGCTTCCATTAATATGTAATGACAAGATTATTTGGTCAGAGCATTAATAATTACGACGAGACAGCAAAACTATTCATTTTAAAAATTCAGGATATTTCAGTTTCAGCGAATCTTTTCACCATAGGTACACTCCCCTCAATGGTCTTTTAAACAATTCTATGGTCCGAACCAAGTATGCAGACCTCTCCTACAACATCATCGCTAACTCCCTCTGTCTTGGTTTCACTCGAATCGGACAAGAACTCGTCCAGAACGAGCAGATAGAAAATTCAGCACATCTTTAGGTTCAGACTCGTATCTTACGGTACAGACTAGTTTTAGACTGGTTTTTACACCTTTCGTATAAGGCCCTAGGCTACTAAATAATAAGCTAGAGTGAAGAGACTCCTCTAAGAAGCCTAAAGAAAGTTGTCTGACGTGACTACTGCTCAGAGAGAGAATTCGCGTTCGAGAGCTGTATGTATTGTAAAAAATAAATAAGTGATTAGTTTAGGATGGTATTCAGGAGCTGTTTACTGGGCAAGCTGGATCTGAACTTGCCCATTTTAGGTAATAAGAGGAGTGCAGTCTAGGTATCTCTAGTTCAGTGGCAAGTCCGCACTCCTCTTGTCACCTGTGCTAGGTGATGGTATGTTCCTCCTCCCTCCTACTCTCAACTGCCTCTCGACAGGTGAGAGTGAGAGTCCTCACTTGTATCTTGTATTATTAAAGTCCTTCACGACCGTCTATGAATGTCCTTCACGGTTCATGTACTCTTAGACATACCATTTATCATCGTAACAACAATCAAGAATGAAGCCTAAAATACCCAAAAGCAAACGGATGAATCTTCCCCCTGCTTCCGTCACTGCCGACGCCAACAACAAAAATGGCAGTAGTGTTGAGAATCAGTTCTCACTGAAGCTAAACGGTGCAGATAGCAACACCATCAGAGATGATGACTCCAGCCGCTACATCGGTGTGACTTATCGTACTCGACGCAAGAAGTACCAAGCTCGCATGTATCGGGGTAGTCATGAATACAATTTGGGTTTGTTTGATTTGGCTGCTGATGCAGCGTTAGCGTATGATGCAGCTCACAGAATCGCTGGGGGGAGAGGGTCCTCTACTTCATCAACACCCCCATTGAAGGCAAGCGAGGGGGGGGGGACAAGAGTTAGTCGCGGGGGCTCTTCATCCTCGATGATTGCTGATGCAGAAGAAATTAAATATGCTTTGGATTGGATCGACTGTGTGGATGACATGGAGAGACCTCCAGGCTTGCCGGAAGACGATCCTATGCATTTGAACTTCCTTCACCCTTCTGATTTCAGGCAAGCCAGAGAGAAGGAAAAATTGGCTAGGCTCAAAAACAATAATAGTGACGATGAAGTAGTATTCCCGTCAGAAAGTGATCTCAAATTGCGTATGAAGCAGGAGATACTGAATATTGCAAAAGCATATGTGTCTCAACATCAACAGGCCAAGACCGTGGGTCCTCCAGACGAGGGAAGCGATATAACATGTAGTAACGACGACGAAGAAGAAGAATTGAATCAACCGGGCGATGGTAACTCTAACGAAGTGGCACGCAAAGAGAGCAATCGCCCGGCAAAGAAAAGAAAGTTGCATCATAAGAGCTTGAGCGCTGGACATGAAGATTGTCATGAGGAAGCCCAAACTTTATTGTCACTTAACAAGAGAACCACGAAGGAATCGAAACAAAAAGCACGGGCACAAAAGCTTTTGGAATTCATGACTGGTGGTGAAGCAGCAGTCGATAGCAAAAATGGACAAGTCTCCAAACCGACCCAATCAGATGGCGCAAAAGAGAATCCTGGCAGCGACGATAGAAAGGAGTCCCCTTCCAGTGCCGAGGCGATCCAGCAACAATTGCAACAGAGCCTAACACGGCAGCAGGCGCTAACAATTGATAGTTTCCACGGCTCTTTCAATCAAAGAGCACTGATGGATAGTCTCCTAAGTCAGTATTCCCTGGAGCAATTACTTCGCTTTGCCCGTGAACGCCCCGACCTTGTCAACGAAGAGATAATCCAAGAGTTTGTACGGGCCCAGAGAACAGATATGTCACAGCAATTAGGTCAAAATGATAATCAGAGAGATTTATTGTATACGCAACTCCAGGCCGCAATGATGACTGGTGGACATTTCAATCCAACCCAACTTCCCATGGGTATGCAGGAGATGGCAGCAGTGGCAGAGTCAAAACAGAGTCGAGGCAATAATGCGAGTGGAGAAAATGCCAAGCAAATTAATCAAGGCGGCGCAGATGATGGTCCATCAGGCTCTCAGATTGGACAATCAAAATTTATGTCCTCTGTAGATGAATCTCCTTATATGAAAGTTCTAGAAGAATACAAAAAGCAAGGGGTGGGTAATCAAGATCAGGCCACACTGCAAAAGAAGATAGCGAATGAAGCCAAGAGGGCTGCCCTAGCTCAAAAACTATCGATTCATCTCTCTTCTAATGAAGCCGACGCACCCACCTCAACAGCAGAAAGGTCCAAAATCGATGAAAAGAAGAAGTCAAGTGGCGAACCTCCGTCCGTCAGCGATTCAACAGAAAGGGCTACTGCAGCTCCTCCGGACAAAAAAGGAGGTGACAAAGAAATCAAGGACAAGAAGACATCGCCACCACCAAGTTCGAAAAAGAATGGTGTTGGAGGAAGTGACTCTTCACGTGTAGCTGACTCTCGTAATATAGGTGCGGATGCTTCCAGTAAAGTGAAACCAAAGGGGCAACCACATGCAATCCCTCCTCAGACTCCTCAGTCGGTCGCTGGTTCTGTGCCAGCTGCTGGTTTGCAGCAAGGCCTTGCTTCATTACAAGCAATGGATCCTTTTCAACAAGCTATTCTCCAACATGCCATGGTGAACGCGAATACGCCACAACAACACCAATTGTCCCAGTCTTACGGAGGTGGAACTGCTTCAGAAATGCCCGGAAATGCGTTTAGACTTCAACAATTGATGAGCGAAGAATATAGGTTGCAGCAATTGAGACAAACTCTCCAAACTCAGGCATTGCTCCCATATCTGAATATGGGAGGATTTGGAGTCTCATTACCAAATAATATGCTCAACCAATTGGCAGCTAACAATGCATTCGCTGGTGCTGGTGGGCTTGCGAATAGTCTCATGCAGCAGCAAAGTATGAATAATAACAATCAAGAGTTGCTGCTTCAGCAAGCATTAGCTCTTCAATCTAACCAGAATGCGCTGATGGGAGGTGCTCTACAATTGCCTGTGGCAAACAATGAGCAAATGCGTATGGCAGCACAACGGCAAGGCATAGATGCAGGAACTTTGGCTCAGCTTCTCATGATTCGGGGGGAAACATCCCAACCCCCATCATCATCTTCCAAGAAGGATTAGTAAAAAGTATTGAGAATAGTAACTTACGCAGTTTAATTTGTTACACATATACCTGCCCGCCATACAGAAGGCTGTTAATACACGTAATAACGAGTCCTCCTTCTATCCGTCCCACTACAACCCTTCTCTTCCGCCAACTCCTTGCAAGGGAGAAGGCTATACGAAAGAGAGAAAAGAGGGGGGAAGGGAAGCAAGAAGTTTTCCTGCGGAAAACCGGCGTCGCGCCTTGGTCCTCCTGTGTGGTCTAAGAAGAATTTGAGTGGACGAATGGTACTTTTCCCTACTGATTCCGACGTATGTAGATGTTCCCAAAATTTTGATTGCAACATTTTTGCAAGAGTCATTACTGCCTGCAAACAAACTCGAACGAACACTGAAAGTGGCAATCAATAAGTAAACAACTTACCGCAACAAGAATAATACAACAGAAATTTGCGGTAAGGTATATCTCGATATTTTCAATAGCTTGGAATTGTAGCAAGACATAAACCATCCTTAGCATGTATGGTTTTTCAAAACGATGGTTCTGCCTCACAGCCATCCTCTCAAGGGCTGCCGCTCAAAATGATGGTATCATCCGAGAGATCACAACTACCACAGCAGGTGGATGGATTCAGGATGGAGTCATGTTTGACGTTGAAGTTAGTACAGGCGCAGTAGTTTCTGAGGGCATGCCTGATGGAATTACTATCATGGGTATGAACATTCTCACGCAAAAGGTAGACACGGTTTGTGTAGAAATCTTTTCAAAATCTGGTTCGCATGTAGGTTTTGAAAGAGATCCTTCAGCTTGGACGTTTCTAGGTTCTGTATCTGTGATGGGACAAGGCAAAGACACTCTTACACCTATACCAGTTGGATCCTTTGTGTTTGGTGATGAGACCTTTGTACCCGCTGGCGAAAAAAGAAGCTTTTATGTGACTACTCAAGACCAGGCGATGCGGTACACAGCATACCCTGATGGACCTCACACAACAGGCTCGTTGTTCACTAGTCAGACTGTGCCAGTAGGTATCACCTCAGCTGAACGATCTGTAGAGCCTGCGATGAATGTTAACATCTACACTGGTGTTGCGAACGATTACCCATTCGGTGCTAAGTGGAAAGATCGAATGTTCAATGGAAATCTCCTCTATACTCTCGGACGCGACACCTCAAATGTTCCCATCGATCTAGCAGCTGCCAAGGTTGCCAGTCGAGGAAAGTTAGCTTGTGATAAAACTGCCGCTCCAACGGCTGCACCTACATTGAGTAAAGCACCGACTGAAACTCCATCAGCAACACCTACTTTGAGTAAAGCACCGACTGAAACTCCTACGACGCAGGCCTCTACGCTCAAAGCTCTCGCCACGATTTTGGCTGGGGGATTCCTTCAAGCTGGAAACATGTTTGATGTGTCTGTTCCAAGTGTGGAAGAAGGAGGTCCAAAAGGAGGTGTTACTGTGCTTGCCTTGGAGATGTCGACCTTCTCAACTGATGACATTTGTGTTGAAGTGTATTCCAAAGAAGGTACTCATGTTGGATCGGAAGAAAATGCATCTGTTTGGACCATGCTAGGAGCAACAACCACAACTGGTCAAGGTGCGGATGAAGCCACTCGGATTCCTCTTGGATCATTGGATCCTGTGCATATCGCCCCTGGAGAAAGGCGTGCTTTCTACGTCGTAATGCAAGACGAAAAGATGCGATACACCAAGCCCGCAAAAGGCGAAGTGACAGGAGATGTATTCGTTAGCAACGATGACATTCAAATCCATGTAGGATCGGTCAATGCGTTTGATTTTGGAGGGTATCAATCGGATCGCATTTGGAATGGTGCTGTTATCTATTCTCTTGGGTTGCAGGAGGATGGAAAGTATAGTAAACTCACGGCGAACGATCGACCAAGGTCCTGCATAGCTCCTGCTGCGGAAGAAACACCAACAGATATTGACGTTGGTGATGTCGCTGACACTAATGCTGGTGCTGACACGGATGTTGATGCTGACACCGACACCGACGCTACTACCAATGTTGACGCTGGTACTGGTACTATGGATGCTGGTACCACGGATACTGATACTACGGATGCTGATACTACGGATGCTGGTACCACGGATGCTGATACCACGGATGCTGATACCACGGATGCTGATTCTACTACCGATGTTGCCGGTACTGGTGCTGATTCTGCTACCGATGTCGACAATGATATTGATTCACCTGATGCTACACCTGCCGATCCTGGCACTGGTGAATTTCTGTCAGGAAATTGTGGTGCAGCTGATGCTGATGCTACCACCGCAGGAGCCTCCAAGGATGTCGAAGTGAATTACAAGTACGCCATTATTACAGATGCTGTAACAAGTGCTGACGGTGTGGTTTCAAGGATGGAAGAAGAAATTCATGATGTAATGATGATTGATAAATGTGATGGTGGTGAAAGGAAACTGCGAAGTCTACAAGAGGCTGAGACCATAACCTTCATTGGGTTCAATTCTGCGCCGAAAGATATCGTGACTAGTGAAAGTTGCCCCGATACCGTCACTGTTCCAGAAGGAGGCGTGTGCAGTGTAGTTCAGGGAGGAGTTACTGCAGTTGTCCCGGATGATACGAACGAGACTGTTGTGAACATTTTTTTGTCAAAAGACCTCCAACAAGTCCTTTCGAATGACGCCATTGCCACCGATGTCGGTGCTTTTGGTGTTGCTTACATTCCTAGCGATGAGCAAGGAGGAACTGAAGACCAAGTATCAGGTGCTGAGGAGGAAGGTTCGAAAGGAGGAGATACTGTTGTGGCAGGAGCGCAAGGAACGAAGAGCACTGAAGCAGAGGGTAACCCCCCTTTGAGCACAACTCAAATTATCATCATTGCTTCAGTTTGTGGAGGTGTCCTTCTTGTGGTTCTCCTTGGTATGGTCCTTGTTCGAAGGAAAAGGAGTGAAAGGGCAGATGAGAAGGGTTTGTTCAATGAATTCCCTTCCGAACACGGTTACGGTGACATTCAAAACCTTGCATTCCGTAAAAGTGACGATCCCCTGGACGACGTTCCGACGCACAGCAATTCTTGGGGTTCTTCGGGTGGAGGTGCACAGTTTGCTTGGCACGATTCTGCTAGAGTACAAGATGTGCCCAACAATAGATCAAAGTATTCTTCGAGTTCGTTGTTTCCTCCTCCGAACTCGGGAAACTCCAGCAGCTCTAGATCGAGAAGCAAGAAGAACGTTGAGTTCGTCAGAGCTGGACGTAGTTTTGAGTCGACTAGATCGGATCAACCTGACGATACCGTGGACCTGTAAGGTATGGTTGAATGTAGCTAGCTGTGTGTGCGATAGATTAAGAAGTATCGCGTGTGTCTGTTTTGTTTTTGATAAAGTTGCCCAGAGAGTGCATAAAATAAGTAAAGAAAAATAAATTCCATTGCTATAATTAATACGGACTCTGAGACAACCCACAGCTATCATTATCTACTTGTCTCAGCCGTTTGCCCCTTGTAACGACACATATCTACATCACCAATTACATAATCCCAATAATATATCAACGCCTTCATTCGAGTAACTTGTTGAGAGTATCTTACTGTCGCTCAGACGTTGTTGCAAAAACACATAAAATAGCGCAGGTAGATGGAATAAGCTTTCGTAAATTTTCTCCACCAACCGGATAAGACTGACATACCACACACGCACAATGTTGTAATTGCTTTTTTGCTTTTTTACTCCTCTGATGCTTTGTAGTCGAATAAGTGAGCAACAATAATAGTAGTGTCATCAATCACCTGTTCCTCTTGCATCCACCTAGCATTTGCCTCCTTTACCAAACAATCAACCGCCTCAGCGGGACCAGGGGTGGGGAAAAGAAGTTCTATGGTCTCGTCATTGTCAACAAACTCCCACAACCCATCGGTAGCAACTACTATCACTCTGTCAGAAGAAGGATCTAACTCTTTCTCGGTGAATTCGGGATCTGAAATCACTCCTGCAGTATGTGCAACTGCGTCTCCAAGCGACCTAATTAGGTTGATGATGAGAGATAGAGTGAGATGAAATGGAACGAATATCGAAGTGATCAAAATTCAATGAGTAAGGGGGGGGTTGTCAACTACTTACCGTGACATGGCAAGTCCAGGGACATCCATATGCCCAAGCCACACACGCGGGGGACCATCAATACCATCATCATATTCTACCGCAAAGACCCTCCCCCCTGCTGCAAGAATACGCTCCTTTTCTCCGGGAGAATCAGGCTTATGATCATGCGTGAATTCCTCCGCCACCAACTTTCCATTCTTCTCCAAACCCAAAAGTACACGAGAATCACCAATATTCACCCCAATCAACTTATTCCCACGAATAATGGCCATCGACAAGGTTGTTCCACTGAATTCCGTATCAATACGGAAGTTACGAATCACCTGGTGCTCCACCTTGGCAATTGCATCTGCCGCCGCCCGCTTAATGTCCGTGCCCCAGCTGGGGTGGGACATCATCTCCATCGCCAACTGATCACGAAATTGAGCTGAGACTCCATCGCCATGTTCGCCGTGTCCGTCCAAAACGCAGAGGATGAGAGTGTTGGTAGCGGGATCGTCAGCCATGATGAGGGCGTCTTGATTCTTTTTGCGGGGATTGTATGGAGCGTGCCCTTTCTTTGATACGCCCGAGTATTCAGTGACTGCACATCGAAGGTGAAGATAGTGCTATATATATAACAATAGATAATGATAAATCATACAAAATACACGAGGGTAAATAAGAAAGATCCATGAATACAATGACACAGAGCACTTTTGACCCACAAATAAAGAAAAATACTTACATCTTCAGTCACATCCGGTTCTTTCGCCGCCTTTTGGGGTATTGTCGCTGCCGCTCCATCAATATTCTCGCTGTCACCCTGCACTGTGAGACGACGACGGATTTTTGAAATGATCCCTCCCTTTCAAGTTGCAATAGAGAGAGAACATGGTTAGTTCGGATCAAAGATATTAGGATATGAAAATATACATGCGGCTCTGCGAATTTCCATGACCGTGATATCTGATGCACAGCGGCGTCATGAAACCAGTGACCGCTACATAATCATACAATATGCTCGAATCATTGGAAGCGCGCGACATGGTATTAGGATATATATCGAAATGTGGCTCAGCAGAAATGTCTCTGATGACCGTTGAATCGGTAGAGTATTTGGTATCTTTGATGCACAGCGATGCCATGAAACCAGTATCCGCTATAAAGTAATACAACGCTCGACTCAGCGCAAGAGCGTAACGTGCAGATCATCCAAATATATCTAACGTATGAAGGGTCATTGATTATAAATGTCCGATGGAACCCCCCCAGCCAATTTTCACTGCGCAGATTTCGTACCTTCTTTTTTTCTTTTGTTCCATTGGAACCATTGTCGGCAACATAGTTTTCCGCATGGATAGCGGAGTGTGGCTTGGTTTCGCTCATGTTGGATGGTGGTTGTTGTATGTTGGGGGCGGGTATGTCGGCTGTGCAGTTATTCAAGTGTTTTATTGTACTGTGCCGGATCTATCAAAAACAGGATTGCGCGAGGTGGTGGTTCTTGGGGTTGATTTTGAATTTGCATGTGCAAAATAATGCTTGTGCGGATCGGATGTGATGACGTGCGCGATGGAAGATTGCAGCCGGATGCATGAAGATATGGGGGTAAATTACTCATTTTAGAGGGCATAGCCCCCGTTAATTAGAATGAGCTAGATCGAATTTAGTAAATCTAAGCCCTCTTTTTGATCTTGGATGAGATCATACTATTCCTACATACTTAGCCCACCCGGCGGTCCGTGATTTAGACAGCTATCAGTGGTCGTGAAATTGTGTGTGCAACTTTATTTACCCTTGTGTGCAACAAGACAACTTTTGTCCTTGGCGGTTTTGAAAGTTCGCTATCCAATCGCTGAATATCTTCCTCTTCCACGTGACAAGTTGATTTGAAGATCGCTTTTGCTCTCGATTTCGCACATCGAATCGAGTTGATGTTGAATACAGAATACAGCTTTCACTGCTGTTGTTGCAGAACCCTTTCTATTGCATCGGTCTACTCCTCTCATTCGTCCAGCGGTGTCTCGCTTGTCTAATTCTTGAATAATAATGAAATACCTTTACCTATCATGGGCTGCGGCAGTAGCTTCCCTCCCTATGAGGAGCTCTGCATTCGCTCCATCATCCAGCCAGCAGCGAACAAACAGAATGTCGACAGCTCGGAACGTGATGATGCCAGAAATTCATGATTTACAAAACTCATGCATCATGGATAATCATGATGTTTTCATTGCACAAATGTCCAATTGGATAGCCGATGCTGCCGCGGCTACAGCAGACGCCCCAGTGGATAAACTTGCAACAGACAATGAATTGTGGGAAAAGTACATCTCGATTTACAAGGGTGGATTGGCATTCGTTCACGATAATATCGTCGATGAGCCGCTCCGAAAGATGGGAATTACACAAACTTGGGGACCATCCATCTTTCTCTTTACGGCGGCGGTTCGTTCGCTCCTCATTCCATTTTCCATCCAACAAAACAAATCTTCCGAGTATATGAAGGCGTTGAAACCATACACAAAGAAAATTAAGGACAAGTATGCAGATGAGAATATGAGGAACCGCGCCACTGCCAAATTGTATGAGGATGCCCAGCAGAACCCTTTGGCTGGGTGTATTACGTCCTTTGCGCAGATTCCAATCTTTTTAGGATTGTACCGTTCGGTAACTCGTCTTGCAGCCGAGGGTAGATTGGATGAGCCATTTTTGTGGATCCCATCACTGCAGGGGCCTGTTTCTGCTGAGAATAATTTCCGTGGTATGGAGTGGCTTACAGAAGGGTGGGTGAACAACGCACCTGCCGCGGGATGGGATGCAGTCTTGCCCTTCCTTGTCATGCCTGTGGTCCTTGTTCTGATGCAAAGCTTCACAATGGCAGTCCTTCAGCCGCCTGAAGATGAGAGTCAGACTGAGGAAGAGAAGGAACAGTTGAAAACTACCCAGACTGTCTTGAAGTTTCTTCCCTTGATGATTGGATTCTTCTCGTTGCAAGTACCTGCTGGATTGACTATTTACTGGTTCACATCCAACTTGTTTACGGTGTCACAAAGTCTGGCCATTCGTGCTTACTACAAAGCCAACCCTCCAGAAATTGAGCTTCCAGACTACTGGAGTGCATTGGATAAGAACGCTGAGGAAATGACTCCTGATGAGAAGAGAGAAGCGGCCTTGATGGGGCTTTCGACTGGCCAAAGCTTTGATCAACTTTTGGATGAAGCCAAGTTCCATTATGTTGTCAAGAGAGAACCTCTGCGGGCGGATAGTGAAGCTTGGGCTCGTGTGAATGGCAGCAAAGAAATTCCAGAGGAGCTAAAACTATGGGTAAGCGCCGGTCCCAAGCAAGAAGTTGAAACGAAGGTTGAAGAAGCTGAAACGAAGAGTGAGACCGCATCTGTTACTGCATAGGACGTACGTTTGCCTTGGATCTTGGAAATAGTACGTGTTTGATTTAATAATAATTCTATTTTACTCCTCCATCTCAATGTGAGTGTAAGACTCCTGGCTGCTTTGACAATTGAGATGGCAAAGTTGAGAGACATCGCAAAAGGTACAAGACTTAGTTGGTGTCTGTCTGAGCGTGTGGAGTCCACTCCCGAAGTCAACAAGTAGGTTTCTTTGCGTTCGTAATGGTATCTTCTGCAAGATACATGGAAATGGCGGTCAACCAATTCGTTGACACGTTGTCTCTAGAGTTGAAGGTAACTGATGACAAAATCGTGTTGAAGACAATGCAGCTGGTGTCAACTTTTCGTCAAAGAAGTGTTCGTACTGAGCTTGATTTCTTCTAGGGTTATCAGGTGGAGTTCTCTTTTGATCACGATTGAAATGGGAAAAATGAGGTGACGTGCCCGGCTCTTCACAAATTCACTAACACAATAACAAAGAGTTCGAAGCAAATCGACAACAGTATAATACAATGGCTAACCAGAAAAACGCCAAAGTGGGTGGTAATACCTCTACATCTGATTTCATTTCATCTAACGGCTACCGGCAGGACATTTCGCGCAGTATGAGCAACTTGATTGGAGACGATGATAACGATAGCCTTTCGAGTAAAGATGATGGATATAAGAGAGATGACTCAAGAGATTTGGAGGACATGGCTGAAGAAGAAGGTGTATCTAATGTTAATGAACACGAAGCGAAGAGACCTGCCATAGCACGGAAGCGAGTGAAGACTAGGGTGAACCCGAGCGAAGAAGAGACTCAGATAATACCTTTGTCACTCGGGCATTACATTGATCATTCTTTGGACCCAATCATTGAGAATCCTCCCTTTGCACCGCTGCAGAGAATGGCGAACTTTCCTGAAACGTTATTTGCCATCCTTTGCAACGAAAGCCTTTCCGAGATCATCACATGGATGCCGCATGGAGTGAGTTTCATCTTTCCTTGTTCGTCGTATCGCATCGTTTACATATGATGGTGTCAAACTAACTCTCAACTGTTTGCAATGCTATTAGCGCTCATTCACTATATTGAATAGAAGTGAATTTGCGAGGAGCGTGCTTCCAACCTACTACCGGACATCAAGGATCAGTAGCTTCTCGAAGCAGCTAAACGGATACAATTTCACCAAGATCAAAATGGATGTGAGTCAGTACACCTACTACCATCCATTTTTTCTAAGAGGCCTCCCTCATTTGGTCAAGTATATCAAGCGAATTCCCCCAGAGGAATCACGTCATGCAAAAGCTGAAGGTCGGATCCTCATCACAGAGGCTGACTTGGAAAGACTAAGCGCTGAAGCTCCTGTTCCAGACAGGGTAAGTGAGACTTCCAGTGCCAATGCTGCCATCCAAAGGATAAACTATCAGTATGAGATAAATCAACTTCGAGAAGAGCAACACTCTGGAACTTCGCCGCGGGCCCAACCTCCTGCCTCGGTATCATTTCCGAGCCCTATGGACACCACGTCGAGCCATATTCTCGCAAGACAACTGGGAAGGCCTGCGGTAAACTACGAACCAATGCTACCAATTTCAGCAACATCACAGCTTCACAACGCTGAACCCCCTTTATACTCTTCAGATGCCCTGGAGGCTTACAACAACAACCTTTCGCAGTTGGGAAGTGGGTTGCCTGCTCCAGAAATACCTCCTCCAGTCGGTTGGGATGGGGTAACAAATGCATTATTACAAGCTTTTCAGGCGGCTCAAGCCCAAAGGCAGCTTCAAGACCGGATCCAATATGATCAGCTCACGCTTCTTACCAATGCTATAGCAGCTTATTCACAAAATACGCAAGGCCGCCTCCCGTACTATCCACTTAATCCTTCACAACTAGCGGCATTACGCAGTGCTTTGGCGACCTTGAGTCCTGTTCCAAACGTTCCATCGAGCATTTATGCGCCTTTATGGGGGCCAGGAGCTGTACAACAACAAAATCTAGCTGCACAACAGCAGCAACAACAACAGCCGCAGCCGCAGCCGCAGCCGCAGCCTTACAGCAACTTTTATGACGGCACCACCTTTTCTCAAAATGCAGAACCGAATGATGAATATGACAATGAACAGAATAATTCAGAGTAGAGATGTACAGTAGCCGCACTGTAGAATATTGTATGCACTTGACGACAATGACTCTTTCGAAATGGACATTATTGCTTGTAGAAACAGACACTATATTGATAAATTGAATACTCTATTACATACATCCATGCCTTCTTTCATCTTGATTTAATGCGTGCCTGAGCTGTGATGCTGTATTTTGTTTTTGTTCAAGACAGGGTTCATAATCAAAAATGCAACTACAATCAATTCCTCTTTCCACCTGGCTGATAATCTTGTGGCTTTGGTACCTTCTCCAAATAAGAATTGTCATCTTTGTCATACCAATCTCTATGACCAGTGTCAAAATATTTCGTGTATTCTTCTTGATACTTCTCACGTAACATTTGAATAAATCCTTCTTGTGGGTGTTGTTGTTGTTGTTGCTGCTGCTGAGATCCTGGACCGACTGTTCTGCCTTCAATCATCTTACTTCCTAGTTGATAGCCTTGATAGCAAAAGAGACCGAAAAATGTTGTGACGACTGATTTGTGGAGAACGTCCGCTATTTTGTTGGTGAGACTCATGATGTATGGATATTGAATTTTGTTGTGTAGAGAGAGCTGATAACAAGGAGACGGTGTTGATAGCAATGATTTATTGAATGTGGTTCAAAATAAATGATCGATGATATATCTTTTTGCCGTGGTTATCTCGAGTTGGTAAAGCTGGTGTTCCTCTTCGCTGCTCTTGCTCAAGTCTTCGATGATTGCAGTAAATTTTGAGACTCAGCTGCGAGTGAGTGTGTTCGTGGCTTCTCAGCGTATTGTAGAATAATGTGTTGGAGAGTAGTGTTGTTCCAAGCTAATGGGTGGTAGTCGCGTCCATGGGGACGGTATTTTTATTGGCTGCGCCTGAGTCAGAATTTGGCGCGCCGAAGGTATGGTAATAACCTCGCTCCTTCCATCTCCGCGCCGCTTGCTTTCATTCTCACACTTGAACTTGTTAACAATGCTGCTGCCGACGATACTGCTCCTCCCGCTGCTCATTGCAGGCGCACGTTCGTCTCAATCCGATGGATCAAGAACTGCCCAAGACGAGCAAGCAATTTCGCAAGGAGAGACGGCTCTTGCAGATCTACTCGAAATTACGGCTGCGAGCAATGGCAATGCGGACGAAGATGATGGAATAATCAAGATCGAGAGCAAGAATCAATATCACTTCACTTTTCCACCCACCAACGACTATGTCGTCGGTATTCTTGTCAATCCATGCGGAGCAAATGGGACATATGGACGTGACGATGATGTGGCACTTGGTTACGATTGCTGCATGGAGAGGTTTGGATCGGGCGAGTACGGCTATCGCCTGGGAAGCAAGGACAGATTCTCAAATGGGTATTCCAATGGCATACCCACTGATCCCGACGAGCCGCTTCATAACATTGATCTTGTGGATGAGTTTGGCAATGGTTTGGATTACAGTCATTCTCGAAGGGCAGATGATGTTATCTACATTGATGAATCGTGCACGGGGTTGCGACAACCTCACACGGGGTGCATTGATGATAGATTCGCAGCTGCTCGGAGTAAACTGAACCCACCCTGCTGGGATAACAACTCCACGGTTGATTCAACTTTGGATTGCTACACACCAACGGGGAAACGACGGCGGCATTGTATGCAAGTATCCTATTCACTCAATGCCTTCATTCCCATTTGCGGAGGTGACTTTGAAGAGTCGAATGACTGCGGCAGCTTCCTCGAAGTTCATGGACCATCCACTCCGTACGACAATGAAGAAGCAATGCTATCGCAAACAAAAATTACGACACCGATGTCCAATGGAATGTATACCACGACGATTTCTTTGAACTACAAAGATGACCCCTCACGAATCCTTTGCTCCTACGAGTACAATGACATCCAGGTCGGATCCATGGTACGAATAAAGAATTCAATCTCCTGTTGCTGTCCACCATGGCTTTCACCTCTCCGTGACTCACATGAAGGAGCATTCTTCTGTCCAAAGCGTAAATCTTCCAAAGATGGTGGTCCATTTGCACCCGACTACCAAGGTCTAGAGGACAAATACGCCGATCATGACTTTCAGCGGTCATTTCCACGGTGTCCTGCATTGGATGGAGAGGATATTCTAATGTGTACACAAGAACGAGTCTTTGCAGAGGATGTACCGAGAGGTCATTCTGGGCGTTATTTCGTTCGTCCATGTGCACCCTTGGTGGAAGCAGATGATTCTGGACAATATTCATCTGCCGATGTGTCTGGGTTGTATCCTGGTGTGTGTCCAATAGACAAGAGGTTTGCTGGATGTGGAATGATACCATCCTCTACTGGACTCTGTCATGACAAGGACCATCATTACACGATGAAAGATGAAATAGGAAAAGTCACCAGTATCCCTACCAAATCCAATCCAAACTACTACGGCGTTACCTTCAATGATGGCAGGTCGGTATACTGGTTCCAAAAGGAAGATTTGGACTTTCTAAGGCCCGAACACAACTATGAAGTATGGTTTGTAGTACGAAATCGATTTGAAAAGAGAGTCAAGAAACGAAAGCCATTTCGTGTTATTTGGCCTAGATGCACATACGATTCTGTCAACGATAGATACTTTCCGTATGCCATGTTGGATGATGACGGAAGCCCCATGTCGGTACTCTGAAAATTGTAGTGGTATCTCAATTTTTTATACATAAGTTTGTCCCTTGTTTGCAAGGTTGCAATCTTCTGTTTCTCTATTTATTGCTCAACTTAACTTCTTTTCCATTTCAATCAAAAAATCAAACGGTGAAGCATCCAACAACCCATAAACTCCCGGTGCCTGAAATCCCAATTTCTTATACAACGAAATCGCCGGAATATTCTTACTCATTACCGTCAACTTCAATGTCGTCGGCCGATCATTTGCCAATTGTTCTTCCACCACCTCCATCATTAATTGTGCCAACCCCTGCTTCCGTGCCTCCTCTCGGACATAGACATTATTCACAATTTTCGAACGCAGATTTAGATCGGCTGTGCCTAATACCGTCCCATCTTTGGATTGGGCGATGATGCATTTGTAATTTGGTTTTTGGATTTGATCCGCATTACAGAAGGATTGTGCGGCCGAGAGTAATTTGGAAACGTCGGCACCGGGGGGATGTGCGGATCGACGACATTCTTGGATGAGGGATAGGTCTGCTGGTATGTTGGCTACTCGTATGGTTGCTGCTGCTGCTGCTGCTGTAGTTGTTGTGGTGCTGAATGAGGAGCAGGGTGCTGATAGGTAGGCAGCAATGATGGAGAGGAGGAGTAGAAGAGTGTTGTTACGTGTCATGGTTGCATTGATTATGCACGTCGTCGTCGTGATCGAGCAGATAGATCACTGCAATCAAGAGCAAGATGACTTCAATAAGGTTCGTTCAAGGAAAGATCTTTGTCCTATGAATGACACATTATTTTTGGCGCGTGAGGGTCTCTGTGTTCGCAAGAATTCTGCAAAATCATCGCGATGACTTCCGTTCGCCACCTACACAAAAACACAACCAAGAACCAAAGATCTTTTGTATCATAATCATAAACCATTATGAAGATCCCGGCTGAAGCAATCAGCGCAATAGCTGTAGCATCCGGCAGCGTATCAAGACGCCTGTTGTTAGCTGCTGGTGGAGATAATGTCTCCTCTTTAGCTACTAGTATTGCCGACGACGTCTCTCTGAAACGAACACAACATAATGCTGTTGTAAAGAAGGTGAAGCAGCCAGTCGTCATCCCACAACACCTCCAAGAACAGCTGCTGCTGCTGGCACACGACGAACCACCACCCCCCCACCACCACCACCACCACCACCACCGTCACCTATCCTACACAGACAAGGACGATCACAAATGCGACTCAGCCTTTCTCAAATGTCTTCTCAACCCCACCTGCCGCTCGTGCTTCAACGGGATGGAAGAACACGATATCGATTGGACGAATGTCGTACCCGACACACCCTGCTCTGATGTCTTGGGATTTTTACACACGGCGGGTCATTGTACCGACCTACGTGGTGTGGGGAATGAAGATGTTGAAACATTTTGTGGGGCATTTGACTCTTGTGTCATGTGGGAAGAGGACGATGATGAGGAAGAAGATGCGGAGGGTTCCGATAATGATGGTGGTGAATATATGGATTGTTCGAAATTAACCGAGTGTAAATGGGAAGGAATGCATGAACAATTCGTAGGTGATGGGATATGTCATGATACCATGCCAGGGTGTTATAATTCGGCGGTATGTAACTATGATGGGGGGGATTGTTGCAAGGATACATGTGTCTATCCTGGCAATGATTCGTATGGGGAGTGTGGGATGGAGGGGTATGCCTGTCGTGATCCCAAGAGTGCCAATTGTCAACCGGTCTTGGCACGAATGTATAATGAAAAGTGTGACATTGAAACGAAGAATAAGGATAATATGGATGTTGTGTTTGATGATGACTTGTTTGAACAGCCCGAGAAGGAAAAGTTGCCAGAGTGTGGGGTGGGGGAGATGTTGTATCGGTTGGTTCAGTATGATTCGTGGGGTGATGGATGGGATGAAACTCAAATGACATTGAGGAATCGTGCCGATGAAAGTAAGGATATTTATAAGGGTGGATTGGCCTATGGAAGTCAGGGAACAGTTCACTTGTGTCTTACGAAGAATGAACCCGTGTGTTATCACGTGTCTGTTATGAATGGTATTTGGGGCAATGAGATCTCATGGGAGTTACGTCCGATTGCTGGGGGTGCACCAGTCATTGCTGCTGGTGGAAGTCCTGCAGATTGTACGGTTCCTCTTGGGGGATTGATTCCAGACTGTCCGAATACTTGTGACAAGAGTCGACCAGATACAGATATTACCGATCCGAGCTACAGATCTTACAAAGAAATGGAGGCATGCATTGAAAAGAGTTGTGTAATTCAAGTAGGATCATGCTCCAAGAAGGAGAGCTGCACAAGTTGCATGCAAGAAACTGTCCCGGATTATTGCTTTGCCGATCCTGATTTCAACTCCTTGATTGATTGTTCGATGTGTTCTTGTGCCGAGAAACGACCGGACTATTGCGATGCCAAGTCAACGGGTGAGGCAACGTGGAATGGTTCTAGTGCGGCGTCACATGAGGGTACGATTAAAGTGAAACCTGCTCCTGATGCTAGTGGTAGTGGTTCTGCAATGGGGAAAGGAGCAGTATGTACTCCAGATCAAACATTGAAGGGTACTACGGCACTTGACAAGTTTGACAAGTGTGCAGATATTAACAAGATGGTCACTATGCTGACTGAGTTTGATAATGAAAATTTTGGTAAACTTGACATCTTTGAGGCTTGTGCAAAGACATTTGCAAACGATCCGATGCATGGAGGCAAGCAGGCTATGGATTGCATGAGAATTTTGCATGACATCGCTGAAGATGATGTAGGCAAGGATAAAGGCGGTGGATCACTGCCTGAAAGTGTTGCCATTGCTGTGGCTGAAATGGGATTCAAGCTATATTACGATGGCCAAGGATTTTGTGATTGCATTGTTGAAGTGAATGAGATTGCACCTATGTGTAATAGCTTCACAGGGTTCAAAACATTGTTGTATGAGGCTATTGATGCGTGCAAATCCCTCGACATGATTGACTGCGCTGCGTTGGATGAGTTCTACTCGGACTGTAAAGGAAACTTGTCCAAAAAATTCACAAACCCTGGTTTTGACGATAGTGACAGCGACGAGCAATGCGAGTTTGTCACGTCTGGATGTGGAGAAAGCGGGGTATTTCCTTCGTTGCGTAAAATGGACTGTGGCGTTGGCAAGGAGGTATCCAAGTCGGTTTGGGATTTCTACAAAATATTCAATCGTGAATGTTGGGATGAAATAATCAGGGACAATCCAGGAGAAGAGTCATCAGACAAAGTTCCTTCCCCAACACCACCGGTAACACCCCCGGTTGCTCCAAGACCATCACCGCCCGTCCCTCAACCAACTCCGAAAAAGCCATACAGTCCTTGGAAGCCTTCGGCGCCGGAAGAGAAAAAGAAGTATTACAGTCCTTCTGACCCGGAACCTGAGCCGGACACAGAAAAGACCTACGCAGAGACAAAATCACATCATTATATTTTATATCCAGTATTCATTCTCGGCTTTCTCACTTCTAGTTATGTGTGGTATAAGAAACGCAAAGAAAATTTCGATTATATGCGCTTCCGTCAGAGGCGTGCAGCAAGGAATTTTGGAGGAGGTGATGGAGATTACCAAGGAGTGTCCATGGCAGACTCGACTAGCTTTGAGCCAGCAACGTTGCCACCTAGACCAGACGGCATGGCGTAAGCGACTTTGTTTGTAGCGAAAATGTAGTACCTTTAAGTTAGGGTTTAGTAGTTTGTATATAATACTATGACAGCTAACACTTTGTGCGGGTTGGGAATGGAATGATAATGTTGATCAAGCTGTTGCCAAATACTCGCTCGAAGTTCTTTCTGATCCCAAGGTCGAAAGGATTCACAACATCATTTCTATCTGGGCGCGTCTTCTTCTCTAACGTAGTATATCCTCTCGCAATGCTTCTCAAATGATCAAGTAGAAAGACAAACATGACAATCGAAAGAAAGAGCAAAATAGGGAAAACTACCCGTAGGATCACGTCATCATCAATCCTGCCTTTGTTTCGGTAATCTTCTAGAAGTGTCCATGGAGGAGGTAAATCTAAATACCTGTGCCGAATTGCGCACCCATGATCTTCAGCCCATGACGTGTTGAATACTCCCTCATCATGACACAGAAATCCGATGCTAGCATGCACGTGCCATAGGAGCAACCAAGCATCACGTAGAATATCAACAGTAACAAAATTCCGATAGTTATTGTATCCAACACAGCCGTTAATCCAAGGACAGTGATGGTCATATTCTAACACACATACATTGCATACTCGACAATGATGGCTTCTTGGAGGTCGATTGATTTCGCATTTGTGGCAGAATGTGTCATTGGGCATTGGATGGTAATAAAGTTACATTGTCTGCTGCTTCCTCTAGCCTTGCATTCGTCGTGCGGTGCTTTGTACAAGTCGCTCCTTCTTCTCTCTTCATTGATTTTAACTCGAGATGGTATGAAGCAACAACCTCCAATTTTGACCACATCGTCATTGTATGTAGCTCCAGATGCATTGATGTTGGCTGTCATCTCAAGCTTTGATGATGTAACAATACCAGGGCTTTTGTATATACAATAAAAATAGTGACTCAAGATATTAACCGCAACCCAAATCACAATGCTTGTGTGTAGATTGTCATTTTTCCCTTTATTGATAACTGCCGTCTCCCGAAACGTTGTAAAGTAAGAGCCAACACATAGTAAAGTGATTGTGATCCCAGCGCTTGGAATCAATGGTCGGAGCCGAGAAGCAAATCCATTGATCCGCACCCTCCTTGACTCATTTCGGCATGGGACAATGGTGTTGAGTAGCGCAGATGAGAGGCGATAAAGCCAGTAAAATGCATTGAACTCTTGACCCACTGGCGCGAAGAGAGCTTCTACGAAATCTGACCAAGTTCGTTGTAATGTCGAACCTGACGCCGGCATGCTCTACAACTCAATACAACAAATTCTATCTAAAGTATGCAAGTATGGCGTCGAATTCGACATGGTTCATGCATGGTTCATGGTGTTTGGTGTTTGAGAGCTACTTTGAAAAGACACGTGTCGTAAATGAGAGAAAAATCTCATTCATCTCGCTCTAATCAAACTAACATACAAGAGCATAAGCTGAAATATGCGACGATGGTTGTCTCCTTATCTCACTAAGGCTAACATCCTCCTCCTCCAAGAAAAATCAAGGAAGGAGTATGGTATGGTGTAATGCAATAAATGATATCGAACGAATCCTTAGCTTCTTTCCCTCTCTCAATACAGTGCTTTATAGTTGGAAGTTCCTATCGATACTCATTGGTACACCGGGACCCACGAACACAACAACGAACTATTCCATCCATCGAACGGGAATCCTAGAAAGTAGCGAATCAAGCACAATAGCACTGCGCAGACGGATTGCGTACGTAGAAGCGATGCTACAGTCTCGTAGCTGATCTGAGAGGTCCAATTGTGGCTGGCCGACAGAACTACATTCCATCAAATCGTATCTATCGTCGTCAATATGCACATGAGCCGCTTCTAGTGGCCCATTATAGTCGGCCGTGATACCATACAAGCACAATAGCACTGCGCAGACGACTGGCGTGCGTAGAAGCGATGCTACAGTCTCGTAGCTGATCTGAGAGGTCCAGTGTGGGCTAGCCGGCAGCGCCCAATTCCACCAAATCGTATCTATCGTCGTCAATACGCACATGAGCCGCTTCTAGTGGCCCATTATAGTCGGCCGTGATACCATACAAGCACAATAGCACTGCGCAGACGACTGGCGTGCGTAGAAGCGATGCTACAGTCTCGTCGCTGATCTGATAAGGTAGGTCCAGTGTGGGCTAGCCGGTAGCACCACATCGAACCAAATCGTATCTATCGTCGTCAATACGCACATGAGCCGCTTCTAGTGGCCCAGTATAGTCGGCCGTGATACCATACAAGCACAATAGCACTGCGCAGACGACTGGCGTGCGTAGAAGCGATTCTACAGTCTCGTCGCTGATCTGATAAGGTAGGTCCAGTGTGGGCTAGCCGGTAGCACCACATCGAAGCAAATCGTATCTATCGTCGTCAATACGCACATGAGCCGCTTCTAGTGGTCCATTATACTCGACCGTGATACCATACAAGCACAATAGCACTGCGCAGATGACTGGCGTGCGTAGAAGCGATGCTACAGTCTCGTCGCTGATCTGAGAGGTCCAGTGTGAACTAGCCGGCAGCGCCCAATTCCACCAAATTGTATCTATCGTCGTCAATACGCGCATGAGCCACTTCTTTTGGCCCATTATAGTCGGCCGTGATACCAACCATGCACATTAGCACTGCGCAGACGACTGGCGTGCGTAGAAGCGATTCTATAGTCTCGTAACTGATCTAAGAGGTCCAGTGTGGGCTAGCCGGCAGCGCCCAATGCCACCAAATCGTATCTATCGTCGTCAATACGCGCATGAGCCGCTTCTAGTGGCCCATTATACTCGGCCGTGATACCAACCATGCACATTAGCACTGCGCAGACGACTGGCGTGCGTAGAAGCGATTCTATAGTCTCGTAACTGATCTAAGAGGTCCAGTGTGGGCTAGCCGGCAGCGCCCAATGCCACCAATTCGTATCTATCGTCGTCAATACGCAGCATGAGCCGCTTCTAGTGGTCCATTATAGTCGGCCGTGATACCAACCATGCACATTAGCACTGCGCAGACGACTGGCGTGCGTAGAAGCGATGCTACAGTCTCGTCGCTGATCTGAGAGGTCCAGTGTGGGCTAGCCGGCAGCGCCCAATTCCACCAAATCGTATCTATCGTCGTCAATACGCACATGAGCCGCTTCTAGTGGCCCATTATAGTCGGCCGTGATACCATACAAGCACAATAGCACTGCGCAGACGGACTGGCGTGCGTAGAAGCGATGCTACAGTCTCGTCGCTGATCTGATAAGGTAGGTCCAGTGTGGGCTAGCCGGTAGCACCACATCGAACCAAATCGTATCTATCGTCGTCAATATGCACATGAGCCGCTTCTAGTGGTCCATTATAGTCGGCCGTGATATCATACAAGCACAATAGCACTGCGCAGACGACTGGCGTGCGTAGAAGCGATGCTACAGTCTCGTCGCTGATCTGATAAGGTAGGTCCAGTGTGGGCTAGCCGGTAGCACCACATCGAAGCAAATCGTATCTATCGTCGTCAATACGCACATGAGCCGCTTCTAGTGGTCCATTATAGTCGGCCGTGATACCATACCATGCACATTAGCGCTGCGCAGACGACTGGCGTGCGTAGGAGCGATGCTACAGTCTCGTAGCTGATCTATAAGGTAGGTCCAGTGTGGGCTAGCCGGCAGCGCCCAATTCCACCAAATCGTATCTATCGTCGTCAATACGCACATGAGCCGCTTCTAGTGGCCCATTATAGTCGGCCGTGATACCATACAAGCACAATAGCACTGCGCAGACGACTGGCGTGCGTAGAAGCTATGCTACAGTCTCGTCGCTGATCTGAGAGGTCCAGTGTGAGCTAGCCGGCAGCGCCCAATTCCACCAAATCGTATCTATCGTCGTCAATACGCGCATGAGCCGCTTCTATTGGCTCACTATAGTCGGTGGTGATACTTTTCTCGCTCATTAGCACTGCGCAGACGACTGGCGTGCGTAGAAGCGATGCTACAGTCTCGTAGACGACCTGATCAGGCCAGTTTGGGCTTGGCAGCAGCACTACATCGCACTATATGTCCTAATATGCGCATGAGCTGCTTTTGGGGTTCATGAAATTGTTTGTACTAAGATTGAAGATTACTTTTAGTTCTTAGACGGTTTACTTGTGTGCAAGGTTTTATTCGTACTTGTACATAGATTTTTTGATGCGAACAGTCAGAAACTCAGAGCATGCAATTCAACTGCATTATATTGTATGATGCCTGCATTGCATTGAGTCACTTCTCTAGTGGCCCATCATGCTTGGTGGCAAATCAACGAATATTGTTATTAGTATTTAGACGTATTGCATTTCAAGAAGAGATTTCATGTCTATTTGACCTATTAAATATTAAGGTCCCACAGCACGCTCGCCAGCTCACCAATTTTGGCTGGTTGGCAATGATACACATATGAGACATTCTGTATCGAATATTATCTACAGCGTTGCATTGCTCTTATTTACCCATAACACGCTCATTTCGGTGATAGTCGGGAAGTACATTGACACTGCCCGGATGGATTGCTGAAATGTACGCTATGCTACTGCTACGGCCTCGTATCCTAGCGGGCCTGGAGCTGGAGGTGAGGTCCATTTTTAGAATATTCCTACAAAATACTGGCTTTTCTTGATCAATATCTTCCTCAACAGCTACAGATTCTATTGTGCAATGCATTTTGTTGGGGTTTATTGCGCATTTTCTATTTGGGTAAATGTCATGCCATACAGAACCGGTTGAGCATATGTACTTCTATCTCTTGTATGTACTAGGGTACATGTATCCGATTTCTTTATTGTGAGAAAATCTTCTCCTGACATAAATTTTCATGACCATTTTTTCTGGTTGATTTGAATGAAACACGCGCCAATGGCTGTTCACAAGACAGAAACAGAAGACTTCAATGAAATGGCAGAGTAGCACTAGAGAAGGACATAGTCCACAACATCTTCTTGATTTATTTACATGGAGCAGTACGAAGTTTGTTAGAGCTGTCAGCAGAGCAAGATGGCTTCGGTACAGGAACGTATCAAGAGGTTGAACCAGCTAAATTCAGGAGCTGCAGCCCCACAACATTCTCAACATGTCAGCGTTCACAATCGTGGGCAATCTCTATCCAAACCAAATGCAGCGTCGACGACACTATCCAAGGATAAATCCCACTTATTCAAGACAGCGAAATTGATTCAAAAATCTTTCTCTACCGATTCTGCGGATGGGGAAGCGCCGTTCTTAAGTTCGCCCAACAATCTACAGCGCCCAACACAACATGAAGAAGAAACAAAAAATATTCCAAGCAATGATCCCAATCCAATTCACGCGAGCTTAAGTATTGAAGATGAAGATGATGGGGAACTTGACGCAGCAGCTGCAATGTCGTATTGGAGGAATAGAGGAGGGAAAGGAAATAATAACAATAATAATCAGAAAGAAGCGAGGGAAATTTCTGCACCCACAAAACTAACAATAGCTGCGAATCAAGTCAACCGCACACCTGCCCCGGTGACAAAGCCAGCGGCAAATGGAAGATTATCGAACAGTAGTTCAAATTTGCAGGCGGAGAAGGAGCCGGTAGTGGTGCCGCTCTCACCGCCGCGTCTGCAACATATGCAACCACCAAAATCGACTTTCAACCAAGACGTGTTCGACTCAAGGAATGTTCAGCAGCCTGCGAAAGCAGAAGAGGGAGAAGCTCCGTTTGATGTCACTGCTGCTATATCGCCAAGAAGCGCGAATCATTATTATACCATGTCACCTAGGACTGCGCCTACCTTAATTTCTGTCAAATCAAGTGAGACCGTGCTGTCGGGAGCAACTAGTGTGTTGTCGGGAGCAACTGACGCTTCTGGTGTATCGACTCTCTCACTTCGAGCAAAGAAGTTTTTGAAGGAAAAAAGAAAGAATGGGCCTATTTTGACAGGTCGAAGTCGTGGTAACGCAAATAACTTGGGTGCAGAAACTAATATGAAAACGGCAACTAGCATCCTGCAAGAGAAAGCAGCAAAGGATAGGTTAAAGAAAAGGCTTGCAGAGACCAAGGCAACAAAGCCGCAACATATTGCAGTGGGGAAGATGAATGATGCAGTCGAACATTCTACCATGCGCCCCATTTCTGTTGTCGGGAAGAGGGACGAGCTTGGTGCAAATAATAATATCACACGAGGTGCAGATATCACACAAGGGAAATATATCACAATAGATGATGATATCGCACAAATCAAAGCTGACGCACCATTTGACGAACCGATCAAGGACGGCAACACCGAGGAGAGCAGAGCATCCTCAAATCAATTGCAAAACTTTGCATTTGCATCAATTGATAAAGCCAAGATAAATGGCTTGAACAACAAATCCCCCCAACGATCCAAGCCGAAAAGATCCAAGCTGAAAAAATCCAACCCAAAAAAATCACCGTTGTCAGATGTTATTCGTGTGACGCAGCAAGACAAATCGGCTTACAGTGATAACGATGGTTCCCTATCCGAGTTTACAAACCAATCTGACATGAATTCGATGACCAATAAAGATAGTGTCATTTCGACTGATGCCTCACAGCTATCATCCAAAGCCTCATTGAGAAGCGACCTTGGTAGGAAGACATATGGGCAGAAGAAGAATTACCAACCAGAACCAGCTGTACCCAAAGCAGAAGAAGATGATATCATTGAAGCCCTGGCGGACGCTGGCTGCCAAGTCTTTGAAGCATTTGGGTCTCTCGCTAACGTCATTATGGGTAGAGACGAGTACGCAAAAAATACCAATGTGCCTTTTGATGAAGATGTTGCTATTGAAGTTGAATACGTCGACCAAAAATATTAGTAGCATTGTGCCAGAAGAAATGCAAGAAATGTTAAAGATGTATGTACTATGTTCATAAAATATAGGTTTTGCTGTTACACAATGCAGCCTCTCTGCTCTGCATCCAACACAAGATTTCTCAACACTTCGGATCCCTCTGAACCAAGAGTTCTCTTATTACCGACACAAACAAGCTGATGTCTTGCACGAGTGAGAGCAACATTAATCCGCCGATCATCAGCTAGGAAGCCAGTTGCATGATAGACACCTTTCTTATCTGATGATCGAACGAAGCTAACAATTATCACATCAGCCTCACAACCTTGAGAAGAATCCACAGTAGCAATGCAAGGATGGAATCCCTTTTTTGCGAGAACTCGTTTGAGATGATTAACCTGGCCCTGATAGAATGTGATGATTCGCAATTTGTCCTCATCCAAATCTACTCCCCCTGAAAGCGTAGAAATGATTTCAACAAGATCCGCCACTACGTCACACTCTTCTTTATTTGCATATGACCCACTTGAGTCTTGGAACTCAACGCCCTCTGGTACGTTGATAAAAGAGTAAGGGATTTCCGGCCGAAGTGAAAATCTGCTTGTGTAGTCCTTGCTGATAACATTGTTGCCATCCAAAATTTTACCCTCGTAAAATTGATTGTTCGGAAAGGAAGAGATGTGTGGTTTCATCCTGTATTGGTAATCAAGCATGACGAAATCATGCCCACAATCATTCATCAGCCTATCGTGCATGGATCTTGCAAGTCCAAGCTCCGCTGCATGAGGACTCATGATTGTAGGTGGAAGTTGAAGAGGATCCCCGACAGCTAGGCATCTGTTCGGTCGCAAGTGAAAGGGTATCGCTATTTCACATTCTGTTGCGCAAGCAGCTTCATCAATAAGTACATCATCAATCTTTCGTGTTTGTTTCAAGATAGATGCGCCCGCCGTGCTTAATGTACAAAAAATGACACGAGCAGTGGATAGTAATTCGGGAACAGCATCGATTTCATCAATTGCATCCATGAGAAGTTCAATATGACTGATTGCTGTTTCAATAGGAGTTTCCGACGGGCCACCTCCTACTAAAAATTCTTGATATACAGGGTCGTTCTCTTGCATTGCTATCGTCAGTTCTTGTGCTATCCTCCAAGAAAAATGAATAACAGTCTGAGCTCCAGGGATACTATTGCAAATTTTGTTGCTGATTTGTGTCGCATCTTCGACTAACACATCAAAGGGAGGTTGCGATGTCCTGAGTGATTTTATAAGGTTGGAATATTCATTCTTTATCGAATCTGTCCATGTGTAAGCAAAGATACTCTGCAGTGATGAGGGCAGTGCATCATCAGACATATAACCTGGGTCATTTGTATTGTTAGAAAGCAGTTTGTCTTCAACTCCAACTAGCACTGCATTGCAATCATACAAGAGGCTATCATCGCAACTGTTGACAACGTCAAGAAAACGCTGAGCAAGGACTGCAAATCAATGTAATATTAGTATGAAAAAGGAAACGGTGATAATAATATTCAAAAGTGTCTGTATTCTCACCTGTAACAGCTCTATTCGTTGGTGCAGTTACTAGTATTCTTGCCTTTGAATCTGTCGCTAATCGACGGCAAATGACGTTGACAAGGAATGTACTCTTGCCCGTGCCTAGTATTATGTGCGTAAAGAAGAGAAAACAAATGCAGGTGAGTTAAAATACGGCGACACAAGAACACCTCAGCTCAGAAATCCACTAGAGTGTTTGATTTTGAACAATCAAGACTCACCTGGAGGACCCTGAACAAGCTGCAACGAATTCCGTGAATCCAAAAAGCTTTTTGCCGCACGCTCTTGAGTAGGGTTCAACTTTGGAAGTTTGTCAAGTAATCCAGCGAGAATATTTTTGCTCTCCTCCTCCTCTTCCTCATCAACATCTGTTGTATTGTCGGTTGTACCATCTTCACCATCGTCTACATAAAATCCTTCTTGTATCTGATGTTCTTCATCAACATCACCCACAATCTCTTCGTCTTCTTCATCATCTGAGCTGTCGTTAAATCGAATATGAGTTGCATTCTTTTGACCTAGCAGCTTTGGCATGAAAGACACTTTTGCTTGACGCAGACATGCGTCCATCTGTCGTTGATAGGAAATTAGTGTCACTAAAAATACAGCTCGAAATGAAAGCGTTTCCTTCAGAGTATTGTTTTTGTCGTCTTCACCATTACTATCCGAAATCTGACGAAGATCAATACCATCTCTATTGAATATCATGAGTGACAGAGTGCTTAGAATCATCACCTTTTGAATTCTTTGATCTAGACTGATAGCTAGGCATGATACACGCCAAGACAGAAGAAGAGGAATTATCATCCTCTTCATCTTTTATCTTTCCTCTCCGATGTTGTTGTGACTGTGATAGTTGATTTTGACTCATCAGAAAAACACTTCCCGGTCGTGTATATTTGGAACTACTCTTTTCTTTACACGATGTTCCACTGATTCGAAAGTTCAGTTGAAGGGGAGAGTATTGACGCAAATCGTAAGAAATGTTTGGATATCGTTCTTCCATTGACATCAACTCGAGTTGGAATGCACAGGTGTCGCGTCTCTTGTGAAATTTCTTTGCTATAGATTCAGATAGTATATACCGACTCTCCTCTAAAATGAGTGGAGCCTTTGACATGTAATATTCTCGTGCATTTTCATATGTAGAGGAAGAAGTACGTACTAGTTGAAGTTGTTGTCGATGACGCATTGCTTAGGATTGAGCAAGATCGCTGAAGTAAGTGATGCGATCTTGCGTGATCTTTTGAAGCATTCAACTTTTTCGATAGTGGAGAGTTGGTTAGCTTTGCTGGAGTTGGAATGCATGGCACAGCCAAAAGTGAACAAGCTTGTTGCATAACTTTCTGATATGCAGTTGCATCTGTTTCCGATTCCTTCAAATCTTTAGTTGTTGAGGAGAGAAGAGCCCCGAAGAAGCGATCATTAACTTTCATGGACTTTGGATAGGGCGATGATGTTGTTGCGTAGCATTCATTCTTCTTTGAATACCTTTTTCTTTGAAAATTGGGGTTTGGCATCGATTGGCGTTTCCGTGCTCTTCGTCGGGCTAGCTCTGCCCCCCCCACAAAGGAGGTGGGCTGCTGAGATGATGTCGATGATGGTATCATGCTAACATTTATAATTCGTGGTCTATCGCGGCGGCGGAAGTGTAACTTTCATGCATAGCTAACCATCATCATCTTCTAATCCCAATTAGCAAGCCAAGCAAAAGCAAAAGCCACAAGCAAAATTTTTTGTGTGGTTTTGTGTTGTGAGTTGTGAGTTGTGATGTTGTGGTTGTGGGCGGTGGGCCATGTACAGGCGGAAGCAAACAACCTGAGTTTGGCTCCCATGGAGATTATTCCGTCAATTCTATCATGGTAAGACGTACCCCTTTGAATTAACCTAGATGCTGTGAGTTATTATTTTGGGTATATATGATGTAGATAGAATACATGAAGGGGCACCTCTCCGACTCTCCGTTCTTCGTTGAAATGAAAGAAAGTCGCGGCTGTCGGCGTTCCATCGGCGTTCTTTCGGACGAACGGAGATGGAAGAATAGAAAACAGAAAACAGAAAAAAAACCCCCCAACCCGGCCGGGGGCCGCCCGGGCAGTTGTCAGTTGTTGATGATGAATGATGAATGCATTGCACTGCATTATCTTTACGTAGTCGTCTCAACCTTGCCTCAATAAAGCATTAAGTTTCAAGTGAAGAAGAAGTGAGGCCACAGGTACCGAGATACAACCATAATGTCAGGAAAATCAGACAAACAAGAGGAGCTTTTACCTCACAAATTAAATGCAATGTACGATGAATCGAAAAAGGCAACAAAATCGCCAACCACAACGATTCGATTGCTAGCTTGCGCCAGTGGCGTAGGTTTGATTATCTCTGCAATAATGACATCGGTCCTCTCAATACTCTACAGTCAAATTTCTATTCTGGATATTGTTGTGATTATAATTAGTGCATGGGTCGGCATCTTTGCGTTATTTTTGGAGAGCAATTTAGCATTGGTTCAAGCAGTTCGATCAACTATTACATACAGTGTTCCGATTTGTGGACATATAACTTGGAGAGGAGTGTTGTACACACTAGCTGGGATCCTTAACTGTGCAATCCTGGAGCCCTTACATATTGTCGTTGGTTTATTTTCTATTGGAGTTGGAATCTACATGATCCGAGTTGGAAAGGCAGCTGGTGATCATCTGATGATACTCCATGCATCTATTACTGATGAAAAGGCATTGTTGAAAGCATTTATGAGACATGACGAAAATGGAGATGGATTATTTGCAACAAGAGGAATTTGAATCTTTGATGCTTTCGTTGGGTGTTGAATTAGATAGGGATGAGTTGGATGCGATCTTCTTTCAGATTGATGTTGACAATGACAAAAATATTGTTTATGATGAATTCAGATCTTGGTGGAGGGAAACGACTTCGGAGACAAGAGCTTACGTTGCCATGAGCTATGTTGAGCTCTTTATTTCTTTGTATAGCTGTAACTGAGTACATGTGTTCAAGTCGGCAAGTTTTGTAAGTGTAAGAGAAAATAATTATAATATGATGCCTAAAAGTTAGTAGCTAGTTTCTGATCGCACCACAAATCAGCTTCATACTCTTTGTCTCCTAATTTGAGTGTTTGCTGGCATGATGTATCTCTGTCGTTTCATGGCATACCTTTGCTCTTTCGCAACTTCTCGAGGTCGGCCTCCCAGTATAGGAATCCGGCCATCGCATCCAAGTATTCCCGAGAAAACAACATGTGAGAATCAAGGGGTTGTAAACAAACACGGCAAGTATGAACTCTACGAAGTAACCGAGCATGAAGTCAAAGTACTTGGCTCCTCCTCCAAGGAGAATTGAGTGAAAGAAGGAGTCATCAGTATCCTCGCCCGATTCAGTACTACCCGTTTCAGCCTTGAAATCTTCAGACGCCCGGAGTAGTACCAGATACGTAGCGAAAGCGAGGGTGAACAGAACTATAGTCACGCCGGTACCTCGGCCAAATGTGATAGCCCTGTCTGAAACATGTGATCCATACAATCGGCAGAGCGTACATGCCTTGATGTGCCAAATAGACAGGTCGAATATTGTGTGGACGAAGCTTCCCAATGTCCAAAGCGCCATCATTAGCTTTGTAATGGCTGCATTCCCATTGGGACCCAGAGTGAGAACAATATCATGCATGCCAAATTGGGCTTCCACGAACCATAGATAAATCAAGTTGGACATTAGCAATCCAACAGCCACAGAACCCAACAAAATGATGCAGCGCTCTTTGCCTGTCACTGGATGTAACGGGTGATGGAAGAATATTCCAAACACCAAATGCGTATTCTTGGTGTATTGAAGCCAATCTTCGAACCAGCTGTTTCCAGGAAAGTGATAAGCGCGTGCGGCAAGGCGACGGATGAATCGACGTCGTTGCGCCTCGGCCTCACGCTCCAGCGGAGTTTGATTACCATCGTCACCGTAAACATTATATCGACTGTTATTCTGGCCAGGATGACCAACTTTTTCATCCTCGGTATTGTTAGACCAGGTTTCATCTGTCGAATGAGATATTCCATGCTCATGAGAGTGTTGTTTATGTTCACTAGATCTGGTACTTCTACTGCGATCATACATGCTGGCATGCTGTAACCAATCCTCGTCGTCGTAAGTATCATCCAACTCACGCAAACATTGGACGCATACTTTTTTCACAGTAAGCCAGCGCCCAGTCTTCGGATCCTTGCAGTATCTCATACAAGTCCAAACATTAAGCTCAGTCTGGTCTTGTAGAAGTACGTGAGGATGCTTGATGCAACACTCCTCAAGTTGATACACTGGTGAACTGAGCTTTTGCCGAGCAGATGAAGCCTTGGCTCGATTAGAGGTGGGGACGGTATGATGTTGTCTATTACTCCCTCCCCTACTACCTACGCTATAAGTGGCTTCATCTTCATCTTGATACACATCGTCATGGTAAAGAGGAGATGGAAAATGATGTCTCCAAGCCATCTCCTTCTCCAGTCACACAATATTGACGACTCCCGTCCTGAAACAAGCTATTTTCATCTTCATCCTCGTATTCTTCTTGAATGAAATGTTCCTCCTCTTCATCGTACCCTTTTTCTTTATCCCCTTCCTCCACGTCCTCGTCCTCACCAATTCCATCAATATGACGACCCGACTCTCGTAATACACGTTTATACCGTTCTAAATCACGAAGGAACATCTGCTGTCGGACGTAACTATCCTTGGATGTCATAGATGAGACAGAAGTTGAAGTCGATTGTGCTGAAGATATGTATTGACCAACCATTGATGTGGCGGTTGGGGGCGGGATATGTTCGGCACGAACATGATCTCTGAAGTATGGTGACTGTGACTTCTTCTCACCATTGATTGCCCTCTCCCTCTCATGCCCTCCTTGAACACTCCGCTCCCTATCAATACTCGATGCAGATGTCCCTCTATCTTTACTCATTGTCCCTCTATTGTCATCTCCTCTATTGCTTTTAGTAAAGTTATAATTTGTCAAGAGGCTTGCCTTTTTCTGTGCCGTACTAGCATATACTTCAACATCAATATTTCTAGGGCTGGGTTCGCATCCATTATTACAGTCACCATCGTATTCCCCGTCGGGATCTGGCGACGCGGTAGAACATCGAGATGATCGGTAGGAGGAGTGGTGGTGCTGCTGCTCGTTGCTGCTTTGTCTATTACTAGCGGATCTGGATCGTCGTCTGCTGCGAACGTCGTGGTCATCCTGGAGGCCGTTTTTGGTGTTGCTGAAGCGCTGCCCCTCCTGTCGATGAGGCCGAGGCCGAGGCCGACGGCGGTTACCATGTTGTTTGGAGCCATCCCCTCTACTTTTACAGCTACCTTCGCGGCTGCGGCGACTCCGCTGCGGAGACGAATGGTGGCTACTGTGTCGACTGTTTTGGGACACACTCAACGACTGCTCCATGACCAAGGTACAAGGTAATGTTCTGGTAATGTTACGATCTGTTACGATTATGATTATGATGATGTGAACTCCTTTCTTCAGAGGCGCAAAGAACTAAGTGATAATAAATCGATAACCTCCCCTAATGATGCCCAGTAAGTGCCACCTGTCCTGGATAAATAAGCGAAGTAGGCCACGGGGCTACATCAATAGATTGGAGTGGAGGTGAGCTGGACGTGCGTGAGCAAGTTCACAACTTCGACGCAATCGAGGCCGTACTGCCAACTTTACCTCTACCGGGAGGCCTTTCCAGGGCCTTTCCTGTGTGAATGTGTAGCATGGTGTGCGAACATTGATCTATCAGCCCTGATGCTTTATTTACCCTTGCCCTGATGGCCCTGAGCCTGATCCGCGATCCGCGACCCGCTCTCTGTAACATGAGAACCTGTGATCAGATGGCATTTGGTTTTAACTCTCTAATCTAGCATGTTACATAGGCTGCATGCTATTCATAGATAGATTATTTTAACTCCAAGGGTGCATAAGACACCAGCTATATATCAAAGTAGCCCGCTGACCATCCTTTTGTCCGGTACCATACTCAGAAATGTCACATTCTTTTGTCAGGGGTACTCAGAAATGTCACAGTTTTCATTTCCAAAAAGAAAAGACACAAAAAATTTGTGATTGGGCGAGAAATCAAAAAGTCACAGCATTATTAGCATGCAGTCACAGCCAAGCAGATACTTATAGCAAGCTCGTTGTTGCGCTGCATGTTGCTTGTTCTTGTTATGTTAGTCCTACTTACAAAGACCTAGACTCTATCAGCTTGCTGTTGAAGGAAAGCACTAAAGACGTGGTAGCCGCTTTACCAAGTCACCTCATATCATCATCATAATCATGGGTGATGCCGGAATCTACTCCAAGAATGTCAATCAAGGACCGCATCGCTGCGCTCGAAAAAGGAAAGGGAGGAGCAAGCCCAATGCCCATCGGCATCAGCCCATCTCCAGCCAAGCCAAAGGCAAAGGAGAGCAACGCACTGGCTGGTCGAATAGCAGCTTTGCAATTGCAGAGCACTACCGAGAAAGAATCCAAAAATAACAAACCTGACAATCAAAGTAACGCTGGTAGTGCCAAGGTTGGGAAACTCAAATTACCGCCAGGAGGAGTAAAAATCATAATGCCCGGGGCGGGACCTCCTCCGTCCTTATTGAAAAAACAAAAGGAGAGAGAAGAGCGAAAACAGCAGATGATTGCAGATGCCCAAAAAGAGGAGGCGGGGAATACATCACCAACATCATCATCTTCTAGTGTCGGCAAACTCAAACTTCCACCGGGGGCAATTAAAGTGATGGTGCCAGGGTGTCCTCCTCCGACTATGACATCAAAGGCGGATGGTGGCGCGGTTGAAGAGGGAAGCAGTGATGTTGTAATGTCTAGGCCAACAATGCCCAAGCGGAAGCCTCGCAGCCGTGGATAACGGGGGTGAGAAGTAGTCAACGTGACGAGACTTCAATCAATTCAATTCAATTCAATTCAATTGAATTTTTATGATGCATGAGGATCTTGAAGATGGTATTTGGAGATGCATATTACATAAATAAATACAAAGTTAATCAGATTAGATATCTACGATACTAAAAGTAAAAGGGACCTGCTTCGGTACATCGGTACGGTCTTCTCTACTGTCGAATGGCTTTCCAGACAGTAGGGGAGATGCATATTACAAATTAATACGTATTATCACAGCAATAGTGCATTACTCTATCGTATAGTGGTAGATGGTTCAAATTATTGGATCCTCAGGCACAGTGCGTCCTGACACCTGCTGTAAAAAAGTTGATTGTCACTTAGAATCCTGCTCGAACAAAGAAATGACTACGTAATAACGGACGGATCCACACCACACGAGCCGCAACACGAAACAAATCTACGGATAAACAAACGGTGCGAGGTAATATGCACTATGTTACAATAAGATAGGATGACCGCCCAACTCTCATTGAACACATGTGATGTGTCAAGAGGAAAGCTATTAGGGTCGGAACGTTTTCATTCTTTAATCGGATAAAGTTTACTATGTTCTATCCTCATTTTTCTTTTCGTCTAAGAAGCCACGCAAACGATAGAGATAACTTAGATCATACGCTTGACAAGCTTGTTGATCTCCTCTCCACGGTTTCCAGCCTCACCTCCCTCAAGGAAGTGAACAAGCTTGGTCTTGTTAGAGAATCCACCACGGGGGCTGGTAAGCTTGAAGGGCCACAAGAAGTTGTTGGCCTCCTTGAAGTTGGGTCCAACAGTGCAAATTTCGTGAACAAGGTCGGCGCAGCACTTGATACCTACAGATCCAACTCCTTCCTCGATGACGGAGTTGTCGGCGATGGGGATACGTTGCTTGTTGAGCTTTCCGAAACCACGCTTGAGGATGAGCTTCTCAATGGTGGAGCGGGTAGGGTAACCGTAAGTTACGTAAGGCTCGATAAGACGAAGCATACGGATGGTAGACTCGTTGAGCTTGACGAAGCAAGCATTGTGGATCTGACGAAGACGGAAGAGTTGCATAATCTTCTTGGCCTTGGGAGAAACACCGATGGTACCCCTGATACGGACGACAAGAGCAACCTTGGGCTGGGCGGGGACGTAGAATCCACCCTGGGCCTTGGCCTGACGACGGTTGGCAATAGCGGCCTCGTCGGCAGCCTTGTACTCAGCAGCGTACTTCTCGGCGGCGGCGATGGCATCCTTCTTGTCCTGACGCTTCTTCTGCCTGGCTTCGTAGGAAGCTTGCTTGGCCTGCTCAGCAATCTTGGCCTGAGTGGCCTGCTTCTTGAGAACGGATTCGGGAACACCTGCCATTTTCTTATCGTCCTTTTTATTACCACCGAAGTGTTGTATAATGGAGTGATAGTTCTGGTTGCTTTGGAGGATCGGATGCTTTGGGAGATAGAACGTGGAGGGGTGGCGGCTGAAAATAAGTTACCTTTTACTCGATGCCTACCTGTAGGAATTCATAGATTTTCCCCGTAGATTGTAGAGGGCGCCCCCAATGATGCCCCGAGAGGTGCCTTCAAAGTGGAGTCCCTATTAGACTTCTAAGTATCTCCTCTTGACGAAAATACAAAATACCATCCCCCGCCCGATCTTTGGCCAAAAATGTCGAAGACATCCGATCTTGTAGCGGTATGATAAAGGTGATAGGTTGCCCCTCAAATCTTGCTTCGTGCTGTTCGATGTTGTTGTTTGTTGCTTCCAAACCTTAACATCATGGCGGACCAAAACGGCTTTCTTCCTCATCACCAGCAGCAGCTTTGGGTGCAGCAGAGCAGACCAACATCTCCTCTCTACGACCATTCATACTCCTTTGATGGAAGAGATCCATTGCATACATCTTATCAGCAGTCTCCTCAACAGCATCACCAAATGCAACTATTAAACAGCTCAGCACAATCAACAGGAATGCTTCGAAATAGCTATCAGCAAGCAGGGAACAGTACAAGCTATAGCCAACAAAATAATGACATGGTACGCTCGTTGATGGCACAACTACAACAAAAAGAAGCAGAGCTAACAAAGTATAAAGTCATATGTGATGAATTCCAAAAGGCTAGAAAAAGGCTGGATGCACAGACACTTTCAATGGCTGAGAAAGATAAAAAGATAGCCATGCTTGTTGGTCAGCTGAATTGGGAAAAGAGAAGTAATGGGTCTGTTGTAGCCGATGCGATCTCTGATACCACAATAAAGAGACTGAATGATCAACTCGAGGAGAACAAACGTGAGATCAAATCACGTGATGATGAGATAGCTCGTCTCCACAATCAGAGTAAGATGCAAATTTTCAGGACCAAATCTAATCTCGATGATGAGATGACGGCATTGAAGGAGAAGTATGATCAACTTAATGAGCAGAACTCGACTTACAAAAGTACAATCGAAGAGCTTGTGAAGAGAGTCAAGGCGAAAGAGTTGACGATCAACTTATTGAAGTCTGAGAATGAGGAATATCGCAATCGAGAAACTCGATCAAATTCAGAGGTGAATGCACTGAAGCACACTATTGAATCGTGTGACAATGTTAACAAGCATGCAGATGTCGATGTGCCCATGCTTCTTGCAAAACTTGCCGACTACGAAGCACAAGCTCAGCAGTTTCAGAATCAACAACAGCAGCAGACTAGCTCAGAAGAGCATCAACTATGCACAATAAACGAAGATAGCGCTTCGTCGGAACCAAAAAAGTTTGATGATGAAACGACCACCGTATCCAACGACTCTAGTATGGGAATGGGCGACCCTATTTACGACGACGACGACGATAGCACTTTTGTTGTTATGAAGAGTTTGGTTGAAGAAATGACAGATGGGATACGATCGTGGTGTTACTGAGCAGTTAGAAAAAAGATAATGCTGTGTCCTGCTCTAGAAACTCTGCCCCCGGATTGAAATGACAAGTCCTATATCATCATCCATAATTCATGTAAAGAATGCATTAGACTACGATACGTCAACATCTCCGATATGCTTCGAGTCATTAGAAGAACGCAAAGAAGCAGACATCGACTTGGCTGTACTAACTAACTCAACGTCTTCAAGATCGTCATCTGCTGTTGTCATACGGCTTTCAGCAGCAGGAGGTGGAGGAGGTTCATTCATCAAGGCTCTACTCTCGCTTTCACCAAATGATGATAAACTCGACCTTGCGCTCCTGCTGCTAGCAGCGATAGTAGACGCTTGCGTCTGAGTCCGCTTTCCCTCCCACTGGCTAGCGTACGTCGCCGCGGATACCACGAAGATGAAGGCAATGCCAAGGTAAAAGAAAGCCCATAGCAGCGTTTCTTGTCCACCGACTCGAGTTGATGTCACACCCTTCAGCAATAGAAGATACAATCCGCACAAGAAGGAATAGAAACAGGTATAGAAGAGGAAGAGTTTAGGTGCGAGAGAAAGAACCTCTCTTTTCATTTTTTTAATGCTGGATCGCCTCCGTCGGGAACGAGAAGATCCCTTCTCCTCCTCGAATGCGGTGTCCGCATTGTACACGTCGTCATCTGCTTGCATCATTTTTTGCAAGGAAGGAAGCAAGGAAGCACGGACAGGAAGGAAGGTTGATGATTCAAAGAGATTGCGAAAATGACGTTCTCTGCTTCGGCCAAGGGAATACTGGGGTCAAGGGAATACCTTCGGCGCTAGAAAAAAAAATCGATTGAGAATTTTCAAACTCACTTCGGCCGAAGAGCGAATGAAAGAATAAATTCTCACTCTCTCAAGAAAAGAATAGAATCTAATCTCCAATGTCCTTGACGGCAAGGCACCATTGGTGTGCCGAGCGAATCCTCTTTTGTTTCTCTTCCAATGAGGATAAGGAGAACAATGATGGAATCGATAACTCACGAGTCCAATCTTTCATGCGAAAGCCAAAGAATCTCAACAAATTCAATGATTTCTTCTCAGGAAGAGGTCCATCTGCTCTTTTTGTCCACTACCAGCCTCGACACACTAGTGAGCTCGAGGCACTAGATCAAAAGATCAATGGTGGACCCACCTCTCCCAAGCAGCAAGGAGCGAAGCGATCGGAGCTATTCGTTAGCAGCGGTGATTCGGTCCTGATGAATTCGAGGTGCTGCTACTTCCTGCGGCAGGGTGATCAAGTAGATGCATCCATCGCCAATGATACATCGCTACTCTACGGAGAAATCCTCGATTCGCCGCTGGAAACTATCAAGTCATTGTTGTCATCCACTTACGTTCCACTATTTGCAGAATCATCTGAATGGGGCGACACCAATGAAGAGCAAAAGGCTGATTTCAATGACGAAATGAACAAGTTTGTCCAGAACTTGTCCGTGGCCGTTGAGAGTATCTCGGGGGGCCTTGAACTTCGTGAGCTTGAGAGTAGTCACTTTGACTCGTCTCTTTCAGAGGAGCAACCTGCAGAGGGACAAACTCTCGAAGAGAAAGCCCAACAGGAAGCTGAAACAGTCGCCAAGTTGGAGAAGCTTCTCGATGAATGGTGCGGTCAGGTCGAGGGCTACATGGAATCTCGTGACAAGAATAGTTCACAGCAGCAGCAGCAGCAGCAGCAGCAACTAGAAGGCCCCAAGGCTGAGATTGAATTTTGGAGATCAAGAAGGCAACAACTGTCGTCGATTTCAGAACAGTTGAAGCGGAAAGACTGCAGATACGTCGTGAATACTCTCTCAACATACACAAAGAGCATCAAACTGCATTCAAAGAAGTCATCAACTGTTGCTCTACTGCGACGATGGAAGCAAATTGAGACTGATACCACCGAGGCGTTGAACGAGTCTGAGAATAATTCCAAATATCTCTCTACACTATATCGATTCATTGAGCCCCTCTACTCCGGAACGGCTCAAGGTATTGTTGATACACTTCCGGCATTGTTGAATTCGATCAAGGTAAGTGAGCCAATGTATTATCATGAGCAAGATTTGATATTTCTACGCTGACATGTTGTTGTACACGCCCCTCATCTTCTTTCTCGCACACACAGATGATTTATACCATTTCACGATATTACACCACCGAAGAGAGAGTGACCAACATGCTTTCAAAGATCACGGATCAAATGATTATTCGTTGCACACAAAATATCATTAAATGCAATGGAGGGAAGGAAGATCTGTGGGTGATGGATTCAGCGGTACTTATCAAGTCTCTTGAATCTGGAATCAAGCTCAACGAATCTTACCAGGAAGAGTACCGATCAATGAAGCGCAAGCAGGAAGTTAGTTCTAGCGACAAGCCATTTGATTTTAACGAGATGCAAATATTTGGAAAGTTTGACCTCTTTTGTAGGAGACTAATCAAGTTGATCGATATGTTTTCGACGATCGAGGAGTTTACAGCTTTATCAGAGAACAAGCTGGAGGGAATGGAGCCATTGATCGACCAATTTATGCAAATCAAGCAAGAGTTTCGAGCCAAGAATCATGACTTGTTAGACTATCACAACAACAAGTTCGATCGAGACTTTGTTGAGTTCAACGTTAGAATCTCTGAATTAGAAGGTGCCATGCTGCAGTTTGTCGACCATTCCTTTGAGAAGATATCATCTGTCAGTCACTCGTTGGATCTCTTGCACAAGTTCCAAAATATCCTTCAGAGAGAGTCACTCAAAGCAGACTTGGATTCCAAGCTCAAGCTTATCTTCATGAACTACGGCTTGGAGCTCGAAAAGACACAGCAACTCTACGAAAAGTTGAAGCATAGTCCTCCCATTCCTCGTAATGCCCCTCCCGTTGCAGGAAGCATCATGTGGTCACGTCATTTGCTGAAACGGATCGAGGAGCCGATGAAGCGATTCGAGGAGAACCAAAACGTCTTGGAGGGGAAGGATGCCAAGAAAATTATCAAGATGTACAACAAGATTGCACGCACTCTTGTGCACTTTGAGTTCTTGTGGACAAATGCTTGGACATCACAGATCGACGAAGCAAAGGCTGGCCTCCACGCAACGCTCATCATTCGCCACCCCGATGATAATAAACTCTACGTGAACTTTGATCAAGACATTTTTCAACTCATTCGAGAAGCGAAGTGTTTGGATAGGATGGGCATTGACATACCCGAAAGTGCCAAGATTGCTCTTATGCAAGAGGAGAAGTTCAAGACATTTTACAGGCAGTTAAATTGGGCACTTGCCGAGTACGATCGTGTCGTTTCGGAAGTCATCCCGGTCACTGCTATGGTGCTTAGACCTCACTTCAAGGATATGGAGTGGAAGCTCAGGCCTGGAATGACAACTTTGACATGGACATCGTTGAATATCGATCCTTACATCAACCACATACAAGCCGGTTTGAAGAAGCTACAAGAGCTTGTAAGCTGCGTCAACGACATTGTTGAGAATCGCATCGAGACGAATCTCAAGATTGCTTCTCGTACGCTGCTCGTGGATCTGCCTGAGGACGCCTCTTTTACCGTATCAGAGTTTGTTTCAATGCAGCAGACCCACATCAGTGGAAAGTCTCGACTACTTCAGGACAAGAACATGGAGGTTGAAAATGCTGTGAACGATCTCATCCAACAAATCTCATCGTATCACTTTGAATCTCAACCAGATGACGCCGTTGAGATTGTCCCAGCAAAGGATATTGCCAAATTGCGTGATCATTACAACCATTTCATGTACCAGGCTTTACTTCATTCGGCCAAGACCTCGTTGAATACGCTGAAGAAGCGCATCGGCTCTCGGAAAGGCACCAGCATCCTCACAGCATCGCAACGACCATTCTTTGATGTAGATGTGCAACTCATTCCACCCAATGTCTTGCTATCCCCCTCACTTGATGAGATCCAAAAGTGTATCAACGAGTCTGCAAAGGCTGTTCTGGCATGCTACAAGAAGATCAAAGATTGGGGCTACTTTACCTTGCCCGAGGAGGAACGATCCGATCACACCTTCTTTGTTCGCATCACTAAAGATATTGAGCTTGTCAAGGTAGCGTTGCTCCTTACCGGCTGTATCCAGGGCGTTCGAAATACAGTAGCTGAATATCTAGACTCGTTCAAGAAGTACGACTGGCTGTGGAAGATGGATAAAGATGAAGCCTACGATAAGTTTGCCAAGACCGAGCCATCTCTCGAAACTTACGAGGCCAAACTGGCTTACTTTGGTTCGATCGAGAAAGAAATCGGAGCCGTCAGCTCAATCCATATTATTGGAGCTCTTTCTCTCAATACGAAACATCTCAAGACCCACCTTCGAGAAGACTGTCACAAGTGGACGCTCAAGTATTCTGAAAAGCTACACACCCGAGCCAAGGCAGAGCTTGACGTCATGACTGAATACAACCGGGTAACAATGGGCAAGCTGAGTCGAAAAGTGGAAGATCTTGACTCTCTGGGATTCATGATGCAAGTGCTCAAGGAAGTGAGAGAAAAAGAGAGCTCAATTGACATGGATATCGATCCCATCATGGATATGTATCAAATGCTCGAGTGTCACTTGCCGTCTGGCTTTATGGAGAAAGAGGAAATTGACAACAAAACAGTGCTTCGATCCAATTGGAAGAAGTTGGTTGCGCAGTCACTTGCTAGGACGGATGAGCTTTCCAAGACTCAGATTGGATTCAAGGATGGCTTGACCAAAGATATTGCCGAGTTCAAGGCAGATGTCCAAGCCTTCCAGGCCGACTTTACTCACAATGGCCCACTCGTCAAGGGACTTGCCCCTATGGATGCAGTAGATCGATTATCTCGCTTCAAAGAGGAGCTCAGGATTCGCAAGCGCAAGTTTGATTTGTATCACGGGGGTGAGATTCTATTTGCTCTTCCTCATCAGGAGTATCCCGGCCTTGAGAAGGTCACAAAGGACGTAAAACTTGCATCTCTCCTCTTTGATCTGTACGTGGATGTGATTCGTTCTATCAATGAGTGGAAGCTCAACACATGGGAGTCTGCAGCAGCCAACGTGTCCGACATGAGTGATATCATCGAATCCTACGCTGGAAGATTCAAGAAGCTTCCAGGAAAATTACGTGATTACGAGTCGTTTGCAGCACTGCGGAAAGAGATCGAAGACTTTCAAACGATTTTGCCCCTGTTGGCAGAGCTTTCGAAGGACTCAATCAAGGCTAGGCATTGGGATGAGGTCATGAAAATTTGCAACACAACCTTTGAAGTCGTCGGCAATCCCGAGCTGAAGCTACAGACACTACTTGAAGCAGATTTGGTGTCGGCAAAGGATGAGATTGAGGAGATTACAGATGGAGCTGATAAACAGCTCAAGATTGAGAATCAGCTTGCTGAACTGAGCACTCAATGGAAAGCGAGAGAATTTGACTTTGTCGAATGGAAGGATAGAGGTGTTTTCATTCTCAAGGCAACCCCGATGGTAATGGAAGAGTTGGAAGAGGCTCAAATGAATCTGCAGACCGTCCTAACAATGCGTCATGTAGCTCCTTTCCGCAATGTGGCCCAAGAACTTCTTGGATCTCTCTCGGAAACCTCTGACACACTTGAGAGCTGGGTGAAGGTTCAAATGATGTGGTGTGGGCTTGAATCTGTATTCACAGGAGGTGATATTGCCAAGCAATTACCCAAGGAAGCAAAGAAGTTTGCCAAGGTCGATAAGGATTGGGCAAAGATTATGACCAAAGCCAGCGAATGTAGGAATGTTGTGGAGTGCTGTGCTGATGAACTGCTGCAGAATACCCTCCCGACGATGTATAGCGAGCTGGAGAAGTGTCAAAAGTCTCTCGAGGGATATCTTGAACAGAAGCAAAAAGCCTTTCCTCGGTTTTACTTTGTCTCCAACGCCAAGCTTCTCACAATCCTATCTCAAGGTTCGGATCCTCTGGCAATGAATGAGTATTACGAGAATGTCTTTGATGCTATTCAATATGTGGAGCATGATAAAAAGGACAAGACGATCATTCACAAAATCCACGGCGACGGTGGAGTGGGTCACGAGGTCGTACCCTTTATCACCCCCGTCAAGGCGGTCGGGAATATTGAAGATTGGCTAACTACCCTACTACAAACAATGAGACTAACTATGAAAGATCACGCTAGACAATGTTCTGCTGGAGTGTTGGATGTTCAGAGTGATCTCTCCAAGCTCCGACCACTCGTTGATAAGAATATTGCTCAGTTTGCATTGCTTGCAATTCAAATAATGTGGACATACGAAACACAGACGGCGCTAGAACAATGCAGAACGAAGAAGAATGCAATGAAGGAGAATAGTCAAAGGCAGCTACAAGTCTTGTCGGAAATGTCTAGCTGGTGCCTTCAAGACCTTGGTACCAAGGTAAACAGGAAGAAGATTGAGACCTTGGTTACTGTTCACGTTCATCAACGAGATATTGCCCAAGAACTTGCACAGCTAGTCCGAAGCAAGAAGGTGCATGATGCAAATGACTTTGACTGGTTGAAGCAGGCTCGATTCTACTGGCGACCAAATGCTGCGGACGAGGTCAACAACGATGGAGCAACTGTGGTATCAATCACAGATGTCGACTTTAATTACCAGTACGAATATCTCGGGTCGAAGGAAAGGTTGGTCATCACTCCCTTGACCGACAAGTGTTACATTACACTCGCGCAGGCGCTTGGAATGTACTTTGGAGGAGCTCCTGCAGGACCAGCAGGGACGGGAAAGACCGAGACTACCAAGGATTTGGGAAACACTTTGGGAATCTTTGTTGTTGTGACCAACTGTACGGATCAGATGAAGTACACTGACTGTGCAAAAATATTCAAAGGTCTTTGTCAGGGAGGGCTTTGGGGCTGCTTTGATGAATTCAATCGCATCACATTACCAGTCTTGTCTGTCGTCGCGCAACAAGTACTAGCGATTCAGAATGCAAAGAAGCAGGGCGTGGAATTCTTCCAGTTCCCTGGAGATCCGCAAAACGTGGCAATCCAACCCGCTTGTGCATTCTTCATTACAATGAATCCTGGCTACGCTGGAAGGCAGGAGCTTCCAGAGAACCTCAAGGCATTATTTCGTGGAGTGGCAATGATGGTGCCTGACTTTCAAATCATCAAAAAGGTCAAGATGTGTTCTGTTGGATATAGCGACTTTGATTTGCTCTCTACCAAATTCTTTTCATTGTATGCAACATGTAAGGAACAGCTCAGCAATCAACGTCATTATGACTGGGGTTTACGTAATATTCTCTCCGTCCTTAGGACAATGGGTGCGACAAAACGTGAGAATCTTGACAAGCCCGAGGCATTCCTTGTGTACCAGACTGTTCGAGACATGAACCTTTCCAAGCTTGTTGCACAAGATGTACCACTATTTTTGTCTCTCTTGGCTGACTTGTTTCCTGGCATGAGCCCACCTCCGAAAGGAAATTATCCGAAGGAAGAAGCGATCCTTGAGAAAGTAGTGGAAAAGTATGGCCTCGTGCATCACGATGATTGGGTATTAAAGGTGAAACAATTGTACGAGACGACCAAGGTACGTCATGGCATCATGCTTGTCGGTCCATCTGGGGGTGGCAAGTCGTGTATCTTCAAATGCCTCAAAGATACGTTGCAGGAGAGCGATGGAATCCAATACAAGGATGTTCGGTTCAACCCCAAATCAATCCGAGCTCAAGAAATGTACGGTGAAACGGATCCAATGAGTGGTGAATGGACCACGGGAGTTTTTGCTGCCATTTGGGCAAAATACAACAACCGAAATAATAATTTCAACACATGGATCATTGCGGATGGTCCCGTGGATGCCATTTGGATCGAGGATCTCAATACAGTGCTCGATGATAACAAGATTTTGACGCTTGCCAATGGCGACCGCATCCCAATGACCGACAACGTGAAGATTATGTTTGAAGTGGAAACGCTTGTGAATGCATCTCCAGCCACGGTATCTCGAGCTGGAATCATTTATGTCAGTGATACGGACTTGGATTGGGGCCCAGTTTTGGAAGCATGGGTGCGTAAGAGACCAGACTCTGATCGACAGACACAGTTGAGATCACTGATTGAAAAGTGGCTAGGCAAGAGCACTCCTACAGATCCAGGTCCATGTTTTAGCTTCTTGCAGCGAAACACGTCAGAAGTCATGAAAGAAGGTCGTGTTGGAAGAATATCCAGCTTCTCACAGCTATTCCAAGGCTTGACGGAAGATCAAGATGCTACGATGTCAATGTCGACGGAGGCGTTAGAGAGGGTATTTGTTTACTGCCTCTGCTGGAGTGTTGGGGCCCTACTTGAAGCGGAAGACCGCATGAAATTTGATGCCTGGCTACGTGAACGTGATCCTGCAGTGATGCCAAAAGTGGACGAGGGGGAGACAATCTTTGAGTACTTTGTCGATTCATCAAGTGGAGAATGGGAGAAATGGAAGCCTCCACAATGGACATATCCCAAGGGCGAACGCCTCGACTTTTCCAACCTTCTTGTCCCCACGATGGATTCCACAAGAGCTCAACACGTCATTAGGACGATTCATAGCCAAAAGGTTCCAGTTCTCGTGGTAGGAGCAGAAGGGACAGCAAAAACAAGCACACAACTCATGTTCATTGGAGAGCAAGATCCGAACCACATGCTGACGAAACGAATCAACTTTTCATCTGCCACTACACCTGGAATGGCGCAATACTCTATCGAAGCCGAGTTGGACAAACGAGGTGGGAAGAACTTTGGTCCACCCAACGGGAAGAAGATGACAATCTTCTTTGATGACGTATCGATGCCGGAAGTGAACAAATGGGGTGACCAAACTACTCTTGAGCTGGTGCGTCTACTCGTGGAATACGGAGGATTTTACTTCCTTGACAAGGATAAGAGAGGAGACTTCAAGACTTGTGAAGATCTGCTATACCTCGCAGCCATGCAACACCCTGGTGGAGGCAAGAATGACATCCCCAACCGGCTCAAGAGGAACTTCTTCATCTTTAATCTTGTGTTGCCAAGCATTACAAGTATCAATGATATTTATGGTCAAATGCTTGATGGACGCTTTACAGGTCAAGACTTTGATGCGGAGACACTTGATGTTGTTGGTAAATTGACCGATGCTACTATCCGTCTCTGGAGAACGATGAAAACAAAAATGCTTCCCACTCCTGCCAAGTTCCATTACGTGTTTAATATGCGCGACTTGAGCAGAGTCTTTCAAGGCATCTTATTCACGCCGAAGGAATCTATTCTGGAGGGTGGCTTGCGAGCCAAGGAAGGCTTGCTGGAGAACTTCTCGCCTCAAAATATGCTTTTGGGTTTATGGCGACACGAATGCGATCGAGTCTTTTGCGATAAGCTTGCTACGGAAAAAGATAAGGATAGTTATGTCACCTACATCAACGAGATAGGGCAAGATGTCTTTGGCCAAGAACTCTACAATAATGCCTGCTCAAAAGAAAAGTTTATGGTCAGTTTCCTTCGTGATGACATTTACGATGAAGATGAGATACTCGTGGAGGAAGCTCCCAAAGTTTATGAAGACGGAGGTTCTCTTGAAATGATCAGAGAACGTGCTTGTATGTTCCTGGACAAGTACAATGAAGAGTACCCAGCGAAGCAGATGGAACTCGTCTTGTTCGAAGACGCATTGAAACACATGCTACGAATTAGTCGATTGCTCGAAATACCTCGTGGTAGTGGCTTACTGGTGGGTGTGGGAGGCAGCGGAAAACAAAGCTTGACTAGGCTGGCATCGTTTATTTCAAGAGCAATGTGCTTCCAAATCACACTCACCAAACAATACAATCGTAATGCGTTGATGGATGACATTCGCATCTTGTACAAGAATGCTGGTCACAAGAATCAGCCAACCACATTCCTCTTCACTGAGAGTGAAATCAAGGACGAGGTCTTCCTTGAAACCATCAACTCAATACTATCTACTGGCGAAGTACCAGGTCTCTTTGCAAAGGATGAAATGATGGCAATGACTGCTGACATCCGCTTAGACTTTCTGCGAGACCGACCAGGCGAGGAAGAAACACAAGACAATCTGCGGCAATACTTTACAGATCGAGTGAGAGATAACTTGCACATAATTCTCTGCATGTCTCCAATGAATCCAAAGTTTCCTATCCGAGCTCGCAAGTTTCCAGGATTGGTTAGTGGTCCGACGATTGATTGGTTCTTACCTTGGCCCGAAGAAGCTCTCGTAAGTGTTAGTCACGGCTTCATCAAAGACTTTCCACTGGATTGTTCTGAAGAAGTCAAGTCATCGCTCATGACGCATATGGGGGTAGTTCACAAGATGGTAACAGACGTCTGCGATGAATACTTCAACAGTATGAGACGTCAAGTATATCAGACGCCCAAGAGTTATCTCAGCTTCATATCGGCTTACAAAGCCATGTACCACAAAAAGCTAGAAACTCTCAAGGAGAAGGAAAGTCGAGTCAACCTGGGATTGGAGAAACTAATCCAAGGAGCCAAAGATGTGGAGGCAATGAAGGTTGTATTGGCATCCGAGCAAGTGAAACTCGAAGAGGCCACTGTGAGTACGAACAAAATGCTCGAAGGCCTCGAGGTTAGTTCCGCCGAAGCAAAGACTGAGGGAGAACAAGTGTCTGGCATCAAAGCAAAGTGCGAAGCTGATGCTGCCAGGATTGCCTTGGAAAAAGAAAGTTGTTCAAATGATCTTGCCAAGGCGCAGCCCTTTGTCGACGAGGCAAATGCTGCCATTAATAGCATCAAGCCTGCTCACATCGGAGAAATCAAGAAGCTGTCAAATCCAAGTGATATTATCAAATTAGTGTTTGACGGTGTCCTGATTCTCTTTCAGCTGCCCCTTAGCAAAATCCAACCTACCAAAGTCAACATCGCCAAGACTGAGATTGATTGGTTTGAGCCCAGTTTCAAGGAAGCTCTGAAAATGATGAGCAATCCAAACTTTTTGAACCAGCTGGTAGAGTTTGGCAACACGGGTAAAGACGTGATGAACGACGAAACGATTGAATTCTTATCAGTGTACGTCGGAGTCGAACAATTCAATCCGGCCGTAGCCAAGAATGCGAGTACCGCAGCAGAAGGTCTTTGCACCTACGTTAGAGCAATGAAGTACTATCATGAAGCAAGCAAGATTGTGAAGCCCAAGTTGGAAGCTCTAGCAGTCGCGGAAGGTCAGATGGAAGCAGCCAATAAGGCTTTAGCAGTGGCCGAGGGTAGATTAGCGGCATGCAATGAAAAGCTCAACGAGCTTCAACGACAATTTGACGAACAAATGGGGAAGAAGCGAACAATCGAAGAAGGCGCCATGGCGTTACAAAAGAAGATGAACCAAGCATCTGCTTTGATCAATGGACTGGCCGGGGAGCGTGCTCGATGGACTGAGGATGCAGCAAACTTTAGCGATCAAAAACGACGTTTGGTTGGTGATTGTGCAATTGGATGCGCCTTTATGAGCTATTGCGGTCCATTCAACCAAAAATTCAGGGACTACATGATCAATGAAAAGTTCACAGCCGATTGTCTTGCTCGCAATGTTCCAGCTACACAAAATTTAGATGTCATTTCATTCCTTGCGGATGTAGGCACGATTGGCGACTGGAATATGGATGGGCTTCCTACCGATCCACTTTCTATCCAAAATGGTATTCTTGTTACGAGTAGTACACGATTCCCTCTGTTGGTAGATCCACAAGGTCAAGCATTGAATTGGATCAGGAATAAAGAGACTCCCAATTTGCCATCTTGGAACGGACAACATGTTGTTGAGCTGTCGGATCCCAAATTGAAAGACAAGTTGGAATTTTGTATGGGCGATGGCAAAAGCCTCATTATTGTTGGCGTGGAAGATGAAATCGATCCAATGCTCGATCCTGTCTTGGAGAAGCAATTTATAAAGAAAGGATCTCGAATGTATGTGAATGTCAGCGATAAGATGATGGATTACGATCCAAACTTCAAGCTGTACTTCATCACTCGATTGCCCAACCCAAGCTTTAGTCCCGAGCTTCAAGCGAAGACAACTTTGATCGACTTTACTGTAACACAGAAAGGATTGGAAGAGCAATTGCTTGGCAAAGTCATTAGCAAGGAGCAGAAGGCTTTGGAGGAGCAGTTAACGCAAGTGCTCGAAGAAGTGAATGCCAACACGAAGAGTCTGATGTTGCTCGATGCTAGTCTGCTAGAACGACTGACAAGCAACACTGGTAATTTACTAGATGACGAAGAACTCGTATCCGTCTTGGCCAATACCAAGGCGAAGGCAGCAGAAGTCAATGCCAAGCTCATTGCTGCCGATGAAACAAGATCAAACATTGCCGAGAAACGGGAACAGTTCCGACCAGCAGCTACGAGAGGATCTGTCCTTTACTTTAGTATTGTGGAAATGAGTTTAGTGAATGTCATGTATCAAACAAGTCTGGTTCAGTTCCTCGAGCTGTTCATGGGTTCCATGGACAAGGCAGACAAGGCCACGCTGGCCAGCAAACGAGTCTCGAATATCATCGAGACAATGACATACATGACGTACCGTTACATCAATCGTGGCCTCTACGAGCAAGACAAAGTTGACATTTGTTCTCCTTGTTACAATGAAAATTCTTGTCGCTGCGGGCCATTTGAAGAATAGTGACGTTACGCTGCTTTTGAGAGGTGGAGCTGCACTGGATATCAACAGCGTCCAAAAGAAGCCATTCCAATGGATGGGTGATGAAGTATGGCTCAATATTGTTCAACTAAGTGAGAGCAATCAATTCTACTCAAATCTAATCAAGGACATGGCTGCCAATGAGAGTGAGTGGAGGAGCTGGTTTGAGGACAATCAGCCAGAGCAGGTGCCGATTCCAGATTACGAAAAGAGACTTGCCGATGAATCCGATATTGGCCCATTCCTTCGACTGTTGCTTGTAAGATGTCTTCGCTTCGATAGGAGCATTCTCATGTGCAAGGAATTCATCCGTAATACCAAGCAGATGGGGGCTTCATTTGTCGAGCCTGTGACAGATACAATTGAGATGGTATATGATGACATGGAGCCTGAAGTGCCCGTAATCTTCCTTCTCAGTCGAGGCTCTGATCCAACTGATGGCATCATTGAGTTATGTAGAAAGAAGAAATTACCCCCTCCTGCTGTCATTTCGCTAGGAGAAGGTCAAGAGCCAGTTGCTCTGAAGGCTATCAATGCAGGTATTGTGAATGGAACATGGGTGCTCCTTCAGAATTGTGAGCTTGGTTTGGGCCTAATGAATGAAATGGAGTCACTGATCAATAAGTTGAAGGGAGGCATGGACCCCAATTTCCGGCTGTTCATTACTGCTTTGCCTAATCCAGAGTTCCCGCTTGGCTTGCTTCAAATGTGTTCCAAGGTAACGAATGATCCACCTGCGGGACTCCGAGCTGGATTATTAAGGAGTTACACACCAGGCGTGATGGTGGATCAAGACCGACTAGAGAGAGTAGACACTCCATTATGGAGACAACTCATTTTCGCTCTGTGCTTTCTTCACAGTATTGTCCAAGAGCGTCGTAAGTTTGGACCACTGGGGTGGTGCATTCCGTACGAGTATAACAATGGCGACCTCCAGAGCTGCATGCTATTCCTGGAGAAACACTTGTACAACGGAGAGATTAGCTGGGGTACTTTCCAATATATGGTATCCGATGTTCAGTATGGAGGAAAGATTACCGATAGCTTGGATGTCCGATTGTTCCGAACATACACCAAGGAGTGGCTCACGGAAAGAACGTGCGAGGAAGATTTTAGCTTTACTCCAGACTCACCAATATTGAAGATTCCTGATGATTTTGAGTACAAGGTGAACTCCTTTACAGAGCATGCGGACTTTCGGAAGTTTATCGAGCAATTTCCTGAGAATGATTCTCCGGAGATTTTTGGCCTCCATCCAAATGCTGATTTGACTTATTGTGTCAAGGAAGCAAATGCTCTCTTCAAGACACTTGGAGACACCCAGCCAAAAGGTGGAGGTGGCGATGGTGGTGTTTCAAGAGAAGACGTTGTATACGAGAAAGCATCTGAATTGCTCAGTAGAATTCCAGAGGATTATGAGGAGGACGACTACAAGGTCAAGATCAAGAAGCTGGGCGGAATGACAGTCCCAATGAACATTTTCCTCTTTCAAGAGATTCAACGGTTCCAAAATGTCATTGCAAAGGTCCGCTTCACTTTGAAACAGTTACAGCTTGCAATCAAGGGTGAGGTTGTGATGAGTTCTGAGCTTCAAGAGACTCTTCAGAGCATCTTTGATGCTTCAGTACCTTGGCATTGGGAAAATACGTTGACGGGAGACGAATTCAGTTGGAGATTGCCAAGCCTGGGACTATGGTTCACTTCCCTACTCAATCGCGATGAGCAATACAGAAATTGGCTGAACTCAGGACGGCCAAATAGTTTCTGGTTCTCAGGTTTCTTCAATCCAGCTGGCCTCTTGACTGCCATGAAGCAAGAAGTGACACGCAAGCACAAGAGTGAAAAGTGGGCACTCGATGATGTAGTGCTAAAGAGCGAGGTGACCGATTTCGAAAATCCACGTCAAGTCAAGAATCAACCGGATGAAGGCATCTACGTTCACGGTCTTTCCCTCGAGGGCGCGGCTTGGTCACGTGCCGAGGGGAATCTGGTGGAGAGTGTGCCCAAGATTCTAAACACAGATCTTCCTGTGCTCTACATTACAGCCGCGCGCAAGACGAAAGCTGACCCTCGCATATACGATTGTCCAATTTACAAGTACAGTTCGAGAGGTGATAAGTATCTTCTAGCTTTTGCGAGCTTAACTTGTCCACCTGACAAACCTCCCAATCATTTCATCCTACGCGGTACTGCGCTGCTTTGCAATCGGTAGATTAAATCTAAGCATTGAAGTTATATTATATTGTATAGTTTGCGTTTGCCTATTCCACTCTTACCCTTGACTCTTGCTGCATGCCGTGTCTTGAGATCCACAGACGAGCTTGGCCTCAGCATTTACATAGCAACTAAAACATCAACGCAAGAGCCAATAGGAGTGATAAGCGAAGTCGAGAAGATGTTGCTCCACAGAGTTTTTGATCTCATGTGTGTATTAACCATTCAATAATTAATATGCATGTCTTGCTTATCAATCAAGTGCTGACAACAAGCTTGTCTTTTTCTAGCGTGAGTATTTTTGTAACCTCCTTCTCGGCCATGGCAGCAGGCATTGTATCATCGTCAAACCCTGCAGCTAGTGCAGGAGATACCCCATTTTGTCCAAAGTCACTAAAAGAGCACGATACAAAGATTGGCCAGCCAATGCGCTTTGCAAGACGTGCTGACATTTGTTGCCCCAACATCATATCCTCGTCACTGGAACCTCCCAAAAGCTGACTTGTTGGTGTAGGCATGATCGAAGATCCACTACGGGCATGTGGAGGCATGGACAGCGATAGCGATCCCATTGGTGGTCTACCAGTGCCGACAGTTACTGTGCTGTTATTGCTTTCATTGTTTGTATCTTCATAATTATCCTCCTCCATCACTCGTCGCTCTACAGCACCCCATCCAAACCACACTATTGCCGATTGCCCTCGAAGCGTGACAGTTCCAACTACACCAACTCCACTTGATTCTCCTGGTGATAGTGGAACGCAGAATGGTATTATTCGGGTAGAGTCCATGGTATTATTGGTTATTGGCGTACAACGATTATGTCGTAGGTCGATACATAGGTCGATGTGCAAATGAAAACAATGAAATAAGAGCGGTGTGGATTTTGGCGCGCTCTATCATCGATCATCGTTTCATTGTCTGCGATCTGCGATCGATGGATGAGGATGAGATCTTGTTGCTTGCCACTTTGCTTGGTCGGCATAACTTTATTCTTCTGAACAATGGTCAACGAAACCTCAGAAACACTCCGCAAACTTGCTGCTGCTCTGGGTGCATCTGGTGTAGGCCTCGGCGCGTTTGGAGCACACGCATTAAAAGGCTACCTATCCAAGAAGCCAGAGGGCAGCAATAACTGGAAAACTGCCGTATCATATCAGCTCTTACATGCTGTGGCATTGCTATCGCTGTCTTGTCTGGAGGAAGGCAAGCTGAGGAAATATCAGGGTGCTGGCTGGGGTGGAGGCAAAGTTATGGCACTGGGAACAGTCTTGTTTTCGGGATCTATTTATCTTCTTACTCTTGACATCGGTCCTAAGCGCATTTTGGGGCCCATGACTCCTATTGGAGGCTTGATGTTAATGAGTGGATGGGTTATGATTGGATCGGGAAAGATATGAAACTTCAAATCAATTGAATAAACACTTACTTTAGATAAAGTTAGTACTGTATACAAATTATTTAACAATACACCCAATAAGTCACTCGTTAGTTTCAAGTTAATTACTTTTCGAGTTTTGCTCTGGGCTGTGCATGCTCTTATGAAAAAGTATAAATGTTTCCCACTACTCCCTCCACTAATCTATCCAATCAGATAAATAAAAAAAACATGATTCAACTCATCACTCTTAACATCCCAAAAGAGTGCTTCGACAACGTTCAGCATCTCTCACCAACAATTCAAACTCATCCCTCCCAATCTCTCCGGCACGTTCCAACACACTCAGACAACAATTGCCACCACAATCTGCTTTCATCGTCGATGCAAACACATTCGAACACATTGCCAACGAGGTCAGACATCGAGCAGCCAGTGTTGCATCATAAGGCTTGGTGGAGGCAGATTTGACGTTTTCGATAAGACTGGGGATCAGAACCGACACATACCACTCCCTACTGGCTGAAATGGTATCGCACAGTATCTTTTCAGAGTTCAAGAGTTCAAGCGCGTTGGATAGAGCCATTAACGCGTGGGTGCGTAGACGTCTGGTATGTTCCGCAATGCTTCTGTTGAGGGAGACAGTCATTGATAAGCTGGTGGCATCTTCCTCGAGACTCGAGTCATCATCGTCGTCGTCTGCATGGTCATCTTGATAAATGATGAGGGACATTGCATAGTTGTGCAAACTGAAAGGTCCATTGCCAGATTCATGACGAGTGCACACAAGGCGTTTCGCGGCTAAAATTGCCGTCGACTTGGAGGTCAAATTCACATCGACGAGTGATACTAGACTTTCCATTCCCAGCATATTCGAGTCTGATTGAGGACTCGAGAGCAACTCAGATGTCATGTTAATGATATCTTCCTCATCTTGATCAGTCTTCAGATCGTGTTCGAGAATCACACCATCATTGCAAGCAAAGCTCATCTGTGATACCGGAAGTCGAAGGTACATGGATTTATTGTTGTATTCACTACAATCCATGGAGATCTCCTTTCCCTCTGCAGCATCGAGGATGGCACGACAATCATACATGAAGGAAAGATAATCCCCACTAACACGTTGAAGTTCCACAAGCACCCCTCCCTCGTGATCATCTTCACCAGGGACTGCATAAAGCCGAACGTAAAACTTGACAAAATCAAGTGTGCGACATTTGGCCGCACTCTTACAAAACTTGGCCTTGATACTGCGAGCTTGTAGCGTCATCGCAATTCGTCCCGAGGTAATATCCGCAGATGTGTGCACAAGACGTGATGTACACTTTTGTGGCGGGGGGAGAGCACAGGGTGTTGTTGGTGAGGGGGAGGGACGTGCTTTTAGAGAAGAGTGTGGTACATTCCATTTGGACTTTTTGGTCGCACCAACAACTTGTGGATCAGAGAGTGATTTCTTGGTTAGCATTGGCTTCTTCGTGTCCAAGAGTTGAGGCGCTTGTTTCCCCGTGCTAATGGGCACTGACGCCGTTGGCTTGAGCGGCGCGAAAGCGGTCGGCCTCCCAGGATCAACTCGCTTGAGGGGCGGATTGAAGAGGAGGGTACGATGTTGGGATGCGGCTGGGTTAATTGCCACAGACCTGAGAGGCGGGTGGTTGATTGGGGATGAGGTTAGAGTGTTTGTTGAAAGACATGCATGCCGAAAAAGTTTGTGAACAGACATGAACATCAGCGAAGGCGAAGAGTTTACTGCCCCTGATGGTGATGAGGGATAATCTCAATCCCGGAATTGCCGCGAGGATGATCTCGGAACATGGGAGAATTTTGCACCTTGCACATGCAACTACCTAAAGGTAGGTTCAACGCCACCGGCTCCACCTCCCTCCATCATCAAGTCATCAACGCGAACGCCAGCATTACTTACCTCATCGCAGGTTGTTGTTCCGCATAAGACGATGACGAAGCAGAGGGCATCATGCCCCCCCTTCCTCCGCTTTGGCCCCTCGCCAAAGATGACGAGGAGGAGGGACGTTGTTCATCTGATTGAATGTTTGTATCATTATTTCTACGTGTGTTTTGTTGACGGTCGCTCATATTTGCATTTATGAGCAGGGTGGTGGCTTCGGATTAAAGTTATTTAGCAGTACATGGTTGCGGTCGTTCACCTTCATGGAGTGTAATGGAACAAGCGGGTTTGGGAGTCGGTCTTGTTGCTACTCCAAGGGCTCTAGTTTTGGAAAGCAAGATGCAGGTGCATAAATAGGCTGATTGAGCGAACGACGACCGAAGAATTTTTGTGTCCACGGCTGCAGGCGGAGCTCGCAAAAAGGAGGGCCCAAATGCCGGCGCAAACAGACGTGTCGGGAACATGGAGGGCTTCCTGGTGGTTCTCTTTTCATCCTGATCGGATCGTGAGCCTCATGTTCGATGGAGTTCTTCTTCTTGATTGAGAATATAGGTCTGTAAGTGGTGTGCGAGAAATGGTACTTAAAATTGTCTTGTGTGATAAGTAGGATGAGCCTTAAGTAGATCGATGGAGTTCTTCTTCTGATTGAGATATAGGTCTGTAAGTGGTGTGCGAGAAATGTACTTGAAATTGTCTTGTGTGATACTAAGGTCGCGGTAAGTAGGAGGCAAGGTAGGAGGGTTATCCATACAATACTTTTCGTACTGATTCCGTCTACCTGCCTGAGAACTGACATTTTGATTCGGTTAGACCCTGTTAGAAGAGAATTTAGGCAGTTGTTGCTCGGGCTCGCGGTAAAATAAAGTTATGTACTGGTATTGACCCCACTTTTTTGAGGATCTTAAAACCGAGTCACGAGCGACAATCTGAAGCTATTCAAATAACGTTGTGCAAGCCTTTTCCCGAGACTCAAAAGATGGGTCCGCTATACTCAAAATTCTACTGGTACTCCTACGTCCTACGTACTATTTTTTGGTCAATCAACCGCCGCTCCAGCCCTGCTCCAGCCGCCTCTAAAAGCCAAAGCCACTCCATTCCATCAACCAGCAACCGCAGCACCAAGCACCACACCCCATCAAACAATCGAGAGAGTGAAGTAGCGTATGGTTGTATGAATTTGATGATTATGACGACGCCGATGTAGAGGACGACATTATTCGTTCTCACGATAAGAAGTATCTATCTACCAATAATTTCAAATTTTTAAAGCATTCTCGATCAACAAGATCGAAGATCGAAAATATCGACACATATCATATCACTTAGGAAATTAGGTAAATGTTGCATTATCGCTACCTAGACATCATTGAACCAACAATTGGAGTCTTCATACGCCGAGGGCAGAACTTTTCGACAAAGAATTAAATCATGTCCAGGAACTACTACCAAGAACGATCCACGTCAAGGGATGACTTTCGTCGACATCAACAGAGCCAAGATCTTGCGTCAAGCAGAATTGGTGAGCTTGCGATGCTTCCACTTACAGAAAAGAAGGCGTTGATCCGGCAGCTACTAATTGAAATAGGCACAGACGTCAACAAGAACGATGGTGATCCTACTGGAGACGGTGATCAAACTACAATATCGACGGTTGAGAAGCGTGATGTGGCACGTCATCTGTTTGCAGCTGGAGGAGATATAAGCGAGCATTTTGCTGGTGGAGGAGTGTCCAAGTTTGCCATGGCATGCGCCAGCGGAAGTTTAAAGACGGTCCAGAGTGAGCTGCTGAGTGTGAAGAGCACAGCAGTACAACCTTTCTCGAAAAGTGAAGAATTGAAAAAACTGATCGAGACGAGGGAGACATCTATGCGGTTATCTCCACTGCTGTTGGTAGTTTCCCTGGGTAAAGTTCTCTACATGCCTGGGTCGCATCAACAATTTGAGGCAGTTGCAAAGATGTTACTAAAGAATGGTGCATCTCCAGTTGCGAAAGATGTCGTGGGAAAAACTGTTGCTCATTACGGAGCAGGGGGAATGGCGACGAAAATGACGCTAGAGGTCACTGACATGTGCATTCGGGCTGCCAAAAGTCATCACTTGTTTGGAAAAGATGTGAAATTGCATGGTTTGAAGACGGAAGAAATGAATGGGAAATTGGGCATCGTTGGAGGTTTTGATGCTGACTCTAATCGCAGGGCAGTGTATTTGACTGAAGATGACAGAGAGGTCTGGATAAAGGTTGAAAATATTTCGTTACAGGATCAAGATGCGAAGTGTCAACCGTATCCTCTGTTGACTGACATTCAAGACCGCTTAGGGAACGTGTCTCTTCAGGAAATCATCATGCCTTCTGCAGTACCAGGGACTATTATTGATGAAACTGCGGAGTTCCTGCTCAAGAAACATAATACGTCCATTTACACTGAGGACTGCGACGGGTGTTCACCAATACAAATGGTTTCAGGCATGGGATTGCTGAATGGTGAACGTGTTGTTTCCAAGTTGGTTATGGAGGCAGCCACTAAAAAGGGCAGAGAAACACGGAAAGCGAGGAAGCAAGAAGGATTAACGTGCGCAAATTGTAACAAAACAGATGACAGTAACGGAGAGAAGTTATTAGTGTGCTCTCGTTGCAAAGTTGTTCGATACTGCGGCCGAGATTGTCAAGTTCAACACTGGAAAGAGCACAAGAAAGAGTGCAAGACTCTTTCATCCCTGTCAGGTGTAGTCACTCTGGGTCCTCCAGGCGAATTTTCACTTCCTGGCGGAATGAGCTCCTTCGTCCAAAATTTCAGAGGAGGAGGAAGCAACATGAGTCAGGAATCCGGGTACAAAAAACCTCGAGGTAAGAAGCACGACGAAAAATTCGTCATCAAATGCCAAGGTAATGGGGATTCAAGCCCACTAATGATTTATGATCAAACACGAACGTGCCAGTTCTATCTCCGGCCAGAGCAAAAAGGATTCAAAGAGATCTTGCTAGCTATCCGGAACGAACCTGCATGGCAAGGGCGTAAAACTTTCATGAAGGCATCATTTGATAAGAGTGGAGTTTGCACGGTGTATCCAGAAAAGGCAGGAGTAAAGTCGCATTACACATGGTAATGTTGTGAAGTAGAAGAGATTGCGAAGAGAAGAAGACATGTAACACCAATTTTAGCAGTTATTAGGTGCAAACTGCACGTAATGATAAAGAAAAGAAAAAGCCGTTGTTGTGTTGCGTTCAAATGATTGTATCTTGTCTACGCAACATTTTACAAACTTTTCACTGCATTTAACAAGTCAGCCTTCTTCATTGACTTTTCAACTGAGACCCCCTTCTCAGTCAAATATTCTGTAAGCTGTGCAACAGTTTTCCGTTTCAATGTGGAGTCCGCTAATTGGGTCCAATCATCAATACTTGAGGAAGCTGCCCTCTTCGTTACTGTCTTCTTCTTTGCGCTTGTTTTCGCCTTGGCCTTGGGTGCAGTGCTCTTCTTCTTCGTGGACCGCTTCTTCTTTGAGGCAGTCTCTGCCTTTTTCTGAGCAGCTTCCACTCCCTTGGTCATCTTCTTATCAATATTCTTTTGCGATTTCACATACTTTGCCTCTTCTTCGCGTTTCTTCTCAGCCTCTGCCGCAGCCTTGGCCTTCTTCACCTTATTTTCCTCATCCATCATTTTCAATATTTCAATGATACGAGCATCTTCTTCTGGATCACCCTCAAGGGTCACCTTGCTTGGATACTCCTCCTCAATTTCAGTTTTCTTTGCGGTCACCGCTGTGATTGCTTTCTTCTTCCCCTCATTTGCCTTCTCCAACTGGCTATTCAACTTGGCCACCTCCGCTTGCAACTCACGCACTTTTTGCTCCATGCTTTCCTTTTCCAACAAAATTTGCTTCGTCTTGCTACTTTGCAATATTGCCTTACCGCTATCCACCTTTGTATCCTTATCCATTTTCATGGCTAGCTCTTTGGCCAACTTGGCTCCCTCAGCAGCCATACCTGCCGCTGATGCTGCATCATTTGCTTTTTGTTGGGCTAGAGTCAGTTCCGACTCAAATTCTGCGGCCGCCTCCTTCTTTCCAGAGGCTTTCTGCTGCGATGCAATGATGGCCATTGCTGCTGCGGCATACCACCCGCCGTATTCTTTGAGATGTAGTGAATCAACAATGGCTTGCAAGTCGGCAGCGGAATAGGAGGACAAGTCAATTCCACTGACTCCTCCACTGTTGCCAGCTGCCCCACCTCCTTCAACCTTTGGGAGTTGAAGATTGCTCAATCCTGCACCGAACCCCCCCATAGCAGCCACAAAATTAGCCTTCATTATGGCAAGATTTTCTTGAGCTCTCGAAGAAGCATCAAATTGCAAATCGGGGTTTATTTTGGCCGAATCAACCTTTACAAACACCCCCCCAACGAGAGGTTTGATTGACGACGCTCCAGCCACTGCCCCCGTTGCCGCGGCTTTCATAGCTGGTACCGCCGCGGCCTTGACGGCTGGTACAGAGCTGGCAGCTAATGATGCGGCTGCCGACGCTGCCTGATCTGCGGCACTTTGAGCTGCAGCGGCGGCATCGTTAATTAACGAAACGCTATCAGTTACTACAGCGGGGGCAGCAGCAACAGGAGGAGCTGGAACAACCACAGCAGCCTCGGCAACTTTCTCCACCGTCTTCTCTACCACCTTTTCCACCGATTTGGTAACTGCAGGTGATGATGACGATGATAGTGATCCAGAATATTCGCCGAGGAGACCAGTGAGATCGCTTTGAAGCCGACTTGTCGAAGTCATTGAGGTTTTAGTTGAAGGTGCAAAAGCATCCCCACTGCTAGCAGCGAGTAGGGACAAAATTGCCACGTTTGATGGATATGTAAACTTCATTATTGATGTGAGCTACAGCAGCAACCAACACTTCTTCTGTGATATGTACTCCTACTCCTTTCAGTGTTGATGGGCGCAGAGGTTTATGTATTGTGGTACAACGGGTCCACCGTAGTTGCCCGCCTGATGATTTTCCGTCCATAGTAGGTAGCCCGCCAGAAAGTCCGGACACAGGAAGCCCGGGTACTAACAAATATCGTGTTGTAGTTGCCCGGTCCACGTGATGCCCACCAACAAGAGCAGACACTCCCGCGGGCAACTACGGTGGACCCACTGCGAAGTGCAACGCGCGGTTGGCTTTTCTAAAGGTTCAACAAGAATTCAAAAAATATCTTTGAGTCGAGTCGACATACTACTGGCGGGAACTTTCATCTCACAGAGCACATCATATCATCAACAGATGACGCACATCTGATGTACTCATCATATGGCAAGCAAGGAGAAAGTAATAAGTATGTAGACACAGCGGAGAAGTAAAAGTCAAGTAATATCATCTACAACAAAACAACTCAAGGCCTTTGTCTTCTTCTACATCATCGCATCTTGACGCAACCTTTCACCTAAAATGCTCATTCACAAATCCTGCATCGCCATGTTGTTCGCTGCCGTCCGAAGTGCATCGGCGTTTTCTTCCATCCGATCACTCAGCAGTAGTGCACCACAAAAAACAACAACAACACTTCTAAAACACTTTTCAACTACCGCTGCCGACAGTGAAACACTCATCAACAACCGCATATCTCGTGCTCCCGTCCCATCAAGTCTCGATGCACGTACCCTATCGGATAATCTCGACCTTGTCCTCTCACATCTTCGCTCTCGACGTGCATCTGACGAGGCTCTTGATGCGGCCAAGTCTATTTCGACTCTCAACACAGATCGTGTTTCATTGATTAAAAAGCGTGATGAGGCATTGCAACAACGCAACGAGTTGAGTGCCAAGGTTGGCATGTTGATGAGAGAGAGTAAGGGCGAGGAAACAGAGGAGATTGCTGGTATTAAAGCGGAAGCTACCACCGTGGGAGAAACTGCGGCTGCGGTGGAAGACTCGCTTGATGAGATTGAAACGAAGATGAATACTTTGTTGGCATCGCTTCCAAATTTGTTGGATGATGTTGTACCTGATGGTGATGATGATAGTCAAAATGAATTAGTCTTGGAATGGGGAGATGTTTCTTCCCTTCCCAAGGAGTTGGGATGGGATGAAAACTTTACACCTCTTTGGCACGATGATGTAGCCACCAATTTAGGAGGATGGCAATCCGATGCGGCAGTTGGTATGTCTGGGGCGCGATTCGTCTCCCTCACTGGGGATGTAGCCAGGTTGGAACGTGCCATCTCTTCCTACTTCTTGGATAGAGCTTCGCAAAAGGGATACACGGAGGTATCGCCACCCCTAGTTGTCTCAAGAACGGCGTTAGAGGGGACATCTCAATTACCCAAGTTTGAAGACGACTTGTTCAAAATCGTGCCAGAGAGTCACACCTGCAATGGTGAAGATGCATTCTTAATCCCCACGGCAGAGGTCCCATTGACAAACATGCATGCTGGAGCTATTTTGGAAGAGTCGGATTTGCCAATCTCGTATTGTGCATTGACACCCTGTTTTCGCGCCGAGGCAGGAAGTTACGGTAGGGATACACGCGGTTTGATTCGAACACATCAATTTTACAAGGTGGAATTGGTCAAGATTACAACTGCCGAAACCAGTGCGGACGAACACGAAAAGTTGACTCGTCATGCCCAGGAATGTCTGGAAGAATTGAAGATCCCATACAAAAAGATGAGGTTGTGCTCAGGTGATGTTGGATTTAGTGCGCAACATTGTTATGATTTGGAAGCTTGGCTGCCTTCTACCGGAGAGTATCGCGAGATCAGTTCATGCTCGAATACTGGAGATTTCCAAGCTAGGAGAATGGCATTGAGGTATCGTCCCGCCCCAGCTGCGGATGCCAACGCTGACGAACCCAAGAAGGGAGGGAAGAAGAAGAAGAAGGCAAAGAAGCCAAAGCCAGTGTTGTGTCATACGATCAATGGAAGTGGTCTCGCCGTAGGAAGGACACTTGTTGCAGTTTTGGAGAATTATCAAACTCCTAGTGGAGATGTTGTGGTACCAGAAGTTTTGAGGCCATACATGGGTGGAGTAGAGATCTTGAAAAAGAAATAAACGGTATAAATATTATTTTAACTATGTTCCAATCTCGCATTCATCTCTGGGCCCAAGCTCATATTGTTCTCGGCCTAACCATTCCACAACATCTATAAGATCCTTGAACACTAGAGCCCCGCCTTTTCTCCAGCTTTCAGCAACTTCCTTCTCATCATATCTATCCAATAGCACAGAACGAAATCCGGCGTTGGTAGCGCCTACATAGTCTTTCTGGTAATCATTTCCAATATGAAGAACTTCTTCGGGCATAAGTTTCATATCTGATCGTGTTTTATTGCCAAGGCAGAGCCACGGTTGTGCATCTTGTATAGCTGCATCAAATATTTCTTTCCCTGGCTTTTCAACTCCCACATTCTTTGAGAAGGTAAAGAATTGCATGTGATCGGACAAACCCAACATTGGTAGAATGCTATCCCCATAACGTTCGTCTGCATTGGAAAGTACCCCACAAGCAATTCCACGACGCTTACACCATTTCAGAAAGGGTTTGGCATCATCAAAGACACCATAAGCGGCATGACTTCCGAATGTCGAGTAGACACGCTGAAACACTCGTTCTTCCTCTTGCTCGTTCATGGACGTGCCGACCAATTCGAAGCTCCGTTTGACACATATTCGCCACCACTCCTTGGAACTAATGCAAGAATTTCCGAAACAAGGATGAGCTGCCGATGTCTCTTTATAGGCCTTATTGAACGATTGCGGAATCAGTAATTTCGTTTCGTGGGATATCTCCACTCCGCATGTGCGAGCAGCATCTCCGTAGTGGTCTTCAATCCTGCCAAGGAAGGACACTAAGGTTCCTGTTACGTCGCAGGATATGGCTCTTATTCGTTTGGATTTGAATGTTTTGTCGATACTTTTGGTAGAGGAGATCTGCCGATTTTGGTACAGTATCTTTCCTCCATGGGATGTCAATGAAAAACATGTTCTACGCAGCATACTTAAAAGATGTGTAGATTAAACTTCTGTTATTGAGCAAGGTCTTCCCACAGCCGCGATTGATTGCAGACCATTAAGTAACTCTTAGCTGCCGCCCGAGCTACCATCCAACAGCGATAATAGAGTGACCGTGAGACGACACTTCTTGATCGTACTTTTGCGCTGGATTTTGGATTCAGCCCGAAATTCAACTCGAGTTGCACACCTCGATCGTACTGAGATCCCACGTAGCCCTCCGCAGCCCTCCGTAGACGAATTGATTTTGGTGATGAGGCGCGCCAAAACTCACTCCACCTAAACTACACACAGCACACAGCTATATTATTCACTAGCCTCGCTGACGCTCGTCTAGCCGCTGCGCGGGTTTTCTAAATAAGAGAGGAGGCACCGGCTATCTACTACGATATTGATTGTGTCTACTTATATACATAGCAGTATTCAAATAGTACGTTATGTAACACTTTAATAATTATGTAATAAAGGTTGTACATTGCCTTCTACGAATGCTGTGTAGTTATTACTGAGACACGGTTGGGAGAATATTGATTTATGTGAGAGGGATTATCTATGAAGAGGTTTAATGTGAACGTGTTGAAACGATTGAAGACAGGTAGGAAGAAATTAGAGCGAGACGTAAATCATTTGGTGAAATAATATTCTACAGGACTGTTAGTATGATTTGGCAGAGTTAGTACCCACTCTCGGATTCCTTCTTAATGTTGGTGAAAGTGGTGATGTAATTGACGTTAGAAGTGAGAGCCTTGTTGTACAATGTAAGAGTATCATGTTCATTTCTGATATTGTTGAGGGTTTCAAGATCGACCCCAGAACTCTGTGCTAAGTTACACACAATATCAAATTTTGTTTTCCAGTTAGTCAAGGAGCAATTGACCTGTTCGATCGTGGTCTTTGCATCATCCAAATCCTCCTGTACGTTGTTGAGGATGTTGGAGACATGGATGAGGTGTGTTTGGAGATGAAGGTTGATCTCGGCAGAGGATAGGGTGGTATCACATTGCACCTCCGATACAAAAATAAAAAAAACAAAACCCAATAACAGCACTTCCAACATCAATAACATTAAGAACAACTCCAGGCCACATGGCCCGAACAAAACAAACTGCACGAACATCAACTGGAGGTAAGGCTCCACGGAAACAACTCACCACAAAGGCCGCACGTAAATCTGCTCCTACAGCCGCAGGGGTCAGAAAACCTCACCGTTACCGTCCGGGAACAGTTGCTCTCCGTGAGATCCGTCGTTACCAAAAGTCCACTGATCTTCTTCTCCGAAAAGCACCCTTCCAGAGATTGGTCAGGGAGATTGCACAGGACATGAAATCAGACCTCAGGTTCCAGTCCACAGCCATTTTGGCATTGCAGGAGGCGAGTGAGGCTTATCTCATTGGCCTCTTTGAGGACACAAACTTGTGTGCAATACATGCAAAGCGTGTGACCATCATGCCAAAGGATATGCAGCTGGCTCGTCGTATAAGGGGAGAGCGTGCCTAATATTAAAAAACTAAAATAAATAAAGACTGCCAATCAATGATTGGTGAGCGCCCTTTTTTGGGATTTATAATTCTTCACTTTCTCTTTCTGTGAATCCACATATGAATCCGAATTACTTAAAACACATTCTTCCTTTCTGCCTCATCTTCTTACCTAGTAACGCAAATGTTACGGCGCTTGCTCGGTGGGGCATCTTCATTATCGGTGTCTGCATCCAGTGCTTCACGCTTCACGTTTGAGTCCGATTTGACTTCATCGTTCTCGTAGTAGACTTGCTCGCTGACCTCGACCCTGACAATATAAATGTTTTCAAACTGACCACACTTCTTTCCTCTCTTCCATTCACCGAATCCGAGTAGGTCCATTTGCCTCTTCCGTGTGGCTTCCCATTTTCGTTCAACTCTCCTTCATATACGATCTTTCCGTTCTCCCAAATACCCTTGCATACTCGCCCGTCCTTATTTAGATCTTTCCTATTCCATGCATCTCGTCAAATCTAAGCCAATATCAAACAAAGAGTCAATCGAAAATTCTAAAAACGGGGGGGGCAAGGGGGGGTGTCCCCCCCTGAACAATCAAATCTAAGCCAATCAAAGAAAGAGTCAATCGAAAATTCTAAAGACGGGGGGCAAGGGGGGGTGTCCCCCCCTGAACAATCAAATCTAAGCCAATCAAAGAAAGAGTCAATCGAAAATTCTAAAGACGGGGGGCAAGGGGGGTGTCCCCCCCTGAACAATCAAATCTAAGCCAATCAAAGAAAGAGTCAATCGAAAATTCTAAACACGGGGGGGGGAAGGGGGGGTGTCCCCCCCTGAACAATCAAATCTAAGCCAATCAAAGAAAGAGTCAATCGAAAACTCTAAAAACGGGGGGGGGGGCAAGGGGTAAATCAAGATCAAAGAAAGAGTCGATCGAATCGAAAATGCCCGTGAAGGCCAAAGGACACGCCAAAGGGCCCGGACGGAACGACCGACCGACCGAACGACTTAGCTCCTCTCATTATTTAGATGCATAACAGCCATGGCATCCGTAACGGACCTCCTCTTGGAGGCCATGGAAGGCCCCAGCGCCAGATCCGGCGAGCTGCTATCCCCTGACGGAACATCACTTACCCTCCAAAAGACATCCTATCCAGCCTCAACGCCTCTCACGCTAGACCTACCCAACGGGAAATCCGTCACATACTCCTTGGCATCAGTGTACCTTCAATTATGCAATCCGAGCGTAATCGATTATCGCAAGGCTTGCGATGCCGCCAAAGTCGAAGATCCGGTCAAAGTTTTGGATAGGGGAGCCATTTCAGAATTCTTTTCAGCTGCTGCCACTGGTGGTGAGGGTGGAGATGATGGCAAACAACCATCAGGCGGCGATAATGACGCGATGGATGTGGATGAAGATAATACTAATAAAAAGGACAAAGCAGGCAACAGTGGTGGTGTTCAATTTCGTCAAGTCGAAGTGGTAGGAGAAGACAAACACAAATCATCATCAAAGCGATCCTCTAGTAGTTCATCCGATAAGAAACGATCTCGCTCCAGTTCACAAGATAAGAAACGATCATCTTCCTCATCCTCTGGACATAAACAACACGACGAAAGTGCAAAGAAGAAAAAGAAGGTGGCTGCTGCTACACCCATGACGAATGAACAGCTATTGGATAATTTAAGTACCATTGTTGGGAAGAGGGGGCAGACTGTTGCGACTGCTGGAAAGGAGGACGAAAAGAAGGCAACTGATGACAACAACAACAATAACAATAAGGACAAAGCTGCAGATACAAGCTCAAGTACAACACCAGATTCTCGGCAAGTTACACCTGCAACAACACCACTTCCATCCGATACCGAACCCGATCACGACAAGCAAAAAGAAGTATTAATGTCATGCCTATCCCTCCCCGAAGGATTTGACGTCAACTCCCCCGAAATCATGTCGGCCATTCAATCGGACAGAGAGGCAACACGAAAAATTACCTCATTGGAAATTCCCGTGGGGGATTCCTCCAGTATCTTGCGTGCGGGGGCTGGTGGTGAGGTGCAGGTAATTGACAAGAGTAGCGGTGGTGCCGATTCTTCCAGTGGTGGTGTGGCTGTGAAGAAGAGGGACTTTGCGAGAGTGTTGGAAATTTATCAAGAGGTTATACAGGCGGAAGAAAAGGCGAGACGAGGTGGAGGTAGTAGTAGTAGTAAGCGCTCGGCATCGTCGGCATTACCAGGGAGTAGCTCCAAGTCGGTACGTCTTGCTGGTAGTAGTTCATCGGGGAGAACACCCACAAAGAAGGTGGAGGGCAACCCTATCATTGTTGTTCCAAATGCCATGACTTCTTGCATCACAATGATCAATGCTGGTTTCTTCTTTGGGAAGGATGCCGTGTTCATCCCCCGAGATCAGGCGATGAAACGCCCCGATGCTGGAAAACGTGGGGGGACTGTCCAAGTGACACATAAATTGGCACCGCGACTTGGAGGAGCCGAGATTACATATGACATTATTGATAACCCGGCGACACGCCTGAAGAAGGAGGAGTGGAGTCGTGTGGTTGCCGTCATTGCTCAGGGTGCGTCCTGGCAGTTCAAGGGGTGGCAGTACTCTGATCCAGTCAATCTGTTCTCTCGAGCATTTGGATTTTATGTTGGGTTGGATGGTGCTTCTGTCCCTGAGGAATTGCGCAGTTGGAATGTCAAGTTGGGAAAGGTTAGTAGGGATAGGAGAGGGCAGGACAATGTCTGCTTGGCCAGTTTTTGGAATGGATTAGAAGAGTTTATCGCAGTGCATAAGCAGGAATACATGAAATAAAACAAAGAGTCAATTGGTGGTTCATTATTACACATTATGACGCAGCGCCCTCTGGCGTACTTTCTCTAAGTGATGGAGTGATGTGTATTGAGTTAAGTGGTCTTGTTCAACTTCCTCTTCTTCTTTCACGACCTTGCTTATTTCTAAGTGATGGAGTTAGCTTTCACGTTATGTGGTCTTGTTGAACTTCCTCTTCTTCTTTCGTACATAGCCAATGCCCAAGAGAACACTCACAACTAATGAGCTAATCACCAAAAATGTGGTAAATGGAAACGAAGGTGACTCTTCTTTTGCTTCGGCCTTGTTCAGAACATGTGCCTTCTTTATCTCGGAGGATACATCATTGTTGACCACATTCGCGGCTTTGATTGCCCCTGCACCAGCACCCAGCACCCGCACCAGATTGATTCATCCTTTGCACAGAACACGTCTCGAACTTATCCAACAAAGGGAATTCAGATTCTATGTAACTCGCCCCTCGATTGTGAATAGGACCTTGTTGAGGACCTTTACCCCATGGCGGCATCGTCACCATACTCTTTGTAAAAGTTCTTGACATTCTCTAACCCACTTGTGACCCTTCCAAACGGCGTTTCCCATGGGCTCTGCCCAAGATTGCCAGCGCCATCATACGCTATGAACATTTGACTCGAGCGACTGTTTGGACCTGACCCAGCAAAACTCATCATCCCTTCCTTAAATGGCAACAAGTCCGGTCGTTTCGGATCATCGGGGATCATAGATTGAGAGAATGACTTCAACTCTTGATCTGTTGTGTATCCGATGCCGAACTGCACGAGGAAGTGTTCCACGACACGAAAGAAATGGCTATGATCATAATAGCCCTTTTCAAAGAGTGCTGTTGCACGGTCGTATCCATGAGGACTCCAAGACCTGTAAAAGTGCATGGTGATAGGTCCGGCAGAGGTGCCGCATTGAACTATCGCTTCTTCATCATCAGTTTTAGAAGTAGCGCTGCCGCGGATGTTGGCCCGTTGTTCGTCGGCGGCATCGTCCAACATCATAGCCTCCTTCACTTCAGGGTCATCTTCCATTAAGTCTCCACCGTCAAGCTGTTCGGTATCGTCACCGAATCCGCCGTCTAAGTCAACGCCAGGGTCATCGGTGTCCGCCATGGTGAGTGACTTCTGCTTTTCTTCAGTCTTCAGCTTCGTCTCTCGTTTCAAAAAAGATCCTATAAATCCTAAACATCTCCGTTATGTTCTACAAAGGAACTTAGTACAGATCGTGAGAAAGGTAGCACCACAACAATGGCTAAATAAATAAATACAAAATTAATCAACATGGTCACCATGGTAAGTATTCCGTTCACTACGAGCGCTTGTATTGCATCGACAAGGCTATGTGAACAAAGTAATTGTCTCAGTATGTCGATAAGGTCATGATTGGTAGCATGGGCCATTATTTTAGCGTCAAATTCTGTACACATATCTTCCTGCTGCTAATGAACCTATGTGTAGCGGATTGTTGCATCACGTTTTTTACTATTGTTTGGGTGAATGCTCATCTTCTTCTTTCGTAAATAGCCAATGCCCAAGAGAACACTCACAACTAATGAAACATTCGCAACTAATGAAACATTCGCGGATTTGAATTCCCCAGCATCAGCAACAGCACCAGATTTTTGATTCATCCTTTGCACAGAACACGTCTCAAACTTATCCAACAAGGGAAAACCAGATTCTATGTAACTTGCCCCTCGAATATGGATAGATCCTTGTTTAGGACCTTTACCCCAAGGCGGCTCGTCACCATACTCTTTGTAAAAGTTCTTCACATTCTCTATCCCACTTGTGACCCTTCCAAACGGCGTCTCCCATGGGTTTTGCCCAAGCTTGCCAGCGCCATCATAAGCTATGAACATTTGACTCGAGCGACTGTTTGGGCCCGACCCCGCGAAACTCATCATTCCTTCTTTGAATGGCAACAAGTTCGGTCGTTTTGGATCATCCGGAATAGTAGATTGAGAGAATGACTTCAACTCTTGATCTGTTGTGTACCCGATGCCGAACTGCACGAGGAAGTGCTCCACGACACGAAAGAAATGGCTATGATCATAATAGCCCTTTTCAAACAGTGCTGTTGCACGGTCGTATCCATGAGGACTCCAATACCGGTAAAAGTGCATGGTGATAGGTCCGGCAGAGGTGCCGCATTGAACTATCGCTTCTTCACTTTTGGAAGTGGTAGCGCCGCTGCCGCGGGTGTTGGTCTGTTGTTCGTCGGCGGCATCGTCATCCATGATGACCTCCTTCACTTCAGGGTCTCTATGTACTTACTATCAAGTGTTAAGTATCTAACCGAGGGTCATCGGCGTAGAACGGCGTATTTAGCTTTGACATGCTTCTTTTGCAGTTCTTTTGCTGTGATATGGCTTCCCGCATCTTGAACTACTAATTCCCCTCTACGTGAAGATTGCCGGATTTCTCGCTTCTCTCTGGCCATGAAGCTTGTATATGCTCCGCCCGTCTATCTGGCATATTCTCTTCCTGAATGAAACTATTTGAGATTGAGAACCATCACCATCATCTAAAAGATTTCTCTCGAATGTAGCAAGCGCAGCAGCAAGCTACTAACTTCTCCTTTAAGCTCAAGCAACAATAAGCTAAATAGAGAGCAAGCAAGCAAGCATTCTTGCCGCACGTATCTTTATCTCTACCTTGTCCTTTGTCCTTTGTCCTTTGATTTATTTGATTACCCAGATTTATAGTCATAGGTAAAAGAGCAAACTAAGTGATTATACAGCCATGCAACAAAAGTTGAACCAAGTCAAGATTCATTTGAGTAAGAAACACAAGTTGCAAGGGGCGACGAAGCAGTTGCAATCAAGATATCTCTTATAAATCAGCTTTGATTATGCATCATGAAAAGCATTCCCAGATGGACAAGTTTCGGTATATGAAGGCAGATATTGATATTGCACTTTGCACCGTGCAGGAATCATTTTCTCTTCTCCACAAAGAATGCATTTGGGTAGAGTTCACCAACCCGAGTCGATTCATCAAACCAGTGTCGCTCCTCCTCATTATAAAACTTTGAGAAAGGTGCCTGCTTTGCGGGAACAAATCTACCCCGTTCATATTCCATAATGTATTCTGCTTCTTTCGTTACACGTGCTAGCTTGTAGCCATACGCCATGTCTGCAATATTTCCTAGCACAAGACCACCGAGAACAATTGGCACCCCCGCTACAGGCGGAATCGTCTTCCCTGCAAGCCTAGCAGCGGCAACACCCGACACAAGAGTCCCCCATGCTGTTCCAAAGATACAGAGCGTATCTCGAGCCTTGGCGACATTGACGGCCATCTGAATTTCACGCTGAAGCATCATGCGTCGAGCAAGTTCATCCTCGACCTTGGAGCGGAACTCATCCAATTTTGAGGGAAGCTTTTCAGGACGATGCTCATATGGAGGCTTGCTATATTTGTGTCCCATGATATTACTTTGTAATTGTATCGATCCACACAACAGAGTGCAATTATAGCAGAAGGAGGTGTGTTCCAAACTCTGCAGAGCATCTTTGCCTTCATGATATGATCTTCTTTGCTGTGGCTTCCCGCATCTTGAACTACTAATTCCCCCCTACGTGAAGTTGACGCGCCAAATCAGAAAATAGAAGACCTTGTAAAGCGAGTGAAGAATTTATCAGTATCAGGTATCAGTACTTATCAGTAGTCTGTAGCAGTAGAGATCAGCATCATGGAAGGCAGCAACAACACGGCAACACCAACAGCTACTCCTCATGGTAGAAGACCGCACATAATTTTGGGTATTACAGGCAGTATCGCCGCCGTCAAAGGTCCGCGACTCGCACTGCGCCTCGCAAATGAATTAAATGCACACGTGAAAGTTGTGCTGACGCGAACGGTGGAGCATTACTTTTGGCAGGAGGGACGAGCAGTTCCAGCATATGATAGAGAGAGTTGGATTGATTTTGAGAGAGCATCAGTCGCGAAACAAATATCAGCACGAGATGAAGATGAAGAAGATCATGCATCTGATTGGAAATTGACGAGTGGACAGATCTCTATCCATTGTGAGTAGCCCAACTACTCAACATATTTACATTTCATTTTTTTTCAGTCATCATCATACTCATCATTGTCTCAATGCACAACAGACGCTGAAGAGGAGTGGAACGACTACAAATCATTGCGTGACTCTGTTCTTCACATTGATCTTCGCAATTGGGCTGATATATGCATTGTTGCGCCACTCTCTGCACATTCTTTGGGCAAAATTGCCAATGGACTATGTGACGATCTGTTGACTTGTATTCTTCGCGCGTGGGACTTCAAACAAACCAAACCAATAGTGCTGGCTCCAGCAATGAATACAGCAATGTGGGATCATCCACTGACAAATTTGCAACTAGATACAGTCAAAAGTTTTGGTCGAGAGGAAGGTAAAGGTGCGGTTGTCGTAGTTCAGCCTGTAGCGAAAATATTAGCGTGCGGAGATGTCGGAGTAGGCGCAATGGCAGAACTAGATGACATCATATCCACAGCAAAGCAATGTTTGAGGCATTTTTATGGCGATGTGAGTGACAATTGAGGTGCTACTCACATATTAATATGTACTTGCAAATGCTACAATTGCGACTAAGCTCACTATCTGATATTAGTCTCAGAAATCTGACAACTCATCATTATCCAACAGAAAAGATCGCATGAGAAAAGCTTTATTAAAGCACGCAAAAGATAGATTCCGTGAAATGCAGTCAACGCATCAAACTCAAGAATCTAACTCGTGTTTAGCTGCACCCATCAGCCCAACCCCAGATCTCATCATCAAAACATTCCTGCCTCATTTGAAACTTGACTCATCAAAACTCATGGTAGATTTAGGATGTGGAGACGGTCGATGGCTTTTGGCCGCATCGAAGCTAACGCAGTGTCGATCCTTTGGTATTGATCTTGACGAAGATCGTCTCAAAATAGCAAATCAATCCATAACGGAACAAAACCTGAATGATAGAGTAGAGGTACAAAGAAGAGATGTATTTGATTTCGTGAAAAATGACTCAAATGAATTCTTGATTGCGGACGTCTTGGTGCTCTACTTATTTCGAGATGCAATGGTTGAGATGGGTAAGTTACTGCAAGAGAGGTTGTGCCAGCGAAAGAAGAGTTTGTGTGTATTGAGTATAGGGTTTGCATTGGCTGGTTGGATGCCAAGTCACGAGCAAAGAATAAATAGTGTGAATGTATATCTCTACAACACAAGCATGAATAAGTAATGCATAATAATATTGTACAACTGCTTTCTTGACATTCGCCTATACTATACAATGACGTGTTATTTTCAAACTACTCATTGAGGTCTACTCTACATATCGGACATTTGGAATGATCATGCAGCCACTCTCGAATACAGTCCCAATGAAAGGAATGCGAGCATGGTAATGTGACAACAATAGAAGCTTCTTTGTTATCTTCGTCTTCTTCCCCATCCTCCTCATAAATATCGCATTGACATACGCCACATAGCAACTCCTCGGAGTCATCCTCGTTTGGTTTGTCATCACAACTAACCTGTTTCAGACTTTCCAACTTCGCAATACTGATTCTAGCATCGGCACTTCGAAATGACTTCTCAAGCTGCTCATGGCAGACACCAAGTCGTGAATGCATCTGAAACAAAAGATGAACGCAACGCTTCCCCACTACAGCGCTACGTTCAAAACAGCCCCATGATCCACGTTCAAACCAACTCCAACCCAACGCTACGGTTCGTCCCATTTGGATGCAATGATCCCATTCACTATGCGAGCTTGAGAGAGTCATTCCGTTTGCACGCAAATCGGACATCACTTGGTACTTGTATTCGTCAGATTGAAATGTCAGCCCATCCAATAGCGCCGATCGGCGACGGAAAGTGGCACATGTCCGTTCGGCCTGGATCGAAGCAGCTTGGAGTAAACGATCCCAAGATATTGCAGCGAGCTGATCATAAAATTGTTCCTTCTTCTTTTCAACATTTGGGAAACCAAACTCATCTTCACCAGCTGCCTCTTTCTTCTTCTTTCGTCGACTCTTGATTTTGCGAGGCATCTTGGGTGTGATTTTACGCAGCCGACGTCTCCACTTCTCACGACGTTTGGCGACATTGCGTTTTCGGGCCAACTCGGCAAAATCAACGAGTGATCCCAATTCTGCAAGTTTTACAACAGTTTCCAACAACAACTGTTCCGTCCGAGCGCGGTGCAGTGCAAATTTGTAATTATCATCAGATGCAAGCTCATCCATGAATGCAAGCTGATCTTGTTCCGACACCTTGCTCTTTTTCTTTTCCGACATGTTGTTGGCACTATTATTTGAACCAAATCCACCTCCGAGTAATCCGATATCAACCGAGCTCAAATAGTCACTCCCCATCATACTTAGAAAAGTTGGCATAAAAACACGAGTGAGCGAGGGCGATTGGACACGTCCACGAGGATGCAAGTGTGTACATGGTGACAGTGAAAACGTGAGCTGACGTTTTGGCCTTTGTGACGACGAACTAGTTGCTGCTGCCGCTAAAGTCGTCGTCGTCGTTTCATCAATGTCGCCCCCATTATCACTCCCAGACACTTCCCCATCGGCAAACCCAACTGCACGACCGCTAATTAAACCACTCATGATAACGTTATTGGTGCTGGCACTATTCCTCATTCCTCCTCCTACTCCTCCCCGATCCGATGCGCCTTGGATGTTGTTCCCATCACCCAATTTTTGCACTTTCCCCCCAAAGGACAAAGTATTAGGATTCCAATATCCCCAATACCTTTTGTCATTGTCAACATATTCCATTTGGATGGTTATTCTGTCTTCCACTACTTCCAATGGAGATTGAGATTGGGGAGGAGGAGCTAGAGTGCTCTTATTATTGACTTTTTTGCTGGTATTATCCATGTTGTCATCAGATAATGTTATTTCTTCTTCGTCATCTGTAGCTTTTTCTTCTTCCATACCATCATTCAAATCACCATCATCAAGATTTCCCATGACATCACTCAAGGGAACGAATTTCACATGCACAAAGACACACTGTTCCTCACTTCCACAAGTCTGCCTTGCCAAATAACCCTTTGGTCTACCCAATTCATCACATTCATTCTCTTCCATTATAATAAGACTATAGTCACGTTGTATTGTGGTCGAGTCTATTATTCCTCGTTTTAATCCAAATTGGGAGAGTGTTTCAATGGAACCTACTAGTTTGGAGCCTGGACGGAATAGTTTGGCTAGAGTATCCATTTCGTTCCTCTTTTTTTTTTTGCTGCTGCTGTTCTGCTTCTTGTTGCTTTTCCTTTTCTTTTGCGATAATTGTGGTCGCGGTTTCATCTACATCAAGTGGTTGTCTTTCTTTCCCCGAATTGTCGTCAACTGCAGCAATTAATGCAGAGACGACTACTTGTTCCTCAGTATTATTTCCATCAATAACAATTTCATCTGCCTCTTCCAATTTTTCTTCCAGAAGCGTAGTAGTATCTTCATCATCAATGGCACATAACGATTCCAAAAATTCATTCCTATTACTACTACTACTACCAACACTCAGATAACTACTCCCAAGTGTAGTAGCAGCAAATTGATGATGATGCTGCTGCTGCTGTATTTCTGGATTGTCAAACGTCCAATGATGACGAGAATACAATGTGCGCAAGTGATCAAATGCCTCTTCCCATTCTTCCTTGTCATTAATTTCTTCATCATCATCATCATTACTACTATCATCATCATTCGAGGGGGAATTTCCACCAGCAACACTACCACTACCACTACCACTACGAACAACTTGCCTAGGCTTGTATTTTCTCCAATCATTCACATCATCACCCCCAGTAGCATTATTCCCCATATTATTGGGGAGAACAACCATCCTATTACCACCACCTCCCCCCGCTCTACTCCTTACACTATCACTTGATGGTTTCAGCTCCACCCTTCGTAAAATTGCATCATGCTCCTCCCATAATCGATACATCGTACAAAATTCAGTTTGTAGTACTGAGATGGGTGGACGAATTGATCCATATTTACGAAAGTTGTTATTGTTGTTATTGGATGCACTACGTCGAGAATAAGGCTGTACAGCTGATGTTCGAGGTGAAGATGATGATGGTGATGGTGGTACGAGTGAAGTAGTATTGTTGCCGATCATCAGAGGCGAAGAATTATGATTATTATGATTACTACTGTTCGATGATTGACGGGGGGATGATGACGTTCGTACGGGTCGTGGTGGACTGTCGATAATGGTATCGCTGCCACTATTATTATTATCTTGCGCCGTCGTCGTCGTCTCGGTAGTATGATGTTGTAATAGCTGGGGGAGCACGACTTGTAAACCTCCACTATTACCGGTCTCTTCTGTTTCTTCTCCGACGCCACCGCTGCCTGTGCAGGCGTTAGTAGTGAGGGGTGATGATGTCATGATGATGTTGTTGTTGCCGCTGCCGCTTACCTATAGGAGTAGCACGAAGAAACAAATTGATAGGGGTAGTATGGAATGAGAACTTATGTCATGGAATGATGTCATCGTGGGTGTGGGGCTTATTTACAATACCCTTGATCGTGGCACGGCCTTACCAACCTCTTTCCCGCCAGAAACCGTCAGTCAGTCACGGGTTAATCCGTGACAGAATTCTACTGTGCCTTCATCAAGTCGCATACGAGGCTGCAGCATCGCCGAAACAAGTGTAGTCCTCATGAGCCGTATACATTTCCTTCTATACTATCGTTGCCAACTATAATGAACAACTAGCAGTGGCTCAGGCTCATATCCACGTCGCTACAGACATTGTAAGGGTGAAAGAAGGAGCTAGCTCTACGCTCGATTGGCCTTCATCAAGTCGCATACGAGGCTGTAACATCTCCGCTACAAGTGTAGTCTTCATGAGCCGTATACATTTCCTTCTATACTATTGTTGCCAACTATAATGAACCATTAGCAGCGGCTCAGGCTCATATTCACGTCGCTGCACACATTGAGTTGGTGAAAGACGGAGCTGGCTCTACGCTCAATCGGCATTCATCGAGTCGCATACGAGTCTGTAACATCTCCGCTACAAGTGCAGTTACCATGAGCCGTATACATTTCCTTCTATACTATTGTTGCCAACTATAATGAACCATTAGCAGCGGCTCAGGCTCATGTTCACGTCGCCACACACATAAATGTGTCGCAAACAGCTAGCTCTATGCTCACTTGGCCTTCATCAAGTCGCAACGAGACTGCAGCATCGCCGCTACAAGTGTAGTTACCATGAGCCTTGTATATGTCCTTTCGTATTATCGTTACCAACTATAATGAACCACTAGCAGCGGCTCAGGCTCATATTCACGTCGCTACACACATAAATGTGTCGCAAACAGCTAGCTCTACGCTCACTTGGCCTTCATCAAGTCGCATACGAGACTGCAGCATCGCCGCTACAAGTGTAGTTACCATGAGCCGTGTATATGTCCTTTCGTACTATCGTTGCCAACTATAATGAACCACTAGCAGCGGCTCAGGCTCATATTCACGTCGCTGCACACATAAATGTGTCGCAAACAGCTAGCTCTACGCTCACTTGGCCTTCACCAAGTCGCATACGAGACTGTAACATCGTCGCTACAAGTGTAGTTACCATGAGCCTTGTATATGTCCTTTCGTACTATCGTTGCCAACTATAATGCACCACTAGCAGCGGATATTGCTTGAATTGACGGTGCTAGACGCATAAAATGGTGTCAAAATACTGAGCTAACACGTTGCCCAAATCGATCATTACAAGGTTGCTGTGAACACTACAGATGGCATATCCGAGGTTAGAGTTGATATGTTGTCTATATGCATGCATAGAAGAGGTTTGCTGACTAAAACGTTCACAAGCACAAATACATCACACAATATAGTCAAAATATGTGTTTTGAAGAGGGCACTGGGCTTGACAAAGATTGAGTAGCATATTGATATACGAGCTACAGATGACATACCCGAGGTTAGAGTTGATATATCGTCCACATGGATGCATAGATAAGGCCTGATTATTAAAACCTCTTACATCACTGATATATCACACAATAGAAGCACTCAATGTGTTCTGATGAGGCATTTATTGATTTGGCCGTGACTGAGTAGCGTAGTGTCACACGAGCTACAGATGACATACCCGAGGTTGGAGTTGATATGTCGTCCACATGAATGCATAGAAAAGGTCTGGTGACTTCAATCTGTAAAATCACGTGTGAATGCACAATAGAAGCACTAAATGTGTCCTTACGAGGGCATTAAAATTGACCAAAATTGAGTAGTATAGTGATTGTACGGACTTTGTAAGATATTTGTTAGGTCTGAGTTGATATGTCATCCACATTGATATATAGAAGAAGTCTGAGCACTTCAACTTGTTGAATAACAAATGCCTTGCACAATAATCTAACGCTATTGCATCCTGACGATCAGGTCTGATTTGATGAAGTTAACTTTGTGTTGAATTGTTGCGTCTGCAGTAGCTTAGAGACCCCAAACACACAACCTCCTCCCGTTAAACCAAATATGGACAATTTCGCGCAGTTGCTTGATGTGAATAAATGTTATCTCTCAGAAACAAAACTGCCACTTTAAATGCGCTGCATTGTTGTCATATCTTGGAGCGGTAGAACGAGCCGATGGCAAAGTTTTTGTCACGTATATCCGCTGCCATTCAAACAGGACGTTCGTAGTATTTAATCAAATCATTCCTCCAATCAACTTGAGCCGGCTCACACCTCATTACTTTTATATTCAATCATCAAATTGTTCCATTCATCTCGATTGATTTGTATCTTCTCCATCTTCTCACGCTCAGTATTAACTGGATTGACCGTACAAGTGTATGATACCAGCCAAGTGCCGACAAGTAAAGCATACTAATCGTCCTTCCTAAAGAATCCAAGTCGACGAGCGAGGCCGTACTCGTCTGCGCCTCCGTTGATGGTGTACCAACATGACTCTCCAATCGACAGGAACAACAAAAGTTCCAATAATAAGTTTCGCGCACGCATCATCGTTTCGTTAACCTGCATTACCGAGTTTGCGGGGCCTTTTTTTATGGGATGTCCGGCTGCACTTGATGAAGCTACTATGAAAAAACGCCCAGCAAAAGCAGTATGTGGAAGCAATGGCAATGGTTCTTCTGAGCACGGTACGGCGTAGTTATGCAACTTCATGGAATTTTTGGCCATTGCGCGAGGGCTTCTCTAAGTGGCGGCGGACAGGAGCGGAACTTGTTGAAGCAGATGGGCATCTGAAATGAATAAGAAAAATCGCTAAAATTCACTAATTCTTTCCTGGGACAGCCGTGGTGGGCGGAGCGAGGGCAGAAGGTTCTGTTTTGTGGGGTCTATTCAATTCACATAAATATGACGCTTCATTTTGTATGCCTAATTCACATGAACGACACGTCACATAGCACACAAATAAGTGTATGTAACATGTAACATGTAACATTGGACATATCATGTCATTTTTCTTCTTTCTTCTGATTTTCATTTTGTCCGAGCTGACGATGGCGATAGGCCTACCCCTACTTCAGGCTTGATATTATGATACCATAAGTATATAAAAACCACCATGCAATTCAACTCCAACTCCGACTTCCCAGCAAGTCACCTCCCCCCAGAGCAATGGCACACCGTTGCCCGTCCACCACCTGAATTTGAACCGGCGCCATTCATCCCCTGCGCTTGTTTAACGGCACGTGTCTTGATGCGCGTCGTGGTAGGGGATGATAATTCCAATACTACCATTCATGATCATCCTTCGATCAATAACGATGATCATTTACAACAGGTGCCACCTGTGATAGTGTCAGTGAATGGGCAGCAGTATTCGGTCATGACTGCCAAGAATGTGTTGGTACAAACGATGCAGGGCGAAGGTGCTGCTGGGAGTGGAAGTGCGCCAGGAACAGGAGGTGGTGACAGCAATACTAATGATAATAACGATATCAATCATCAGCAACAAAGAGCACATCAGATGAGCGCGGCATCGTGGTCAGACTCGTCAGATGATGAATCATCTTCGGATGACGATGATATCATGATGGATGATACCAATATTAAATCTGCACATCAGCTTCTTCTAGAATCACCGCTTCCTCCTCATCATCCACACCATACTGATCATCATCATTATCATCACAATAATAATAGTCAACACAACAACATCAATTATAAACGAATAGAACGCGCCTACTGGCTCCGAGGAACACTCCGACAAGCAATCTACGGCCACGTCCGGTACGGAATCATACTTCACAAACTAGATCCACCCCTACGTGTCATGCTACCCTCCTCCAATAACGAATGGACCACCGTTGAATGGGAGGCAACCAATGAATCTGTCGCTGTCAAGGAGATGAGTTGGGAACATATTCGATATCAGCGTAATCGATTGGTCGAAGATCCAATTAAGGAAGTGGCGGCAATGCAGTATTTGAAACGATGGATGATGGAAATGCAGCAGCAGCAGCAGGAATCTGCTTCCACAACAACAACAACAACTACAGCAACGAATTCGTCGACACTTCTCAATAATGGTATCAAACCACCCACATCAACATCATCATTACCAACAATACCACCACAAGCAATGATACTACCACCCACAAATAACATCCATACAACATCTCCCTACCTCATCCCACAAAACAACAACATGTCCGAATCATGCCATATCATGATACCACTCGATTTATTCACCGATCATCGAAACATGTACAGTATCATGCCCTACTGTTCCGGAGGGGAATTATTCGATGTTCTGGAAAGTAAGAATCGGTTTACCGAATTGGAAGCACGGTATTGGATGAGACAAATATTACGAGGATTGGCATGTCTCAAAATGGCTGGGGTGACTCATCGTGATTTGAGTTTGGAGAATTTGTTGGTCCATGATGGGAATGTGTTGGTGATTGATATGGGTATGTGTTTGAGAGTTCCAATGGCGGATGATACTACTACTACTACTACCAATGGTAATATTATTAGTGGAGGTAGTAGTACTACTTCCAAAACCAGAAGAACGCTAATTTTACCTCAAGGTGTTTGTGGAAAATGGGGATACATGAGCCCGGAAGTTTGCAATAACAAATTACCATTTGATGGGCACGCGGTGGACCTATGGGCGGCAGGTGTGATTCTTTTTCTAATGCTAACTGGCTTTCCACCGTGGGAACGACCCGTGCTGTCCGATGAAAGGTTCAAATACATGTCGAATGGGTATCTGGTTCAAATGTTGACGGAATGGAATGTGGGTCTTTCGGCGGATGCTATGGATTTATTGCAGAGGATGTTTTGGTTGGATCCGTTGGATCGATTGTCGTTGGAGCAGGTTTGGTCTCATCCGTGGATGTGTGCGACGCAACACGCTTGTAGTGATCAGTTGGGTTTGTAAACATGATGTGATTGTTCAGCTTATATGGAATATAGTATATATATATAGTTTTGTTTTTTTTAAGTTGTATCATATATAGCTTTATACTACCATATAGCCAACGGATCAACCCAATAGTTCCACAATTGGTGGATCTATGAGCTCATTATTTGTCAATGTCTGCCAGGCTGGATCTCCATTCCTTGACAGAACACTGGTTTGAGAAGGATACCTACAAACGTCTGGAGAAGCATCTCCAGATACCATTAACTTTGCCCAATATGAGTAGCGATGTGTAATTTCGTGAGTGGTGCTATCTTGCTCTTCTTTGCTCATGTACCATAAGATTGTCTCGTTGGAAAAACGCTTTGCTATCACACACCGGAGCAACCGGCTTCTATTGGGTTCATCACCAAATAAAACTTCAAGATCTCCATCTCTTACTTCATTCGCTCTAACATTGTTGTCATCTTCACCATCTCCACCACCTATAATAGCTGCATCGTCTAAATCTCCATCATCATCATCATCTTCTTCTTCTTCCATTTCTACGATTTCAGGCATCACAACAACACCATCCATTCCTGCTCTTCGTTCCGGAGCTCGTGGTTTGGTAAACAAAAAGCCATTGCCATTACTTCCAGTGCAGAAATATATACCATTAAATTCAGGATCGCTTGCTCCAGAAACCTGCACTCTTTTTCGCAATCCCAACATTGGTATAGGGACGAATGGTCCTCTCCCTTCTCTAACTCCCACTCCTTCAATTTGTTCTTGAGCTCGTAGCATTTTCAATGGATTTCGCAGTAGCCGCCCATCGGCTAGTCGATGTGTCCTCTGTTCCGCGGATCGTGTAGTCAATTCACGAAACCGATGACAGCTGGTACCAGTCCTTACAAGCGAGGAGCAATCAATGAATTCAAATACCCGAAGTAGCACATCATCCACTGCTAAATGTTGAAGAAATGAATAATGTTGTTTACTACTACTACTACTACTACTACTTAGCTGCATCATATCATCATTTTCTTGCTTCATTAAAGTCTCCGTCACCGTACGTCGATGGGCAACACCCAATCTCTCGAATGCAGACAGGAAGTCGCGATACTCTGCAGTATGTTGGAGCTGGGCGACATCATCTCTAGGTATCGAGATGAGCCAATGCCCACATCTTTCTAGAAGGCCGTAGTTGCTTTCGTTTGAGCCTACTGGAAGTAGACGATCAGTAGGGGCTGGAATAATGAACGACATATGAAGTTGATTCTTTAGCTAGCGAGAGAGCCATTCTTCCTTGTCATTAATTTCTTCATCATCATCATCATTACTACTATCATCATCATTCGAGGGGGAATTTCCACCAGCAACACTACCACTACCACTACCACTACGAACAACTTGCCTAGGCTTGTATTTTCTCCAATCATTCACATCATCACCCCCAGTAGCATTATTCCCCATATTATTGGGGAGAACAACCATCCTATTACCACCACCTCCCCCCGCTCTACTCCTTACACTATCACTTGATGGTTTCAGCTCCACCCTTCGTAAAATTGCATCATGCTCCTCCCATAATCGATACATCGTACAAAATTCAGTTTGTAGTACTGAGATGGGTGGACGAATTGATCCATATTTACGAAAGTTGTTATTGTTGTTATTGGATGCACTACGTCGAGAATAAGGCTGTACAGCTGATGTTCGAGGTGAAGATGATGATGGTGATGGTGGTACGAGTGAAGTAGTATTGTTGCCGATCATCAGAGGCGAAGAATTATGATTATTATGATTACTACTGTTCGATGATTGACGGGGGGATGATGACGTTCGTACGGGTCGTGGTGGACTGTCGATAATGGTATCGCTGCCACTATTATTATTATCTTGCGCCGTCGTCGTCGTCTCGGTAGTATGATGTTGTAATAGCTGGGGGAGCACGACTTGTAAACCTCCACTATTACCGGTCTCTTCTGTTTCTTCTCCGACGCCACCGCTGCCTGTGCAGGCGTTAGTAGTGAGGGGTGATGATGTCATGATGATGTTGTTGTTGCCGCTGCCGCTTACCTATAGGAGTAGCACGAAGAAACAAATTGATAGGGGTAGTATGGAATGAGAACTTATGTCATGGAATGATGTCATCGTGGGTGTGGGGCTTATTTACAATACCCTTGATCGTGGCACGGCCTTACCAACCTCTTTCCCGCCAGAAACCGTCAGTCAGTCACGGGTTAATCCGTGACAGAATTCTACTGTGCCTTCATCAAGTCGCATACGAGGCTGCAGCATCGCCGAAACAAGTGTAGTCCTCATGAGCCGTATACATTTCCTTCTATACTATCGTTGCCAACTATAATGAACAACTAGCAGTGGCTCAGGCTCATATCCACGTCGCTACAGACATTGTAAGGGTGAAAGAAGGAGCTAGCTCTACGCTCGATTGGCCTTCATCAAGTCGCATACGAGGCTGTAACATCTCCGCTACAAGTGTAGTCTTCATGAGCCGTATACATTTCCTTCTATACTATTGTTGCCAACTATAATGAACCATTAGCAGCGGCTCAGGCTCATATTCACGTCGCTGCACACATTGAGTTGGTGAAAGACGGAGCTGGCTCTACGCTCAATCGGCATTCATCGAGTCGCATACGAGTCTGTAACATCTCCGCTACAAGTGCAGTTACCATGAGCCGTATACATTTCCTTCTATACTATTGTTGCCAACTATAATGAACCATTAGCAGCGGCTCAGGCTCATGTTCACGTCGCCACACACATAAATGTGTCGCAAACAGCTAGCTCTATGCTCACTTGGCCTTCATCAAGTCGCAACGAGACTGCAGCATCGCCGCTACAAGTGTAGTTACCATGAGCCTTGTATATGTCCTTTCGTATTATCGTTACCAACTATAATGAACCACTAGCAGCGGCTCAGGCTCATATTCACGTCGCTACACACATAAATGTGTCGCAAACAGCTAGCTCTACGCTCACTTGGCCTTCATCAAGTCGCATACGAGACTGCAGCATCGCCGCTACAAGTGTAGTTACCATGAGCCGTGTATATGTCCTTTCGTACTATCGTTGCCAACTATAATGAACCACTAGCAGCGGCTCAGGCTCATATTCACGTCGCTGCACACATAAATGTGTCGCAAACAGCTAGCTCTACGCTCACTTGGCCTTCACCAAGTCGCATACGAGACTGTAACATCGTCGCTACAAGTGTAGTTACCATGAGCCTTGTATATGTCCTTTCGTACTATCGTTGCCAACTATAATGCACCACTAGCAGCGGATATTGCTTGAATTGACGGTGCTAGACGCATAAAATGGTGTCAAAATACTGAGCTAACACGTTGCCCAAATCGATCATTACAAGGTTGCTGTGAACACTACAGATGGCATATCCGAGGTTAGAGTTGATATGTTGTCTATATGCATGCATAGAAGAGGTTTGCTGACTAAAACGTTCACAAGCACAAATACATCACACAATATAGTCAAAATATGTGTTTTGAAGAGGGCACTGGGCTTGACAAAGATTGAGTAGCATATTGATATACGAGCTACAGATGACATACCCGAGGTTAGAGTTGATATATCGTCCACATGGATGCATAGATAAGGCCTGATTATTAAAACCTCTTACATCACTGATATATCACACAATAGAAGCACTCAATGTGTTCTGATGAGGCATTTATTGATTTGGCCGTGACTGAGTAGCGTAGTGTCACACGAGCTACAGATGACATACCCGAGGTTGGAGTTGATATGTCGTCCACATGAATGCATAGAAAAGGTCTGGTGACTTCAATCTGTAAAATCACGTGTGAATGCACAATAGAAGCACTAAATGTGTCCTTACGAGGGCATTAAAATTGACCAAAATTGAGTAGTATAGTGATTGTACGGACTTTGTAAGATATTTGTTAGGTCTGAGTTGATATGTCATCCACATTGATATATAGAAGAAGTCTGAGCACTTCAACTTGTTGAATAACAAATGCCTTGCACAATAATCTAACGCTATTGCATCCTGACGATCAGGTCTGATTTGATGAAGTTAACTTTGTGTTGAATTGTTGCGTCTGCAGTAGCTTAGAGACCCCAAACACACAACCTCCTCCCGTTAAACCAAATATGGACAATTTCGCGCAGTTGCTTGATGTGAATAAATGTTATCTCTCAGAAACAAAACTGCCACTTTAAATGCGCTGCATTGTTGTCATATCTTGGAGCGGTAGAACGAGCCGATGGCAAAGTTTTTGTCACGTATATCCGCTGCCATTCAAACAGGACGTTCGTAGTATTTAATCAAATCATTCCTCCAATCAACTTGAGCCGGCTCACACCTCATTACTTTTATATTCAATCATCAAATTGTTCCATTCATCTCGATTGATTTGTATCTTCTCCATCTTCTCACGCTCAGTATTAACTGGATTGACCGTACAAGTGTATGATACCAGCCAAGTGCCGACAAGTAAAGCATACTAATCGTCCTTCCTAAAGAATCCAAGTCGACGAGCGAGGCCGTACTCGTCTGCGCCTCCGTTGATGGTGTACCAACATGACTCTCCAATCGACAGGAACAACAAAAGTTCCAATAATAAGTTTCGCGCACGCATCATCGTTTCGTTAACCTGCATTACCGAGTTTGCGGGGCCTTTTTTTATGGGATGTCCGGCTGCACTTGATGAAGCTACTATGAAAAAACGCCCAGCAAAAGCAGTATGTGGAAGCAATGGCAATGGTTCTTCTGAGCACGGTACGGCGTAGTTATGCAACTTCATGGAATTTTTGGCCATTGCGCGAGGGCTTCTCTAAGTGGCGGCGGACAGGAGCGGAACTTGTTGAAGCAGATGGGCATCTGAAATGAATAAGAAAAATCGCTAAAATTCACTAATTCTTTCCTGGGACAGCCGTGGTGGGCGGAGCGAGGGCAGAAGGTTCTGTTTTGTGGGGTCTATTCAATTCACATAAATATGACGCTTCATTTTGTATGCCTAATTCACATGAACGACACGTCACATAGCACACAAATAAGTGTATGTAACATGTAACATGTAACATTGGACATATCATGTCATTTTTCTTCTTTCTTCTGATTTTCATTTTGTCCGAGCTGACGATGGCGATAGGCCTACCCCTACTTCAGGCTTGATATTATGATACCATAAGTATATAAAAACCACCATGCAATTCAACTCCAACTCCGACTTCCCAGCAAGTCACCTCCCCCCAGAGCAATGGCACACCGTTGCCCGTCCACCACCTGAATTTGAACCGGCGCCATTCATCCCCTGCGCTTGTTTAACGGCACGTGTCTTGATGCGCGTCGTGGTAGGGGATGATAATTCCAATACTACCATTCATGATCATCCTTCGATCAATAACGATGATCATTTACAACAGGTGCCACCTGTGATAGTGTCAGTGAATGGGCAGCAGTATTCGGTCATGACTGCCAAGAATGTGTTGGTACAAACGATGCAGGGCGAAGGTGCTGCTGGGAGTGGAAGTGCGCCAGGAACAGGAGGTGGTGACAGCAATACTAATGATAATAACGATATCAATCATCAGCAACAAAGAGCACATCAGATGAGCGCGGCATCGTGGTCAGACTCGTCAGATGATGAATCATCTTCGGATGACGATGATATCATGATGGATGATACCAATATTAAATCTGCACATCAGCTTCTTCTAGAATCACCGCTTCCTCCTCATCATCCACACCATACTGATCATCATCATTATCATCACAATAATAATAGTCAACACAACAACATCAATTATAAACGAATAGAACGCGCCTACTGGCTCCGAGGAACACTCCGACAAGCAATCTACGGCCACGTCCGGTACGGAATCATACTTCACAAACTAGATCCACCCCTACGTGTCATGCTACCCTCCTCCAATAACGAATGGACCACCGTTGAATGGGAGGCAACCAATGAATCTGTCGCTGTCAAGGAGATGAGTTGGGAACATATTCGATATCAGCGTAATCGATTGGTCGAAGATCCAATTAAGGAAGTGGCGGCAATGCAGTATTTGAAACGATGGATGATGGAAATGCAGCAGCAGCAGCAGGAATCTGCTTCCACAACAACAACAACAACTACAGCAACGAATTCGTCGACACTTCTCAATAATGGTATCAAACCACCCACATCAACATCATCATTACCAACAATACCACCACAAGCAATGATACTACCACCCACAAATAACATCCATACAACATCTCCCTACCTCATCCCACAAAACAACAACATGTCCGAATCATGCCATATCATGATACCACTCGATTTATTCACCGATCATCGAAACATGTACAGTATCATGCCCTACTGTTCCGGAGGGGAATTATTCGATGTTCTGGAAAGTAAGAATCGGTTTACCGAATTGGAAGCACGGTATTGGATGAGACAAATATTACGAGGATTGGCATGTCTCAAAATGGCTGGGGTGACTCATCGTGATTTGAGTTTGGAGAATTTGTTGGTCCATGATGGGAATGTGTTGGTGATTGATATGGGTATGTGTTTGAGAGTTCCAATGGCGGATGATACTACTACTACTACTACCAATGGTAATATTATTAGTGGAGGTAGTAGTACTACTTCCAAAACCAGAAGAACGCTAATTTTACCTCAAGGTGTTTGTGGAAAATGGGGATACATGAGCCCGGAAGTTTGCAATAACAAATTACCATTTGATGGGCACGCGGTGGACCTATGGGCGGCAGGTGTGATTCTTTTTCTAATGCTAACTGGCTTTCCACCGTGGGAACGACCCGTGCTGTCCGATGAAAGGTTCAAATACATGTCGAATGGGTATCTGGTTCAAATGTTGACGGAATGGAATGTGGGTCTTTCGGCGGATGCTATGGATTTATTGCAGAGGATGTTTTGGTTGGATCCGTTGGATCGATTGTCGTTGGAGCAGGTTTGGTCTCATCCGTGGATGTGTGCGACGCAACACGCTTGTAGTGATCAGTTGGGTTTGTAAACATGATGTGATTGTTCAGCTTATATGGAATATAGTATATATATATAGTTTTGTTTTTTTTAAGTTGTATCATATATAGCTTTATACTACCATATAGCCAACGGATCAACCCAATAGTTCCACAATTGGTGGATCTATGAGCTCATTATTTGTCAATGTCTGCCAGGCTGGATCTCCATTCCTTGACAGAACACTGGTTTGAGAAGGATACCTACAAACGTCTGGAGAAGCATCTCCAGATACCATTAACTTTGCCCAATATGAGTAGCGATGTGTAATTTCGTGAGTGGTGCTATCTTGCTCTTCTTTGCTCATGTACCATAAGATTGTCTCGTTGGAAAAACGCTTTGCTATCACACACCGGAGCAACCGGCTTCTATTGGGTTCATCACCAAATAAAACTTCAAGATCTCCATCTCTTACTTCATTCGCTCTAACATTGTTGTCATCTTCACCATCTCCACCACCTATAATAGCTGCATCGTCTAAATCTCCATCATCATCATCATCTTCTTCTTCTTCCATTTCTACGATTTCAGGCATCACAACAACACCATCCATTCCTGCTCTTCGTTCCGGAGCTCGTGGTTTGGTAAACAAAAAGCCATTGCCATTACTTCCAGTGCAGAAATATATACCATTAAATTCAGGATCGCTTGCTCCAGAAACCTGCACTCTTTTTCGCAATCCCAACATTGGTATAGGGACGAATGGTCCTCTCCCTTCTCTAACTCCCACTCCTTCAATTTGTTCTTGAGCTCGTAGCATTTTCAATGGATTTCGCAGTAGCCGCCCATCGGCTAGTCGATGTGTCCTCTGTTCCGCGGATCGTGTAGTCAATTCACGAAACCGATGACAGCTGGTACCAGTCCTTACAAGCGAGGAGCAATCAATGAATTCAAATACCCGAAGTAGCACATCATCCACTGCTAAATGTTGAAGAAATGAATAATGTTGTTTACTACTACTACTACTACTACTACTTAGCTGCATCATATCATCATTTTCTTGCTTCATTAAAGTCTCCGTCACCGTACGTCGATGGGCAACACCCAATCTCTCGAATGCAGACAGGAAGTCGCGATACTCTGCAGTATGTTGGAGCTGGGCGACATCATCTCTAGGTATCGAGATGAGCCAATGCCCACATCTTTCTAGAAGGCCGTAGTTGCTTTCGTTTGAGCCTACTGGAAGTAGACGATCAGTAGGGGCTGGAATAATGAACGACATATGAAGTTGATTCTTTAGCTAGCGAGAGAGCAAGTAAGAAGCCACCGTGACAGTGCTGCTGCTGCGTGAACGCAAAGGATCTGAAGTGATATAATATTATGTTGGTATGATTGCCGTTCTCGCCGGCGAAGTCAAAGCAAGTGCAAGATAGAAGAAGTGTAGTGATGTCAATCATGTGACATAGCATGTGAGACAATAAAATCCAAAATCTTCCAAAGATACTGATGACCTGTCCCGCCAAAAGTTGGATCCGTTCCCGCTACAAATAATTTTGCGGGAAGCTTTGATGTCTGCCACCATAGCCACCAGCCACGCACCACCACCCATACCACTCAAGACCATGCCATATGTCGAAGGTTGCTTCGGTCCTATTACCTACTATTATCACCATCACTACCAACACCACCACCATGCCGCGCAATAGAGCACACAATAAAGGTGGCAATCAGAGGCGGCGTCCTCGTCCGAACGCCTACGATGAAACGAGCGAGCCACTAATGTGCCTACCTGCACACGATGATGATAAGAATCCGAATCCGCTCAAGGGTTTACAACTACGCATGTGGGACTTTGCACAATGTGATCCAAAACGCTGCACGGGGGCAAGACTGGCTAGAAGAGGAGTCTTTCGACCGATGCCTTTGAAACAGCCTTTCCGAGGGATCGTCCTTAGCCCAAATGGGACTGTGTCCGTTTCTCCTGCAGATCGTCCTATTGTGGAAGAAATGGGCCTGAGTGTCATCGATTGCTCCTGGGCACGGCTTGGGGAAATCCCTTTCAAGCAAATGCGATCGGGCCATCATCGGCTGCTCCCGTTTCTTGTGGCTGCAAACCAAGTCAATTATGGCAAACCATCCAAATTAAGTTGTGCAGAAGCAGCAGCGGCAACTCTGTATATTTGTGGATATGTGGACGCCGCCAAGGCTGTGTTGGATGAATTCGGGTGGGGAAGAGAGTTCATCAAATTGAATAAGGAGTTGTTGGAACTGTATAGAACAAGCGTTGATGCTGATGAGGTAGTGAAGCGACAAAACGACTGGTTAAAGGCGGTAGAGGATGCAAATGGAAAGGCAGGCGTTGGACATTTGTTTGGAAAGAAGAAAAACAAAACATGGGGCAGAGAAGATAGCGACGAAGAAGACGAGGATTCAGATGAGGAAGAAGAAATACCTTCGTTTGGAAGAGGGGAAATGGGAGAACTTCCGCCTAGTGATGATGAGTATGAGGAATACGATTCTGATGAACCTAAAATGGACAAGTTTGGAAACTATATTGTTGACGGTGACGACGACTCCGACAGCGAACTAAAGATGGACGAGTTTGGAAACTACATAGTTGACGATGACAAAAGTGGAAAAGACAACACTCAGATGTCTATGAAAGAAGTCAGCGAAGCAATAGAACAACTCGACACTTGAGACTTGAGATAATAACAATACTTGCTGACTGAACGCTATCTACATATATACTCCGTCTTTTACTGCTTGCATTTCCTTAGCTGCTTCATTTCACCTCCTTTTAATAGCAATTTCTTTCTTCTAATTCAGCGAAAATCCCTCTAAATAAAATACAAAGTTAAATCTGATATTCTGATTGCTCCTGATCCTGATGTTCGTCATCTTGCTGCTCGCTGAAGAGCTACTAGCGACATACGATACTGCTCCTACAGTGAGAGCCAGTCCACCACATACAGTTTTGATAAGTCCTATCTTCTTCCAACTCCAAGCGGTGGCCTTTGCTCGATGCAACTGATATTGTCGACTAATGCCTTTGGCCTTTGGGTAATCATATTTACGATGCCAACACGACGCAGCAATTGATACTATGTTTCCAGCATAGGGAGGCATCAGTCACTGGATATACTTGATTAAACTTCCATCGCATGACTTGCAAGTAATGACGAGTCGCAGACGAGAGCAAGAAACATGACAGAAGAGATTGATCCTTCTTGAAGGAGGTTCTAATTCGATTCCTTTCTGCCGCAAGTGTGGGGATTTGGGTAGCCACGATGCACACTTAAGTATGTATCTACTCTCTCCATCAATATTCTCTCAGGGATGACAGATGACGTTACCCCATTGATTGGAAGAAGCGAAGTGTTCCCACAGCATTAAAAGCCTCTCAAGCAGGCAGTTGAGGCCTGCAGCTTGCATAAGATGCAGTGGAGGGAGCTCGAGCGAGAGAGACAGTGCGGGTGGTGTGGGTATGTTTATTTTTAGGAGTAGGAGTATTACTCCTAGGATACAATAGTCATTACTAAAGTTTATCTAATAAGAGGGATTTTGTTGTATTCTTGAAACATTTTAACTGAATGGACGAACTAAGGAAGAACCAAAAAAACTCAAAACGACACCATCTCGCTGATCCTCCCGAATTGATCCCAGAAATTATCCCGAATTGATCCCAGAAGATATCTCACGTGGGTTAGGGTTACCCAACAAATGGGATTCCTCAACAGGAGGATTTAGCCGCAATCCTGGGACCATGTCGGGAGCATTGGTTACAATTAGCGCGAAAACGGGTTGGGACGAGGCTCATCCCGATTTATTTAACGCTATGTACCAGAGCGCAAAAAATCGCAAAATTTTGAATTTTGTCAAGTACCCAGCAGAACTTCGCTTGTAGTAGCCCGATTTTAATGATTCCAAGAGCAGTAATATTCTCAGCAGGGTAGTAGTGAATAGTCTGCCTAATATTATGCTGTGATTCCATTGCCAGCAGCTGCTATAAAGGGTATTGCTGTCTCACGGTGTGTCGGCATCTACGTGAAAATCGCTAGTAAAAAACCATGGGCTACCTATGGTTGGTACGTAGGAAACTTGTAAAAGCACCTTTTAGTACAAATGCGTGAAGATACTCCACGGATTCTCCGACAGACTCGCCCACGGATTCTCCAACAGACTCGCCCACGGATCCTCCTACGCCTGCGATCAAGAGCTGGCACCTTGAGCTCACTTCAGTCGATACTGACTTTGACATGGGTAGCCAAGATGAGATCACCCTCAAATACAAGATTGGGACGGACCGTGACTACAAGGTCTTCATGCTTGACGAAAAGTGCGAGTCAGCAGTCGATGAGGATGTTGTCACTTTTACAAAAAATACTACTGTCATTGAGGATGACCCTTCTAATTCAGACCTCCTAGTCTCTGTGAATATTGAGAAGAGTCTTATTGCCAATAGCAGTATCTGGGTTGATGAGACGGACTCAAGTCCTGAGAAGAAGGTTGTCAGGTTGTGTGCCCAGGTTCAGTTGCTCTCAGGTGAAAATGAAATCAAGAAACTTGAGCGTGTCATTGAAGTTGACCTCAACTTTGAGAATAACTTTCAAACGATTAAGGATGCCAACTTCACCAAGATTTCCCTTGATACCAATGAGACAGAGGCAGCTGTGAATGACTACATCGAGGCATGCACTTGTGAAGGTAACAACGATCCCTTCAAGTGTAACACAAACACTCTTGGGGTTGATGACTATTTGAATGTGTGCATTCGTTCTCTTGATGATGAAATGAAGATCAACTACCTTGATAGTCTCCAGATGACTTCCGGTGAAGGTGCAGGAGCCAATACATTGAATATTGTGTCCAACCAGGGTCTTGTTGATGGCTCCATCTCATCCAAATCATCTCGTGCAAATGGTAGTGGTGTCCACATTGCTTCTATCATTCCTGCTAGCTTCTTCAGCTATGACTCGTCTACCACTGCCAAAGTGTCAGGTGTTGTGTTCCTCAAGCTCTCTGGAAGTCGTCGTCGCCTTGCTGTTGAGATGGATGATTCTTCTTCTACTGCTACTCATGCCCGTGCATTGCAGAGTACTGGAGATCAGGAATCTGCCTTTTCCATGGAAGTTCAGCTTGAGAAGAATGAGTTGGACGTCACTGCTGATTTCAATGGTGCTATCTATGAAGTCATGAGTGGAACTGTTAGTGGTGTCACTGCTGTTGTTACTGCTGCTACTTTTTTGATGTGGATGTGGTAGATGATTGATTACATTTGTAGGAATTCAAGTTGGGTTGAACAAGAAGCAGGGATGAACATGATGTAAAAGTTTAAAAAAAAGGGTGGGAACTCCCAGGAAATACTAATACTAAAGAAAGAGTTATTGCCGAAAGTGGATGACTTCAATTATTATTACTATTCGCAGCGTTTTACCTTTGCATGATGTAAGTATGAGTAGACATTCAAGATTATGTGTGTGTTGACTTCCACGTGCTCTCTGTGTGTTGTAGGAAGCATTGCAAAAGCAAAAGTAGCTGGGGGCAGGAGAGCATTATTACTTGCGATCGTTTCACACCTCTGCACAAAGATTGAGAATTTGCCATTGCCTCATATGATAAGAAGTTTAATAATAACAATAAATTATCTATCTGTGCATCATTCCTGAATTGAATTACAGAGTATCTTCTTCCGTGGACGAGAGTCCCTCTCCCCTACCATAAAACTTCTTCCAAGCAGAATACATACTTACTATCTCCGCTACCTCATATCTTATGTCATGTTAGTATGGTCTATCGTCCACGTGAAAATTCCCATACTGTTGCAGATTGTGATTATCGTGAATAGTGTTGAGCTATTATCATCACAGAGATATGCGTGGAAGAGACCGAAAATCGATTGATGTTTTTGGGAGAGCTCGTATCGATGAGGATCCTAGGTGCGTCACCAATGCGTCCCAGTGATATACGATGATTTCGAAGTTGCCTTAGAAGTTGCTACCAGAGTAGTATGTCGAGGAAGAAGGCCGACAATAGAAGATGAAGCGGAGAGTGCTCGTCTGTTATTTACGATCTGGTTGATTTTGGTGATGGGATGATTTCGGTATTGTATTGAGTGATGCCGTGGAAAAGAGTATTGCGCACATGATACTCATTGGCAATAAGAATAAGAGAGACTCTTGCGATTATCACGGCTGAAACAAGTCAGACGGATAAATGGTTGACGACAAGTTAGGATCGATTTTTGGAAACTGTCGGAGGATATTGGTGGTGATGTATCATACTTCCATCAGAGCAGTTGCGGTTTGTCGCATCATATTATTAGGTTGGGTGGCGGTAGGGCACTGCAATCAAAGACCAATAGTGGGCGGAGGCAGGTGGACACTCTTCATACAGCTTGATAATTCATTGTAATGTTGTCGTCTCTTCATACATTGGTCATCGTAACGTTGGTGAGTTGTAGCGGTGGTGGCGAAGATCGAAGATACGGACAAAAAATGATTTCTTGCCTCGCGCTCCCATCAAACAAATGACATAAATAAATAATAATGAATACATTAAGCATGTAGTCACCTTCAATGATGCTCACTGCATTCAGTGATGCAATAGAGGTGCATTTTCTCTAGAGAGGTGGCCGCCGCACGAGACAGTTATCAGCAGTATATAGTATATACAATCAAACGATGAGGAGGGCAATATAATAGCAATAATAGTAAGTACGGAAATCAGCCTTCTCCTATCATGGATCACCACACGTTATGTTTTCAATGCAGCGATGCAGGCTGCTGCCCTCTCTCAACAGTCGAATAATACGCAGCTTCAGCAGCATCACACCTAACGTTCACAGCAAAGATGATAATACTCGAATACATTATGACGTCATAATCATCGGTGGTGGCCCCAGCTGACTCTTTTTATCATCACTCCTATCTTCCTACGGCATCAACTCTCACTTACTATTCGACAAACGACCCGAAGAGGAGTTACTGAAACATCCTCAAGCTCTCTTTATAAACTTGCGAAGTATGGAGATTTTAAAGGTGGAGATGACACGTGTATATGAGAGGATTCATCGAGAAATGCCTCATGTGAGTGAATGGGCTATGCTTCCATGAACAAGAAGCAGGGACTCACTGAAGTTCATACCAGAGTATGAAGACATTTTTTGGCAGACAAATAAGCACTAAGCAGGTGGATTCATGTCAGATGATCGTACTTCTCTAATGGAAATGGTATAGGTATAGAAGTAGAAGTTGCGGATGCAATAGACAAGGGAAACCTCTGCTCTGTAGATGTCGATGTACCCGAGATTGTGAAATAGAACAAGATCTAGCTATGTATCTATCGGGCTCTCTTTTTCCACGCAATAAACTTACACAGGTAAGTTCAGGAGCTGCATTTCGAATCTCTTTCATTGTCAAAAGTTGCTCTTGGGGAATTTCTCAGGTTAAATGATTAAGGAAGTTCAAGGTGTTGGACTCCATCCTTTCTTTGCCAGCCCTCAGATACAGATAGTAGGCAAGAGTTGATATAGTAGTAGTAAGTCCGCTCGCCTCTGGGAAGACGGAGTAGATAGGTGTGGCCATCATACTTTCACTTATTATTTGAACATGGTGCTGGACGAGAGCGTTGATTGTTTATCGCATATATTTATTCTATCTCAAGATTGTAATTCTTCATCTTCAAAAGAACTGCCCCTAGCCCTGATTCTACGTCGTCGTGGCTGTATATCTTCATCTTGATCTTGTGAATCAAAAGCATCTGTACTGTATCTCGGCCATGGTGCCTCTTCTTCGTCGGATTCTTCTTCCTCCTCATAGATATCAAAAGTGCGCCTTCGCCGACTCGGTATTTCATCGCCGAACGAGTCAGATCTCCTTCGTGAGTGTACCTCGCGAGAACCCTGTGGTTCTCGTTCTCCTTTAGATTTCATCAGCGACTCTTCGAGGTCATTGAAGTTTGTCCAGCGTTCATTCCTAGGAGTTTGCGATGATCGTGTCGTCTGTCTCCTCGGGCGCTGCTCAGTTCTTCTTTGCTCTGGTTGTCGCGTCCTCCTGCGCTGATCTTCTTCTACATCATTCAACTTTTGTTTGCTGCTGGGCTCTTCGTAGTCGTAATCATCATGGAAACCGTCGCCACCGTCCATGGTTCTTCTCTGCCTTGCATCTGGCTGTGAACGCATTACTTGTCGCTTTGGAGCACTTCTTACATTACGTTCCCTTTCGTAATTGGCATCACTTTGTGATCTCGATCTTCTACGCCTTTGTCGCGGCTGATCTGAATAAGTATAAAGTAGATTCTCACCCACACCCTCGTCTATCATTTGCAACCATGTCTTGTATAGATCGTACCTCCATCGGCTTTCGTCCATTACACTCTCTTTCCAGTCGGGACCAAGTATTTTTAAGCGAAACTGAGCCTCTTTGCGCAAGAAATCCTTGAACATTGGAAGGCCCATCCAGAATTTATTCCCTGATGGGTCATCGCCATATGAATCTCGATCAATCAAAAGTTCTTGACGTTTCGGAGTGCGTTGTTGACGTCGATTACTACTGCCACGTTCGCGTCGAGGTCGTCGACTTGAATTTGGGCGTTCATCGTCATAACCATCATCTCTCACTTGTGGAGGTTGCCTTCTTCTTTGGGGTGGTGGCCGGTACCCTCCTTCTCTGCGAAATTCTTGTTCGTATTCAATGGATGGCTGCGTTCGTTGTCGAGGTCGTGGCTGCTTGACTTCATTGTCACCCTCACTGATATCATTATCGATCGATTTACCGCTATTAGCCCGATAGGAGACATCCTCTACCTGAGAGTCATCCTCATCTTCACTGGAATGTCTTGTTACCGGAAAAGCATCTGCCTTGTTCTCCATCCTTTCATCACCAGCTTCGTCTGTATCATCTTTTGGAATGTCCACTTTCTGCTCATCATCATTTTGCCTTTCTGCACTTTCTTCGATCTTCTTTTGCTTCTTCTTCTTTCGAGATACAACTTGAACCTGCCACCCAAAATCATCATCATATCTTTCTTCTTCTTCATCTTCATATTGATCATCATTCATTATTGACTTCACCCAACGCTTAGGGATACCTCTTCTTGGTCTTGGAATACGATCATCGACTATCAATTCGAGAACTTGTGGTCGAAGCAATTTTAGCTCCTTTTCGTTGTAACCCAACTTTTGCAGTGCCGAAAGAGGTGCAATATTTTCGTATTCGTTTGTGAACTGATTGTATATCCGTACAATCGAAGGTGGTGGTGGCGCCTGTTCGGACTCCACCTCCCTGTCATCTTTGACTTGAGTTTGTGTTGGTTGTGCATCTTCTTTCGTTGCAGCTTCGCTACTTTCAACTTTTGATTTGGTTTCCATAATGTTGCGATTGTCTACTGTATTGACGTCCATGTCCTCCTCGTTCTCATCATCTAAAAATTGAGTGTAATGTCCTTCACTGTGACTTCCAGCAACTGCTTGTTTCTTTGGAAAATCCTCTGCAGTATCTTCAACAGGACTGTCACTCTTTGTAGGTGCGTTTAGCTGCGGTGATTCGTTGCTTGCATCAGCTTTAGTTGTTGACACTGCAGCAACACCATTATTTGCATCATCTTTGTTACTGCTTTGATCACCACCACTTTTATTATTTGTGTCTTGCTTGCTCACTTCTTCAGTGACCTTTGATTTTGGTTGTTGTTTGACCTCTGCCTTTGTTGTGTCATTATTATCACTACAAGTAAAAGTTGTATCCAACAGTTCCATCCCATCATTTCCCAACATTTGTGATATCTTGGAATACCATTCGGAATCCTCTTCTTTCACCTGTTGATACACTTCACATATGCTATCATCATCATCGCTGCTATCATCTTTCACTGCATTATTTAATCGAGAGTTGTGCAATCTGGGTACACTGTATATTATTCTGGCAGTAGCGCTTATTGTATTAGGATTATGATGTACTAGTGTTGGTAAAGAAGTTGGATGGTGACGGTGACGTGGAGGCGTCAGGAATGCCAATTTTTTTGCAGCAGTAGTTGACGATTGAATAAACATAATCAGCGCAAAGCATAATGCGATGAGCGGTGCGCGGAGAGGCACTGTCATCGTTGTCAATCCCTGTCTAATCTCAGCTGTTATTAGTGGCCCTGCCTCCAGTGTATGCCCATGGACGAACGGCAGGATGGCAGCTACTTAATGGCAGGTTCGTCGGTAATAAGTAGCGTTTGTTGATGTGTGAGAGCGCAGCTGTTGAGCCGTGAGTTCGTAGGTCACGGGTCAGTCACGGTCAGTCACGGGTCAGTCACGGGTCAGTCACGGGTGCGGACCCGTGACGCAATTCACGCCAATATCAACGAGAGGTCAGTCACGGGTCAGGTCACGGGTCAGTCACGGGTGCAGGTCACGGGTCAGTCACGGGTGCGGACCCGTGACCGCACCCGTGACGAACTGAAAAGAGGGAGAAAGGGTAATAGAAAGACTTATATGGGGCGAGGGCGAGGGGATAGATGGCGGGAAACTCTCCCTGTCCGTCGCCTCAACACAACTCCTCCACAAAATTTGGACATGGCTGCTATCAAAAAACCTACCATTACCATACTCGACCATAAAAAGAATCACAACCATGACATCCGCCGATACTACCAAGCCCATGTCCAAGCGGCAGCGCCGCGCCCAGGGCTCCAATCCATCCACAACATGGCAACAACAACCACGAATCAAGTCCGCTGCATCTCGTGCCCGAGCCTACATAAACTACGCTGGATTGAATGATGATAATCCTGATGATGATGGCAATAATAACACAACCAAAAAGAAGAAGAAGAATGGGAGCACAACCAGAAAGGTGCAAGAAATGCTTGATCCAGAATTAGATTTAAATTCTCCAGAGGTCAAATTTGGGAGAATGTTGGGTGGTACCGAACAACGTGTACGACACAAGGCTGTGAAGATGTTACGACACTATTTGACGCAACGGGTGGATATTGCCAATGGTGCTGGGATTAGTGAGATGGATTTGATGAAGCTTTGGAAGGTGAGTGCAGTGCTTCTTCTCTCTTTTGATTGTGCTGTGTAATAAACAATACAACAAAATTCTTGGGTATTGAGGAGATATTATAGTCAGTCTCATGAACTTGTTTCATATTGACACACATGTATAATTTATTGCACACATAGGCAATGTGGTACACTCTCTACATGGCAGACAAAGTTCCTGTTCAAGATAAGCTTTCTCAAATTCTTGCAGAACTTATGTGGTGTCTTGCTGGGACTGTCGAAGAAGATGAAACTGCTGGACAAATGTATATGCAAATTACAGAGGAGGCGAATGGTGTTTATGAAGATGAAGATGGGGATATTATGTGGACTGAGGTTGTTGACGATGATGATGACGAAGATGGTGAGGAGGACGAGGAGAACGCTTGGCAAGACATGCCTTCTGATGATGACGACGATGAAGAAGAAGAGGAAGGCAACAAAGTAGAAGGTATGGATGAGTCGGAAGATGATGAGGAGGTAGATGAAGAAGGAGAACGTATTGCGATAATGAACGAATCTCATTGTCGTGGTGCACATCTCGCGTCACTTTATGTTGCAACATTTCTTCGAACTGTAAAACGAGAATGGGGCAATGTGGATAAGCACCGTGTTGATAAGTTTTATACGGCGGTGAGACTTATGATTCGTGAGGTAAGTCAAATGTGTGGCGTTTGATATCTTTTCTAGCTTTTATCTTTTCGCAGTGGTGTTTCTAAATCGATTCATTGCGCTTTCTTCTTCTCAGTCTTACAAATACATGGCGGTGAGGCACTGGAACCTAGGAATCATCCGACTTTTTAACGATGTCATCTACGATGAGGCTCTCTCACATGAATCTGAAGGTCTAACCAATGGTCTTCGCTTTCATTTGATCGATATTTGTATCGAGGAGCTAGCACAAGTTAATGCGAGTGCGGAGATTCCACTGACAGAGGCTACATTCTTGGACTGTGTTGAGCCATTCTTTGCATTGGCTCAAAAGGCACACGATAAGAATGTACACAAACGTGTTATGGAAAAGGTTTTATCGAAATTTTTGACTGAGTACAGTTTCGTTGCGACTCTTCCTGAGCAAGAAGAAGAGGATGGTGATGAAGATACGTCGTTGACTTTTTCGCAGGTCCATGTAGGCAGTGTTGCGAAGTTCATTTTCGAGATTGCAAGTGACCCTGAAACAGACGAGAGGTTTCGCAAGGCGTTATATGAGATGTACAAAACATATGAGAGGCAGATCCGTGCAGCTGGAAGAGATGTTGATCTCAGTCACATCGAAGAAGGAGATTCTGAAGAGGACTGTTGTGCGAACAATACTTGTGATCTTAATAATGAGCGTCCAGCTGAAGGAGACAATGAAACATCTGAGATGGAGGAGGCCGCTGCTGAACCTGAAACTCCAGTTGAAACGAAGTCGGATAAAAAGAAGAAGAAAAAGAAGAGTAAGAAGAAGGTCAAAGAGCTAGAAACGGTTGAAGAAGAAGAAACGATCGCAGAAGTGCCAACACCCAAAACAAAATCATCTTCGAAGAAGAAAAAGAAGAAGGGCGACAATGATAAAGAAAATGTCACTTCGGAAGATATCACTGCACAGTATGACGGCAGTGCGTCAAAGAAGTCATCAAAGAAAAAAAGAGCTAGTGACGAGTCTACACCACCAACAAAGAAGAAACAAAGGTCTTCCTCTCCAAGTGTTGATCCTCACTCCATGCCAAGTCCCGATCAAGTCATCGACCCTGCGTCGTCGGATGCTGATGAAGCTCCTTCTAGTAAATCTGCCGGATCTAGACGCGTCTCTTTCGGGAAAATGAACCATTGCAAAAGCCACAAAGCCTCCATGAAAGCAATCAAAACACTGAACAAAGAACGATGGGATACTACAACCAGAACTCCAGAGAAGGGCATTCTCAATAAAACTCCTTTGAAGAGCAAATCAAGTGCGAAAGAGTCGTCAAAGAAAGCATCGAGTAAGAAGAGAAAATCAAAGAAATAGATGGAACACTTAAATTAGAGTTGGTTTATATTATTTGATTCTCGTCGAAATAATCAAAGCTGTCTGAGCTGCCATAGCTCGCATCATCATTGTTGTTGTTTCCATTAACTTTTTCACTGCCTCCACTGTTCAGAGTCCTTAATATCTTAGACTCATTTTTCTTCTGAAGATGCAATCGTTCCTTCTTTATTTCTCGGGGACGGCCGCCCAACACAGGGACCCGCCCGTTGCAACCCAACACTCCTGAAAATAAGACTGTTACTGCAATTGGGTAGTAGACGAACAGCGCCAGTATAAACTCCACAAGGTATCCCAGCAGGAATTTGAATGATCGTTTGTCTTCTATATCCAGATCGTAGATTTCCGAATTCTGGATACTCTCGGCGACCTCATCGGATACACTTCCTTCACCATGATATTCGAGCGTGGCACGGAGCAATACAGCATATCCCCCAACGCCCATAACAACCAAGACGATGAAAAGTCCAACGAGCCTTCCCGTTCGAGCCAATTTCTCATCTACAAGACCTCCGTACCTGCAAATGGTACAAGCTTTCATATGCCAAAGACCTAGATCAAATACTGTGTGCAAAAAGCTTCCTAGTGTCCACAGTGTAATCATTACCTTCGTGACACTTATCTCTGGGATTCCAGTATACTTTGAGTGGCGAGAGTTCAAACTGAAGACTACCTCATCAGCTCCATAATCACTATGTATGAACAAGAATGGGAGAAACGAATTGAGACAAGGATACGAAGGCAAGAATTGTGTCTCATCACACGAGTAACTTACTTGTGAATAAAATACAAGTAGGTCATGTTTGAAATAGTCAATCCAATTGCTATTGATCCAAACAAAATAACCAAACGTTCTCCTATTTTGAGTGGGTGAAGTGGACTGTATGAAGAAATATGGGAGAAACGAATTGAGACAAGGGTACAACGACAACGAATGCGCATCATCACACACGAGTTACTTACTGATGAAAAAAGAGTCCCAGCACAGTGTGAGTGTTGCTTAAATACTGCATCCAATCTTGCCACCAAGTGTTGCCAGGAAAGTGGTACGCCCTCGCCGCCAAACGCCGTTTCAGGCGACGTAACTCTTCCTCCTTTTCTATATCTTCTGGAGACATTATATTATGGAAGCTGAATAACCGTGTAGAGTTGAGTATCGCACGAGCTGCAGCTGATTCGTCGTTTGTTGCAGCAGATCGATGATTGTCGTCATCAGCATATGTCTCATCATCCTTCTCATCGACGCCAATATCTCCCAGTAGACTAGGGCAATCTTCATAGATACACTCGGGGCATTTCTTACGAACAGTGGACCAAAAGCCATCCGATTTGAGCCTCATCAATTCTATTTCGGGATGATGCATGCAATATCCGTCGTCATCGACATCGTGCCGGACAGATGACCTAGAGTAGGTGGATTTTGATGATCGAGAGTTGGTGGATTTCTCATCGTCAAGTAAATGCTTCGTTGCCCTACCAGTCATCATGTCGCGTCGTCTATCTCTTCGACGGCGTTCTTTGTCACTAGAAGAACTACTTTTCACACTTCTTTGATCCAAATGGTCATTGAATTCTACATGTCTGTCTCTTTTCAAGTCTCTCCTTCGACTACTTCGATGACTGTCATGATCTGACCTATTTCTTGATCGACTCTTATTGCTCCTGCCATTACTGCTGCCGCTCATATTGCTACTGTCTTCACTCCTCCTGCTACTACTTCTCCTTTCATCACTTGAACGACTTCGAGTGCTTCTATTACTACTGCTATTATTTCTCTTTCCTCCATCACTTGACCGACTTCGACTACTGTTACTACTTCTCTTTCCATCACTTGAACGACTTCGTTTGCTAGTAGTACTACTACTGCGACTATTGCGACTACTGCTACTACGACGATTGGCCTTTCTATTATCTGATCCGCGCGATGATGATGCTCTTGATTTGGAAGATGATGATCGCCTCTTCGAAACATGTCTCCGACTACCCATTTCATGCACATGTACCCTTGATGATGAATAAGGTGGTTTCTTTAGCTCTCTCCCATTATAATTGCGATGATTATTATGCATGTTTATGGATGTTTTTTGCACAAATTTAGTTGGACTTGGTACGGTAATATCAATTGGAACTTGGGGTTTACTCATGGTGGAGTAGTTGTCTTCTGAGCGATATTTGGCATAGTTCACTGATTTTCCATCGTGTCCTATAAAGGGCTGTTGTGGATGTTGTCCTTGCTGTTGTTGTCGGGGAAGTGATTGTGATTGATTGAACCTATTATAGTCATCAAAGGTGATTGTCGATGCAGTAGCTGTGCTGCCTGCACGGATATCAATAGTCCGGACTGTTGAACCCAGACGCCTATCATCTGCAGCAGAGGGCTCTCTACTTCGACCACTACGGTGGTTTTCTCCACTCTTATTATTGCCCCTTCGTTTCCTGTCAATGAAGGCGGAGTCATTGTAATCAATGTAACTAATTGTGCTCTCACTCTCCCTCGATCCTGATTGTTGCCTAGAGTCATCGTTGCCATATTCTTTGCTGTATTTAATATCGTCATGGGCATGATCACCAGGATAATAATTGCTTCCTCCACCGCCACCACCGCCACGATCGGGGCTACTGGTTCTCACAAATTGTTGTGTCTTGTCATAACTCTCACTTCGTTTACGTGAGTAACTACGTCGATCATAGTCTCGTTCATCTTTTATTTTCTGAAAAGATACTAATGATGTTGACCCATCGTCCCCATTCTCTTTGAACTGTCGACGAGAGGAATTCTGTGGCGTGAGGTTATTGTTGATCCAGACCACCGAGCGACATGCTGGATGTCTCGACTGCAGGATGATGATTCTCATCTCGAAAGAGTGCAGATATATTATTATTATGGCTATTCTTATTATTACCCTCGTGGCTACTGTAGTAGCTCCTCGGCGTATTGGTCCCCCGTGCACTATCCGCCATCATGATTCATTGTAGAGCACGCGTGCTTATTATAGTAGTCAACATTCGCATGGTCAATGTCTGGTAAAGGGGTCGGTCAAGGACATCACGGGCTGCGGGCTGCTGGATTGAAGTGCATGCAGGGCGGGCTGTGGTGCCGGTGCAAAAATTCAAAATTGCATAGAACCGCTCTCACTGGGGTACCTATTTATCTCATCAAACAGAAATTATTTTGTTATTTGTCAATGGAGCGTTTCTTCTGTGCTATAATATGAACTTTTGGAAAATAATTAAACCTTTTTCATCAGTGTTAGATTATTATAGCAGGGTGACTACTCCAGATTCAGTGTTGGTATTTTCTCGCGATCTTTCCTTTTTACTCCTATGAAAAAAATGGGAACTGTAAGTAAAGATAGCTTAACCTTAACTATTAACCTTATTGGAGATTTTGGATCACGACTTTCACTTCTCTGGGAGCTGACTCGACACCCTGCAGCACAGCTGGCCAGCGCTCATGCAAGATGCGCAGCGCACAGCGCAGCAAGCAGCACCCTAGCAGCACCCTAGCAGCACCCACCATTTCCAATTTCCAATTTCCATCAATTGCGTGATTGTGAGTCGGCGAGAGAGTAATTGATAGTGTCATAAGTTATAAGTACAACTATTAACTTACTTCGCCATGGAGTTCGGTCGAGTATTCATCCGCCATTTTCCACGGAGATTTGGCAGAACAACAACATCCATCACCCATCAACGAAGAGCGTTGTCGATATTCGAGTTCTCATCAAATAGTATTGACGGCTACAATCACCGTGCATCATCACATCAAAACATTTCTATTCGGCAATTTAGCAAGAAAGACTTAAATAATGGTGACAGCAGCAGCAACAAAAAACAAGAGGAAGAAGAAGACGAAGGTGATGAAATAATAATGATCTATGGAGACAGGCCCGAATACGAATCCTCCACCGACAAATCCAAATACACACATGAAGTCAAGGTCGAAATGCCAGATATTGGTGATCTCAAAGGTGGCATAATCGAAAAATGGTACAAACAGCCTGGAGATATTATACATCGCGATGATGCGATTTGTGATATACGTACCGAATCATTTACGTTTGGGATGGTGACGGATGATGATTTTGATTCGGTAATGGGACAGATTTTGGTCGAGGAAGAGTCGGGGATGGTGGATCCTGGAACTGTTATTTTTACCACGTTTAGTGAGGAGAAGCATCATCGTGATGGCGGTGGAGATAAGAAAGATGAGTAGTTTGCTGAAGAATGTATTGAGTGACTTACCTGATGATGAGATCAACACAACACTCTATTCTAATCAAAAGTAGACAAAGCGAAACTCTAAGTATATTTGTTCTAAATTGTTATACAATGCTTAAAAACTTGGTGGATTCATAGGATCAAACTCATACGTCTTTCCAGCTCCGCTTGACTTCTTCTGAGTACTTTCGGCCATCTCCTTCATCGGCATCGACGTGACTGGCTCATCCTGTCCATCCTTGAGCAATTCTTCTTTACTCAAAAGAACGTAACGCTTCTCATCACATCCATAGGCGTGTGGACTCAATTCAATGACGGTATTGAGAGGAATGCTTACAAATGGAGCCTGATCGCGTGGCAAACCCATGAAGTATGCATATAATAGCCGATGGATACCCTGATGGCCAACGATTAAGATTGGCTCTCTGGTGCGTTCAATGTCTAGAACAATGGTTTCGAGACGTAGTGTTACGTCCATGTAAGATTCTCCTGTGTTGATCAAGTTGAATACATCATGATTATGAACAACGGAATGAGGTGAGAACGGAATGAATACAAAATCTATCTGCGAAATTTGCAGCAATATCAGCAGTTCAACTGTTTCTCTTACCTCGTGGGTAACGATAGGTCAATTTATCCTCCTGACGCCGTTGAAATTCCTCTGGAAACTTCTCCGCAATCTCTGCATAGGTCAAACCATCACAAACACCAGCATACAACTCATCCAAATTCCTTCGTTGTCTTCCCATAAACTGAATCCATTCCAATTCTTCACCATTATCTTTCTGTGTCGTAATCACTTCCTTCTTGATAAATTGTGCCGTTTCCTTAGTCCTTCGCAATGTCGACGTCCACAGCCTAGCAGGACGGGACACCTTCCTTTCTTCCCCAGTTTCCTCATCCTTCACCACTTGCTTCCCAACAACATCATTGGCAAACACGGCAAGACGACGAGCATACTCCAACCCCGCATCAGTCAATCCTGCATCACCACCAATCTTCCCCAAAAGGTTATACTCCGATTGACCATGACGAGAGAGGTAGAACACTCGTGGATGAGAATGTAAATTCATAACAAAATGAACCACCTTTTGAGGCAAATATCCACCCGTATTATGCACCACAAATGTTTGATTGTTAATCATCTTGATATGCGGCCCATCACTCTCATCGACAGGCTCATACACATTCATGTACATTTCCCTCCGTTTATGAAAATCTTCCATGGCCTCCTTATCATCCTTCCCTTCATAATCGGGTGCATTCCGTTTGATAAATCGGACATTTTGTTCAATCACCTCTTCCTTATCCACAACACTTTCCAAAACGATAATTTTACATTTGAGGTTGTTTTCCTTTTGCAACACATGACTAATGTGTTGTCGACGTTTTCGGGAGGAGTTGGTGGAGTCTAGAATACCCACGCGCACTCCGTCCTGCTTCATGTAATCGACTAGGTCACGTAGGGCAGCATCACATGCCTGTTCCCGCTTGGTCATATTTTCCTTATTACTATGATCAAAGAATTCGGCGGGCAAACTTGCACCGAACAATTCACGTCGGTAATCTCCCACATTGAATATCTTGGTTTGAATATCAAGGAAGAAGGAGCAGTAGCGGGCTATGCGGGCGCCAATATGTGTTTTCCCTGTCGCGGGGAGGCCACACATGATGATGATGAGTTTTTCGGTCGCGGTGCAGTCACCCCCGACTACCTCGAGGGGGGTGGCGTTCTCACCCTCGGGGATGACGTGGGGTGTTGGGTTGTAGTCGGAGGAATCCATGTCCATGCTTAGATGCTGAAATTGTGACTGTGTAAAAAAATGACTGCTTGTTGAATCTCTGCTGGATGATGAGCTGCAAGAGCTAAGTCTGTCACCCTAACTGCGTTGCTTTATCGCCAACAACAAGCCAATGCTTATTTGATTTCAACTCTCGGCAGTGCTCTCAAAGTTCACTCAGCTGGTGGTGTGTTCCTCATTCCTCACAGGTTTTGCCAGGTTTTGCCTATTCATCATTCATCGGCATCTACGATATCTTCATCTTTTATCGCTTGCATGCGTGTTGTCACGAATTTTGAATTTTTGGCGAAAATGTGGGTGTCAATATCTGAAATGACATTAAATAACTCAACAGAGGGGAGTCCTTTGGATGACGCACTGGCTGCACACTCATCAAACCAAAGAAGATGATGCCGATGGATGCATCATGTTGATTGATGTGATCGATGCTGTTGATGATACTGTGAGATTCATTCAGTATTGTAACATCAGATAGTTTCGTTAGGAAGTCCTTGTTGCAGAGGCAAAAGAACTTGTTCATACTTACCAAGTTTTATTCAATAAGCGTCGCTGGTAGAAGGAGCATAATATCATCATCATCATCAAATGTTTCCCAGTAAAAAGCCAAGTCATCTAATCGGTCTAACCATCATGGCAAGCGCGTTGGCCATGTCCCGTGCCTTCCAATTTGGAACAAGATTGGCAGCTGTATCATCGTCGTCGTCACGAACCCGTGCATCATCATCATTACTGGTGCGCTCCTCTCCCATGCACACAAGAACGCTCAGCCATCGCTTGTTCTCCACCACCGCACCTCTCACAGACGAACAAAAGACAGAATTGGAAAAGCAAAATAAAGCAAAAGGGTGATGAAATACGAACATTGAAAGATGATGGGATTTCCAAGGATGATTTGAAACCACATGTAGAAGAATTGTTGGAATTGAAGGCACAGTTAGATCCTAGTAGTGTTGCCCCCAAAAAGAAACAACAACAACAACCAAAAAAGAAGAAGCAACAACAACAACAAAATCAAAAACCCAAAAATGATGATGCCGAATCCGACTACATTACACCCAGAGCTGAAAACTACTCACGATGGTACAATGATATCATTCGTGTCTGTGATCTTGCCGACTCATCCCCCGTCAGAGGATGTATGGTCATCAAACCATGGGGAATGTCACTCTGGGACAGTATCAAAAACGATCTTGATACACGTATTAAAGATCATGGGGCGGAGAATGCCTACTTCCCCCTATTAATTCCAAAGAGTTTTCTCGAAAAGGAGGCAGAGCATGTCGATGGGTTTGCCAAGGAGTGTGCTGTGGTGACTCATCATCGATTGACTGCCGATCCAAGTGGTGAGGAGTCGGGACTGATTGCCGATCCGGAAGCCGAGTTGGAAGACCCATTGATCATCCGACCTACATCCGAAACGATGATTTGGCACATGTTCAAAAAGTGGATTGTGAGTCATCGTGACTTACCCCTCAAGATGAATCAATGGGCCAATGTCATGAGGTGGGAGATGCGCACTCGTCCCTTCTTGCGAACATCCGAGTTTTTATGGCAAGAGGGCCATACCGCCCATGCCACCTATGAGGGTGCCTTGCAGGATTCCAAAGACATGTTGTTCCAATACGCCGACATGTGTGAAAAGTTGTTGGCTATTCCGGTTGTCAAGGGTGCCAAAAGTCCCTCGGAGCGATTTGCTGGTGCGGAGGAGACATTTACAATTGAAGCGTTGATGCAGAATGGGTGGGCTTTGCAGAGTGGTACATCTCATTTCTTGGGACAGAGTTTTGGGAAGGCGTTTGATGTTACCTTCCAAGATAAAGATGGCAAGCAGCAGGATGTTTGGGGGACTTCGTGGGGTGTGTCAACACGTCTTCTTGGAGCGTTGATTATGACTCATTCAGATGATGCTGGTCTTGTTCTTCCTCCTCGTGTGGCTCCTGTTCAGGTTGTTGTTGTTCCTATCCCTCCCAAAAAGAATGATGAGGAAGGCAAAGTTGCGTTGAATGATGCATTGGATAATCTTGTGGCAGACCTCAAAAGTAAGGGTCTCAAGGTGAAGGTTGATGATCGTGATTACGTCCGAAATGGTGCCAAGTACTTTGAATGGGAAAGGAAGGGAGTTCCTCTTCGTATCGAGCTAGGTCCACGTGATGTGAAAGGTGGCGTTTGCGTTTTCAAATACCGTGTCGGATCTGAGGGCAAAGAAACTGTCAATCTTGATGAGGTTGGAACAAAGGCTGCCGAAGGCTTGGATAATTTGCAAGAGTATCTTCTTGATTCCGCCAAAGAGCGTCTTGCTGGCAATATCAACATGATGGCAACGTATGAACAAATGAGAGATGCCCTGGAGGCTGATGAAGCAAGTGAATTCGATGGGCCTGGATTGTACTTGGTTCCGTGGAAGTGCGATGCAGAAAATGAGGACAAGATTAAAGAAGAGTGCAAGGCAACCATTCGATGCTATCCTACTGATGTCAATGTGGCTGGTATGTGGGAGGGAAAGAAATGCTTTTACAGTGGAGAAGATGCCACTCACATGGCTCTGTTTGGTAGGGCGTTCTAGATAATTTCTAGATAATAAATGAGGAAGTATCCTTTAGACGTAAAATATAATTAGTCATTTGCCTATTTTAAGCTGCAAATCACTTTTACATTTCGTTTAGCCACACTTTTGCTGTTTTATCAAAGCTGACTGTTGCAACCGTGTCTGTCACGCTACTACTGTAAATATCTCGTACGAAGGCATCAGCCTCTAATCGCTTCACCATGGATGCACTCGCGACATCCCAAACGCAAACACAATTCTCATTCTGCGAATTGCCATAAATGTACTGTCCTGAACTGGACCACGCAATCTTGGGATTCGAAAATCCATCATTATTGTGACCGTACAAGTTCCGCACGATGCGATCTGACTTCACCTCCATGATGATGTTGCGAGCTACATCTGTCGCTAGGGCAACATACTTGCCATTGGGAGAGGACTGAAGCGACAACACTGAAAAGGAAACGTGATCATCAAATCGATCACCAATTGCTGCTTTCCCATTCAGCGAGTACTTGGATTGTTTATATTCGTCTTTCAAGTCAAAGTATGTCAAGTACGATGTGCCTCTAACGTAGCAGCACAAGCTGTTGCCATTATCAACAAAGCACATCGCTTCTACGGGAGCATCAAAATGCAAAGATTGGATAGCTTTCAACGAAAACTCATCGTCATCGCTCCCATCAAACATATTCGGTACGTTTCCCACTTGATGAAGCTTGATTGTGCCATCTGCGGATGCTGACGCAATCAGCTGCTCTGATGGAGAAAAGCAAATTGTCTTTACGTATTTTTCATGTTTGAAGCTGTGTAAAATTCTGTTTGCACTATCTTCCAAATCCAACCCGCAGTGAATAATGCTAACAGAACCATCCATACATCCAACAGCGACCAACGGACATCCCCGACCTTGATTCACTTGTGCAAACGCTGCACAGATTACAGGAGCCCCACAGCCCACTTTAATTGAATCATCCACCGCCTTTTGAGAAGATTCATCTCCAGGTGCCAACGCTACCCCCCATTGGCACAGAACAAGATTGCCATCTGCACCACCAGTTGCCAGAAGAGTGTCATTCGGGTGCAACGAAGAGCAAAGAGGATTGGATATCCCATGCACTTTCGGAAGAGTTACCACAGGATCCGACGCATAAATACCATTACCGGCTGTGACAAAGTCATCTGCACCATCGTCCACAAGTGCCTCCTTACTTTCTTCTGCATCATTTGCATCGGTTCCAGACGAAGACTTATTCATGGATACAAATTCGGCCCGGTACATCTCCACTTCCGCCAGTAGTGCAGCATTTTCCGCGTTCAGCTCATGCACTCGGACTGTTAGTTCCTTGACTTTCGCAAGGAGAACGCGGTTTTCCTCACGTGCACTTGTGAGTTGGTCTTCCTGACCTATGTCGGCTAGCAAATCCATGTTGGTAGTGGGTAGTGGACCTCTTAGGGAGTGGTAGTGGGTAGTGGGCAGATTGCCGTCATTGAGATATGTATGCACTTATCGCTATTATCGCACTGTTCGTGTGAGTGCCAAGAAAGTGTGAGGAGTTGAGATGTCTGTCCGAAATATCAGACGGGGTCTCACATGGGTACGTTGAACGGTACTCAACGTCAAATTCAAAATTCAACTCCTATCCAACGCTCATGAAATCAACACTACATACTTCCTCTTGCATTTATTCGCCCACGGAGTTTATAGCAATCTATTGCTAGTGCAGGTCTGAATGTTCACGTCTCTGCGTCTGCATTGCACATCAGGTAGATATTGAAAATAAATCATGAGCTACCAACAATTTCAGTCGCAAATCCCAGAGCAACGCTCACGTGGACGCTCCAGAAACGCACGTCCGCCTCCTTTGCCGATATTGCCACCATTTCCAGATGATCGTGAAGAGAAAGAGAAAGTTGCGACCAAGAATATTCGGTGGAAAGAGTACATTGCCTCAGATACTGATGGAAGCCCGGAGGATGAATCAAGGCAGGATGAGATGTCTGCAAGAATGCAATATGATGAAGTGATTCGATCGACAATTGCATCGTGGAAACAACCAAAGTCAAGACTGACAATGGCGAGTAGTGATCACCAGCTTATTCCAGACATTGATACAACTCCTTCCGATGAGAAACCATTCTTTGATAGGAAGCGTCCTCCGGCGCGTTCGGTTAGTGCATCTAGCAACGCCGATAGTTCCACTCGCGATCAGTACCAGCTCAGTAGATTACAAGCAAGGATTAACCAGCGCGATCAGTATCAGCTCAATACATTGCCAACAAGAATGAACCAGCGCAAAACCGCGCATCATATTGGTCACGAGGAGGAAAAGAAGGTCAACACTCTTAAGCACCTAAGAGCATCCAGAATTCAGGTTGTTCGTGGTTTGTACAAAAGCAGCAATCAAGAGTTGGATGAAAATGAAAATGAAAATGAAAGCACAGTCGCAGATGATTCGGATACAAGCACTTCCCGAGATTTGACTACCCTGAGTTCCTACCGTGGGAAATGCTTCGATAAGATGATATATTTATTGAATGATGTTGCTCCTCTGGACGAAGAAGCTGCTGTCCCTTGCAGTGTAAATGATGAAGGCACCAGCGTTTTATCATCTAATGCAGGAGGAAAAGCTAGTAGTAGTGTTGCTGAACTGAAGCTGATCAAAAAGACTGTTGTACAACCACAAAAGCAACAAGTGAATCCCATTAGCGATCGAAGTGTGGCATTTCCGGAGGAGATTGATCATCCTGACACACATACAATTCACTCCAAGTTCAGCGATGTGACGTCGCCTACCATTCAAGATGGATTTGAGATGGACGAAGTGCCTCATTTTCCACCACCTGTGTCAAACAACCCTCAAAGAGAGCGCTTGCCAAGTTTGGCAGAAGTAAATGAGAATAATAGTGAGGAGTCGCGTGCATCTTCTGCAGTTGTTGGAGAGAGCAAGAGTAGTGATCGCTTCAATCTCAAAGAGGCGAGTCGAATTCTTGAATCAACGTCTTCGTCAATACAAAATACTGTTGCTGTGGATGAAGCAATCAAAGAGGCTAGTCGAATTGTTGGATCAACGTCTTCGTCGGTTCAAAACTCTATCGTTGAAGTGGATGAAGCAAAGAATGTCGAGGGGTCTCCAAATGATGTGGATGAGGTGAATACTCTGAAGGAAAATGAGGAAAGTATGAATGTAGAAAGTACACAGATTCTCTGTGAAGGAAAGGAAGCTGAATTGGAAACCAAAGCTAAGGAAGAACTAGACGTGACAGTAGAGAAGAGTCATGAGGATGATATTGATACGAAACCATTACCACCTGTGAAAAAAGTGACCTTCTTCGAGGCGAAGGAAGAAGCCGTACCCAAATCGTTTTGTTGTTTATGTTTTTAAGGTGTTTATTGAGGCTTGCTGTACAAAATGGTAGAAGACCACCTCCAAAAAGTGTCTCTAAGTAACTATTGAGCCAGTGTTTCATTACATATCAGCTACTTCATTATGACATTCTTTAAACATCAAGATGTAGCTGAGCTGCCAGATCCCCCATGTATTTTCTCAGATTAACAACGTCCCCTTTGGCAGTCTTCAGAAAACTTTCTGGTGTACCCTTGGCCGAACTGTGCTCCACAAACATGGATTGGTAAGCTGCTCCTTCAGCCTGATTTTTGTACGCCTCAAACGAATCCATAGCCTCTGTATATTCCACAATATCGTCAGCTTCCTCTTTAAGTGTTTTCAATACCTTCATGATTCCATACATGTGAGACTTGACTCCCTGAGTCCCTAGATATAATCGGACGTTGTCTCCCCCACTCTTGGATATTACGTCGTAGTTGTTGAGTAGGTCGTCAATATCTGCTATGGCCAGTTTAAACCTCTCCTTTGCTTCTTCTATTCCACCTGCAAACGCAGGTAGATCAGGACTTGTATTGTCAAGCAGCAAAGCGTTTGCAGGAGAAGAAGGCAGAGACACTATTGTAGCTGACGCAGTGACGATTTGTTGAAGGATTGATCGCCTATCTTGTGGTGTCTTGTTGTTGGTAAGTGAAAAAGCTTCTACTTGCTGCAGAGCTGCAGCTCCGATTATCATAATAGAGACTAATGTGTTCATTGTGATTTTGCGCTCTTAACCGACCTATTTACATGCAAGATAATGCTGACTATGGAGATGGAACATTGACATGGAACAAAGGGAGAGAAGGAGAGTGATAGTGTTGGTGTTGAGTTAGGAGTTTGCGTGTTGGAGGTGGTCGATTTTTTCTTCTCATAGGTACTATGTTACTTATTCCTCTGTATCACTTATTAGTAACGTACCTTCGTTACAGTAGTGGTAAAGTATGATGCGACCCACCAGATCCACCCATCTACACCGCCATAGTTTTTGCGACTATCATCGTAACATGGCGCAGACATCCCCTGCGGATGCCTACTCTAAACAACCAGCACGAAGTACCCGATAAATAACTTGGTTGCCAAATAGTTCGCTTTCATTTCCATTCGTGTCGGACAGCTGCCTGCTCATCTTGTCAAAATAAACCATCACAACAATTCGAAACAACCAGCATCATAAACTAAGTGTAAAACATGGCAAAGAAGAAGAGAAAGAGTGGGGGGAACTCAGCAACTGCGGGGCATAAGATCTCTTCTACGTCATCAGATGATGTGAAGAATGATGTGAAGAATGCATCAAAAAAGCGCAAGAAGAACGAACAAACTTCGGTACAACCTTCGCTTGCTCAGCAACTCAAGAAACAACGAGGTGTTGCTGCTGATACACCAGCACCTCCAATTTGGAAAGATAAACTAGGCAGGGCGTTTCTGACACCTGATGAAGACCAAAAAGCATTTGATGAGTGTCTTAAAACTAGCTTCAAAGGCTTTGTTTTTGATGCTCCATCATCACTTCCACAATCACTACATCACACTTTTGATGATTGTTTTGATGGATTGGAGAGAGGAGGCTTATTCCTATATGATGTTGTCCAGCCCGGTAAGAAAAAGCTCACTCGTACATCAGTGACTCGAACACTTGTTGGTGATCCTGGATCGACATACAAATATTTAGGATTAAGGCTGTTTTCTCATCCTTGGGTAGATGTAGATGCTGATGGAAATGCATTGCAACTGGACAAAGAGATGCAAGTGGGGTCTTCCGTAGAGAAGCTAGGGTATTCTTCGCGAACGGCAGCTGCATTAATAGCCATGGGAAGGGCGAATAAAGATTTGACCGATAGAACTACACACAAGCTGCGACAGCATGTCTCTGCAAAACCAGTCGGATCTGCAGACTTTAATCTTACGTTGGTGAACAAAATGGAGTCAGTAGCTGACAAGCGTGATCTCAAGAGAGAGGCAGCGTACAATATGGGGAAAACAAGTGTAGGATGGCACAGAGACTCTGGTTTGAAAGATTTCTCAAGTATCGCCGTGTATCAAAAGCAAAAGTCGCAAGGCTCAAAGAGAAGCAAACCATTTGGAGTAGCACTTCGTGCCATGGACGGAGGTGCTGGTGGACCGTTACCTTCAATTCCAGCGCTGATGGCTCCGCTTCCATCGGGATCTTTATACTACATGTTAGATGACTTTAATCACAATCATGAACACGCTGTTATCGCAGGTGATGATGGAGTTCGATACAGTAGCACACACCGTGTAGCAAGAGAGGGACAAGGTACATGGCAGTACATCCGCGACAAAACAAAGAATCTGCAATCAACTGCGTCAACATTTGACTGGGCTGTAGGAAGAGTGGACGATCAAGCTTTGTCACCAAAAAAACGAAAACAAAAACTGGTATCTCGTTTGCGCAATCAGGAAGCTTTACTTAGTGAGATTGAGTTCGAGTGGCTGCGGCAATGGTTTGTACAAGGTCAGAAACATGCAAAGCTCCATCCTTATTGGCATAGTCCCATCAGATTCTTAATGAAATCCTACAGTGAATTAGAGCAGACAACAGAGCAGATTATTAGACTGTTGGAGAAGGCGTCAAGACGTGACGCAACCAAGTCAGAAGATCTATGTGAGACACTGTTTGATGTGCTGATAGAGTCTTTTACCGAGAGAAACAACAAAAGAAAAGAGTGGACAAAGCGTTACAATGATCCAATATTCCGTGATTTGGCTGAAAATGAGCGTCCCTTTGCATGCCCTTGTCTAGATCGTGTGAAGGAGAAGGATTGTGACGATTCATTTTCACCAGATCTCGAGTCGAGCATTACAAGTTTGAGAGAGTTGCGTTCTGCATTTGTCAGTTCTGAAGATACAAACGACGATAAGACCAAACTGAAGAAGGACAAAAAGAAGAAGAAGAAATCAGCGTTGACAAACAAAGAGAAGAAGAAGGTTGCATCAAATTGGAATGCGCTGAAATCTAAGATCGGGTAGCGTAGCAAGCAATTTAAAGTTTACGTTTGCGCCTCGAAGTTTGCTGCACATTGCTTGTCCAACTGTAAGGTAGGTCATCAACTGTTATATCCTTGACCTCATTACAATCTATTCCGCCCAACAACTCAGAGCAAAGTTGAATTGATGACGCCTGCTTCATGTGGAACAGAGAGTTGTGGTCAACAAGCCCGTCCCTGATACAGAGGCGAAAGGTGCTGCTGACCAAAGCATCCTTCTTCTCTCCATCTGGCATCAGCTTCGATATTGCTCTTAAAAATGTTGAATATGTGACATGGTTAGGAGCGGCATGTTTTGACTCGGACAGTTCTTTGAAAGTTGAGTACGCAACTTTGAGTGCTTCTTCTTTCTCGAGCTGATTGTCCCCATACGTGGTGGCACAGGCATTAATCACTGCAGTATACGCAACTGTGTTTGGTAGCGCATCAATTACTCCTGCTTCGTACATTTGTTTCATCCTCTCGAGCACTGCATGAGCTCTCTTTGCTTTCCCCTGATCAGTTGACTTTGCCCATGCATTGATACAACTTGAGTATGTGATAACCGTCGGCTGCATCTTTTTGTTCCCTTTTTGGTATTCACTTTCGAGCTTTCTCAATATACTCTCAGCCATCCTTGCGGCTCCTTGCTGTTGACTGTTGCTCCAAGCCTTCATCAAGCAATTGTATGTGGCGTGACTAGGCTTGATGAGTGGGTCGACTTTTCTTACAACGTTGCTCGCCATGGTAGCTGCATCTCTTCCGCCAGCACGCGCGTATGCATCGACAACTGCTGTTAGTGTGAACACATTTGGCTTGACATCATCATCCTTTCCGTCTTCATAAAGCTTTATCATTCTGTCGAGAAGTTTTTCGGCTCTCTCCCCAGCGTCTTTCTCTCCTGATCTCGCCCACGCTGTAATGACGGCAGTGAAGGTGAAGCAATTTGGCTTCATTGCACGATTGCCTTTCTTGTACATGGCTTGCATCACTTTCAACAGAATTTCTGCTCTCAACGCAGCACCCGGCTCGTGGGACTTGCTCCAAGCTGATATCACCGAAGTATACACTTCTGCGCTTGGTTTGATTTGCAATTCTTCCATTTTCTTGAGAAGTCCCTCAGCTTTCTTTGCTGCAGTACTACTTCCGCTTCGGCTCCACGCCGTTATCGCACCATTGAATGTTTGGACGTTGGGTTCTACGTCATTCTTTTGCATCTCGTCTAGTAACGACTGGGCTCGCTTTGCTGCCTTTTCGCCACCCTGTGTTGAGTAAGCGTTAATCACAGATGTGTAGGACACAACATCCCGTTTGCCCATCTTGTACAAAATCTTCTCTGCCCTCGTAGCACTGGATTTATGACAATTGATCAAAATGTTGTAGACTGTAGTATCAGGCTTCATGTCTGTTTCGCCAGCTTTGTACAATTTTTCCATCTTATTCACCAAAGCTTCAGCTCTTGCACCTGCGTCGCCTCTGCCACTTTTTGCAAGAGCATTGAGAGCGGAGGTGTATGCCCTTCTTGTAGGTTTTGCATTTTTGTTACCTTTCTCAAACGACTTTTCCATCATTGAAAGAACTCTGAGATTGTTATGGGCATCACCGACTCTAGCATAGGCATCCATGCACGTTATGTATGAGATTGAGTTGGGATTGATCGATTTGTGACTCTCTAATCTCTGCAACACCTCCTCTGCTTCTTTGGGACCCTTCTCGTTTGCCCAAGCTGATAAGATTAAATTGTAGGTCCTAACATCGGGGGCAACTTTGTCGTTTCCATCATTTGCAAGACCTTGCATGACAGCCAACAACTTTTCACATCGCTCGGCTGCACCTCTAGCTCCGCTCTTGCTATGTATATTAATGACTTGATTGTAAATGACATTGTCAGGTGCAACGTTGTGTCTATCGAGTTCACGCAGGACAACCTCCGCTTTCTTTGCATCATTACTTCTCTTGCTCTTGGCAATACTCGATATCACGCCACTATAGGATAGTAAATCAGGCTTAACCCTAGTGCTCGTTTCCATTGCATGCAATAACGCATGAGCACGGGTAAAGGAGTCTCTGCGCTGACTCTTGGCCCATGAATTAATGACCAAATTGTATGATCTTGTATTGATCCATTGATCACCACTCTCGCTACTCTCTTTGTCAACAAATCGTAAAAACTTCTCGGCCAAATCAGGCAAATCGACATCGTTGGACCAGATTACTAAAAGTGAGTTCATATCTTCCACCACATCTAACCCATTGTCATTATTTGACACCATTAGTGCGTCTTTCATCGACTCCAATACCGACTCAGCCTTGCGCATAGCTGCCGAGGAAGCCTTGGAATTTCCAACATTTTTCTCGGCAAATACAGCCTCACGGTACCAAGCCGCGTAGCAATATGCATAGCTGTATAAATCTGGTTGATGACGGTGTAGTAGCTGAGAATCTTTTTGATGTTGCTTTGTTACCTCTGTTAATCGTTTGAGTAATTTCTGAGCTCTGTCCGCAGACCCCTTTACATTGGCATTATACCACGCCTTGATTGCAAGATTTAGTGCGACAACCTCTTCTTCATGATTGTAAGCCTCTTTCATGTACTGCCTCTCTCTCAATAATCTATCCAGCAGTTGCTCCACCATCGTTGCATCCTGGCGACGTTGACGTAGTGAGTTTGAAAAGCTATCATCCTGTCGACGATTCATGGACGAAAGTTGGCGCATCAGTGTTAGCATATCTCGCTTATCATCCTTTGTTAGTTTTCCCAGTGGAATACTTTGTACTCGCTCTAGTAGCGATGTTTGGTCTTCTATTGCGTTGACGATTTCGCTATTGTTATTATTATTTGTTACAGTTCTTAGGGGAGTTTCGGAGGAGGATTGTAATTTGCTTCCTTGATTGGTAGGTGACGATGTGGCGGTTAGTATTACAAGGCCACTATTACATGTTTCGCCTCCAACACTATTGAAAGGTAATAACGGCGCTTTCGCAGCAGCGGGCCGAGATCGTGGATGCAGTTGCTGCCGTTCTATATGCGATGGAATAAAGGTTGTGGTGGGCCGTATTCTTGCAGATGCAACACAACATATAGTTGTTGCAAAAAGAACACAACTTGTGCATCGTAACAGATGCTGAATCGGCATGATGACAAACCAAATGATTAATATCACTAGCGCTTATTGTGGCGCTTCGTGCAGCAGTATTGTAGAGGCAGAGAGAGAAGGATGGAGGATGATACAGGGCAAATTAGGGGCAGGGGAAGTGGTCGGTGGTGGGGTGGTGGGTGAGGAGATGGATTATGAGGGATACGTAAATAGAGAAAAGAAAATGGAATCTCAAATTCAACTCGAGTCACGAGCTATTTAACTTTATCTAGGTAATTGCGCAGAACTCGCGTCACGGTTGAAATAATAAAACCTAGAGAGAAGGTTTGGAAACTATTTCACCTAACCCTATGAAGAGTGGGAGGGAAGAACAAAAAATGGAAGCCACGCACTACCAATTTGAGATACACATCTCAACAACTTTTAAAGGGGAGAAATCTAACTTAGCATTATCCGCTTCTCAGATTCCATCGATTCTGAATGAAGATTCGCCCACCGAATTTTTTGGAAGCACGCTCCAACATGGCACGATACAATCAAGAGACGTTAGTACGCACCAACATCTCGATATAGACCCTTCATTCAGCGCTGAAACGAGTCGTCTCGATAATCTATCATGACAGAATCTTAGTGGTGACATTATAGATATTGGAAACACGGTGAAAGATGGATAGAATAGCGGCAATGATCCTCCTTTTGGGGGCATTTGTGGTGAGTGACATCATCCTTCCATCATGTCATGAAGATGTCGTCTATTATCGATAATGATGATACATCAGTGACGTTATATCATGACTTGATGCAGCTTTTATTTTATCATCAATACGTTGACATCATGAAAACTAACGATCTAATTTTCGCTTCGACTGTACCAGTCCATGACCCTCTTTCTCCTGGCACTCTTCAGCGTAGCCCCAATATTCTGCTCCTGCCTCTGTGCCCTCCTCTACATCCTCTACTACTTCCTCGCCAACGAAAGCACCACAATTCACCACGCACAAGAATTCGAAAATAGATTCTGGACCGTATTCTTCGTCCTCCTCACCATGGCGGGCATATATGTCAAAGACTCACCCTTTTCAGTGTACTTTGAATCACGCCATTCCGGCTGGGGGTTCTTTGTCATGTTCATTGTGGGATATGGCGTACATACATGGGATCGAATGGTCCATCGGAAGCATCTCACGTCACATGTCGGTCAATTACGGCGTGGTGCATCGGCGGCACAATCACTTTTGCATTTAAATGCACATATTGCCAATTCGGTGGTGTCATCCACAGCTATCGGTGCGAAGGCTCATTTGACATTGGAAGAGCAGTTGGAACGGATTAGTACCTGTATGAACAATATTGATCAGTTACTTGTCCCATCGACCATTAATAATTTTATCAATCAGCAATTCATAATGAGGAATGAACGGGAGATCATCTCCATATTTGAAGATGCACAACCCAAGGCACTCAATTGGCTCATAAGTCATGTCAAATTGGCCTTGGTATTTTACAAAATCAAAGATCATCGCAATTTTCGAGGGCAGCACCGTACCGAGTTGATTGAATTACTGGCAGTTGATCGGGTGTCGGCACTCACGATATACTCCCGAGTGCTGTTATTACGGGCACTGCAACTGATGAAATTACCGGCCAATGCACGAGCCGAGCACTGGGTACGGAATATTATATTGTCGACGCATCAGGATGATTTGTCCAAGTTGAAAACTATGACGGATACGAAGGGTGATTACTTTTGTATGAACAAATTGATTTACAGTGATATACGATCCGATACGGTGCGGCAGGATATATTGAGCCATTTTCGGAAGGAGGCTGCGGTGCAACAGGCACATATGGATATGGGAACACGAAAGGCGCGATTACGAATGGAGCAGGGCTGGAGAAAGATATTGTCCGATGTGGATGATACTCTTACTTCCAGTGGGGGTTCCTATCCTGCGGGGATTGATAAACGATACACCAAAAAGGTGGTGTATCCCGGAGTCATTGGGTTGTATCGCGAATTGGATTTGGGGATACGCGGTCCAGAGGAATTCCCATCCGATGAGGTGGGCAATTTGGTATTCCTGTCAGCTCGACCACACTTGTACAAAGACTTTAGTGAGAAGCACAACTTTAGCAAATTTGAGAAATTGCGTGAGCGACAGGGATCGAGGTTGCACACCATACCGTCACTACTGGCAGGGGATTTGTCATCGGGTCGCGAATTCATGATGACCAATGATTTTGAGCCGTTAGCACGAAAAAAGTTTCAGAATTTCAAGCAGTTTGTATCAATATATCCGGAGTATAAACACGTCTTCATATGTGATAACGGTCAGGGAGACGTTAGGGCAGGAGAGTTAATGTACGATCAGTATCCTCGACAACTCGATTGTCTCTTTGTGCACCTCGTTCAAGATATTCAAAAAAGCTATGGATTTGATTCAGAACGATGGAGACGGAAAGGTTTGTTGAAAAGAACATGTTTCTTCAAATGCTACCCCGATGCTGCCCTGTATGCTGCCACGCTGAAGCCACCATTGATACGGATAAGCGGCCTTCGACGGGTGTGTCAAGATGCTGTCGCAGATTTCGAGATGATTCTCCCGTCTCAGTGGTCATCTCAAGCTCAGAAGAGGGATAGACGAAGTGAACTGAATCAATCGTTGTGGAGATGCAACAAATTGTTGGAGTCAAAGGGGGAAGGTCGTGTGACGCTCATTGAAAGTCCCAGACAATGGGAAGATGGTGAACGCGTACGAACTACCTATGGTATAGGTGTAATCAAAGGTTTCGATGCAATAGCTGATCTATATGATGTAGAGATCGATTGGAGACCATTAGATGAGCAAATCAAAGACTTTGAAAAACAGGAGGCGACAAAAAAAGACACTGAAAAAAGAGGAATTCTCTCTTTGAATTCGAATCAAGCAACTCTGCAGACGGTCGTAGAAGAAGATGAAACGAACTACTTGTCTCCAACTACATCATTCTCGAAGCATTCATCTAAGCAGTCGCTCACCGGTATTGATCGTGATACCTCCAGCACGCTGCCTCATAATTTGTCTGGAACTGAATTGAGTTTTGGTGCTAGTGGTTTTGACAATGGAAACAACACAGGTTCTCCTGAGCCACCAACCTTGGATGAAACTACGGCATCTGACGAAGCGAGTCATGCAAATAAGAAAGGGGATGACGGTGGCACACTAGTACCACCACCATCAATCACCACAAAAGGAGTTGGAGTAAAGAGAAAGCGCAGCTTAGGTCAAGGATTAGTTGTTGCGCAGGTTCAAGGCAAACACATCACAAAATTTACCCCACCGACGCTACCAAAACTTCCAAGCGATGAAAAAGAAAAGAATCGTTCTAAAACATTCTCATTTTGGGCCACTGATAGTGTGAAGAGTGCTGTCGATAATGTTGAGGCTTCGAAGTCTAAACAATTGCTACTAAGCCCCGGTGAGAAAGTCACTACACCATATGGTGTTGGTGTTGTAGTAGAACATCGCAAGAAGACAAATATAATAGTAGTTGATATGACTGGGCCGTGGACTGCTAGGGCTTATCTAAAAGAATCAATTGTGAAGCGTGAGGGTGCTGGTCTGATAGGGACGCTGCTGCGATCTTTCACTGGTGTGGCTGCGACATCGCCTAAAAAAGGAGAAGCAAGTCCGACCAAAGCCGAAAGGAGTTTTCCTTTTGCAGCTGGAGCAAAGGTAGTGAGTCCTTTTGGAGAGGGAAAAGTCATTCGGCCATTGTCGCTGCAGATGCCTTCGTCGAGCGCATTATCATCGTGTGCCTCGAAGGAGAAAATTGATACAATTGCAGTCAGCCTCACGGGATGGACACTTAGAGATGGAAGCCATCCTACCCTGTACTGTACGATGAATAGCGCAAAAGAATGGAAGAACAAAAATGAGGGGAAAGATCCTCCTTCCCATCATAGAGAGAGCAGCCTATTTTCTGTAATTGGAAGTATGGTATCAGGTACTGTTGCATCATTTCAAAAGATCCGCGTGCCTAAAGAGATTGAGGCTCCAACCATTAGTGCGGTGACCTTATTTGAGAGATACTATAAAGATGGTGCTGCAGTCACCACTGCGTATGGAGACGGTATAGTCAAAGAATTCCGTGCATCGGATGGATTTTACTGTGTTTCATTGTTGATGAAGTCGGGCAAAGTCTTCGCTACTGCTTATCTTCAGGAAGACAGTATGAGCTATAGATTAGCAAGAGGTTGCCAAGAAGGATATCCTGTTCTCACAAAGTATGGGTTGAGTGGGGTTCTTCAGTCTGTCAACCCAACCACAGGTGTGCACAACATAATTATTCCATCCTGCGGTGCGATGTGCTATTTACAGCCAGATCAAGTCGTACGCCCTTTGAAAGCTGCGGTTGGAGAGGATGTGTCCACAAAATTTGGTGATGGAAAGGTGACGAAATATAGGCTTTCTGACGACAAATACGAAATCAAACTCAACTGGGGTGGGGCAACACTCTACGCCGAGGGTCGAAATTTCGATCGAATTGATGACAGAATGGAGTACAAAGGAGGGTTCCGAATGGGTTGGATACTGAACTTCTTCTATTCTCGAGAGGACGGTAAGGATGATGAGGTCCCAAGAAGTCGAAGCAATAGTTTCAGTATGCTCAGTCAGAGCAATCTCAGCACAAGAAGCTTAAGATGAAATCATGGACAAACGTAAGTAAATGATAAAATCCAACCTATGTCAACTCGACAAAATCAAATTGCTCTATGATGATTGTAAGGAACATGCATAAATCGTGGAATTTCGAACAAGAGTGAATATGACCTCAACAGGTCGGACAACTTAAAGATATAACGACGCTTCAACCTAAACAGTTCATAACTCAAGGGCAATTAAAATTCAATAAGGCCAAAGTAAAATTGATTAATATATATATATCACAAAAGGTTTAATCAGTTTAAGTCAAAATTGGAATCTCAAGCGGAATTAACTACGATAGATACGATATTGATGATTGATGAATTTAGACCTGTCGGATGGAGCAAATTAGACCTCTCGCATTAACGACGTCATAGCATCGCTCTACCACACAATCCGTATGGGCAGAGTAAAAAAGCTTCAGTACCATCGCCACCTACCATTAACGACTAAATCGCATATTCGTAACGATAGATACGATATGGTAGGATGTAGTAGGATGTAGTGGTGCCAGCAAGTTCAAATTCGACCTCTCGTATCAGCTATCATGTCATAGCAATACTGCCACGTGCGCTATCCGTATGAGCAATGCTAATGTGCATCGGTAGTATCGCCGCCAAGTATGATTGGCAACTAGAGGTGGCTCAATCGCATATTGACAACGATAGATACGATATGGTAGGATGTGGTGCTGACGGTGAGCTAAATGTGGACCTCTCTGATCAGATGCAACGTCGTAGCATCGCTTATATGAGTTCCATCCGCATAAGCAGTGCTAATGTGCTTGTAAACTATCGCCACCGACTATAATGGGCCACTAAAAGCGGCTCATGCGCATATTCACGACGATACATACGATGCGGTTGAATGTAGTGCTGCGGGCCAGCCACATGGACCTCTCAAATGAGCTACGAAGCTCTAGCATCGCTTCTGTGTACGCAATCCGTCTGCGCAGTGCTAATGTGCTTGTATACTATCGCCACTGACTATAATGGGCGACTAAAAGCGGCTCATGCGCATATTCACGACGATACATACGATGCGGTTGAATGTAGTGTTGTGGGCCAGCCACAATTGGTCCTCTTATCAGCTACGAGGCTGTAGCATCGCGTCTACGTACGCAATCCGTCTGCGCAGTGCTAATGTGCTTGTATACTATCGCCATCGACTACAATGGGCGACTAGAAGCGGCTCATGCGCATATTCACGACGATACATACGATGCGGTTGAATGTAGTGTTGTGGGCCAGCCACAATTGGACCTTTCAGATCAGCTACGAGACTGTAGCATCGCGTCTACGTACGCAATCCGTCTGCGCAGTGCCAATGTGCTTGTATACTATCGCCACCGACTACAATGGGTCGCTAGAAGCGGCTCATGCGCATATTCACGACGATACATACGATGCGGTTGAATATAGTGTTGCGGGCCAGCCACAATTGGACCTCTCAGATGAGCTACGAGGCTCTAGCATCGCTTCTGTGTACGCAATCCGTCTGCGCAGTGCTAATGTGCTTGTATACTATCACAACAGACTATAATGGGTCGCTAGAAGCGGCTCATGCGCATATTCACGACGATACATACGATGCGGTTGAATGTAGTGTTGTCCACATGGACCTCTCAAATGAGCTACGAAGCTGTAGCATCGCGTCTACGTACGCAATCCGTCTGCGCAGTGATAATGTGCTTGTATACTATCGCCACCGACTATAATGGGTCGCTAGAAGCGGCTCATGCGCATATTCACGACGATACATACGATGCGGTTGAATGTAGTGTTGTGGGCCAGCCACAATTGGTCCTCTCAGCTGAGCTACGAGGCTGTAGCATCGCGTCTACGTACGCAATCCGTCTGCGCAGTGCTAATGTGCTTATACTATCGCCACCAAGGGTAATCGCCACCGACTACAATGGGTCGCTAGAAGCGGCTTATGCGCATATTCACGACGATACATACGATGCGGTTGAATGTAGTGTTGTGGGCCAGCCACATTTAGAGCTCTCAGCTGAGCTACGAGACTGTAGCATCGCGTCTACGTACGCAATCCGTCTGCGCAGTGCCAATGTGCTTGTATACTATCGCCACCGACTATAATGGGCCACTAAAAGCGGCTCATGCGCATATTCACGACGATACATACGATGCGGTTGAATGTAGTGTTGTGGGCCAGCCACATTTAGAGCTCTCATTTTACCTACGCAGCTGAAGCATCGCGTTTAGCTACACAATCCGTCTGCGCAGTGCCAATGTGCTTGTATACTATCGCCACCGACTATAATGGGCGACTAGAAGCGGCTCATGCGCATATTCACGACGATACATACGATTTGGTAGAATTTGGCGCTGCCGGCCAGCCCACACTGGACCTCTCATATCACCTACGAAGCTCTAGCATCGCTTCTGTGTACGCAATCCGTCTGCGCAGTGCTAATGTGCTTGTTCACTATTGCCGCTACGGATAATCGGCCACTAGAAGCGGCTCATGTTCATATTGACGACGATAGATACCATTATGTTAGGATTACATTTGCCGGTGGGCTTAAATTAAACCTTTCTGATCAGATTCAACGTCGTAGCATCTCTCCTATGAGTGCAATTCACGTGAGTAGTGCTAAATATGAATGTTCACTATCGCCACCAAGTATTATGGACCACTAGAAGTGGCTCATGATCATACTATGATCACCAAGAATAATGAACCAATAGAGAGAAGTTTCTCATAAGCATATTTACGATGATTGATGTGATACCATATGGTTGAATGCGGAGCTGCCGGACAGCTCAAATTGGACCTCTCATATCAGTTTTGATGTCGTTTTACCTGCACAATCTATGAAGTTATGAAAACAATCCACTCTAGAGAAGCGTCTCGTGAGGATATTGACGACGATAAGCATTGTGAATGTGCTTCTGTACTATTTAAGAATACATATTGACCACTAGAGAAGCGTCTCATGCGCATATCACGATGATGGATGCTATTTGGTTGAGTGTGGTGCTACTGACTATTCTACTCAGCTGTTCACTGTCATGTTCAAGAATATTTCACCTCCTCAATCCTGCAATGTTATCTAAATTATTTGATTTGGTTATCCTCAAAAATTCTTGCGATAGATTTCAGGTTATTAAGTATCGTATTTTTGTTTAAATACATTTTGCTCGGATAACATTTTTGAGTTATTTGTCGTGTATTTTATTTCATGATGCATACAAATCTGAACATAGCATGTGATTTAGACAAAATGCTTCCATTTCAGGTTTCCGTGAGCAGTTGTTGACTACGTGAGTTGTGAAGCAACACTCACTTCCCTTACAAAGCATTCGGCACTCAGTAGCGTCATTCTCAAGCTGATCAAGATTGCAAGCTCTTGCCAATATAAGTAGTTCAGAATCACTGTCCCCTTGACTTGTTTCAGGTGCATTAGCTACTGGTTGAGCTAATACTGGCGAAGCATTATTTGTAATACTAGGGAAGGATTCATATCTCGATGGACCTGAACCATAGTTGTTTGGCACTCCAGCTGTAATCGATGGAGTAGGCGCAGAAATTGTAGCTTGACTGGAAGATTTACTCGGCGATGGGGCACTAATCTGCGCATCTAGTGAAGGAAGTGGATTTGAAGAACTGCTAAACGTCAATCCAACAATGCCGCATATTTCGTATTCATCACACCACTCCTTCTCCAAATGATAGCAAGAGAATTGATGGACATCTTCAAAACAGCACTGACGTGATTTGCACCTTCCTTCACATTTAGCGTAAGAGTTCGCATCATCAACGTTACTACAAACATCTGCTATGCCCTCCGCTTCCCTGGCATCGCCTCCAATAAGAACTTTGCAAGCCGAATAGTCGTTGCATTCCTCTGCACCCAGCGTATCTTGACACGTCGATTGAAGCGATGAATCAGCCAAGCAACACATTCTGGACTCGCATTTTTGATGACAATTAGATACCCAGTCCCCAGAAGGCTGTAAGTTATCACCCTTGAGAATGCAAGCATCATTCACAGCAATCTTGACTGCATACTTATTGGTGACTTTTGATGGAGGTTTCCACAAACGATGTGATGCAACTAATGATTCACAATCACCATAGGCGCTGCACTCATCTTCGCGAAAACCTTCACAGTCCCATTTCATCTCAGCGGCATCTTCAGGAAAGCAGCAGAGGTATGGTTGGCATTTATTGAAACACTCTTCTATCCCTTCTAAAGTTTTCAGGCCTATCAACGGAGCAAGCACTGCTAACGGAAGTATAAAAATCGTGTTCACTGCTGCTACTACTGCCTCCAATAGAACCAACAACATTGCTGTCAAGAGGACCTTCATCAGACGTACTACGATAGAAATTGCATCCAACGACTGCGCATGCCTTGTACTCATCGCACCAATCCTTCTCCAAATCATAACACGAGTAAGCCGGATCAGTTTCGAAGCAGCACGACCGCTTTTCACATGTCTCTCTGCATGCAGAATATAAATTGGAATCAACTGTAACTTTATCGATGCAAAGCTCATCCACATCAAATTCCTTCTCTTCCACATCCAATGCATCACCGACGACGCCAGCATCGGTTACTAATTGCTCGCATAGACTGTAGAGGTCGCACTCGTCATCGCCCAAAGTAGCCCTGCATGAGCTTTGTAGCATGTAGTGACTAAAGCAGCATAGCCTCTGTGCACACACTGCGTGACAATTTGTGACTAATTCCTCGGTCACTTTCGTCGGATCAGTGCCAAAGTAGCATGCATCATAGACCCGTTTTTCAGTCTCCTCTTGTGTTAACAACGCTGTTGGCGAAACAGCCGGTTCAGTGCCGGCAGGGGGGACGACGAGTCTTTTGCATGGTTCGTACGCACTACATCCTGCTGGAATGAGACCGACACAATTTTGACCCGCAAGTTTTGGATCTGTAGTGAAGCAACAAAGATGTGTTTGACACTTGCTGTGACATGTTTGTAGTCCGTCAAGCGTTTTAAGTGAGCTCTCGGAGCACTCATCTTCAAGCCACGTATTCCCACTTGGATATTGAACAATACTTCCAGGCCCTGATGCACTGTTACTACTACTGCTTCCGATAGAACCAACAACATTACTGTCAAGAGGACCTTCGTCAGAAACACTGCGATAGAAATTGTAACCAACGACTGCGCATGCCTTGTACTCATCGCACCAATCCTTCTCCAAATCATAACACGAGTAAGCCGGATCAGTTTCGAAGCAGCACGACCGCTTTTCACATGTCTCTCTGCATGCAGTCTTCAAATTTGAATAGATTGACACCTTATCGATGCAAAGCTCATCCACATCAAATTCATTTTCCTTCTCCTCCACCGCATCACTGACGACGCCAGTTTCGGTTACTAATTGCTCACATAGACTGTAGAGGTCGCACTCGTCATCGCCCAAAGTAGCCCTGCATGAGCTTTGTAGCATGTAGTGACTAAAGCAGCATAGCCTCTGTGCACACACTGCGTGACAATTTGTGACTAATTCCTCGGTCACTTTCGTCGGATCAGTGCCAAAGTAGCATGCATCATAGACCCGTTTTTCAGTCTCCTCTTGTGTTAACAACGCTGTTGGCGAAACAGCCGGTTCAGTGCCGGCAGGGGGGACGACGAGTCTCTTGCATGGTTCGTACGCACTACATCCTGCTGGAATGTGACCACCGCAATTTTGATCCGCAAGTTTTGGATCTCTGGTGAAGCAGCAAAGATGTGTTTGACACTTGTTGTGACATGTTTGTAGTCCGTCAAGCGTTTTAAGGGAGCTCTCGGAGCACGCATCTTCAAGCCGCGTGGCTGCACCAGTATTCCCACTTGGATATTGAACAATACTTCCAGGCCCTGATGCACTGTTGCTATTACTGTCGTCATCGTCGAACTCCTTTAAGTCCAGCTCAATGAAAGTCTTGATCACTCCACCATCATCGGTGATCATTCGTTCACACAAATCAAACAGCTCACACTCCGCTTCACCTACGGTCGCTTTACATGAAGTTCCTAGCTTGTAGCTGTCGAAGCAACAGAATCTGGGTTGACAAACTTTGAGACATTTTGTTACCAGTTCTTGTGTGACTCTTGATTCATCATCTCCGAAGTAGCACTGCCAAATCAACAGGTGAAAGTTTAGTTAATCAATAAATGGGAAATGGGATGGCAACAAATATTCAAGAAGTGGCTTGAAACTTACGGCGTCGTATACTTCCTTCTCAATCAACTCCATTGAAGATGAAGGTGTACTGACCCCTTTACTAATTCCACCGTCACCATCATCGTCGAACTCCTTCAAGTCAAGCTCAATGAAAGTCTTGATCACTCCACCATCATCGGTGATCATTTGTTCACACAATTCAAACAGCTCACATTCCGCTGTACCTACGGTCGCTTTACAAGAAGTTCCTAGCTTGTAGCTGTCGAAGCAACAGAATCTGGGTTGACAAACTTTGAGACATTTCGTTACCAGCTCTTGTGTGACTCTTGACTCATCATCTCCGAAGTAGCACTGCCAAATCAACAGGTGAAAAATCAGTGAGTCAATGAATGGGATGGCAACAAATATACAGGAAGTGGCTTGATACTTACGGCGTCGTATACTTCCTTCTCAATCAACTCCATTGAAGATGAAGGTGTACTGACCCCTTTACTAAATCCACTGTCACCATCATCGAACTCCTTCAAGTCAAGCTCAATGAAAGTCTTGATCACTCCACCATCATCGGTGATCATTTGTTCACACAATTCAAACAGTTCACATTCCGCTTTACCTACGGTCGCTTTACAAGAAGTTCCTAGCTTGTAGCTGTCGAAGCAACAGAATCTTGGTTGACAAACTTTGAGACATTTCGTTACCAGCTCTTGTGTGACTCTTGATTCATCATCTCCGAAGTAGCACTGCCAAATCAACACAAGAAAGTTCAGTGAGTCAATGAATAGAATGGCAGCAAATATGCAAGAAGTGGCTTGAAACTTACGGCATCGTATACTTCCTTCTCAATCAACTCCATTGAAGATGAGGGTGTATTGACCCCTTTACTAAATCCACTGTCACCATCATCGAACTCCTTCAAGTCCAGCTCAATGAGAGTCTTGACCACTCCACCATCATCGGTGATCATTTGTTCACACAAATCAAACAGCTCACATTCCTCTTCGCCGACTGACGCTTTACATGAACTTCCTAACTTGTAGCTGTCGAAGCAACAGAATCTTGGTTGACAAACTTTGAGACATTTCGTTACCAGCTCTTGAGTGACTCTTGACTCATCATCTCCGAAGTAGCACTGCCAAATCAACACAAGAAAGTTCAGTGAGTCAATGAATAGAATGGCAGCAAATATGCAAGAAGTGGCTTGAAACTTACGGCATCGTATACTTCCTTCTCAATCAACTCCATTGAAGATGAGGGTGTATTGACCCCTTTACTAAATCCACTGTCACCATCATCGAACTCCTTCAAGTCCAGCTCAATGAGAGTCTTGACCACTCCACCATCATCGGTGATCATTTGTTCACACAAATCAAACAGCTCACATTCCTCTTCGCCGACTGACGCTTTACATGAACTTCCTAACTTGTAGCTGTCGAAGCAACAGAATCTTGGTTGACAAACTTTGAGACATTTCGTTACCAGCTCTTGAGTGACTCTTGACTCATCATCTGCCGAAGTAGCACTGCCAAATCAACAGGTGAAAAATCAGTGAGTCAATGAATGGGATGGCAACAAATATACAGGAAGTGGCTTGATACTTACGGCGTCGTATACTTCCTTCTCAATCAACTCCATTGAAGATGAGGGTGCATTGTTATCTTCTCTAATTCCACCGTCACCATCATCGTCGAACTCCTTCAAGTCAAGCTCAATGAAAGTCTTGATCACTCCACCATCATCGGTGATCATTTGTTCACACAATTCAAACAATTCACATTCCGCTTTACCTACGGTCGCTTTACAAGAAGTTCCTAACTTGTAGCTGTCGAAGCAACAGAATCTGGGTTGACAAACTTTGAGACATTTTGTTACCAGCTCTTGAGTGACTTTTGACTCATCATCTCCGAAGTAGCACTGCCAAATCAACACAAGAAAGTTCAGTGAGTCAATAAATGAGAAATGGGATGGCAACAAATATACAAGAAAGTGGCTTGAAACTTACGGCGTCGTATACTTCCTTCTCAATCAACTCCATTGAAGATGAGGGTGCATTGTTATCTTCTCTAATTCCACCGTCACCATCATCGTCGAACTCCTTCAAGTCAAGCTCAATGAAAGTCTTGATCACTCCACCATCATCGGTGATCATTTGTTCACACAATTCAAACAGCTCACATTCCTCTTCGCCGACTGACGCTTTACATGAACTTCCTAACTTGTAGCTGTCGAAGCAACAGAATCTTGGTTGACAAACTTTGAGACATTTCGTTACCAGCTCTTGAGTGACTCTTGACTCATCATCTCCGAAGTAGCACTGCCAAATCAACAGGTGAAAAATCAGTGAGTCAATGAATGGGATGGCAACAAATATACAGGAAGTGGCTTGATACTTACGGCGTCGTATACTTCCTTCTCAATCAACTCCATTGAAGATGAGGGTGCATTGTTATCTTCTCTAATTCCACCGTCACCATCATCGTCGAACTCCTTCAAGTCCAGCTCAATGAGAGTCTTGACCACTCCACCATCATCGGTGATCATTTGTTCACACAAATCAAACAGCTCACATTCCTCTTCGCCGACAGACGCTTTACATGAACTTCCTAACTTGTAGCTGTCGAAGCAACAGAATCTTGGTTGACAAACTTTGAGACATTTTGTTACCAGTTCTTGTGTGACTTTCGACTCATCATCTCCGAAGTAGCACTGCCAAATCAACAGAATAAAGTTCAGTGAGTCAATGAATGGGATGGCAACAAGTATACAACAAAGTGGCTTGAAACTTACAGCATCGTATACTTCCTTCTCAATCAACTCCATTGAGGATAAAGAAGAGGGTTCGTTGTTCCCTTCATCAACAACCCCTATTCCATTGCCATTACTCGCGTTACCGCCTAAAAACTTGAGATCAGTGATTTCACATGCCTTGTATTCATCGCACCATTCCTTCTCCATTTCATAACAAGAATATCCTCCTGGCTTGTCAAAACAGCACGTACGTTTCTCAATGCACAAAGTTCGACAGGCTTGGTACAAATCTGGATCATTGTTCACTTCGCTAGTACAAAGATGTGCCACATCAAACTCATTTTCTCTCAGACCTACAGCATTGTCAACTTCCACACCGTCGTCTGTTACCAACTGCTCACATAGACTGTAAAGTTCACATTCATCATCGCCCACAGTAGCCCTACATGAACTTTGAAGCAGGTAGTCGCTGAAACAGCAAAGTCTCTGTGCACAAACACCATGACATTTATGCACCAATTCGTTCGTAATTTTTGTCGGATCATTACCAAAGTAGCATGCATCATACACTTTCTTCTCAATGTCGACAGGATCTAATGTTTTCACTGATTGGTCGCCGTGGATAGGATTTACGAGCCTCTTACAAGGTTCGTACACATTACATGCTGCTGGGCGTTGGTTGGAGCAATCTCTCTGTAAGGCGTCATCTGAGGCAAAGCAGCACAGATGCGATTGACATTTGTCGTGACACTTGTAGATTCCACCTATTGTTTGGAGATTCTCCTCCGAACATGTTTCTTCCAACGTAGCAACAAATTCTTCTATTGCCTCATCTGGATCGGTGCTGCTCCCTGTATTGCTGTTGCTGCTGCTCCCCGCATTGTTATTGTTGTTGTTGCTGCTGCTGCTATTGTCATTGACCTGACCACCCTCAGTTGGCAAGCTGTCAGTTGGCAAGTTGTAATATGATTCACACCCAGCATAGGCAAGGCAATTCTTATCAAGATCATTCGTACAACCATCCTGATAAAAACAACATAAATGATCACTACATACGTCTTGACACTCCGCCCGACCACCAATTGTTTTAAGAGATGACGCCGCACACACTTTATCAATCCGCTCTGCAAGTTCCAACAACTCCTTCGTGGAAGCATTATTCTTTTTGTTCGGATATAATACCTGACAAGGATTGTAATCATCACAATTCAAATGAGCCAATTGCACATCTTTACAGGTATATTCTCCCGAGAAGCAGCAATGGGCAGGTTGACAGACATTACTACATTGAAGTGCCCCAAATTGTGCAATATGTTCCGCCTTGCAGGGTGTGGAAACATCCACAACGTAATTCACTTCCTCACTATTCCAACCTGCCACATCCTTCATGTGATTCAAATGCTCACATGATCCATATTGTTGACAAAAGCCCACACTGGAGGCACAACTCTTCGCAGTGAGCATGGGACTTTTCGCTCCATAATAATTATTGAATAATTGTTCAATGGGTAGGTAGGAGGATGACACATAACAACATGCCCCCGGCTTACATGCCTCAAGACACTCATCTGGAGGGTTAAGATTGGCTGCATTACAACTCTTCATTACCTCATTGGCAATTGTCGGGTTGTTTTGAACAGATGATGATGATACCGTATTCCCACCAGATGATGATGGTGTCGTTGTTGTAGCAACAGCATGTCCACTCCCCCTCCAACTTTCCGCAACACTCGCACACAAAATTTGATAGTCCTCACAATATCGATCATCTGCCAAATTACAATCAAACAACTCCGGGAAGCAACAACGTGATGGACGACAGACATTGGCACAATTGTCAAACCCACCGGGTGTGGCAAGTTTTGCGGGTGAACATAGGACTGAGAGGTTGGATGGTGGTGCGTATAGGATGGTTTTGGAACCAATCACACCACTGCCACTACCACCACCACCATTAGTAGTTGTTGTACCACTACCCTCATCATTCGAATGCAACTCAAGCGCCATACAAGCAGCACGATACGTTGCACAGTCCTCCGCCTGTTCCTCCCAACAACTATTCTTATTACTCGCGGGGAAGGAACAACAATCTGCTACACTACATTCTGCTTGACATTTTTGACGTCCTGTTTCGGTAATCCAATCGGAACATGTGTCATGTAGGTCGGATGGTGGTGGGGGTAGGAGGAGTTTAGTATTGCTTGATGATGATGATGATGATGCGGTATTGGTTTGTTTGTGGAATGTTGCACTTCCTCCATTGTCGGGTGTTGGTACAAATCCAAATCCCGTTCCATCAGAAGATGCGGTGTTACTGTTACTACTACTACCGCTGTTACTACCAACACTATTACCAACATTATTATCCACCACAGACTTATTGTCCACCTCCCTCCTCCTGCACTGCAGCACCAAACGGACTACCATCCCTAGCAAGAATATATCCAATTGACGAAGCACACACCATAATAGTAACGAATAGTACCATGTAAAAGAGACAAATGGCCATTCGTTTGGCACGACCAGATCGTAGGGCACCACAACATGTGAGAAAGTGGGTTAGGTAGGCAAGGATTAAACTGGTACGATACCTTGTTGGTTTTTTGTTTCGTTTGTGTTTACTGGGTGTACTACTAGAGGAATATCTGTGGTTATTGTGGAAGTTACCCTCGCCAATAAAGGCTGGATCTTCATCATCATCATCTTCTTCTTCATCATCGTAGCCATTAGTCACAGGCATGGCCTTGTGCGCCGAAGCGTCACTATCACCACCACCATCCGAAGATGATGATCTACCATTGGTACGACGAGCAACACCATTATTATTATTATCCTGAGAAGGAGGTGGTGTGTCCGAGTAGGGAGTACGAATTGTTGTTGTTGGAGTGTCAGGATTGTCCGAGTAGGGTGGTAAAAAGGGGGGTTCTTCTTCATCATCGTCGTCATTGGTGGAGGAGAGGGGAGCGTGTTCGCTAAAGTCTTTTTGGAGGGAGTTCCACAGTGACATGGTGGTGGGATTTGCTTTGTTGCTTAACTGTCTACAAGAAGATTGGATGGTATTGTTTGGACATGACATTGACTGCGGGCTGGATATATATGGATGTTCAGTCCATGTGGAATGTGGAAAGATGTTGGATGTTGCGGTTGGGGCTGATGTCAATTTGGATTTTTGATTTTTTACCACACAAGTCACGAGTCATAGGCCTATGGTCTAATGTAGCCTATCACTTTCTTCACTCTCATCTCTGCGCACAACTTCGTTCGACTCGACTTCTTCCTTCTTCCTCAAAAAAATGATGATCAAAAAGTTTGGAAAGATATTTTTCGACCGTTGTATCGGCAGTTACATAGTAGATATAGATAACTTTAACTGCTCTAACAACAACCATGAATACGGTTGCTCGCACAGCTACCAGGAGGGTCATCTCCACCGCCTCACGTAGTAGAGCTGCATCTACGTTAAGGCAAGGAGGCGAACATGAAACCAGCCGCGCCGTATTCCCCCTCATGGCAGTATCCGCCACTGTTGGAGGTCTCTACCTTTGGAACCAACACCAAAACAATAACAATAACAACACACAATGTCTCTCCTCCCCACAGCAATACCGCGGAAGCAGTAGAACAAAAATTCGCCACCTACTGGCCCCGCAACATTATGATCCTCTTCGGACCCCCCGGAGCCGGGAAGGGAACGCACGGACCCAAAATCGAGGATATGCTTGGAATTCCTCAACTCTCCACGGGTGATATGCTCCGTGCCTGCCGTCGCGTCCAAATCCTGACGTGGGTCTCAAAGCCGCGGCTGTCATGAAGGCAGGTGGATTAGTCAGTGATGATATTGTCATTGGGATCATACGTGATCGTATCAAAGAGGAGGATTGTCAATTTGGATTCATTTTGGATGGGTTTCCCCGTACGTTAGTCCAAGCGAAGGAATTGGACCGAATGTTGGCCGAGGAGGGGGCACGTGTGACCAAGGTGGTGGAATTGCAAGTACCCGATGAGGTATTGGAAGAACGGATTTGTGGACGGTGGATTCATAAAAAGAGTGGGAGGAGTTATCATGTCAAGTATGCTCCGCCAAAGAGTATGAAAAAGGATGGGGAGGGGAAGGTGATTGCCGAGAGTATGGTGGATGATGAGACGGGGGAGGCGTTGATGCAACGACCGGATGATACGGCCGAGGCGTTGGTGAAGAGGTTGAATGGGTATCATGGGGAGACTGTTCCGATTTTGAAGCATTATGCACCGAAGGGAATTGTGGCGGAGGTGAATGCCAATCAGGGTATGGATGGTGTTTGGGGAGAGGTATTGGGGGCTTTGAAGCGAAAGTCATCAGTTGTGACCGATGCTACAGCTACTGCTGCTGCTTCTTCATCTTCGTCAACATCTGACGAATCACCTCTATCACAATTATCTCAATTTAAACCAACATGGCAATTGCCAGATGGAATAGAAAATCATATCGAAGCCCTTATCGTTAAATCAGCCATTGGCGGGACACTTGGTGCTGCCGCCTTTCGATCGGCAGGTGGAGCCATGTTTGGCGTTGGTTGTGCGGTGGGGAGTTTTGTAGAGAGGGGAATTTTAAGTGAGGAGGGAGCAGATCCGGCCATGCCTAAATTTGAACTGCCATCGAGTGTTACAGATTTGTTCAATAAGAAGGATTAAAAGAAGTATTTTAGCAAACAGTGTTGGTAACTGTGAACCGATCGAGAATGGATAGCTGTAGTGCATTTAGTGTCATGGATGAGCAGCAAGATATGTGCATGATGTGATAAGAAAACCTACTTTACTTTGCGGACCACCACCACACACAATTAAGTGATCGTCGGCAGTCTAGTCATTTCTACAGCCGTACCTCCACCATCCTTCTTCAAGGTGCCACCATGTTCCGAATCCGCAGCCGTCCAGTCGTCATCAGAGTATTCTTCAAATTCATCATCACCAACACCAACGGACAATGGTGAATCCTGCCGTTGCAGTGGAAGTGGATCCTGATGATGAGAACTGCTATCATTTCCACTCGCTACATACTTCTTTCGTCGTCTTGCCATGATGACAAGGTGAACTATGAATGCCAATGTAAACAGCGCAAAAATGGTGTATACAACTCCATGACGAATATCATCTTGTCGAAACTGTAGCCCTGCAATCGAAATGTCTGTGCAGCTATCACGACCTACAAAGTAGGTGGCTTCGTCATCGTAACAAGGCATGCACTGAGTTCCATCTACATCTTCTTCGGTAGGAACAACAGCACGCCCGAATTCAGAGTAGGTACCTCTCGCGCAAGCAATGTTGTCGCAGGTATAGAGCAAATCAAACTTTGTACCCTGAGGACCAACTCCGTTGCTGTTGATTCCATCCGTGATGCAAAGCAACACTGGGATAACTCCCTGAATTTCATTCCCTCTAATGTCGAAATCAATCAGTGTATGTACAAATCTGAATTCACTGGGCACAAATCCTGTGATGAAGTTGTTGGATAGATCTAGAGAGTGCAATTCACCCAAGAAACCCAACTCTGGAATCAGAGGTCCACGCAGCCCTAATGACGGTAGTTTGATCGACGTCACCTTTCCGGAATCGTCACATCCTACCCCAGCTCGCTGACAAGGTGGAGATCCAGCTTCCCAGATGTATGTCTCATCTAGCCATTCATCGCCATGCATATGATCAAAGAATAAATCTAGAATTTCAGTCTCACTCATCTTTGGTCGGCACAGCGAGTCTCTTTTTCCTAGATATTTACGAAAGGCACTTCCATCCTCCTCGCATCGGGTACAGGGCGCTACTCCTTCGAGGCTCACAGAATTCGCTGGACAAACAACGTTGTCACATTTATCATGCTCAGATTCATCATCAATGAAGACCTCATTCAAACCCTTGTTGCAGATGTTGGGAGGTATCGTTCCTGTCAGTTTGTTGCCGTCAACATACAATTCCTTCAAATTTGGCAGCTCGGCTAGACCAGAAGGTAGAGTGCCAGATAACATGTTGCCCTGAAGAAAGAGTTGTACTAATGGCAGCGGGTTTGCGCCGATTCCGCTCCCACGATATAACACCTTCGGTATGGTCCCAACAAGCCTGTTATTCTCCAGGAACAAGCCCTGGAGACTCGCGAAGTTGCCAATGTTATTTGGTATCGTACCACTGAAAAGGTTGTATCCCAAATCGAAGTATTGCAAATTCTTCAAGACAGTTTCTGATTTAGCTTCTTTGTCGTAGAAACCACTATCTCCATTCAATGGTATTGTATAGTTGAACCCGTTATGCGAGATATCAAACTTGACAAGAGACTTGAGGTACGGTGCCGTATTGTCACCTATTTTTGGATGACCGAATAGATACTTTGGAATAGCTCCATGAAAACGATTCTTGGAAATGTCCAACACCATCAAGGAATCTGATTGAAAATGTGGAAATGGTCCTATGATGTCGTTCTTTGTTACGTCAAATATTTCAAGATTTGGAAGATCTGTGATCGATTTAGGTATAGGCCCTTGAATTTGATTAGAGGATAAGTTGATGAAGCGCAGTGTTTTGAGCTTGCCAAGTGCAGAAGGAAACGTTGGACCTACTGCTGCTTTGCCGCTTTGAAGATTGCGTTGTTTGTAGTATGCATCGACAGAATCAATTGTTTCTCTTTTCTTGTGCAGATACAGATCTTGAATGTCTTCATAATCCAGCATCCGATCCTGATAATGCCTTGCAGTGTCATCTTCAATTGTTTGGTTCACACCAAGTAGAGTCTGCAACCAAAACCCATTTCCTAAATTCAAGCCGGTGAGTGAATTGTCAATTGGATCACATGTAATGCCAGTCCAATAGCAGACTGGCTCTTGGCTTTGTGCACTCCATCCTTTGAAACTGGAGGGGAGCGTCACGCGGTTTTGATTCGGCTCTACGAGAGTCAAAAGGACTTTTTTGATCTCAGAATCGTCCATCTCATATGTAGATGATGATCAATAGAAGAGGACGTTGAGGAAGTGACTGTCTAATCGAGAGCAATTCTCTACCCTGTATATTAGTGTTAGTGAAGCCAAAGGTCATGGTCACTACACTAATGGTTTTTTGAGGTTTGAGATTTGAGAACTTTCTGCATGTTCATATAGATACAATGTATTGTGGTGATGGACAGGCAAGCGGGTGTCCGGACTCTATCCCCACTTTTCCGTCATCCCCTGGTCTGAGCGAGCTTGCTTGCTGCCGCCCTGCCATTCTCTTTTGGTTGTTCGTGCAACCAATGCATTCATTGCATCGTGTGGGTTTTTCGCATCGGTTGTCTAGATAGTTTTAAGCGTAAACCCACGCTAGTGCTGGAGAATCCTACCGCTGCGCCATGGGGCTGGCGGTTTCATCGGTGGTGGCGGGGTTGTCGAGTTCACACGACAATAATATTTAGAGGTCCGTTTGGAAGGATCGGTATATTGCTCGAAACTGATAGAGGTACGACTTTTGCCTCAATTTCTTTGCTGGCATCCCACCGACGTCCTCCGTCCTCTGTTGTGTGTATGAATATATTTCACGCTGCATCATGGAATTACATCTCCCCTCCCTTTGGAAAAATAAACAAACAAATGACAAAAAAAAAAAATATTAACAGAACCTGAGGGAGGGGTTGGGTGGCCGCAGGCGCACAAACAAGGGAAGGAGGGAGAAAGGGAACGGTATTGTGGGAATTGGAGAGGGTTGTACGATTGTGATTCACAGGGCAACACATCATCCTATCAATGCGCATCGACACCACGTGGTGACAAACAACAAAGTGCATCGAGGGATGAGAGCGGAAGTAGCAGAATGAGGAATGTTGATGATGAGCTGTCAGGGTCGGGTAGAAATGAGATACAACAACAGGCGGTTGAGGATGATGAGAGTAGCAGACAGTGGATGGTTTCGGATGCTGGGGCTCCAACGTCAGTTGACACTGTTTCTCGCAAGGGAGCTGTGTTCCATTTAACGCACCAACCTGGACCAATCGACAGGATGGGGCAGAACTTTCGAGTCGCCGCGGGTGCTGGAGCTTCTAACGACACAGCCCCAACCAGGCGGAGTTCTGAACTGATGGAGGAGTGGAACTTTCGAGTCGCAACGAGTGCTGGAGCTTCTAACGACACAGCCTCACAGCGGAGTTCCAACTCAGATAATGCAACAATTGATGGTGGGTCTTCAAAGTCAGTTGGCACTGCTCCTAAAAAGGGGGCAGTGTGCCACATAACGCACCACCCTGGTCAGGTGGGGCAGAACTTTCGAGTCGCCGCGGGTGCTGGAGCTTCTAACGACACAGCCCCAACAAGGCATAGGCAACTGGTGCCTATCTACCGAGGCCACAATGTACCAAAAGCGGTCGCACAATGGAGCGAGAGGAAATTAATGACCTGCAGATGTTGAAACAGGTCAATGCTAGGATGTCCACTCACATTAACATTATATACATAGTTTTTCTTACACATATGATTCATTGTTCAAGACCGGCGCAAACAAAATAAATGTGCTAGTGCTAGGGTAAATTTTGTTCTGCAGGCTTGGCGCTAGATAAATATTTTTAAATTACCCTAGCTCATTTTATTTGCGCCTGTCTTGTTTGATGGTGAAGGTAAATCGAAAGGATCAGTCAAATAAGATTCATCATCATCCAAAGAATACCTTGTCATACAACTTTCTGTAATATCTATCAAACGAAGCATTTGATTCGCCAACTGCATTCCCTCCTTCCGATGTGCAAGTGTATGTTTACCGTCTGTAGTCAAATTCATTGGATAATAATTGTGACTTCCAGGGCCGTAGTGAAACTCTCCCATTAAGAAGTGAATATTGTTACAGAGAGCACCAGTGGTAATGAGGTCTGGAAATACTCTAAACTCTAGACCCTCAATGTCGAGTTTCATGATCACTTTGGGTCCCAATTCGGGATTTGAGTGTGGAGTTTCAGGGATTTGTCTGCCTTCAACTTCTTTTTGGATCCATGAGGCCAATCGAACAACCTGGACAGTCGTTTGCGTTGCGTCATGTCCATACAGTGTTTTAGAAGCAACGGCATTGAACCCAGTTTCAATTTCCTCCTTCTCCAAAAATGTGTAGAAGAAAGTCATATTTCCATCTCGATTAGATGCACCAGCAAGAATTGGCGAGTATCGCCATCCCATCTCTTTATATGCCTTCTCCATAGCACGGTGTCTCTGCTCAAATTTTGGACTTGGTTCGAAAGCAAACACGCAGTAATCACGATTGTCTCTTTCGCTACCAAACTCTTTTGCAAATGTTGCTACTGAGGTCTTGGAATCGGGATAAAGATCAGGTTCAAAGAGGAAACGAGCATGAATTCCTATGTTAGATCCGACATCTAACAATACATGGTAGCAACCATCTGCAAGTTTTGGCGTTCTTATCTGAGATATTCCCTTCTCAATGTCTATTACAGATGCCGAGGAGATATACCTTGTACTGAGTATAAAGTTTAAGACTGCACATATACAAACAGCAAAGAAGATGATTTTGAATGAACGAGAGATTTTTACTCTTTTGACCCATTCCAGTCGTTGCCTCTGCTGGGAAACATTGGAGGACGAGGAGGTAAACTCTGAAGAATCCATCTGGCAACCGTTGTAATTGACCAAGCAAAGACTCCTCTATTGGGTTATCAAACACATGCAGTTGGTGTACAATATTATGTTGTATTGTAAGTATTACAGCGCATTGGGCATTGTTGCGGCTGCAGGCTGGCTGAATGGAGGAAGCAAGGCTGCATGCTGCATGCGAGAGAAGAACGCACGAGGACAAAAAATCTTCTTCTTCTCAGTACCACATGGTTCTCACCACACTCGCACTCACAAAACCCCGCGTGGAAAAGACTCTCAAAATCATACTCCTATCGACTTATGTATGCACGCAAAGCTACACGAAGAGAAGAATTTTGTTCCGCTTAGGTATTTACCCTTGCCCCTGCCATGCCCGGATGGTCACTCACTCTACGCACGCTGGTTTTGAGTTTTGGGAACATCGTATGTAAAACTTGCTTACAGGTATAAGGTACCTTCCTAGATACGGAATACTAGTACCTACCGATGGCCACCAAAAGCTTGCGCCTTGCGCTCTGATCATAGCACATCGCATTACGCTAATGCTATTGAAAGAAGCATCGTAATATCAAGCAACATCATCGCTAGCACCGTCATTCATTCATCAATACCCTTCAAGAACTACTTCATCCAATACCGCAAGCAATCATGGTTAAGCACGGCGCAACAAAGAAAAGAAGATCAGGCAGGACGGGTCGCACCAAGCTGAAGAACCGAAATCACCAATTCTACAAGCCACCACAAATCCTCGATAAAACAGTGCGTGCCATGTGGAATCCACGCAAGTCACCTGCCCAAAATTTAGCAAATATGGGGCTACAATCAGGTGTCAATTCATCTATAGATAAGCGTGCTGAAAGTGCAAAAGAACAATGGAAAGCGCCAGAGGCCAAGCCAGATGGAAATAAAGCCATTGAACTATTTGACATTCCCAAGACAAACAACAACACAAATGGTATAACCAAGCTAGAAGGGAAGACATATGCACAAACATTATTGCCTGTGTCAATTGAGGATCAAAAGTATATTCGTAAATGTCTTGCGAAGCATGGCGATGATTACAAGAGAATGATGAGAGATATCAAAACTAATGATATGCAACATACACAGTCAAAATTGAAGAACATGGCAGAGAAGTTTTACCAGCTGACGAAGGATCAAGTGCAGGTGGATATTCCAGAGAAGGTGAAACATTTAATGGTTAACTACGAGGAGGAGGAAGAAGATGATAGTAGCAGTGAATAAAATTGCAACACTGCGTTCTTTTGTTGATACACCTGCAAACAAATGAGACCGGGAATGAAACAAATCTAAGTGTAAAATGCATATTATTTTGTACTCTATATTTAGCAGTCCCTCTTACTTTCGCGTACCGGAGATCAATACCCACCCATTCTCTTCGTCGGCAACCTTCACATCATCGAAGAACTCAGTATAGGCCTCTACAACGGACTCTGCCTGCATAGACAATACTCCTGACAAGCCGATCTTACCTCCAGCCTTTACTAAAGAAGCAAGTACAGGAGCCAAGCCAACCAACGGCCTGGCCAAGATGTTAGCAGCGCACAAATCATACACTGGTCCGTTCAATTCTTCAGGCAAAGTCTCTATCCCCTTATTTCGCTTTCTCTGCATCGCTCGCATGACCACACTCAGCGCCTCATCATCTAATGTGTCAATGTCTGGCAGATAATTCTTCATTTCAACTCCATTCTTCTTCGCATTATCATCAGCAATACGAATGGCATCGGCATCAATCTCTACACCAATTGTTTGGATTGAGCTTAACGAGCTTGTAGGCTCCTTCTTTCGTCTACGTTGATTGTAATCACGAACGACTGCAGCTGCAGCCATTCCCAAGACACCGGAACCCGCTCCATAGTCAACAAAGTTAATGCACTCTGTATTAGATTTCAATAGCTCCTCTGTTGTATCTCTTACCCAATCAAGACAAAGCCGGGTAGTTGGATGCTCACCTGTACCAAAGGCAATCCCTCCTTCCAATTCAATTTGAACATAGGCGCGTTCCTCCACCTTTTGATCAGAATCTTCATTGTAAAAGTTCACAACAGCACCTTCACGCTTCACACCAGTATCAAACTGAGCAGCCATGGCAGCTTGCATCTTCTCTCGTTCCATCTCCTGACAAGCCTTCATAACTACATCGTCCTCATGCCATGGGAATCGTAACACAAACTTGCTATCACGTGTTATAATTGGGGTCCATGACTCTTGGACGTGCTTAATCCAATCCATATCAGGTACATCATCAACCGAATAACGTGGCGCAGAAGGCAAATTAAACGTGTACCTCAACGAATCAATAATGGTCGATACATCCAACGAAGCAGGGAAATGAGCAGAGACATCACAACGCTTCCAAATATTTCTTCCAACGGCACGATCCTCTAAGACCAAAGCATAGGAATTTTCTTCTTCGGTCAACAAAACATCATTCACATCATTCGTACAGGATGTTTCACCAGGTTCATCAAACACTGGGTCTTCCTCCGGTGTATCTTTATCCGAATCAGTGATGGAGACAGAGCATGCACCAATCTCCATTAAGAATTCCGATAGACCTCGTACATCCATTGTTGTGTCTGCAGTTGGATCATAATTGTCATCATCTACTGCGTTGGTACTGGCTGCAGGCAATTGTAGGAATTTGATTTCTCGTAATGCCCACGAATCCGCATCCCAATCCTCCTCGTCTTCATCATCATCTGCACTATTATCTACAATTTCCTCTGATGATTCTTTAGATAAAACACTCAAGTTAATAATATGCCGACGGCATTGATTTGATGATGTTTGTGCCACTCTTGAGAAGGGAGATGTTGTTGATGCAGCTTGAAAGGCAAGTGCCGAAGATATGTATGCTACGAATAAAGCTATGGATGATGCCATGGTGGCTGACTTTACCACCGAACCGCTCATTTTCAGATGTATACAAGCGTGTATTGTGGTTAATGTTACAGCACTCAGTTTGAGGAACAGCGACGTCAAATCAAAAGATGCAGCCAATCTCCAATCTTATGACTGCATGCTGTGGAAGCAAGGTCCTACATATCCGCCATTTTTGATGCGCCGGGCGGAAAAGTGATTGGTCGTGGTGTGAGATCATCTAAAGGGGAATACATTCCAATCGGGATCATTTTGAGAACCATTGAATCAAAAATGGATTCGTCCTTCGAGCGAAGCCAGCTCCTCCACGTATGTAGCGATTTGAAACCCCACGTCGGCCCGGCCCTTTTCCTCGATGGAGATGGATGCAGTTCAACCAAAGCGCATCTCTCGCGGGCTCGCGGCGCCACCACCAACAACCTAGCAACCATCAAGCAAACGCACGTGTGTTCTGCTAGTTCTTATTATTGATATCCGTCTGATAATCAATAGTACATTACACATCTCGGCCTACCGCTCGCAGTCTTCTCTCTGGCGCCTATATATAATATTATCCTTCTTTTTATCTTTCGAGGGTGCTGACAGAAGACTTCGTTTCGAACGAACCCCATCTCTTTTTTGCTTTCGACATCATCAGATATCGATTGCAGTTACTACAAAAAAAAACACACAAACGCACGAGATCATCCCTACGCATATTTTAATCTTCATTTTATTTCAGCTACTACATCAAGCTGCTAAGTCACACCAATAAAGCTACACACACATATTATATTTCATCATGGTTTGGAATGGACGAAACGAAAGTTTAGGTCTCGGCTTGAAAGCCGCTACCGCTACCACCGCATCTGGAGATGTTGAAGTCAATAAAAACGATACCGCATCATCTCCATCTTCTGTAACCGCTTCCATCAAGTCTTCTTCGTCTATTACTACTGACAAGACTTCTTCTACCAGCACTACCGCTGCTGCGTTTAATCCTCAGCCCACTACGCAAGCCTCCTCATCGGGCAAAAGCGTGTGGAATGGGACTCATCACAAGATTATGGAAATTAGTGAAAAGTGCTCTAGCAACAACAACAAGGATGCCAGCAGTAATGATGATATCAAAAAGGTTGTCGAGAGTGTTGATGAAAAGGCTACCATCTCATCATCGACCGACAACAGTAATGTTGTTGTTACCAAAGAGCCAACAACACGTGTCGTTGTATCGTCTCCAACTACTACGGTGGATACCACCCCTGTAGTTGTAACCAAAGATCAAGGCAAGGAAGACGATGTTACCACCAACAGTACGGCTGGATCATCTACTACAATTACTCTCGATGAAGATCCTGCAATGCCGGATTCAGTAACCATGGCTTCCTCGGAATCAGAAGAAAAGAAGTCGGAGGTGGTGGAGGTGGAGGATCAACAACCCTCTTCTACTGAAGTTGCCAATGATCAAGGTGCTACCGCTAGGTCTGTAGCAGCTCCTCCTGCACGTAACGTAACTTCAAATGGCAACAACAACAGCAACAAGCAGAAGAACAACAACAACAAACACAAGAAGGCCCAGGGTAATCACCCACAACAGCAACAACCGCGGCGAAATGGAAACAACAAGAATCGAAGTGGCTCTGTTGGGAACAACAAGCAAAACAATAAAGGCAACAATGGTGCTGCTGGAAGAAGGAAAGGTTAGTGATTCATTGCATACAAACTTACTTTTATTCATTGTGCTCTCTTTGTCATTTGTCTAACGCATCATCTTGCATATGTGTCTATATATATCACTTTCAGCCAACAAAGAAAAGGAAGTTGTCTGCGCATTTTTCCTCAAAAACGCCTGCAACCGCGGAGCTGCCTGCACCTTCCGCCACGACAATGCCGCGGTGGGTGGTACAGTGAAGACGACGAAACAACATCACAACAAGAAATACCACAAACAATCCAATGCAAATGCTGCTGCAGCTGCTTCTTCCACTGCTCCTACTCCTCCATCGAAACCTCCTACTACCTCCACAACATCATCATCATCTGCGTATCGTTTCGCATCCAAACGTGTCTTCGACCCATACAAGGCAAAAGCGATAACGCTTGCCAAGGGAGCTCAAGATCAGGAAGATCGTTCTTCTGTCTGTACTGCATTCAGAATATCTGAAGATGGCCTTATCAAAGAGGAAATTGCGGATCCACCCTTCTTTTCGATTGATGTGGAGTGTATTGCGACAGGATATGGTTCATGTGCAAGAGGAATCAACGATGGGTGTGGGAATGAGGGTAAGAATGGTGTCGATGTACCCGAGGGTATGTACAATGAGAGGTCTCATCGTTATCCCGGCCGTGTGGCTATGGTTGACTCGGATGGAAATGTTCTTGCGGATATTATCATCCGTCCACCTCAGGATGGGAAGGGTATTGTGAGTTATCTCACTGCTCTTACCGGTCTTACGGAAGAGGTTTGTCTTGCTGCGGATGCGAAAAGTTTGGAAGAGGCTGTGGAGACTATTAAGGGCTTGTTGCCCAAGGATGGCGTTCTTGTTGGGCAGGCCATTGATCATGATGTAAAGTGGCTTGGATTGACACCCGGAAAGGACTTTGCTCGCATGATTGACATTAGCGAGATCTTCCGTCAAAGAATGCCTTCTAATTTGAACGATGCCTCTGAGGTCATGAAGAAAATTGAGTCGGGCGAGATCGCTAATCCCTCGACATCAAGTGACGACGTATCATCCGATGAATATCTGGGCTTCGCCACACGGTATCGCCACTTCTCACTGCGACACGTCTGCTTGAATCTATTGAGCGAAGATATCCAGTCCGGTGTGCACAACCCAATTTCGGATGCTAGTTATTCGCTGAAGTTATTTCACAAGTACCGCAATGCCGGCGTGACTCAACTTCGAATTGTTCGAGACGGGCTTCACAGGGCACCGCCAACACCAAGCTTTTCCCAGGAAAATGCACCTGTGATTGATGGAGTTTGTGTAAGTGCGGCGGGTTACAGGTACAAACGTGCAGCCAGGAAAATTTTGAGGTGGTACGCTGGAAAGAAGGCGACCCGTTGTTAGTATTTTAGGTTATTTGGGTTGACATCGATATTACTATTTGTTCTTTATAATAGTTTACGAGGGATCTAGGGCTAGATTAGTGGGAGAGGGCTCTTTATTGTTCCCATATATTTTAGAGACTACAATTGAGCTGTCGCTATTTTCTGCTACGATACATTGCTAATGCAGGAAATTATCATGCGATGTGGCAAGAATATGATTGTAGATATCTATTAGCTAAAGAAGTTTTACAGTTAACGTTGTTAATTTATTGTGTCTCGCTCTGGTCCCGATATTCAAGCGCTGCGTATAAGCGAGGTCCATTTGCTTGTGAGCTCCATAGATCTAGTTTCGCCCCACTGAGTACTTCGTCAACTAACGTCAAAACGACGCGTGCAATTAAATTGCCTATCTGTGATCGAAGGACGCCGCCTCCTACTCTACGCTCTGCCCACTCTAACCATCCATCAAGGAATGAGAGACTGTCGCTGATGTCTTGCGCCGTTGCCATAACTGCAGCTTCAAACTCGTCAGGTCTCGTGCGCCTGTGGTTTTGCCTAAAGCCACCAACACCAATTTGTTGGAACATGTCGGCCTCTGTTATTGGTTTAAAGGAAACAGACAAAGCATGTCCAAGGATTTGGACCTGAAGACCGTCTGCGAAATCTGACACGATTGCTGTTACAAGAGTGATGATATTGCCGACCATAGCTCTTTGCCAATCAAGCGGGAAAAGTTTAAGGAGCGGGGCTGATATTTGGCAGTGTGAAATGAGTGTCTCGACCACTGCATCTCTTTGTATGAAAGCGTCATCACTAAGTTCGTAACCGTGGTACCTTGAGGATGATCTATGTTGTGACGAATGCCTCTTTTTTCTCTTCCTCGAGCCCTTTCGGATTGCTCTCTTCAGCGTTTCTTCTGCATAATTTTCTCCCAATTGCTTGTTTACAGGGGGTAGGTCTGTATCTCCTTCAATGTAAACTCGAATATCTGAATGAGACAGTATATTCACACCATGCAACGAAGCCAACAGTCTGGCAAGAACCATCATGACAGCAGAGCAAACACCTTTATATGCAGCTGTTTCAATCGTCTCTCCGAGCTTCTCTCCCAAGCTACCGCCATTCCTCCCAAACCCAGCTCGAAGTAACCAACTCCCACCGCCTCCGCCGTTTCCATTCCTTCGTACTTTACCCCGTTCAAGTTGATCTAAGTTTTCATAAAGTTTCCTTGCGTCAGCGGAGGGTGTAAGTAAATCATCGCCGACGCTCTCATCGTCATCATCATCTAAAGAATCTGAATTGCCTGACCATAGTTGAGTGTGGTTCATTGGTATAAGCCGTGCATTACTAACCAGCTCACCGAGATATTCATTCACCAAACTAGAAGGTGGAAAGTTGAATTCACGAACTGTTCTAACGTCACCAAAGGTCTGATTGGTTGATGGATCATACTTCTTTGTGTAGTTGAATAGAGGATTGGGTGCTTGTAACAAATCATCTCTTTCGCATTGCAGCTCTAACAATCGCTCACCCCCACGTTGTAGTAAGTGATCAATTTCTTCTACACGCTTCCGGCGGCGTTGTTCCAAGGCATCTTCAGACAAGTCGAGAGATGGTGGAACAACAACATAATCAGAGCTGCGGGTGTTCTCAACTGCTGCTACACCAGCAGCCTGCTGACCTCTCCGAAAGCCCCATCGACGCCCAGCACGGTTGTTGCCCCCCTGATTTCTGTTTCTACGATTTCTCCTTTGACGGGCAACGCGACGTGCCAGCATTTCTGCCTCCAATGCACCAGCGTCATGAATACCAAGCTCTTCGTCGATTGAAATCACGACAGCATTCTTTCTCCTTGTTATCACTGTATGGCTCGAATTGGTTGTGGTGTATATCTTGCCACTAACGAAGCCGTGTAGACCGGTAACATTGGCTACTGCCTTTCTTACAGGGCGCAATACACGTGATAGTTTTAGATCATCATTGAGTGTTGATAGTCCAAAAGAGGATAAGATATCTATGGGCACCCAGTAGCCGGAGGATACGTAGTCTTGTTGACTTTCTACAGATGATGGCGATTGCTCATCTTCATCTACAATAGCTGTTTCATTCGACTGTGGAGTCTGAGTCGTGGTTGAATTTTGGACCCATGTTGCATTGGTATCATTCATTGGCACCGTTTCGTTAGCTGTAGTATTGGATGTAATCGTTGTTTCCTCCACAGTTTCAGTTGGCATAGTAGACAAATCTATATGCTTTTTGGCTTTTGGTCTCTTCTGGCTCTTCGCTGCATCATCATGTTCACTTTGCTCAGCCTTGCGATGCTTTTTCGGTTGATGTGGCACAACAAACGCTGCCCCTTGATCTCCTGATATGATCGCATCATTCTGTTTTGGCTTCGACTGTTTGAATTCAGCTGGTGGCTCATCTTCAACTTCAACTGTGGACACATCTGATGTGATAACAAACTCAGAATCTCGATTAATTTCATCATCGCTTTCTAGAAGTATGGAAGACGGGGTCATGACAGCACCGCCACCTCCTCTCCCATCGGGTCCGTGTGGAATTTTATCAGCGTGAACCAGTTGGTTTGAAGTTTTTGTAGAAGATAGGTCGTTTGATGATACCGCCGGTCCACGAAACCATGACATAACAGAGCCGACCACTCCAACACCTCCAGTCCTATCTTGAATATTTGTGGACTCTGCATCTTCATCTACATTAATGTCTGGTGGCAAAGGTTCTGTTGTAGACTGATCATCGTGAACAGTGCTATTTAAACTTGTAACATGAGCTACAACGTCAGTATCAGTAGTATCAACTACTTGGTCACCAGTCTCAATTGATTCTTCCTCTTCCCCATCCTCTTCCGTTCCTTCTTCATCAATACCACCTCTCAGCACAAGTGTATCCGAGAGTAATCTACTTCGTTTTCTGCAATGATGTATTATTGAGGATGCCTTCCTTTGAAAGGAAGACACTGCAGGTAGGACGGATAGCAGCTCGTCATCGTTGCTGCCAAATGTTATGCATAAGTATATAATTAAGGAAGATGCAGCCGTTATTGCGGCGTTGCTACGCCGCCGCCGCCGATGATGACGATGACGATGCACGTTGGCGTTTCTTCGCTTCAGTGTCATTGGCGAGTAGATAAAGAGTGGGCAGACCAATGCAACTGTGTGCGGTGTGCATGCATTGATTGATTTGACTTTGATTTCGTTTCAACCTCTCATCAATAACTCAAACAAAACGTCTGGGCCGTTGAATGACGTCGAAGCGGATGACAGGAAAGAATAAAGCGGCGCCACGGGTTCTAAGGCCTACGTAGGAATTCAAATCTTCGTAGAACGTACATACTACCTGTAAGTCCTACCTAATGCTGCACTTTTTGACATCAACCATGAAGCTGCCGCTCCTACCGACGGCCCCAACAATGCACACGCTTCATATATAACCAATATACGCACCTATATCGCTCTCCATTACTATTGGGTATATTATGGAGGCGTTCCTTTGTCGAGGTAGATGCCGTCGTTGAGTTATTTTACTCGCCATCAACGATATGAAAATTGGTCATCTTCGTCCACCTGTGATATGATCCTTTTGGCAATGATACTCTGCACTACAAGGTCCCCTACTTTACATATCTCATCTGCAACATAGTATTGACTTCCGAGGTCGTGCCCCACGTATGAGAGTGCTCCCTCTATTTATTATTACCCAGGCGCACATGTGATCGGATATGTGATGTTTCACATAATTAATATGCAACAATCAACCATATAAACAGTCCATAACAACAATGCAAACACAATTCTTCAACTCACAACATAAAAGAGGATATCGGGGGGGTATACACGCTTCAGTAGCCGCAATATAGGTGTAGATGTCATATTTATCATGGTGTAGAGGCCTACATTTTTTTGTAATTTATTGTACCAAATATTATTTAATATTATCCGATTGAAAACACTACTCCAAACAATACCAATGTATATTATTACCGCAATTATTTGTTAGTTCTGCTTTGGATGTGTTTTGGAATTATCGGTGGCTGTATACAACAATTGATGGTGGTTATTGTGCCCATTTGAGACGAGTTTTTTGTAATTATTGACTCGTCGCTTCAAGGAGACAATAAGACTCTTTTTATTAGGTTTATGCCCCCCAATCATCGCTCTATATCATATTATAACTGGGGCATAAGTTTCAGGGCTTCGTTCCTTCTGTGATGCATCCTTTGGTGAGAGTGTCGGTCGCAACAAGGCGACAGGTGGCTTTTCATGATGGTGTGGCTAGATCACTTATATTCTTGGTGAATACGGTGATTACTGTGGCGATAAGCATAACCTACGAATAATATATGTTTGGTTGTCGATTGAGAGGGGCAGGGCGGAGTGATGGCACACCCTACTGCCTCTCTTTTGGATAAATACGGCAGCGGCAGACTGTGTCGTCGAGGGGAAATTTCTAGCGATAAAAAATGTCGACGAGAATTAATTCGACGTTATAGTATACTGGTGAACTTTTTTAGTAATGAACTAAAATATGGGTGTAGAGTTCGTTGCCAAAAAAGTTCACCAGTATATCAAGATGGGACATTATATCACCATAGGACGCAAACACACCATGGTGCCGGTGCTCCTCATCTTCGTGATGTTGAGTGGAGATGAAAAAGTGTTTGGCGATAGTTAGCCCGTCAAGAAAATATATTGATTTTTGCCTGTTTTGGTTAGTAAGGGTTAACAAATGTCGTAGCGATAGTCATATCACACGCTATGTACTATTCCTACGTTGAAACTCCTACTTTTGAACTTAGACCGGGAGGCTTAGAACCCGTGGCGCGTTGAGACGACATAAGTAGGTACAGGAAAGAGGCTCCTCACTCCTCAGGGGTCTGCATTCTGCCTATATCATCTCTGTCACGTGTTGTCACACGTCACTTGTCACGCGATCACTTGATTCATTTTCCATTTTCCAACTTTCAAAACAACCATGGTGAGAAGATGGCTACAACTCTTCCGGACAAAATAGCACAGTGTGCACTCAACCACTACCATAACGTACTACCAAGCAATGGAGGTAAGCCTCAACGCACAGAATCGACGGTCTACGCTGCAATCGTCGCCTGCAGACAGGAAGAACTTTGGGTGGTCAGCTGTGCCACAGGTTCCAAATGTACTTCCATCAGACCAGTAGTATCATCATTGCCCACACAAACATCACAGAAACAAGGAAGGAAACGCCCTCATCCAGATGTAGATAATGATGAAGATGGTGATCACAAGATATGTTCCTGCTACAATGGAATGGTATTGAAAGATTCACATGCAGAGACAGTAGCTAGAAGAGGACTGATGGCAGCTCTCTGGGATGAAGTGGAGAACTTGCTTCAAAACAAATCAACACCACGGCCTTTATTGGAAGCTATGTCATCTTCTTCTGAAAAGAGGTCGCATTTTCAGCTTCGAAGTGATACATCTCTTCACATGTACATCTCTGATAATCCTTGTGGCGATGCAACAATTTACAGGATCAGGAAACCAACAAGAAGCAACACTGAAGGAACAGATCAACCAGAAACGTCAATTAATTTCACTGGGGCAAAGATTATCCTGTCGGATAGCAATGGTAAAAGCGTGGTGAAACAGGATGAATCGATATCATCTACTTTGACTTGTACAAATTCAGCAGCAGACTCAAAGCAGATATCATCGCAAAATGTTACAGTAGGAAGAGAAGATGTGCAACAGCTTGGAGCATTGCGCCTCAAATCTTCACGGTCCAACATCCCATCCCATTTACGGTCAACGTCAATGTCTTGTTCGGATAAACTTGTACGATGGGGAGTGTTAGGGTTGAGTGGTGCTCTCTTGTCAATGTACATTCCTAATCCAATCGTTCTCTCTTCCATATGTGTAAGCAAAGATCCACGAGCAGTGGACAGTAAAGATGATCTTGGGCAGCTGGATGCTCTGCGTCGTGCAATAAAAGACCGTATAGAGAATGCATTGGTGTCGATTGCTGAGACGGAGAAAGGTTGGGACGTTCAACCTCCTGAAGTTGCTATTGTTACTGATGTATTTGAAAACTCAAAATCTTCTTCAGAATCTAGGCATGTTGACAGAGTGAGCAAACTAGCAGATGATACGTCAATCAACAGTAAACGCGTGAAGAAAGACTCTGTGTGTGGAACGAGTATCAACTGGCATCAGGCTAGCGTCCAGCATGCAGCAAATGCTGAGGTGACAATCGGTGCCACTGGGCTGAAAAGAGGCAAGAAGCCGAAATGCCCCGCCGATGTTGTAAAGACTATATCGAGGCTAAGTCGGTATCAATTCGCCTTACGCTGTAATAAGTGTTGCTCTCTATTACTCAAGACAGAGGCCGATGACCATTCTTCTGATGCAGCAAGCTACAGAAAGTTCAAGCAGAAGACATCAAACAGTTCATTAACAAGAGTTGCAGCTTTAGCTCTTAGTGGAGGGCCATTAGCTGGGTGGGTGCGCAGCGGCTCACAAGACGACTTTGAATTACCAGACGATTAATGCAGTGTCTTTAGTTTACTCAATCTCTCTGTCCATTTTCTAATGATACAACGCTCTTCTTACTTCTATATCTTCTAAATTGTAACTGCGAAGAGACAAATACAAAATATGTGGGGATTCTCATTCCATTGTAAATACGCCAGTTTCAAATGCATCTTCTTCATCGATATCTTCTCCTTGAATTGATGTGTGGATTCTTGTATCCGGCATGTCAGCCTCTGTGTAAAGACTAGCCACAGCAGGCACTGACTGAGAATATGCACTTTTATGAAATGGATGAACAAGCTGTTCTTGAGCAGACAGTTGGCCAGAAGAAGAACAGTTCTGAGATGATGGAGAGAATTCTCCCTCTTCACTTGCTGTCCTCCAATCATTGTGGTCATACGAAAACTCATGCTCATTTCGGATCGCATTTGCATAGATGTCGTTCGTAGATGACCAAAGCCTCGAACGGATGCGATCGGAATAGCTGAATCTGGACGGAATAGTTGTAGCAATCACTGTCGAGTCAAATGACACCTTACTTCGAGGTCGACGTGATGCTGAGTTATTTGAAAGTTCGCCACGAGAAGTCTTGGAGGATTCTCTCCGAAGAAGAGACGGCATGGTTACTTGAGAATCAGCAGAGAAAGCCATGTCTGCGGTAGAATCAGGAGATTTTGACCTCATGTTTAAAGATGAGTCTGAGGGTAATGAAAATAGATCATATGCTCCATCAAGAGGCTCTGGATTGGAAGATTGTGATGGTTCCAGAGCATTGAAAGATGAGGACAGGAAGTTAGTCCATGCAGAAGAGAGCTCAAACTTGGGCTTGGTCACCTCATAGGATGTTTCGTCGAACTTAAGGTCAACTGTGTACTGCTCTGATCTGCGCAACAAAATTATCCTTTCTTGACGCTTGTTGTGCTGCCTTGGTGTCGGGACCAGCAGTTTGTCGTCTAGTGAGCTGCTCAGACGCGCATCATCATTACTACTTGATAAGTAAGGAGCTGTACATGGAGCTAGGGCCTTATGGCTTGATGTATTGCTATCGCCAGCAGAGCCATCAGCGTGCTCAGATTTCGATGACATCCCAAACCCCAATCGATGCAAGTACTTGGCTCTTACACCATCTCCGTTATCGTCACGTTGTCGCCGATGTCGGATAGGTGGATGGGAACTAGATGAGGCAAGCGAGAGCTGGCAAAAATCACTGCTCACTTCTGTGGCTAACGTTGAATCGTCACCACCTTTCAGAAGCCCGTCTACTTCACGACCACTCATCAGTTCTCCAAAACCAATGGTTCAATTGATGTGTCTGAAAATATTGCGAAAACAATCTTTATCCACCGATAAGTTGTGTAGTACTCCTTGGGATGCAACGTATGTCGCTACGAAAAAGAACATTCATGCATGCACATCTATGCACATACTTATGAGACGGGTTCTGTTTTGCAATTTTGCAAGTCCGAAAATTCTGCACAAGAGTTGGGAAGCTGCACACAAACGGAAGTGCTGTGACGCGTCGAATTGTCTTTAGGGATGCTGCTGTTCGGGACTTGAGGAAGAATAAAATTCTGGGCCTCACTTGGGAACAGTTGGGAAGATCCATGTGTGACGTGGATGATTCCAAAGTTCGAAGACAGCGCAGACATCAGGCCTATGCTGGAAATCAATAGATATTGTTAGGAACACGTTTGTATATAGAGGTTTGTATATGTACGGGCCAATTCCACGAATAACCCCCCGGGGAAAGATTTTTGGCTAGCCTGAGATTTGAGGAACTAATTCTCCCCTCTTCAGCTAGTAATTATCTCCTAATGAATGAGGGGAAATAAATATTTTGGAATAGTCTGATAGCAAAATTAGGGGGGTTGTTCGTGGAATTGGACTTCACCGACAGGATGATAAATGTGATATTGAAGTGCGTGTTAGTTCAAGAGGGTTTAGAGCCTGTACAAATCACAAGTCAAGAGGATACAGAGATACACAAAGGATAGACGGAGTACTGCCGCAACCTAGAGAAGGAACCCTAGACAACACAAGTTATCGCGAGGGCCAGAAAAGTGAGAAGAAAGTGGTGCCGTTTTTCGCGGGGCGGATCTGGAATCAATCTTGAGTCTCCATCCAAACCATCCCAAACTTCGTTTCACAACCAACAGCAACAGCAACAAAACCTAACAAACAAACCTCGCTAGAGCTGTTGCCCGTCACCAACACCAACCATGGCAGTATCACCCTCTGTTCATCAAAAGCGTCCCCTCCCTGTTGAATCACCACCACCCTCATTGGGAGGAGAGGAGGCATCTCGACCGACCAAATTTGCCAAGCTTCCGGCGAAGAAAAAGAAGAAAGTTTCGTTCAAAAATGAAGAACCAAAAGTACATCTGTTCGATCCTGAAAACGGTCATGGCGTAACCTACGCTAGTAGAATTGAAGACAATTGTATAGTAATAGATGACGACGACGACGAATCAGAGAGCGGTAATAATCATGCACAACATCAAGTACCGCTAACAGAGGAATTGACAGTGCTATCAACCATACATGGCAGACAAAGGCGTCAATTGCGTGACATTACCAAACATGATCTAAAGACAGTAATGAAATACGGAACCAAATCAAAAGGCAACTTTGTCAATGGTGATCAGCGATGGAAGTTCGAGTTTGGCAATACAGTCTATATCACTTCTAACGACTGTAGGAAAGAGATTACGTGTTATAAAAAGGCGATTGATATACAGCCAGCGCAGATTACGGAAAAGATGTGGAGCAATCATCAAAAAGCGTTGCGAATTTTGAAGAATGATCCTCAACTGGTAAGTTTCTTTCGCTTTGGTTGCTGCTTAGTTTGTTGCATCATGATTACTTATTGTTACTCAATCTTCAACACTACAAACCATACAGTGCACCACCCATTCGGTAATCATCATCGATCAAAGCGGATCTATGAAAAAGTGTGATGTTAATGGATTTCGATCTCGGTCAGATGCAGCATTTGGAACGTTGGCATTGGACTATATTGCAGAGCAACTTTACCAGCAGGGTGATGAATTCTTCGTGGACGCAGTGACAATCATTGAGATGAATTGTACAGGTACAATGTTTGTGCATAAAGAGCCATTGGTAAGAAGTTTGATTGACATCTGTTTATCGTAGGTTTGCACAATTACAATGATGTAACTCATTCGTTGCAACCCGACGCTCCTATCTCCAGGACTGGATCCTTTTCAACAAAGTACTTCACCGCCAGAAAACAGCAAAGCCAAGCTCGCATGGGGATTACGTTGCATCAATCGAGTTCGCTGCACGTGTCATCAATGACGACCTGAACTCCTTTTCCAACCTTGAATTAGACGATATCCCAGCTTATATGCTGGTGCTACTGTCGGATGGAAAGCCCAGTGACAATAGGCCAGAACATCAAAAGAGGCGACGTGATGCTATCTGCCGTCTTTCCCAAAGACTCAAATCAAAGCTCACTGTGTTTGGAATGGGCATTGGAGCTTCAGGATCTGATTTCGATCAACTGAAGCATTTAGTTGATGCGGCAAAAGAGCAAGGTGCGGAAGGTCAATTCAATCATGCTGGATTGTCTCCAGCAGAACTCAGCACAACGTTCCATACAATGGCAACCACAATGACTACAACTAGAACTGGACTTCTTTCTAACAAAACAAAACGGCCAAAGACTGAAAAGAGATATACAATGCGCAAAAACTACAATGACGTTGACCTTGTACCCTTGAGGAGGGAAACGAAGAATGTCTCAAGGTTTAGGTACGACAATCGCACTCGCCCCCCGTGGAGGAAAGTTGACTTTTTGAACAAAGATGCATGTGGATTTGAAGTTGCAGACGATCCGTTTGGAAAAGGCGCTGAACGCCTTGCCTATATGTTTTATGAAATCAAAAAGAAAGAGGTGGGTTCTGGGTATGAGAAAGTCGGAAAGAGTATGGTTGCCAAGAATAGTATTTACACTGAGGATGAACGATCAAAGGAGAAATTCCACACGGACTTTTGCCGCGCGCAACAAAAAGCTTGGGAGCTCGCTGTTCAGTTCAATCGAGCAGTGCTGAAGGCTCCTTTGTTGAAGCCAGCCAAAAACGAGGTATCGCTTCCACCTCCAATTCAATTTTTGCAATGCAATGTTTATGAGTACGAAGATTACTTGGGTGCCACTTGCGGCTTGCTCGTTGAAAAGTTCTTGCACGGTAAATTCACAAAATTTAGCAGCAACAATGGATACGTGCGAAAAGATGATGACTCAGCGACGATTTCACTTGAAGTTGGAGAAGTCAAATTGACAGATTTCCTCCAAGCGTTCTCTCACTGGGTATACGTGTCATCTTCGAACAATCTGTTGGTCTGTGACTTGCAAGGTATCCTCGACAGCGAAGGAATACGTCCCACCTTTTGCCTCACGGATCCTGCGATCTGCAGTAAAGAGAGACGCTACGGAAAGACTGATATTGGTCTCAGTGGCATACGAAATTGGTGCCGAACTCATCGATGCTCCCCTGTTTGTCGGGCATTATCATTGCCACCGATGGGAAATTGCAAAGAGGCGGCTCGTTAAAAGATGTGGTTTCTTGACGCACACATCACATCATCTTGTACAAAATACAAGCATGACCGCCTCAATAATGGGCCAGAGGTACTAGAACGTACTACACGATATGAACGCAACTGTGTAAGAAGACTTCCACCTATACAAAGATATCCATTTTGGTTGGGAGTAGGAACTTCTAAGATGCACCTTAAACTTAAGCTGATTACTTATCGTTCTATTCTGGATATTATGGTACGATAAACCAATTTTTTATCTGAATTTTTAAACTTTCGCCTCTCCACTTTCACTTCTTCGCTCGACTTACTTCGACGATTTGATGAAAACAGACGCTGTAGCTTTAGGTTGTTTGTATCTTCTGCACGCGAAGTTATGCGGGTCTCCTGTCCAAAGAGATCGCTATTCCAATCGGAAAAGTTCGCGCCAAGCTGCCGGGCAATCTTTGCCGTCTACCTTATAGCATCTGTACCGTGGAGAATAGCATTCTGCCCTCAGTTCACATTCGATCCTGAGTTTCAATGGTTCATCACACTCGACTTACTCTGCACCATCTTCTTTTCCTTTGAGATGTTTCGGCTGCTCTCAAAATGGAGCGGAACTTCGATAGCATCTTCCATTTTACCCACGACAACCGATCCGACCGAACAGCAACAGCTTGATGGTCTGGGCAACTCGATGCTCAATTGTCGGCAGAAGAAAACAAGAATAGCGTGGTGCAACATGTTGCTCTTCTTTGCTTCCACAGCTCCGCTCGAGTACCTTGCGATGGTGCTCTCCAGGGTAGATTTAGTCAGCTATGTCATGTTGAACAGGCTCTTGCTACTATTCTATTTGCCCAATTATTTGAGCAGCGTCGCGAGGAGATATATCAAAAGTAGTGGTATTCAACGAACGTGGTTACTTTTCTTTACGATGGGAATGGCTGCTCATTTGTGCGCATGTTGCTTCTACTATGTCGCATACCAAGAGGCTATGAATGGAGTGACGAGTACGTGGCCAGAAGCGGCAGGTATTTATCTCGTTGATAACAAAAGCACCGAGCCAGTACTAACACAGACGACTTCTGCGAGCGAAGCGTACATCACCTCACTTTACTGGGCGTGCGTCACGATGATTACGACCGGATTTGGTGACATTGTTCCCCTGCACATCTCGGAAACTGTGTGGTGCATTGTTTCGATGTTCGTCGGAGTCATCATTACTGCTCTTACAATTGCAAACATACAAAGTTTGGTAACAAGTGTCGATGCTCCACGGTTGAACTTTCAGAGAAAAATGGAAATGATCAAGAAGTACATGCGATATCGGAATCTGCCAAGAGGGCTGCAGAATCGCGTATTGGCATTCTACGACTACCAATGGGCACAACTGAAAGGTGCAGACGAAGCAGAGTTTCTGGCGGAGTTGCCGCAAACGTTACAGCAGCAAGTTACGAATTTCATGCGTAGAGTAAGTGGTCTTTTCAAACATGAACGCTTTTCATTCGAAGTATTAACCTCACTCTATTCTTCAACATTTTAGGATATGATTGCATCACTGCCAATTCTTCGAAGAGCGAACAAAGCTCTGCTGAATGCTCTTGTTGAATGCTCGGAGATGAATGTCTATTCGCCCAAAGACTGCATTCTTCAGCGTGGGGAAAGATGCACTGGCGCTCTTCTAGTCTCCCACGGCGAAGTCGAGATCCTCAAAGGCAATGTAGTCGAGCGCAAGATGAAGCGTCTAGACAGGTTTGCAGAGGAATGTCTCTTCATTGATAAAGTTGCATCACACACAGTTCGGTCAAAAGGGTTCAGCGAAATCGTAATCCTCCCAAGAGTAGAGTTTCAGAGAATATTAGCGTCGCAATGCGACGAAGATCACATTGCTCAAATGAAGACCACTGCAATTACTCTATCCCAAAACGTCTCAAAGTCGAAAGCAAATAAGATGTTTGGTTCAGCTGAAGAGTTCACACCGAAAGGGATTCAACGCCATTTCCACCCAAACAGTATGACGCGAAAGATCTGGGATGGCTTCGTGCTACTGGGCCTCATCTTCTACACATTTTCGATACCTCTGAGCTTCTTCTACATTGTAGAAAATACCCCATTCAACGAAACTCCAACCCTGCTGATTTTGGGGTACGCGGTTGATATGTTCTTCTCGGTAGACGTACTTCTTCAGTGGAATTACTTCATGTACCTCGATGAAGGGTTGTTGGTGTACGACACGATCCACATTCGTGAAAAGTTTTACAAGCAGCGTAATCGTACCCGAGAAATGCTTGCACTGGTACCATTTGACATCATTTCCTGTTTCTTTCGGGGACGTTTCTGCCATTACTTTCGGTTAGGTAAGAATACCATGATGGTTGATAAATGAATAGCTACCTGTTGCCCTTCACTCACCTGATGAATTCTTTTTCATCCTTCCTCTTAACATCCAGTGAAATTTGTCCGACTGCCAAACATATCAATGTACAAAGAATCTGTCGACGATATATTGAATGAACTGAAGATAGACATCGATTTGGTGCTTTATCGGGTCTTCAAGCTAAACTTCTTCATGGTGGTAGTCTCACATTGGGTGGGATGTTTGTGGTTCATGATGGGATCATTGAGCAAGAGACTTGACTACAGTGAGAATTGGCTTGATGCAGATGAGAACAATCCTTCGCTTTCCATAAGTCATTCTGATTATGGGGGTTTCGCTGTATACCTCCGTTCCACGTATTGGGCAGGTGAGAGATACCGTGTCTGTGTGTTTTTGATTTGATACTTGTTGTCTCGATTTCGTTGACTCAGCTTCTAACTTGTGCAAAACGGATTCGACAACAGTCGTGGGCATGAGCACTGTTGGATATGGAGATATAGTTCCTACCAACATCTTGGAAACTTTCTATGCAACAATAGTGATATTGTTTGGTGGGCTGTTACTGCCCGCGATTGTTGGTGGCCTGGCAGCGTACATGTCCAGCTTTCACAAGACAGAAAAGCTTTTTCATAAAAGGGTTGCCCAGGTCAGACAGTACTTACTGAAAATTAACGCCGGCGAGTCTGTGCTTGATAATTGTCGGCGTTACTTCGACTACCACTGGTATTGTCAAGGAGGAGTGATAGAAGAGGAAGTGTCAGCTGAGCTTCCTATTTCTCTGAGTGTTGAGGTTGCGTTCCAGATCAACGGCGCAACACTAAACTCCATTCCATTTTTGAAATGCTGTGACGATGCAACGAAGTTACTTTTAGTGACTGTTCTACAGCCGCGGGTGTTCATACCATCTGAATGCGTTGTGAAAGAAGGCGAGAGAGGTAGTGTCATGTACCTAATCCACCGTGGAACACTTGAGGTTACATGCAGCCAAGTGGACGGACCAATCCGAATCCTATCCAGCGGTGATTTCTTTGGAGAGAGCTGTCTACTTGGATCCAAGACAAATCGAGCTACCGTCACCGCAGTGGACTACTGCGACTGTTTTACTCTGAACAAGGACGATTTCAACGAGGTTCTCGATGGGTCGCCAGCAGCAAAGACAATGAGGGTGGATCTGGCCAATTCTATCATGGAATTGCAAGCGTGCAATAAACGAGCTTTCCATAACATGTCCCGGTATCCAAAATGTATTGAGCTCATGCTTGGGACAAATTCGAAAGAGGAGCTTCTCACGTCAACACAGCAACAACTGCTCCCCGATTCACCTTTGAACGTCATTTGGAATATCGTCCTGTTGGCGATTTGCATGTACAATGTCTGGATCATTCCTTTTCGTCTTGCATTTTCACATGCCAGAGAGACTATCTTCCTTGACTGGATATTTGATGCGTTATTCTTTCTCGATATGATACTCAACTATCGTTATGTGGCATACTTTCACGATGGTGAATTAGTTACGGATACCCAAAAAATCAAACGTAATTATATGCAGACTCGATTCAAGATGGATTTGGTATCAACATTTCCTTTCGACGTGGTGGCATTACTCATGCTCCCAAGGGAAGAATCTTGGTCTATAATTGCTCAAGATGGGCTCAGATTGTTGAAGCTTTTCCGCCTGCGCAGGCACTTCGGCACCCTCGATACTGTTTTCAGGTTCTTGTCGGATCATCACATCACTCTAGCCCCTCTTCGATTAGCAGAATTCCTTTCTGGTGTTATTCTCATTGCGCATATTGCAGCTTGTGGATTTTTTATCTTCGCAAGATGGAAATACAGCCGCGCTAATTGTACTGCGGGGTCAATAGACTGCTGGGAAGGGACATGGATCATGAGACAGATCTACAACGACAAATTACCACAAGATGGTGGATCAGTTTGGCAGCTATACATTCGTTCATTGAATTGGGCTCTGCCAACGTTGGTCGTAGTTGTGATTGGGGACGTTACACCGACTACAAGCCCTGAGACTCTGTACGCATTGCTGTGGATGCTCGTTGGCGTTACTATCAACGCTTCCATTGTTGGAAATGTGGCTAATATCGTCGCCAACTTGGAAACCGACTCATCGGACTTCGCCAATGCCATTGACAACATTAGGAACTTTCTATCAGTGCACCACCTGAGTCACGACTTCCACGAAAGGGTGAATGACTTTGCACGATACCTGTGGACGACACATAATGGCACCGTATCGGAAGACGATTTTATATTGCGCCTGCCACATATGCTCCAAACTCAGATCATAGAAGATACTCGAATGAGACATATCAATGCTTGTCCATTCTTTCATTCACTCCAAAATGATGTTGTTGAAGCCCTAGCTTTGTGCATGCGGCAGCTCGTGTTTTGCGCTGGAGACATAATTATTCACGCTGGAGACATGGGCTCTGAGATGTTCTTTCTTGAACGTGGGACAGTGCGTGTGATGTCTCCTGACCACAAAACTATATATGCAACACTTTCCCAGAGAGGTTCATTCTTTGGTGAAACGTGCCTCTTCCTCAAGAAGCCACGATCAACCTCCGTTTGTGCGCAGACATTTAGTGACGTATTTCAGCTTGGAAAAGACGATCTGTTCAACGAGCTCGAAAGACGGGATATCGATCTTGCTAAGATGCGTTCACTATTCTTCGGCATCCACCAGGAAAATGATCAGCGCAATAAAGCCATTGAGGGGAACTTGATTCGTTGTAAGGAGCCGCAGTCAAAGCTCAGCAAACTTATCGGCGCGGATAACCAAGAGGCAAAGGAACGGGCGGTCCCAAAAATGTTCTTGCCAGGCACTCGCTTTCGTTTCATATGGGACGTATTTTCCACTCTAGGCATACTATACTACTGCGCGTGGTATGTGTTATACCAAATTGCCTTCCGCAGTGTCGAAGAAGAGAGTACGAGGTTTGGAATTGGGCTCTTGTTTGAATTATTTTTCATCGTCGACTGCTACGTCCTGCGCTCAAGTCAATTTGCCTTCATGGAGAATGGCACTTTGCACCAAAACAAGGCCGATATCCTCAATCATTACAAGAAGAACGGAATGATACCTGACGCAATTGCTTCATTTTCTGTTCTGAGTATCATATTCCCTTCATATCAATTTCGACTACTCTCGCTGGTGAAAATCCTCCGCTTGCCCTTCTTCTTAGATAGTCTTTGCGCTCACTTGGATGAAAGAGGAATTCGAATCAGCCTCGCATCCAACCTATTGGCCAAAATTGTGCTCCTGTACATGATTGCATGCCATGAAATCTCTTGCATTTGGTTTATCATTCATCGGTATGTTGAGCACGGTAAAAAACTCACGTGGGCAACATCAGACTGTCCATTGGGCGGAGATACTGGTAGTGACGCCTGCCTGGCAATGTGGGATGATGAGCTCGAACAGCACAATGTATGTAACGTGAGTTCGATGAACGACTGCTATATTCGTGCCTTTCATTTCTCATTGACGACTTTGAGCACAGTTGGCTACGGAGATATATCGCCGGCGACAGAACTGGAAACCATATGGGAGCTCTGTGTTGTTCTAGTTGGTGCGTGCTTCCTTGCGGCTCTCATCGGCGCATTTGGTGCTTACCTCCAGCAGAATGATACAACAGGCCAAAATTCATTTTATGCCAAGATTGAACGCGTGAAACAGTACATGAGATTTCGAAACATACCGCCGGAAATCCAAAATAGTATCCTCTTCTTTCATCACTGCCGTTGGGAAGCATCTCAGACGCTTAACGAGCGTGAGACATTGTCGCTTCTACCACAGCCTTTGCAATTAGACATTTCGTTTGCCGTGATGGAAAAAGTTATTCACAGAGTGCCAATCCTTGAATCATTGCCCATCATTATTCAAAAGCGAATTGCACACGCACTCCGGCCTCAAGTCTATGCTCCACGAGACAACCCCATTGTTTACAGCGTGGGTGACATTGGATGGGATTTGTTCTTCATCGCTTCGGGTTTCGTATCTGTAACACTCCCAGATGATGCGACGGAGTTAGATGCAACTGGCCGAGCCAATCTTGAATCTATCGAGAAAAAGTACAATACTACCGGGCTGGTGCTTGGCCCAGGTAGCCACATTGGAGAGTCCTGCTTATGTAGCAGCTCAGGTGTCAGACAGGAGACTGTTATTGCTGCCACAAGGGTCGAAATATATGCTCTTTGTAACGACGATTTTGATGAGATTTGCCGTGTGATGGGCCCTTCGAAGGGTAAGAAGTTTAAAGATAGCCTGCTAACTAGATTAGTTCCCGAAGATGACGACAACGATGATACCGACCATACTTCTGAAGGCACTGAAGATACGATGTTTAGACGAAGAAAGAAGCAAACTTCGGGAAAAAGAAACACATATTTGTTTCCTACCACCTCAATTCCAAACGATATAGATCGAGCGTCCGAAATCAGAAGACGGAGGGTGTCAGTTCCGGGTGGGTTCGGATGACTAATCAGCCATAGCTAATACGTTAGTGAGATTCATCATCCTCGTTGTCCGAAAACGCTTGCTCAGCAAGTTCAGCCTCAACTATTGCTAAATCATCAGCAAGATCTTCGTCCATGTCAACTTCCTTCTTGAACTTTTCATTTTCTTTCTGCACTGCCTCTGAAATTGGATCCCCTTCACCATCAAAGAAGTCATCTTCGTCAAAGTAGACGTCTTTGTCGGTGTCGAGTCCCATGCGCGCAGCGGCTGCAGCTAATTTCTGCTGCTTCTTTTCTTCCTTCTTCATACGACGATCACGTTTCTTGGACCCAGATGACTTTGCTTTTCCTTTCTTGTGTTTCAATTCTTCTTTGTCGTCACCCCCTTCTACCTTTGATTGATCTTGCCCGCCTTTAATCTTTTTAACGAGCACGATATCAGGCATTACAAAGTTTGAGGTGACATCATTCTCAATCGACCATTCGGCCTCACTTGATAGAACAGTCGATGCCAAATCATAACCTAACACGACGTCTCCAGGTGAGAGCAAATGACCTAAATGAGTCACGCACATGAATGTTTCATCATTCACACCAAAATCACTTTCACGTGCAACTTCAACATCTGCAAGAGCAAACTTGCTCACCCCCGATTGAGGTCCTTCATAGAACTCATTCGAATCACCTGAATTGTAATGATCTCGATCATCATTACAAAGTTCCACATCTAACACAACGAATCGCACCATTCGTCGAGAAGATAAAAATAAGCGATAGGAGGTCTCTCCTCTCCAATACGTGTCAGAATGCAACTCCGTACACTGTGAAGCAACATCTAATTCTCGAGAGGGCGAAACAGTAATCAGTCGTACAGCTGATGATACTCTCAACACTAAGCATAACTTGCCAGTGAGCTTACCAGCTCCTTTGGCCTGCTTCCCAATAACTACCAGATCATCCCTACAGAGCGGCACCATCTCACATGCAAGTGTATGTCGAATATTGGCGGTATTGTTTGTTTTATCCTCACTCACAAGTGACTGTGTTGTCTTGATCCTCATCGGTGCCACTTTCGACAAGTACTGTGTAAAGTGCCTAGCCTTATCCAAAGAAGGAAAATAGAAATCGAATCCAGCCTTTTTCGTTTGGACAGAGAGGATGTGCTTTCTCATTAAAGCATTACGAGCAATCGCCAGCTCTAGAATCAGCAGTCCCTTGCGTGAATCATCTCTCTTTTGACGAAGTTGAACGATCGCCGACCATGTGTTTTGTCTAGCCTCTTTCGTACAGTCTGTGCATTCCTTCCATTTGACAATAAATTCAACTTTGATTCGTTGCTGGATGGAAACGTCGTTTATGTCAGCCTTGATTGTGAGCATCAGCCGCTGCCTCATACTATTGGGCTCTGTCCAGATAAACATGCTATCCAATACCTGTAACGCCTGAACACCAGCACGCTTCACATACTGAGTGCTCTTTCCAGATAGAGCAGGTATTTGTTTCAGGAGTAGTGCCATCATCTCTGGACTCTCTGGTTCCATGTAGATGAACTTTTTGTTGTTACTGTCTCTTTCGTACCGTCTACATTTACGACACTGGTGTACGATAAGATCAGAGCCACCGGGGCCACGTCGTATCAAGGAAGCGATATCTACAGTGGCAAGGCACGATGCACATTGATTGGAAGAGTTGGGTGCAATTATGGTGCCGCATCTAAAGATATTTTACAAAGAGCAAGATGGCAATTAGCAGTTGTTGACATCAAGAAGCACACAAGCACATAAGCATCACCAACATCAACTCACGTGCAGCAAGGTATCATTGAGGTGGTCAATCTTGAAGTGCTTGTCATCTTTCGAATGTATTTGGATAGAGCGATCTACTGGGAGATTGAGGGTGTTCCTGGAGTCTGCTGGAAATTATGGAGAGATCCATAGACGGCGGCTAGCTACTAGCACCTAGCGGCTATCATGGTCAAAAATTTTGAGCATGACACGACTTGAAACTTCCTCTGTAGGATGAAAGTTCCTATAAGTTTCACAAAAAGTTTCAAGCTATCACTATCAGGCAAATAATCACAAAAACACCATGATGCCTCGCAAGCAAAGCAGGTCATAATATTATTGTGTAGCCCATGAAGACATTCCTCTACCGCCCTTCGCTTATCGCTGCCATAATATGGCTACTAGCCGCTGTTGCTGTACATGGGGCACTCAACTTTAAGATTTTCAACGATCCAAAGAGTGTAGTAACGAAAGTAGGAAGGTCATCCTGCACTACGAATGCAGTTGCATGTGTTCCTGCGGATGTAGATGCTATGGCAGCGGACAACTTGCTACAAGCCCAAGACAAAGAAGACTACTGTCTATTAAAACATTACTTTCCAGGAGTTTGTGAGGGAAGGTATCTGGAAATTGGGGCGGGTGATGGCAAAACATACTCAAATAGTTGGGTCTTTTACAGTTCTGACTTGAATTGGAAAGGTGTGAATGTGGAACTGAATCCTGATAGTTATGACCAACTCGTTCGCAACAGACACAAGGACATTGCAAATATTCAAGCTGCAGTTTGCTCTGATACTGAGCAGCCTGTGCACTACGCTCATGATGTGACCAGTGCTCATGTCAATGGCATATGGGAGTACACAAATGAACTGTTTCGCGAGACATTTTGGCCTGGTATAACGTTATTCAACACTATCGAGATCATGTGCACACCAATACAAAGAATTGTAGATCGCACTCTTGGGAGTAATCAAAAGCATTACTTCGATTTCGCAACAATTGATATTGAGGGGGCTGAATTGAATTCCTTGCTAGGCATTGATTGGAGTCGGACAAAGTTTGGCATATTGATAGTTGAAAAGAGTAAGAGTGGCGAAATCAACCAACAAATGCATGATCTTCTTAGAGTCAAAGGTTACACACTTATGGAAAACGACGAGGATGACTGCGGAATTCGCAATTGGTACTACAAGAATGATAACTTCGAGGAAATTTACTCTCGCATAAGGGCCCAGATGGGTCAAGGCTATGGCTATGAGTAGCTTCATTTTTTTGTGAGTAGCGCAGTTCAAAGGAACTATCATTTTGCCTAAAACAGCGAATCAGCTTTTTTTGTTCTGCATAATATCATCAGTAATGTAACATCTTAATTCATTAAAAGAATGCAAACTTGTTTGCGCCTTTTGGAAGATTTCCCGGAATAGGTTGCTGCGGGAGATCCTCATGATGCTTGTTAACAGGTTGTTCTTTCCCGTTTCCCTGGTGATTGTGTGTAGGCTGAGAACTGTCAGCTTGCGGTTCTGCGCTTCTCTGATTACTGCTTGCAGGCTGCGGTTGATAATTATTGGTCGGATGAGGTTGGTAGTGTGAAGAAACGCCTGGACGATGTGGACTTCTGTTGGTCGGTTGTTGGGGTTGGTAGTGAGAAGAAGCGCCAGCAGGTTCTGCACAACTTTGATTGCTGCTAAAAGGCTGAGGTCGGCAGTGAGAAGAACTGCCAGTAGGCTGTGAACTATTGGCAGGTTCAGGTTGGTAGTAAGAAGAGCTGCTGGCAGGCTGTGGACTTCTTGTCGGTTGAGGTTGGTGGTGAGAATAGGGGCCAGCAGGTTGTGCACTTCTTTGATCGCTGCTGGGAAGCGGAGGTTGGTAGTGAGAAGAATTTTTGGCAGGTTGGAGTTCCGGTTGTATTTGCAGTTGGCTACTCGAAGGAGGAAGGGCCTGCAGCTGATGGTGCCCTTGTACTTCATTCTGTGGCGGAACGAGAGGGGAAGGGACTAGAGCTTGCGTGATTTCTTCATATGTTGGCGGCTGTTGTGGCGCTAACATTATGTGCGCTGCCATATCCTGAACTGGAGTTTCACTCTGGGGAGGATTTTGTTTTTCCAGTCGATCACTTACAGCAGAGGGAGATGGGTCTGACATCGTTGGTAAAGTTTGCGGTTGACACCTATTCTGTGGTTGTTGTGCCGGTTGATACCTTTTCTGCGGTTGTTGTGCCTGCTGCTGCGGAACAAGAGCAGAAAATTGGTCGGAAGTTGGCGCAGACTGTTGCCGATGTTCTGTTCGATTGCTTACAGTCCTTGCTCCATTCGTCTGTTCACGGACAGAATTTTGTCGATTCCTCACCTCTCTCAACTCAGATGGTTCAGCTGAATAAACACCCGAAGAAAAAACATTCCATTCCTCTTGGTCATCAGTCACATTCAGGCTCCTGAAGCTCATCAGGTCACTCGATGCTACTGATGCTGCATTGCTTGTATTCGGGTTTTTAGGCTGACCCTTCTTCACAGTTGTCGCACCTGACTTCTTTTTATTCAAAAGCCTTCGCTGCTCTTCTATGCGAGATTGAACAGAGCTTTTTACCGATGATTGGTCAGTATATTGGGTTGATACAGAGCTCGAAGAAACAGTTTTATTCGTTGGTATTTCTGTCGTTTGGTCCCAGTCGCTGCCACTGGAAATCGTCACAGGAAGCCTTCCTGTTCCCAATCCTCTCAGTCCTAAATCAAAGATTTCTGGTAGCTCAAAGAAACTTCGTCCATCGATCGTCAAGTTGTATTGCTTCCACTTTGGGTTGCGTTTCTCAGGGGAACCAGCTTTTGGTTTATACGCATAACACTTCAACTCAAAGACATGATCCGCCATTCTCCACGCCGCCTCAACAATATCGGCTCTTGCTGTGTTGGATCGCTTTCCAACTGAATATTGAATTTCTCTTCCATCGAGTGAAATCATTCTTTTCCCACCAGTAATAGACCAAGTAATTGAAAGATCATGCTCTTGACCCCTGCAATCGACTCCAGCTAGCCCTGAAACAAGGGCTTGAGGATTTGCAAACCCAAATCTAAAGTGAATGATGCGCTTACTCGTAGACATCTGCTTGCCAGAATTTTGAACATTGAATCCAATTTGATATGGGCATCTACCCCGTCCACCACCTGCCACTGTTGTTGCTGAAGTTGATTCGCAGACTGAAGCGTTGCCACTTTGAGATCTCTGATTGCCCTGTCGTGATTGATATGATGAGGCCCCATAGCTCTGAACGCTTTGTGAATCACTGAAACCTGAATTGTAGCTTCGGAGGTCTTGTTGATTACTCACTACGCCACTGATGAAGCTGTCGCCATTACCACGTGATTGATAACTTTGTTGACTTGCTACGCCACTGTTGAAGCTGCCACGATTACCACGTGATATATAACTTTGATTGCTACTTTCATAATAGTACTGATCATCGTTGTAATAGTTACTCCCTTGACTGTAACGTGATGTGTTGTCGGTTTCATCACTATTATCGGAACGGGCCAATTCATCGTTATACCTCCCTCTGCGCTGCGGATTTAAGTAATGGGACATTTCCAAGAAGTAAAGCTTATGGTAATGATGAACGATCCTTAAGTGCTATTTTGTTGTTCATGTAGAACGATCTTTTGTGCTATGATCTTCAGCAGGATAAGGTAAGAATCGTTCTTACAACTTATGTCTAATAAGGGTCATAAAAGAAGATTGGTCGTGGTTTTCGTCATGGTCACAACAACATCTTTGCCTCGGCATTTATTTTCGATGTCGACTACCGCGCAAAAAAATTGATCCAGGAGCATTTAGGTCCCGAGTTCGCTAGTAAAAAAAGTGATTAGCAAGCACTTTGGTCACGAGTTCCAAATAGAACTCGCGCAACCATGTCGACATATCCACTCCGTAGCCTGGTAAGATTCTTGGTATACTTGTGCACTAGAATAACCAGGTGTTATGTGATAGCACACATTATTGGCTGTCGATAGAGCCACTGGTCAACATTGTAACTGCTGTATTCGTCCTGATGTGGTAAATTAGCATGGGTCAGATGGGTTGTTTAGGCGATTTATTTACCTAGTGATTTTAACTAGTAAAAATGTTGAAAATCACCCAGGAACAATTGAAGATAACTCAATGAGGACTAAATATAAATAGGTCATCCAAGGAATAATTATATTCGGATAGTGTTTAGTTTGGCATTCCCCATCGCCTTTTTTGTCGAATGTGTATTATTGGCCATGGTGGAGGGGTGTGCTGACATGGTTGTTTGCTACTTTTGTGCGTGAGAGCGCGCTGGAACAATTTTTTGCAGGGAGCAATTTTTTTGCGCGGTAGTCGATGCATCCGATTTTGGGCTGATCACGAGTGATTTGAGACTCGTGAATGACCAGAATGCTTTCAGATACACATCTGAAAAAGAAAGACAGCAGTATACAAACTGTAACCCCGGAGTAAACTGGATGGGGGTACAACGTGCTGAGCACCCAGTACTACCCTGTAGCCGATCGAGGAGAGGGTATGGCTGTAGGTACTCACAAGCAAAAATAAAAAGGGGGGTACCTACTTACAGTTCGTCCTACTCAACTGTACATACACCTCTGTCTCTTTCCTACTGTTGATTATTCGTTTTGAACTAGAATTAATTGAACACTACAGCATGGTCTCAGCATGGCATAGTTGAATCATCTTCTTTTCTGTTTGTTTTGCAGCGCATCATGATGAATTAAGCCTCTGATATATTCCAAACAAAGCCAACATTCAACTCCTACGCATAGTAATCTCCCAACATAGGCACTTCTTATCAATAAAAGCGCTGCATACTCTGAATCCAGTAGCACTCTCCATGGCCAAGTTGTTTTAGAAAATCGATCAGCTTCCCACATATACGAGCCAAAAGGAGCAACAAAGAGACCAAATATTGCTATGGTTCCAAATAAGCTTCGAAAGTTGTTCTTGAAGACAGCTTCAATCCAAAATGGAGCTTTTCTTCCTCTTTGAAAGTCCTTCCAGTGCCCACTCTCGGAATTAGCTTGATTGCATTGCGAACAAACCATTGTAATCCACTCTAAACATATAAGTGCCGTCCAACAGCACACTTTAAGAATTAGTCTCTCGTCGTCGGGGCTTTCCATGATTGCTGCTACCCAGATTATTGTCCTTAGAATATTATCTGCCAAAATGTCAAGTAGCACGCCAAATTTTGAGCATTGATTTAATCTTCTCGCTGCAATACCATCAAACAGATCTAGCAAACTTGCTGCTATCCACGTATTTAATGCCATAGACGCTTGTTGCTGTATTGCTAAAACGAGGCCGTAGACTGAAAGAAGTATCCGAGTGTACCCCATTAGATTGGGCACATAGAGGACGATTGGCCATGATGACTCCGAAGTGACAAGGTCTGCTTCGTCGTATTGAGGAGGATTATTGGAAGGTGTGTCCTTCTCAGCTGAGGTTTCTTTATCGGTGTGGTCAGAGTTTACTTCGCTGTCGCCATCATCAATTACATGGCCTTCCGCATAATCACGCGTGTACTTCTTCGCAGGAATCGTCGACATTATTTCAAGTTGGTATGTTTGCTCTGCGTTTGAACCGTTTGTGCATACTGGCATAGCTGCGGTATCGGACGTTACTTATCATCGTCCGAATCTTTTTAGAGTATGACTGTTACCTGCGTTACACCATGTTCCATATTGTTACACCATGGTAACAAAAACCATCACAAATTTCCAAAATCCAACACAACGCTATCAACGACGACCCAACCTAAGCCGCAGCCATCCATCTCCATCTCTCCAGCCAACGATGACATTACCAAGGTCATCAATAAACGCTCTAAGATCCAATCTTGATCGTGCTGTATCTTCAAAAGATCCAGCAGCAATCGCTACTGCAGTAGATGTGCCGTTGACAGATGTTGAGGTCGGCAGCCCATCAACAAGCGAAGGCACCTCCTCCATCAGCAGCTCTGGATCTGTGCATCGAGAACAACTCAAAGTTGATGGCGTGGATTGGTCAAATGTGTTGAATTATCTTTTGGACGTTCATTTGGCAATTGTATCGGTAAGTTCATTTTGTGTCTGAGCCAAAACAACACAACCATATGCACAGGAAAATAAATTGGACGTTGGAATAATAAAGATTTTTGGTTCCATCAAAAGGGTGGTTCCAAAATTTTCGAGAGTGATAACGTCCTTCATTTCTATATTGTGCTATATAATGTGCGGGGATTGCCTGTATCATCAGTATGGTCAATCCACCCGAGCGATATTCCCCACTATGCTTCGTCACCCAGGTGTAGATGGGAACCCAGTGCTCCTACATTTTGCAAATTCGTGGTAATTATTTTTCATTGATGAATATAGTAGTCGCCCTAACCACTTTGCTCTCTTGCCACTACATCATACATTCAAGAATGATCTAGCAAGCACCTACGAAGCACAATCATCCCTGCACTCAGCTGTGAATCACAACCTCAGCTCGACGAAAGGGAATTGGCTCATCCCAGGCATACACACTGTCTGTCGGAATACTCATCGGGCTGCAGCTCTTGCTGATGAATACGTCAACCGCAACGCTGGGACGAAGAATGACCACAAACGCCTGCAAAATGCTGTGACTTTGCTGCAAGCGAGTTACAGTAAGACTTTGAATGATCGAGTAGAACTCCGACCAAATGAGCCACTGAGTGAAGAAGGATCAAAGAAAGTGGGCGTACTCTATATTGTCAATCAACTCTTTAGTATGTACTTCCAGCTCAACACGCTTCGATTGTGCAAGAACTTGCTGAAGCCAGTAGAGAGTAGGTCGATACATGAGAGTGGAACCATGGGGGAGATGGTTACCTATAGATACTACGTTGGTCGGTTGAACATGTTTGAAGATCAGTACGAATTGGCTGAGCAAAACTTTGACTACGCTTTGAAACATTGTCATAAATCGGCAGTGGCGAACAAGAAGAGAATCCTGAACTATTTAATACCAGTCAAATTGCTGAGAGGGAGGCTGCCGACAACCAAATGTGAGTATTCTTACACATCTCGTGACAACTCACTTCCACATTATATCAGAGCGCTAACATATCTGTTTGTTACATTTCAGTGCTTGAGAAATATTCTCTCTATGAGTTCGTACCATTACTGAACGGAATGAGGACAGGTAATTTGATGGAATTTAGCGACGGTCTCATGAAGAATCAGGATCTATTCATCCGAAGAGGAACCTATTTACTGCTTGAGAAATGCAAAATGATTTGCTATCGTAACCTCTTTAAGCGAATTTGGAAAATCGTAGGGACAGAGCAGATCAAATTAGACTATATCGCAACAAGTTTCAAGTGGCTAGGCATGCCAATCGATTTGGATGAGGTTGAATGCATCCTGGCGAACCTCATTTTTAAGTCATTCATCCGAGGTTATTTATCACACGCGAAAAGGGTTCTTGTTCTGAGTAAGAAAGATCCTTTCCCAACAGCAAAGGTGATTAAATAATATCAATTACATAACACATTCGTATAGTTCACAACAGCATTATGGAAATCTTGAATATTCATGGAAGATATTGCTGATGCTTCCGTATTTACGGATGAATCATCACAGGGAAATGAGTCCTCGGGTCTTCACGAGAGCATGCTCTACACGGACGCATTTATCGAGTTGATGAATAGCTCTGAAGAGTTCAATTCAATCGAGAAGAACGCATTGCTACGTTTCGGAGTGGATAATGCGGATTCTAATGTACTCTTCCGAGCGGCTTACCGTGTTGCCGTCTACGCAGAGAACATGTCCTTCTTCGTCAAGGGACTCAAAGACATTGCGCGTGTGTTGATCGCCGGAGGCTCAAACGAAGATGCGTTGCTCCTCATGGAAGAGGGAGCTGCCAAAAAGTCTGCCAAGACGATCTTTGGCCTTAGCGAGTTTGTGGTAGCTGTCGATGAGCTCTACGAGTGTGATGACCTTACCACAGCTCAGTATGCCACTCTTCTCCATGCAATCTTGTCCGACGATGAAGATGTGGAGAGATTGTTCGATCTGTACCAGAACCCTGACTTCCTTGTTGCCTGCGAGACGGAGAATCAACGTTGCAGTCTCATGTTGCGTGATCTGCTCCACATTGGGCAAAAGTTGACTCCCATTGAATCGGACGATACGCTGCTCAAGTGGGCAATTCATACGGGAGTGCACAATTTTGCAGCAAGCAACAGCGACGTTCCGAAGGAATTCTTCAACATCATGTAAGTGTGCTATACCACCAAGCTCACTTTCTGCATGTCTATATCTTGCTTACAATTTGTCCCTCTTCTTTGTTGATTAGGTATCACATGTTCTCGAGTGGAGACGAGCTTGTCTTGGAGGCATGCAAGGACTTCGTCGCTAGCGATGATGCGGATGCCATGGACAAGATGATCGAGAGGGAGTGGTCCATCTACTGCAAGAACAACCATGTTGTCCCAAAGTCCGACACCACCACATCTGTGGCGGATGATTCGGAGGAGGAAGCGGAAGAAGCGGAACCGGAAGTCAAGCAAGAGCTCAAGACTGTCGAGCACAGCGGCAAGGACATGGGCAAAGATATCCCCGAGGTCCTTACCACCGCCTGCTCATGCCTAGTGGAGTTGAATGACGTTACTTCGTTGGAGAATCAACGTTGCAGTCTCATGTTGCGTGATCTGCTCCACATTGGGCAAAAGTTGACTCCCATTGAATCTGACGAGCTCAAGACTGTTGAGCACAGGTAAGGATATCCCCGAGGTCCTTACCACCGCCTGCTCATGTCTAGCGGATTTGAAAGACGTCACTCCAAACGAAGCTGTCGCAATCTTGGCATCCTACTCTAAGGGTAACCAAGTCGTTGCTGACGTGTACGAGACTTACATGCAAGACGGCGACTCTTACACGTTCCTAAGCATGCTCCGTGAGTCGACCTTGCTGCTCTCCGACTTGCTTCCGTGAGGAATGACAAGCATCTTGCCTCGTCTTTATTGGACTTCAAGAATGACGATGATATTGATGCTTTGAAGTAAAACTTTTTGGCTGTGGCTGCAAATACGATTGCTCAGGTTGCGGAGGAGTGAGATCAAGGGTAACTTGAGAGAGATTGCATCGAGTACTGATTCAATGGCCTTGGAGAGATGCAGTAATCGAGAAGTTGTGCTTTGGAAGTATTTCTCAGCTGCAAGTAGCTACAAATTACATAGATTAACTTAAATTATTCTGACTAAAAGTGGATTGTCCTACGAAACGTTCTTGACATAATTCTGCTGCTGTTGATCCTATAACCCTTTTTCTCTATCCGTCCTGCCTTATCGAAGATCTCCTTACTGCATCACTGGTGCCTTGTCGGTCGATACTGCAACTGCCTTTGGCTTTGTCCATAGTTCTCGATTGTATGGAAACGCTTTTGCATCCAATGATACTTCTCTTGCCACGTCCCAAGAACTGGCTACACCAGCGAAGAATCCTTGTTCATCAACTACGACAAGGTGATGAACAAACTTCTTTTGAATGAGGTCAGCAATATCATCTGTTTGTGTGTCAGTCCTCACGCAGATCAGATCCTTTGCTGTCATGAAGGCATCTGCAATTGTGTTGGATGGAACTTCTCCTGCATACGCTCTTGTGATATCTGTCTTCGTGATGATTCCTATCCGTGACGAAGACAAAGAAGTAAAGACGCATCATGTGTTAGTGAAGGTGAAATTCAGAATTCAAGCGTGCTTGTCAAGTAATCAAACCTCTCTTACCAACAGGCTTTCTATCTTCGACAATAACGACACAAGAGATGTTATTGGTTGCAAGCTGTTTCGCAATTTGAGACAAAGTTGTATCCGGAGTCGCGATCTCTGCTGTAGTGGACATGTATTCAGATACCTTCATGATTGACAACCTAGTTATGATAAATGAAAGTGTTGGTTGAATATGTGTTGTTATGTGTTCTTTTCTATTGATTGTGAGCACTTGAATGTCATCAATGATTTAGAAGGTGCTGAAAGTGAGGACGATAGATGATTTGTTCTGAGCCATCATGGATGAGAACTGTGGATGTCGAATGGGGAGCAAGCTTCAGGCTCCAAGAAGACATCTATCTGAAAATCTCACGTACAGACAGACGACAGGAGTTCCCATCTGCCTTTGAGAAAATGTGAGTTTAGGGGGAAGGAACCCTATCAGTCTACTCATAAAGATGCCAATATTCGTAAATGAAAAGCGTTGCCCTCCAATACTTAAGCCCTCTAAATTTGAAGATTTGGCCACCATGAAATCTCCCAGCAGGCACGACCTTTCACCGACCCGTTCACCCCATGAATTCATCTGATGACATGCACCCTCGTTCATAGACGTTGCACGTGTAGATAGCAATCCATCTTGTCGGCAAGCAAATATAAAATGGCTATTGTGTCCACTTTTGCGAGACGGCTACTCGTTTCCAAGGTAAGTGTCTTCGTGTTGGTTGCAAAAGGCGTCGGATTGTTTCTGATTACTCATCTTCTCACATCACATCATGGCATCGGCATCATTACCATCAATTCATACTTCCATTCATCAACTAATCACTCATATTGCAGGCATTTCCATCGAGTTCTGCTCCACTAGCCTTGATTGCCGCACGAGCTTTGTCCAGTCAGGCATTTGCTCAGGGAAATGGACGCTCAAGTCATGCTGACACCCATCGAATGGCTATGGCTGCTGCCGCAGCTGCTGGCCTTGCTGCTACTGCTGCAAGTGGAGTAGCCTACTGCGAAAGAGAAGGAGCAGTTCGTGACCCCAAGACTTCTTTCGGAGTCAATGCTGAAAATGTTCTACAGGCAGAAATCACCCAACGGATGACAGAGCAAGTACAGAAGGAGGAGGATGTTATACCACTAGAACCTGTGGAGGAGGAGTCGACACAAGCTGTCCCTGTTGCAACGAGTGCAGCTGCAGATCCTCATGAAGAGGGCCCCACTCATATGACACCCGAAGAGGCACGTCTCGAAGCTGCCACACTCAAGGCCAAGAAGCACGGTGGTGGTCTCAAGCTATTTAGTGGAAATGGTAACATGGGACTCTCTATGGAGATTGCCAAGCTATTGGGAGTCAACCTTGGTCGCGCTACTGTCAGTCGTTTCGCGGATGGAGAGACTAATGTTATGATTCACGAAAATGTTCGTGGGAAGGATGTATACGTCATCCAGCCCACATGTCCCCCTGTCAACAACAACCTCATGGAGCTGCTTCTTTTGGTGTCTTGTCTCAATAGGGCATCTGCTAGACGTGTCACTGTCGTCATCCCTTACTACGGATACGCAAGACAAGATCGTAAGATGCAAGCTAGAGTTCCTATTTCAGCAGCGGATGTTGCTCGTCTTCTTGAGTCGATGGGAGTAGATCGTGTCATCGCGGTTGATTTGCACTGTGGACAAATCCAGGGATTCTTTGGTCCTCGTGTTCCAGTGGATAACCTTGACGGTGGAGTTGTTGGTATCGATCACTTTGGAGGAAAAGATTTGCATAATCCCGTTATCGTAAGTCCTGATGCTGGTGGAGTGTACCGTGCCAAGAAGTTCAAGGAGGGACTTGCATACAAGTACGGATGGGAGGATGCTGGAATCGCTATGATCATCAAACAGCGCGCTCGGGCTGGACTTGTCGACACTATGGATCTTGTTGGTGACGTGAAGGATTGTGATTGTATTATTGTTGATGATATGATTGATACTGCTGGAACATTGTGCAAAGCTGCTGACGTTCTTGTGGATAAGGGAGCACGACGTGTCTTTGCCTTCGCGTCGCATGGGCTTTTGTCTGGACCCGGAAATGACAGAATTGCCAACTCCAAGTTAGAAGAGTGCGTTATTTTGAACACAATTCCCAGTACAGCACAACGGGCAGCCAATGAGAAACTCGTTGAGCTAAGTGTTGCACCATTATTGGCACAAACAATCTTCAACATTCACGCAAAGAGAAGTATTTCGGCTCTTTTCAAGTAAATTTGGGTTTGCATAGAAGTTGCAATGGGTATAAATCAGGGGACGGGAACAGTAAGCTAAAACAAGCAATCAAAAGAGCCATTCTTAACGTCAGCTCGATTTCGCAAAGGCTCACTTTGTGCTACCAAATATGAGTATCCAATTGAATAGAGGCCTAAATTAGAGTATATAAGTGGTCTCAAACATTTGCCCACTTGCACTGTCAAGCAACAAAGAGCCATTCTTAACAGCAGCTAAACTTCGTCAGGGCTCTGGACTGATAAAATGATGATTTTTTGGTCTAAAATAATTAATTGAATGTTGTCACTGCTTCTGTTCACTCCATCTCTTCAAGGCCTCCAAGGCCATTGAATCAGTTCTCGATAAACAAGTTACACATCTTTGCTGGTGAAGCCAGCTCTTTCTTTTATTTGTCGCGAGGCTTCCAAGACATCGTCTTGGTTGGATGTCTTTTCATTCATTCATCCGCAAACTGAGCAATGATGTTTGCAGCCACAGTCAACAAGTTCTCCTTCAACGCTTCAATATCATCATCATTCTTGAAGTCCAATAAAGACGAGGCAAGAAGCTTGTCATTCCTCACGGAAGCAAGTCGGAGAGCAGCAAGGTCGACTGCTCGGAATGATTCGTCCTCTGCGAAGTGCTTGAAGGCTTCACGCAAGAAGTGCTTGGAGTCTTCCTCCTCATCCTTGGCTAACGTCGGGGCAATCACACGGAGCATGCTTAGGAACGTGTCAGTATCGCCGTCTTGCATGTAAGTCTCGTACACGTCAGCAACGACCTGATTACCCTTGGCAAAGGAAGCCAAGATTGCGGCAGCTTCGTTTGGAGTAACGTCATTCAACTCCACTAGGCATGAGCAGGCGGTGGTAAGGACCTCGGGGATATCCTTTGCCCATGTCCTTGCCGCTGTGCTCGACAGTCTTGAGCTCTTGCTTGACTTCCGGTTCCGCTTCTTCCGCTTCCTCCTCCGAATCATCCGCCACAGATGTGGTGGTGTCGGACTTTGGGACAACATGGTTGTTCTTGCAGTAGATGGACCACTCCCTCTCGATCATCTTGTCCATGGCATCCGCATCATCGCTAGCGACGAAGTCCTTGCATGCCTCCAAGATAAGCTCGTCTCCACTCGAGAACATGTGATACCTAATCAACAAAGAAGAGGGACAAATTGTAAGCAAGATATAGACATGCAGAAAGTGAGCTTGGTGGTATAGCACACTTACATGATGTTGAAGAATTCCTTCGGAACGTCGCTGTTGCTTGCTGCAAAATTGTGCACTCCCGTATGAATTGCCCACTTGAGCAGCGTATCGTCCGATTCAATGGGAGTCAACTTTTGCCCAATATGGAGCAGATCACGCAACATGAGACTGCAACGTTGATTCTCCGTCTCGCAGGCAACAATGAAGTCAGGGTTCTGGTACAGATCGAACAATCTCTCTACATCTTCATCGTCGGAAAAGATTGCATGGAGAAGAGTGGCATACTGAGCTGTGGTAAGGTCATCACACTCGTAGAGCTCGTCGATAGCTATCACGAACTCGCTAAGGCCAAAGATCGTCTTGGCAGACTTTTTGGCAGCTCCCTCTTCCATGAGGAGCAACGCATCTTCGTTTGAGCCTCCGCCGATCAACACACGCGCAATGTCTTTGAGTCCCTTGACGAAGAAGGACATGTTCTCTGCGTAGACGGCAACACGATAAGCCGCTCGGAAGAGTACATTAGAATCCGCATTATCCACTCCGAAACGTAGCAATGCGTTCTTCTCGATTGAATTGAACTCTTCAGAGCTATTCATCAGCTCGATGAATGCGTCCGTGTAGAGCATGCTCTCGTGAAGACCCGAGGACTCATTTCCCTGAGATGATTCATCCGTAAATACGGAAGCATCAGCAATATCATTCCATGATGATTTCCCCTCATTCTTCTTTTCCAAGAAGTCATCCAAGTCGGCAGTAACGAGCTCAAACGATGGCACAGTCTCCATCGACTTGATTGCCTGTTGAAGTCCACCGGATGATACCGTTGAGAAGGGAATGATGATATCGCCATGCTCCTTGAACATGGAGGATTTATCATCGGTGAACAATGTTCCTGTTGCCTTGAGCCCAACAATCTCCTTGGTGAGACCTAGCGATGCAATGAGTGTCTCGGAAAGTTCAAAGTCCGTCACCTGCGCAAATTCAACGAGGAGTGTAGTCAGCAATTATGGTACAAAGCCTAAGAATCTGTCCACACTCCACCCGACACAAAGGCAAACAACAAACACTTACATCTTTATGAAGCATCACCAACACCTCCTTCCCTTCATGGACAATTTTGATAAAGTCTTGAGAAGTAGCATCGAAATTCAAACTTTCCGTCATTGGAGGAGTGGAGGATCCAACAACTTCCGCAAGACCAAGAGGCGGTACCACGTCCGCCTTCTTATTGCCTTGTTGTTGTTCCACGAGACGCTTCCCCACAATGGCAATTGGTAATGCTCCACTATTTGCATTGGATAGAGAATTTTCCACATTTTCTTTGTTATTGTCATCCGACAATGCTGTAATGTTGAGATTGAACGATTCAGGGGAGGACGCTTTCGACGAAGGGAGGGAGGATGACGTTTGGTTGGAGTTGGAGTTGGAGACATCGGGAGAAGACTCCTTCGAGGAGGGAACCTCATCACTCTTGTTGGGAGAGACCCATGCATGGATGTTCCCTGCCACTTCGGGGCTGCCCTGTGCATTGTAATTGTTGCTGCCATCGTGATGATAGCGGGGAGTTGCTTCTTCGACAGCAGGAGAGCGTGCATCCTGCGGAAGATCCTTCAGATCCGAAACGCTCTTCATGGCCGATGACTTCTTGTCGATGGCGTCCATGACTTTGAGGGCATGCATTGTCTTCATGATGGTGCCTTCGCCTTCGCCATGGGCGGCGGTGTCGATAGCAGTCGGCATGGTCGGAAGTGAAAGCGACCAAGCAAGAGTGAAGAGTGGGAGAGTGAAGTTGGAGAGTGAATTGACACGATGAGAATTTTGGCCGTATCTACCTACTTCATTTTACAGTATATGAAATCTATGGTACTACCTACTCCTACGTACCCACGAAATCACCACTTTCCTTTCTCCTTTCAATTTCTTTTCACTTTCACTTTCACGCTTACTTTGGATCTTTGTCGTGCTCTCTTGCTCTTGCTTGGTTATATATAGTAGGCAGTGGCGTGGACGAATCAATCAGTAGGGCTTGTTATAATATTCAGCAAAAGAGATGAACCTCGATCTCGAACAATCTGCGCCCCTTCGGAGGAGAGGGCCACGGCCTGATGGCAATGATGATACAACGCCAATGATACCTTCACCTCCGCCTGGTCTTCCAGCAAGGCACCCGCTAAATTTGATGAAAAGGACTGCTATCATTGGAGGAACTTTGTACGGTATGCATGGTAAGTGGTGTGAGCTTAGGATATAGGTGCAGTGCTACGCCTAAAATACACTTGAAAATCTCTAATTGATACTTGGCTTTCACAAACACACAACACAGAAATCAACTTATTTCACAATATCATACACAGCCCCGAAGTGAAGCATGAATGGTTCAAGGTAGGATTGGCCACATCAATTGCAATTATGGGAATTAAAGCATACCTAGAACTGTATCAAGGAAAAAGAAAGAAGAAGAAAGTAGAGTATGAGAACTTTCGTACTGCTACACATGCATCCATTGTCTTGATACTGATTGCTTGGATAGCATTTCATAAGTCGTTGTCGTCATTGTATGGTGGATTTAAAACGTTTTTGATTATGATTGGTTTTGGATGGGGAGTGCTCCTTCAGTCGGCTTTATTGATTCCAGTTTGGGGACAGAACATCCTCTCTGTTGTAATATTGACATTCTTTTTGCAGCAGTACAAATAATTATAAACGTACGTGAAGGCCAAGGATTGTTAAGAATCCAGAAGCGGTTCCTGAGTCCGTCTCTTCCCTTGGATGTTTTGAAGTGGAGGAAAGCAACTCATTAGCCATGTAGCTTGTACCTACGTGTCTTCACATTTAATGCTCATTGTCTTGGCAACTGCCTTGAACATGAAAGTATACTTGAAACTGATTGGAATGCAAGAGGATAAGATTTTATTTCAGTCTATTCTTCGACAAGTATTACACTGGATACTTCGTTTAATACTAGCAGATGTTGATTTGTTATACCCCTTTATCCCGAACTATATATTGAGCCAGATTGTCTTCCGTATTTTATCTTCAAGTGGATGTATTCTAACTCCCCGAACGGTGACAATTGTGGTCAAAACTATGATGCTGTTGTCTCACACAGCTTCATCACTTTTTTGAAACGAATGTACACGAACTTTTATCATTTTTTCGGCAATTATGCCTCTTGCTTCTCCTTGGCTGCTTCCTCAGCAATTTGTTCCTTCATCTGTAAATCTTTCTCTGCTGCTTTCAGGGCTGCCTCTGCCTTAGCCTCAAGACGATCAGCCATTCTCTTCTTTTCACGGATCTCAATTTCCTTCATCATGGTCTCCATCATATCAAGCTTGCCCTTTTGTTTGAAGTAAAGGTCGCTGTCAGACTGTAAAGTTAAATAAGAGTGCAAAGCGAGAAGAATGAAGTTAGAACAAAGTCGTGGAAGAGTCAAAAAGAGGACAAAAAGAACACATCAACTTACGCATGCTGTGTAGAATGGCTTCTCCATGCACTTTCCAACCCACTCCTCCATACAGTCATATGCCACAGACATATCTTGTTCTACACCTACAATATCCATAAGACGAACTAATCCAATTCCGAAGAATCGGGAGTACATCCAGTACTCATCGGCCTTAGCGGCATTGGCAATAGCGGCAAGAGGAGAGTCTCCCTCACCCTTCAAAGCACTGGAGATATCCTCCTTGGTCTTTCCCTGTGCCCAAGCTTCCAAAGTGGCGGCTTCAGCATCAATCTCAGCCTCATCAAGACCAACAGATGTAATCATGGCAGTCTTAATTTTCTTGGCAGTGTCTTGCTCAGGGTAATTTTTCAACACAAGGTCCAAGACAGCAACAAGTCCCAAACTGAAAACCGGGTCCTTGTTGAAACGAGCATTGACAACAATGAGGTGCAGACTTCCAACAAGATCAGTGCAAATTCCCTTGTAAAGAGCATTTACAGGTGTTCCGAGCATATCGGTGAATTGTGTGAAGGCCTCTCCAACAGTACGAACTTCAGCACCAGCAAGATGTCCATATTTACGAGCGAAGTCAGTGTCGGCCTTTCCTGGCTGATAACTAATCTCTCTGTCGAGTGCGTCTGCAACACTACTTGAAAAGAACGGAGTTGAAGATTCTGACATGGCAAGGCTTGTCACTCTGTTATTTACTGATGGCGATGTGAAGGCCGATACCGATGGGGCAATGGCGGCGAGGATAAGTGATGTTCTTGAGAATTTCATTTTGTATATAGTATTGCAGTGCTGAAAGCAAAGTAGTGTTTCGTTGTTAGAGAAATTTGTTGAGTGGACAAAGCTAAGTAAATTAGATTTTGGTTGTATTTATGATTAATTGGAATCGAGAAGGAGCAGCATTACATATTGCCGCCTCTGACAACAACACCAACACGCACCTTATTTGCTGTTGTTTCACGCTAAACAAGTATGTGCTGACGCAACAGGCTGACGCCGTTAGCCTGCTGGATCGTGCAATTGGATTCGGATAGCCGGAAGGAAGGCTGGCGCTTGTGGAGCTGAGCAAGTTGACCGTCTGACGTGTGCGGCCTCCTTTGTGCGTTGTTTTGTGTGTTTTGTGGCGCGTCGCGCGTGTCAGAGTTGATCGTGGCATTGTAGAGAGAGTTACTGGTAATATACGTAGATACATTTACTGGTAAAATAAGTACTTATGTTACATACTCCTCCGGTCCTACGAAACATGTGACAGCTCAGTGCTGTGAGAAATGAACAAACACACAAATCAGCACAAGGCATGAACGAAAGAGATCTATCAGATGACTTCTTTACACCTCTGTACGAGATGGAACTCATTCAGTGAAGGAGAAGTACCTCCAAACCACTGGAGCAAGTAAGCAAACAAATTCAACAGAAAATGTGGAGTTGCTTCTTGACTCCTGTCCGTGTCTTGACATCCATTCTCACATTTCTTTGATGATTGCAAACCGAGACAGAACAGGTTGATGATCAGATGCGTCGTATTCATAGCCACTCAAAACACCACAGTTTACACATTCCAGTTTTAGCCTGCAATCATCTTTTCTTCTACTCGACGATAAGACATCACTATTCCAAAGAATGTGATCTAAACGTTTCCTCAACTGCCACACTCTGCCGAAGTAATTCCATCGATGTGTCTCTTTCCTACGTGGAACATATCGACTCAAAGCATTTGTATATCCTTTTGTTAGCAGATACCATATTGCTCCACCGGCATCCCCTTCATTGAAGTCACCTGCAATTATATCAATTGTTCGTTTGGATTCTGATTCTTGCGACGTCCTACGTAGCAACTCTTTGACTTCACCTATCCGAATTGGCTCAGTTTTCCTTGCTGTATCAAGCCATGCACTTCCGTCTAAATTGACAGGCGGTCGGAGGTGTATGTTGGCAATTGTCACTGTAACAGCTTCATTGCCATTACCTTGCGTAGAAGATGCGGTTGTTCTCGGCGATGATCCTTTCACTTTCTTTCTAGGTATAGACACATCACACACCATTGCTGGAAATACAGATCCATCCACTTTATCAGAAAAGTCCAAAATTTCAATCGTATCAAAATCTATTGGAAACTGTGACAAGATAGCACTCCCACCAGCCTTTCGATCCGATGGACCGGGATGATGAAAGTACGTGCACGCAAATTCTAGTGCAACCGCATCCTCACGTAACAGTTCCTCCCATGATGGATTTGTCTCTTGTAACAGTATGATTTGAGCCCCCGATGAAAATATCGCGCGTAGGATATGCCGTCTACGAGTAGGATGGTGTGCTGCTTCATTGTTTACGTTGTAGGAAAGAACATCTATTGTGGTCAGAGTTTGTGATGGTGGTGGAGATGATTGTTCATCTCTATCATCCGTAGTAGGAGGCGAGTCAATGGCCAAATCTGCTGGAGAAAACCGATAACTTCGAAGCAGGGCAATTGGATGAGGAAAGAACTGGTTCGAAAAGGCGAGGATATCTCTCAGGAGCGTCAGGATGTTCGCCATGGTCAAGAAGTAGAAAGGCCCTTTACCCTTCTCATCAAGAGCTCACATAAGCCCAGACAGTCTCCGTTCCCGCCACCAATTCGTCGGCCGGGCCCATTTTTTAGAGACCTCCACCATGGCGGCCGCCTGACTAGCCCATAACTTTAATTTCTACTATAACGAAGATATATGCTAAACCAATGATGCAGACCTGTAGAGTATACTTATGAGATCATATGGTATCCAAGAATCGTACTTATATCTTATTTTCTCGCCGAGATATGCATTTTGGGGTTTACTATGGGCATGCCTGCCAAATTTGTCCATCAGTAAAGTTAGACAAGCTCATAGTAAACCCCAAAATGCATATCTCGGCGAGAAAATAAGATATTACTACGATTCTTTGATACCATATGCTCTCCTAAACATACTCTACAGGTAAGTATCAATGGTATAGTATATATCTGCTTCATAATAAAAGTTATCGAGAATAAAATATAGGGGCTTATTAGGTAGCGTAATGGAATTTCAAAAGGGTGAAATTTCACTACTGCAACTTTCGTGAAATTTACAGGGTGAAAGTTGCACCAATTTTGGCCAACAATGAAATTTCACAAAAATTCTGGCGCGAACGGATGGTACTGAACCAACACGTAGCACAAAAATAACCTAAGACCCTTCATTCCACCAACCACCAAACCCCAAAGAACACCACGCACCATCCAGATGATGAGTTTGTCAACTCAGCGGAGAGTAACTCTTCACCAAAATGCTGGCGACTAACAATGCAGTATTACTTATTCCTTCGTAGTAATTCAGCTTACATGCGTGTTCCTGCATTGGCATGTACCAGATGATTTTGGGCGCGGATGGCTCTTATTTTGGGTGCGGGTATGTGCACAAATCAACTTTTTGTTCACTCTGCCGTCTACCACGCTGTCATAGTTTGCCTGGCAATAACAACAACAATTCAATAATCTTCAACAATAATGCTTTTGACATGCGCCGCCAACGCCCTTTGTGGCATGAAGAACTCCCCCCTCAACAACCCGGCTGATCATCAGTGCATGATGTGTGAAGGACCAATTCATGGTGCCCTTTGCGGTAAACTCTACTGTGAGGAAATTGTGGGCAACCCATCCTACAAAAACCCTGCAGGGGATCTTAATGATCATGCAAAAACACTTGCCAACTCCCATACCGCTCTCATGTGTCTTCACTGTGTCCAACACAAGCTCACCGCTGCGGCCCCAACTGCCGATGCTGCCGTCGCTGCTGTCGATCCACCTGCCGTCGCTGCAGTCGATCCACCCGCAGCACCACCTGCTGCTGTGCCTTTTGCAGCAGCTCCGGATGCCAAAAAGCAACGAGACTCAGCGCTCTATTCCCAATACGAAATCACGCCCCAACCCAATGGCAAGTTACGTATTGTATGCAAGCACTGTCCTAAGTACAACAAGTTGCTAGCGACATTTAATGCTCTTAGAGTGATGTGTTGACTGCAGAGTGCAAAGTATTACGACTATCTCAGGATAAGCTAGAGTGAAATTTAATCCCTTGAAATTTCTGAAATTTCTGAAATTTCAACCTGCAATTTTCAACCCCCTCCAAAAATGGTGAAATTCCATTACGCTATTATTAGGCGGCCGTCATGGTGGAGGTCTAAAAAAAATGGGCCCGGCCGACGGATTTGAGGTCTGTCTGGGCTTATCGACGTGAGTGATGTGTGATGTTGACTTTTTTCATTTTTTTTTTTAAGATAAATAAGTGATTAGTTTAGGATGGTATTCAGGAGCTGTTTACTGGGCAAGCTGGATCTGAACTTGCCCATTTTAGGTAATAAGAGGAGTGCAGTCTAGGTATCTCTAGTTCAGTGGCAAGTCCGCACTCCTCTTGTCACCTGTGCTAGGTGATGGTATGTTCCTCCTCCCTCCTACTCTCAACTGCCTCTCGACAGGTGAGAGTGAGAGTCCTCACTCAACCTCTGCCACCGCAGGGGTGGGGGAGAGGGGATTACTCCCCACTCCAGGTGTGCCAGTTGGACATCCCCGGCCCATTCTCAATGAGTGGCCGGATGCGGTGGTGCCTGTCCCTACTCCCTCTGAGCAGGAGGGAGTTTGCCCGGACTAGGGCAAGGGACATGCGTACCCGCACATAGAAGATGCATCTGGCGACGCTGACGCTCCCACTTTTCAGCTAAGTGTGTACCCAGTTGACGCATCGCATTCAAGGCCTCTCTACCTGGCATTCCATCAGCCGTGAAGCAGAGGGGGGTGAAGTCCCGACGTCGTTCAAGACAAGCTGCCTTGTACTTGCGGATTTTCTCCCTCTCTTGTTGCCTCAAGACAGCCGAAGGCGCCTTGTTGCGGTAGGAGCGGCAGTCCGCGTCGGTGATGCGAGTGTCAAAGACAGTTCGACGCTGTCTCTTCCAGAAGTGGGAGACCATCACATCTCCACGCTCTTCCGTTGTTGTCACTGGGGTCGACCCATCAGTTGCGTTGTGTTGTTGCGTGGTATTTTCAGCCTCTGCTGCGGCAGCAGCCTACTCTGCCTCTGCAGTGATAGAAAACGGGTTCCGTTAACGACTACTTTCTTGCTACACAACCTCGAATTGGTCTCGGAATCAGTATCCCTACGGCAATGAATTTGAATGAAAAAACGACTTACATGAGAAACCTCCATTTCCAAAGCTCGATTACTTTGATAAGACTGCGGTTTTGTGGAGTATCGGAGGTAGCATTTGAATGCTATCGATACACATTGAAACGATTCAGACCGTTTTCTATCATTGGCGGTTTGGCGGTATTAGATCGCCTCTTTGAATTTGAACGCTCAGCTTATTACGTATAGGAAATAGACGCAGAACAACGTTAGTACAACCAGTTTTACAAAAAAAATGATGATATACCGGCAGCGACGACATAACAACATGCAGTCTTCTTCCGGAGCAATCAGTACTGCATTGCGGTGGTGCCTCTTGACCACAGCTACCCTATATGCGTCGAAATACAGCGTAGTTTCAGCAACAGACGTCGTACCCGATTTTAGCAACCAATCACGTGAAGAAACAGAAGCAATCACTGCACAATGCGAGAACTTAGATTATGTCACTGGTCCTCTCTATGCAAGTGATGCAGATGGCAATGGCGTCTTGAGCCAAGAGGAATTCGTGGTATTTACCGATCTCGTATCTGGGGGGTGGCTATCGGAAAATAAAATGGCAGGCAACTTCCAAGACATGCCACTAGTATTACAAGAGGCGAATGTTGTTTTGACATGTCTTTGTGCACTGTACTCAACCGAACCGTGGGGACAACCTGGTTGCTGTGATAACAAGGGGACTAGTGGAATCCGTACGGATGGATCAGGTCCAAATGAAACACCCGATGAGGTGCAATTGGAATATTTGACATATGTGTGTGGAACCATGTCAGAAACTTTGGGGAGAGTGAATGCTCAGTTGGTGGCTCCTCCTTCTGCCTCTCCATCGGATCATCCTTCGGCTTCTCCTACATTGAAACCAACAATGAAACCTACATTCAAACCAACAATGAAACCTACATTCAAACCAACAATGAAACCTACAATGAAACCAACACCTCAGCCTACGCGTTCACCTGTCACGGCTAGTCCAACTGTTGCACCGTCTGGGTCGCCGACGACTGGTTCGCCGACAGTATCGCCTACATCTTTGTCGCCTACTGGATCACCCACATCTCTCTCGCCTACTGGATCACCTTCGACATTGACACCAACATTGACTCCATCTGCATCACCAGTGACAACATCACCAACAACTTCACCAATTAAATCACCTACAATGTCACCAATTGAGCCGGACAGTCCAACAAGGTCACCAGCAGCATCTCCCTCTGTGTCCCCCTCAGACTCTCCATCTACCAGTCCATCTGTGTCGCCCACTGTCACTGTGTCCACGGCTCCAACAGCAGCACCAACCGTAACTGTGTCCAAGGCTCCAACCGCAGCACCAACCGTACTTGCCTCCACGGAACCTTCGTCATCCTTCCCCCCAACGATTAGTTCGGTTCCAACATTATTCTCTGGAGAGTTTCCCCTGTCGATTAACTTTGTCAAATCATTGGGTTCAAACGTTACAGCGGATGCCATCATGGACGGAGAAACAAATCAAGTCAAGACAATGATGGAAGATTCTCTTTTGAAATTGGCCAATGCTGTAATTGAAGAGTTGAATGATGGAGGTGTGTTCAACAGGAAGAGTAGGAGGGAATTGTTGGTCAAGGAAGCTACCAATGCAACTGTTACGGATGTACAAGATGTTGGTAAGTGTTGAGATTTGTTCTTTCTATAAAGCTGCCTTGTTGTCTTCACAATATTAACCTCTTTTCTTTTCTTTTTACCACATTGATTCTATTCAGAATGCCCTGCAGGCACCGATGAAGACAGTTGTCTTGCATGGGACGTTCACATTGTTCTTGATATGGAAAATGAGTCAGATCCTGGCGGGAAGGCGAATCAAATCCGACAAGGGATGCTTTCCAAACTCTCTGCTGGATGGCTTGAAGACGACGAAAACTTTGATCGAGAAACGGCATTGACGCCCCCTCCGAAACCTACGCTGGCTCCGACAAATCGTCCAAAGTCTGTAATAAAAGAAGTAAAGTTGGAAAATGATCCTCTTTCGAATGGCGGCAAGATTGGTATCGCGATAGCTGCAGTAGGTTTGGTTATAGTGGTTGCATTGTTTGCTACTCGCAGAGCAAGAAAGCAAAATGAGCACCAGAGTCGTGAATTTATCCCCAACTCTAAACCAATGGATTTGGATCCTCCCATGCCTAATGATGATCCATCTGTTGATACAGAAACTTTTTCCTACGCGGACGGTGCATTCTTGCTCCATGGTCACAACAAAAGTTCGTCGGGGGGATTAACGTTGGCACAAGTTCCAGACGAATCGGAGGATGATAGCTTTTATGATGCCAGCGAGGGAGGAGATGAGGAAAGAGGTTTTATCGCCAACGAAAATGTGTCTCCGCAGAGTCAATCGTCTTTGGCAGCGATGGGTGCCTTTTCCACCTTGGTTGCATCCACAAGTCGCAAGTCGCCTCGTTCAGCTTCCGCTGAGAGAAAAACTATCTCTTCGCCTGAATCACCTGCGAGTAGTGCCGCCCCCAGCACAGCCTTTAGATCGTCACCTGTATTGTCACCTGTATCATCTGCGTCTGGTGATAGTGCAGCTTTTGCACTTGCAGCTGGAGCTGCTGGAGCTGTTGCTGCCGGAGCATACATCGCCACCAAAAATGAAAGTGTTGAGGATGAAGATTACATTGGTGAAATCGATGAGCCGTCGGATACAGAGGCTCCCATGAATTCTAATTCACAAATGGAAGAACTTGATGTAGCTATTGAAGCTGGAGATTGGGGTCATGTCGGCGCTCTAGCGGCTGTTCTTGCAGCAGAAGGGAGCAGAACGCCTCCACAAGGAATAAAATCGCCACGTTCTATCACCTCGGGTGATGGAGCTTCGTCGCGCTCTCGTGGGACAAGTACCAACCAATCAATGGATCAAGCACGTGCTGCAGAGATTGACAAACTTGTAGAAGCTGGAGATTGGCAAGGCGTGGTATTGGCCGCAGCCCGATTTGAGGCGGACCAGACGATGGATGGTGAATCTCACTCTGCCACATCCGCCTCCAGATCTTCGAGGTGGTCAGGTTCTGGAAGAAGTTCTGCAAGTGGGACACAACGTAGTTTTGGAACAACACATTCCAGTCATGAAGCTGGTCGTTCACAAGCAGAAATCAGGGCAGAGGTAGAAGCGCTAGTTCGACGTGTTGTCCCTGAAGAGGCAGATAATGTGGATGAAATGTTGAATCAGTTTAAGGGAAGGGAAGAAGAACTTGTCGAGACGCTGAGGCGTATGCAAGAAAGAGCCATCGCCAGTCGGGCAAGGCTAGCTGTTCAAAAGTCAGTCAAGTTGGAAGCGAAGGCAAGGGCAAGATCCGCCAGTGTTAAAACGAATTCCTCTCAAGGAAGCAAAGGAAGCAGTATGGAGCTTGAGCAGGCGATTGAGGAAGGTAATTGGATGGCAGTTGGCCAGGCTGCGCAGAAGATCAGCGACCAAAATGAAGGTGGCCTTTCTGTAGAAGATAAGGAAAGATTACGACAGAAGATATCTCAATCGCCAGCAATGAATAGTCAGGCCTTCGCTTCTGAGAGCGCCAACTTGGATGAGCTAATTGAAAGGGGAGATTGGTCGGGTGTAATTGCTGCTGCAAAAGCAGCAAGTGAAGGTGCCTCCATGAGCAACACGGGTAACATTTCAAAGGAAGAGCAAGATGCTCTTGCCCAAGCTAGCATGTGGCAGGCAATTGCAAATCAAAGTAAGCAGGATGGTGGACCAGAATCTTCAGGTGCCGGAGATGCAGCAGACTGGGCAATTGCACGTAGTCTGAATGCTCTGAATACTCCTGGGGAGATACAAAGTCGCACCATCGAAGATATGGCGGATGAGGAGTCAAGTGATGGAGAATACGAGTCAGCTAGTTACACTAGATCGCCAGACTACAAAGGCAGCATGGTATAGTTTGGATAACTATCAAGTTGAAAACTCATGCTGCTCCTTGAAGGGAAAGTGTGTGTATAAATGTGTTCATCAGCCAGCTTCTCGGTTATTTGTATGTGTACTTGTTTGCGTGAGTTCAGTGAAATTGAAATTTGTAGCAGAAAAATTAACAGTTTAAGAATTTCGTTGCTATTAGATGTGCTCATCGTTACTGAACCGTACACTTCAACCGCTCAATCTGCATCATACTAATATGCCACGCTGGGGTTGAGTAGCATGTTACTCCAGCTCATGACTCTAATAACCGTGTTGTTGTGTGGAGAGCTTCAACATCATAAAAATGACTTGCTTTACAAGTTTTGAACTGCCCATACACCAAACGCAACGGTAGCAATCAAACCACCAAACGAGAATAAAAGAATAGGGGCATCTCCTCCATCCAAAGTCGTTCCAACCCTATCCCCAACCTTCTTGGCATACCTCCTCCTAGGACCAGAGCACTGAGGACAACGGAATCCAGCTCCCTGCTCTTCAAAGTACATTCCAGCACATTCGGCACGGTTGTAAATGTATCCGCAGTCCTTGCACACCCATTCTCCCTGCCAGAATTGAGCGGCGCGTTCTGCCTCGGCGGCCTTTTGTTCTTCGGTTTTACGCTTTCCAAATACGTTTAGGGAGGTTGGGGTGGCGGCCGATCGTGCTGGGGTGATGATGGTACGAGGAGTGGCGGGAGCAAATGCAAAGACTGAGCTGGCCAATAGGCAGATAGCGGAGATGATGGCAATGATACTCTTCATGGTTGATGAATAGGTTAGTATTAGTGAAGCTGTTGACTTGGTTTATTGATGATAGGGGTGCTTTTGCAGCTTTGCTGTTTTGCTGAGTCGAGAGGTCGATGATGTTGAGGAACACGCATGTGTTTGTGGCCACTTCCTCCGCTCCGAGGTGATTTCTCGTAGTCACAAGATTTTCTCACGCTATCCACATGACGTCATCGTGAGTTGGCTGAGGTATCACACCGATTTCACATCGCGCATCCCGTGTTAAATTTTTTTACTTGTAAACTAATGTACAGTCACATAACATACCGTCTTACGTACAAAAATAACAAGCAGCACCACGACTTTTTTTTAATTTGCGCTGCAATAGCATCGAGGAAGTTACCATCATAACCACCAATAACAACGGCATCATTCGGTAGACCGTTGCGAAAACTTACGAATCCAATCTATACCATATATTCAACTTACTGTTAAATTTTCGCAACGACGCATTGAACAGTCAAGACAGCACAGTACGGTCATAAACACAACTACCCTGCACACCTCGCCATCTTTTTTCAACACAACGAGCGCAATGGAGACAATCAACGTCAAAGATTGTCCACGAGAAAAACCCGAATTATTATTAGCGGGTATGCTATTGTATATATGCAAGTACTCAATGATTTCCCATTGGTACCGCATCTGGGATCGTGATGAGGACAACCCTCCACCGGAAGTACGTCAAATCATGGACGCCGACAAGTTGGGAAATATTTTACAATTGAACAAATTATCATTACAAAAATTCGCTGGAATAGACGATGACCTCTGGATATGGGTATTAGAACAATGTAAGTTGGTGAAAGTAAATGCAGCTGATAAAGTCATCTGTGCAGGCGCTGATAAATGGAAAGCATTTTTTGAGGAACACACGATTGATGCAGAGGTCGTCTCCGCCGCACCATTGAAATCAAGTACGCGGTGGTACATTCGTCTAGGACGAAAAACAGATAAGTGGGAAAAATGTTACCCCAGTGTATTAAAACAGGCGAATGACGGAAAGCTGTATCCGCCTCGTTGCCCAGGGATGGAAGTGATCGGTCGGAGAGTAAATGCAGAATTGCGTGTTTGGTATGAGGAACAAAACTACCCCGAGGAAGATGACTGGGTCTGTGACGACACCTGCGAAAAAGACAACAATGATAATGTCGGCGACAATTTCAACAGCAACAAATGCGCTGACAGCGAAGCTGCCAATCCACATGCAACAGAACGGCCTTCGGTGGGCAACACAAAGTTTCCACTTCTAGAAAAATATGGGTTGGCAGATCTTGATTTGTCGGACAACGCAAGCAACGATTATTTCAAGCGTATCTTGGGGGAAATGGTGGCAAAGCAACAGCAACACACGGAAGAAAAGAATGTAATTGATTATTTCCAACTGCAACAGAATACTACTACAACCGCAGTTACCATTCGTTCGCACAAGTCGGAGGAGGCATTCATGAGTTTCCACCGAAAGAATCCGTACCTCAAGGATGTGGTACGTTGTCTTCACAAGGAGGATGCAAAAGTAGGCGCAACGAGATTGGCAGACTTCCTTGCAAAACACCACGAGAATGAGTTCATTGATGCTGCAAATGCGGCAGGTGTCGCAGTATGTGGTGTGTTAGATGAGACAGAGAGTGCTGCTCTCTACACTGAGGCTAATTTGATCGATGAACAATGGAACACTATAATGAGGCATCTGAGACATAAATTTGGTGCAAAGATTGCATGCTCGTTACTTGAAGCAAAACGCAAATGTCACGAAGGATTTACGATGCCGCGAGTAAAAGTTATCTACCACAGAGCTGGAGACAAAGATGAAGAAAAGATTGTTGCTGAATATCAAGACATCAGAGCCGAGTTCAAGAAGACAGTCGCGATGCTCTTACGATATTATAAGGTGAAAAAGCGGGGCACAAGTTGACGACAATGATGATACACCAAAGCTTCATTATGCAGCAGATCATGGACTTGAAACTCTTGAGACACACCCTGACTTGTTTCTGATGATTGAGGAATGGGTAGAACAGTTCCATCAAACGGAAAGGAAGAGAGTGGAGGAGAGATGCAGGTTTGTCAAAGACGCAGATAAACATGCAGAAGCCGTTGGGAAGAAGAGAGCGAGTCAGAACAATGAAGATATCATGGCAAAAACTAGAGATACGAAGAGGCCACGAGGAAAGTACAAACAAAATAACGAATAATTGGTTGACATCGAGATTATACGAAGCGCTGAAAATTTAGGCATTAATAGAGCATGGCATCCGGCACCTGTTTTGGGTATCAATTTCGATCGATGTCATGGATTGGATGTTGTATGGGACGTCGTATTGAGCTAGCGGGTGGCATGTTCATGGTGGAATCGGATCGGTTAGCTGTGAGAAAAAGGGGGCACTTAGGGGGGATAAAACCTAAACACGTAATATCTAGTAAGATTATCTATGTGACCCCCGAAAAGGGGGATGGTAGGAAATTTTTTTTTAACTAGTGGCGAAATTGGTGTGGTATCGTAGGAGTGGGAAAGAGAAGAATGCCATCCGCACCAAGCACCAAGCCAGCCACCACGTCTACAACAAGAGAGCAAAGCGAAGGTGTAAAGGAATGAAGGAGGCTGGTCCTTGTGATGTTGTTTATTGATGATGATGAGCCCACATTCCATCAGAGTGGCAAACCATGACAAGAAAGCACTTGATCGTTGCAGCTGCTGCATGTAATATAATCCTCGCATCATTACCATGCTGCCAATCCTTCACAACAACGATACATAATCATGAGCTGATGCATCCAACAACAAATTCCAAGCCAAGGAATAATGCATCACATCTACAAATGATCTTTCGCGAGCTAGTCTCCAATGACGAAATCGACCTTCGCGTGAACATAACTTCTATACAAAAGAAAGATAACTTAGAGAAATTTCTTCAAGAAGATGATCGATTATGTGTCATAAAGTTCTACGCGCCCTTCTGCAAAGCGTGCAAAGCATTTGGCAAGAAGTTTCGAAAGTTGGCAATAGATAGAGGTGATGCAATAAATTCAATTGGAGAGGTTGCAAGGTATGGTGATGCTCGCTTTGGTGAGATTGAGTTCAGTAGTAGCAGTTTGGTGAAAGACCTTGGGATTAAGAAGTTTCCGACGGTAGTGATTTGGCGTGGCAATGAGATGCTTAGTGAGATTACTTGCAAGAATGATGCAATCGAAAAGATAACTGACGAAATGAATAATCATTTGGCAGTGAAGAGCTAATGCAATAACCAATTGATTTGGTTAGATTTTATTCAACAAACCCTGTTGTCAGGTATCACTTTGACGAGCACCCTAAACATTCACCCTATACATATTGTTTGATAAAATATCTGTTTTGATATCTGTCATTTACTGAAAGATTGTGAACTTCTCCAAATTCGATACAATGGTCTCAAAACTCATGAAAATGATTCCCTGGCCAGGAACAACTCTTCCAAGTCTGGGAACGACTCCAGCGTAAAATGCTCCAACTCCTTCTTTTGATAATACTTGTTTGAAGCAGTCTAAGGTGCCAGAATACTGTGATGCGTTTGTACCTTGCATTCTTGTCTATATAGTGCAGCAAAATAGGTGAGCATGTGTAAAAGAGTGATTATTGCAGAAATGTTATATTATCGACAAAAATAAACATTCTAAGATAATTACCTTGACAACGTCGAAAGGGTTGTTTCCAAGCGTTGAAAAGCATCCAGCACTCATTCCTCCAGCCAAGCCCAACAGGGGTGTCATTTGCTTCTCTCCGTCATTCGTAATGACACGTTTGTATTCATTGAACCACATAAAACGCAGCCCTTGGTTAGAACCTTGCTTCAAAGCTGTAGCTGCTGCGCCTTTGTATATACCAGAAACGCCCTCAGTTTGTAAAATATGCTTCATCCCAGTCACAAAAGGTTGATTCAGTTCAATGCACTTTGTCTTCACAGTTTCGACAGGTGCAACGATAATCAATGCTTCGGCAACTCCAGCTCCCAATCCAGAGATAAAGTTCTTTCCTGGCGTCAACTTTCCATCTTTGTCACGTAAATTGTCTTTTATCAATGCATTCAGGCCAAAACGGATCCCTGCCTTCGGCATAGAGCCGATGAGTGTTGGTGTTAAGCCTCTGTAGAGACTGAAGAAACCAGTGGTACGAACGTAGTAAGAGAGACCAGAGATCATTCCGTTGTAGGGAAGTGCAGCGCCTTTAGCTTTGGATTGTAGTTGCAGCTGAGTCTTGATAAATTCCATTGGCCACACGCAGGTTGCCTCTATGGCACCTGCTATACAGCCGGATGCCATTGGTGTCCATGGATTCTTCTTCTTCGGTGGTGCGCTCATCTTTGCTCTCGACAGCAGAGTCTCAGTTCAGTTTGCAAATCGAATTTAATATCAGGCTAATGGTGGCAAGTAAGGTATCGATAAGATCCTATGGCCAAGGGATGAAGATTACCACTGCAAGTAAGGTCAGTACAGGGTTGCCAACAAGGTTTGTGTTGTTTTTGTTTGCTATACTATTGTACTTCTTCGCTACTTATATATCTGCCGATTGCCGATTTTGTTGCGATTCTCATTTCGCGGATTTTGTTTGAGATGGTCGCCAAAATCTTGGAACTTTTAGATCTAAAAATAGTGTAAAGATTGTCACAGCGACAGAGAGAAGGCTCCACTCAATATATATATCGCGAAGAGCTTTGATGGTGGCAGCGGCTCCTACGCATGTTGAGGACGATTGATACAATAATATGGTGGTGGTGGACAAGTTGCTGTTGACCAGATCAAATACTTCTCCAATAAATACCTAAGCATAGCATGACATCTAGCGAGCAAGCCGCCTAAACAGTGCTAATGTGCTTCTAATATTGACATGAAGTAGCATGACATTTAAGTACGCTATCAGTCTCAGAAGTGTGACTTTGCTTCTAAAAAATTGCCGCAGGGAGTAATGAACCACTAGAGACAGCTTGAACTGATATTGAGGACGGAAAATACGATTTGGAAGCTTGTGGTGCTGATTCTTTTATGTGCCCTGTCTGGGAAGCCCACACTCGACCTCTCGTGTCAGCTACGAGACTGTAGCATCGCTACTACGATCGCCAGCCGTCTGAGCAGTGCTAATGTGCTTGTTGAGTATCACAACCGACTATAATGGGCCACTAGAAGCGGCTCATGCGCGTATTGACGACGAACGAGACGATTTGGTAGCTTGTGGTGCTGCTGGCCAGCCCACACTGGACCTCTCGTATCAGGTACGAGGGTGTAGCATCGCTTCTACGCACGCCAGCCGTCTGAGCAGTGCTAATGTGCTTGTATGAAATCACAGCAAAGTATGATGGGCCACTAGAAGCGGCTCATGCGCGTATTGACGACGAACGATACGATTCGGTAGCTTTTGGCGCTGCTGGCCAGCCCACACTGGACCTCTAGTATCAGTCACAAGGGTGTAGCATCGCTTCTACGCACGCCAGCCGTCTGAGCAGTGCTAATGTGCTTGTATGAAATCACAACCGACTATAATGGGCCACTAGAAGCGGCTCATGCATGTATTGACGACTAGAGATACGATTTGGTAGCTTGTGGTGCTGCTGGCCAGCCCACACTGGACCTCTCCTATTAGCTACGAGGGTGGAAAATCCCTTCTATCTGCACTATCCGTCTGAGCAGTGCTAATATGCTTGTATAGTATCACAACCGACTATAATGGGCCACTAGAAGCGACTCGAGAACGCGTATTGACGACGAACGATACGATTTGGTAGTGGTAGCTTTTGGTGCTGCTGGCCAGCCCACACTGGACCTCTCGTATCAGTTACGAGACTATAACATCGCTTCTACGCACGCCAGCCGTCTGAGCAGTGCTAATGTGCTTGTATGAAATCACAACCGACTATAATGGGCCACTAGAAGCGGCTCATGCGCGTATTGACGACGAACGATACTATTAGGTACTGATTAGGTAGATTTTGGCGCTGCTGGCCAGCCCACATTGGACCTATAGTATCAGCCACAAGGGTGTAGCATCGCTTCTACGCACGCCAGCCGTCTGAGCAGTGCTAATGTGCTTGTATGAAATCACAACCGACTATAATGGGCCTCTAGAAGCGGCTCATTAATGTATTGACGACTAGAGATACGATTTGGTAGCTTGTGGTGCTGCTGGCCAGCCCAAGGGTAAAGGCCAGCCCACACTGGACCTCTCGTATCAGGTACGAGGGTGTAGCATCGCTTCTACGCACGCCAGCTGTCTGAGCAGTGCTAATGTGCTTGTTGAGTATCACAGGTAAGTATGATGGGCCACTAGAAGCGGCTCATGCGCGTATTGACGACGAACGATACTATTGTTAGAAATGATAAAGTCACTGTCCCAGTAATCGATTACTGGGACAGTGACTTTATCATTTCTAACATAATGCAAGTCACCAGTCCGTTCCTAGACTGATGACAGGATTACGAGCCTTGACAGGACCGTAAGTCCATGCCATCTCTAGTCGATTACTGGAGACAGGAGTAGGCTAGCGCAGGTCACACCTTGCAGCGTACACCTACATCTAGTGGGAATTACAGTACTAGTATTCCTCTAGTTAGATCTTTATCTCCTAGTCCGCCTACCCGCAGTAGTATTTCCTCTTATCCATACCTCTCTCTAGGTGGGAAATAGAGGCTTTTTACCTCGCTGGACTCGAACTGGTGACTTGCATTATGTTAGAAATGATAAAGTCACTGTCCCAGTAATCGATTACTGGGACAGTGACTTTATCATTTCTAACATGTTAGAAATGATAAAGTCACTGTCCCAGTAATCGATTACTGGGACAGTGACTTTATCATTTCTAACATAATGCAAGTCACCAGTTCGAGTCCAGCGAGGTAAAAAGCCTCTATTTCCCACCTAGAGAGAGGTATGGATAAGAGGAAATACTACTGCGGGTAGGCGGACTAGGAGATAAAGATCTAACTAGAGGAATACTAGTACTGTAATTCCCACTAGATGTAGGTGTACGCTGCAAGGTGTGACCTGCGCTAGCCTACTCCTGTCTCCAGTAATCGACTAGAGATGGCATGGACTTACGGTCCTGTCAAGGCTCGTAATCCTGTCATCAGTCTAGGAACGGACTGGTGACTTGCATTATGTTAGAAATGATAAAGTCACTGTCCCAGTAATCGATTACTGGGACAGTGACTTTATCATTTCTAACAATAGTATCGTTCGTCGTCAATACGCGCATGAGCCGCTTCTAGTGGCCCATCATACTTACCTGTGATACTCAACAAGCACATTAGCACTGCTCAGACAGCTGGCGTGCGTAGAAGCGATGCTACACCCTCGTACCTGATACGAGAGGTCCAGTGTGGGCTGGCCTTTACCCTTGGGCTGGCCAGCAGCACCACAAGCTACCAAATCGTATCTCTAGTCGTCAATACATTAATGAGCCGCTTCTAGAGGCCCATTATAGTCGGTTGTGATTTCATACAAGCACATTAGCACTGCTCAGACGGCTGGCGTGCGTAGAAGCGATGCTACACCCTTGTGGCTGATACTATAGGTCCAATGTGGGCTGGCCAGCAGCGCCAAAATCTACCTAATCAGTACCTAATAGTATCGTTCGTCGTCAATACGCGCATGAGCCGCTTCTAGTGGCCCATTATAGTCGGTTGTGATTTCATACAAGCACATTAGCACTGCTCAGACGGCTGGCGTGCGTAGAAGCGATGTTATAGTCTCGTAACTGATACGAGAGGTCCAGTGTGGGCTGGCCAGCAGCACCAAAAGCTACCACTACCAAATCGTATCGTTCGTCGTCAATACGCGTTCTCGAGTCGCTTCTAGTGGCCCATTATAGTCGGTTGTGATACTATACAAGCATATTAGCACTGCTCAGACGGATAGTGCAGATAGAAGGGATTTTCCACCCTCGTAGCTAATAGGAGAGGTCCAGTGTGGGCTGGCCAGCAGCACCACAAGCTACCAAATCGTATCTCTAGTCGTCAATACATGCATGAGCCGCTTCTAGTGGCCCATTATAGTCGGTTGTGATTTCATACAAGCACATTAGCACTGCTCAGACGGCTGGCGTGCGTAGAAGCGATGCTACACCCTTGTGACTGATACTAGAGGTCCAGTGTGGGCTGGCCAGCAGCGCCAAAAGCTACCGAATCGTATCGTTCGTCGTCAATACGCGCATGAGCCGCTTCTAGTGGCCCATCATACTTTGCTGTGATTTCATACAAGCACATTAGCACTGCTCAGACGGCTGGCGTGCGTAGAAGCGATGCTACACCCTCGTACCTGATACGAGAGGTCCAGTGTGGGCTGGCCAGCAGCACCACAAGCTACCAAATCGTCTCGTTCGTCGTCAATACGCGCATGAGCCGCTTCTAGTGGCCCATTATAGTCGGTTGTGATACTCAACAAGCACATTAGCACTGCTCAGACGGCTGGCGATCGTAGTAGCGATGCTACAGTCTCGTAGCTGACACGAGAGGTCGAGTGTGGGCTTCCCAGACAGGGCACATAAAAGAATCAGCACCACAAGCTTCCAAATCGTATTTTCCGTCCTCAATATCAGTTCAAGCTGTCTCTAGTGGTTCATTACTCCCTGCGGCAATTTTTTAGAAGCAAAGTCACACTTCTGAGACTGATAGCGTACTTAAATGTCATGCTACTTCATGTCAATATTAGAAGCACATTAGCACTGTTTAGGCGGCTTGCTCGCTAGATGTCATGCTATGCTTAGGTATTTATTGGAGAAGTATTTGATCTGGTCAACAGCAACTTGTCCACCACCACCATATTATTGTATCAATCGTCCTCAACATGCGTAGGAGCCGCTGCCACCATCAAAGCTCTTCGCGATATATATATTGAGTGGAGCCTTCTCTCTGTCGCTGTGACAATCTTTACACTATTTTTAGATCTAAAAGTTCCAAGATTTTGGCGACCATCTCAAACAAAATCCGCGAAATGAGAATCGCAACAAAATCGGCAATCGGCAGATATATAAGTAGCGAAGAAGTACAATAGTATAGCAAACAAAAACAACACAAACCTTGTTGGCAACCCTGTACTGACCTTACTTGCAGTGGTAATCTTCATCCCTTGGCCATAGGATCTTATCGATACCTTACTTGCCACCATTAATCGATTAGAGAGACAGTGACTTTATCATTTCTAACATAATGCAAGTCACCAGTCCGTTCCTAGACTGATGAAAGGATTACGAGCCTTGACAGGACCGTAAGTCCATGCCATCTCTAGTCGATTACTGGAGACAGGAGTAGGCTAGCGCAGGTCACACCTTGCAGCGTACACCTACATCTAGTGGGAATTACAGTACTAGTATTCCTCTAGCTAGATCTTTATCTCCTAGTCCGCCTACCCGCAGTAGTATTTCCTCTTATCCATACCTCTCTCTAGGTGGGAAATAGAGGCTTTTTACCTCGCTGGACTCGAACTGGTGACTTGCATTATGTTAGAAATGATAAAGTCACTGTCCCTCTAATCGATTACTGGGACAGTGACTTTATCATTTCTAACAACTATTAGGTACTGATTAGGTAGCTGTTGGTGCTGCTGGCCAGCTTACATTGGACCTCTAGTATCAGGTACGAGGGTGTAGCATCGCTTCTACGCACGCCAGCCGTCTGAGCAGTGCTAATGTGCTTGTATAGTATCACAACCGACTATAATGGGCCTCTAGAAGCGGCTCATTAATGTATTGACGACGAAAGATACGATTTGGTAGCTTGTGGTGCTGCTGGCCAGCCCACACTGGACCTCTAGTATCAGGTACGAGGGTGGAGCATCGCTTCTACGCACGCCAGCCGTCTGAGCAGTGCTAATGTGCTTGTAAAGTATCACAGGCAAGTATGATGGGTTTCTAGAAGCGGCTCATGCGCGAATTGACGACGAATGATACGATTTGGTAGCTTGTGGTGCTGCTGGCCAGCCCACACTGGACCTCTCGTATCATCAAAGGGTAGGAAGTGATGTTTGGAAGGTAGTCTGTATTGTTTTCACAAGTAACTTTATATTTTAATGTTTACAGTAATCTTTTAATGTCAATTCGTTTGACTTCTTGTTTTTTTCAGATGTGAACGGAGCTTAAGAACATCATGTCTCAGAAGATATTGGTTTGCAATCCATTGAACCTTCTGCTTCGACTTCAATGTGATTGAGGGTTCTACGACTTTTCAAGTGACTGAGCCGTTTTTAGTGGAGCATTATGCTTGGTGTCGATAGAAGCAACGTATATTTTTGCTGCTCAGTTAGTTAGCTTACGTAGAAGCGACGATACAATTTGTGTGGTCGTAGGTGATCTGAGAGATTCATCCTTGGCTGGCTGGAGGCTCCTCATTCATTGAAATCGTATCTCTATCGTCTCAATATGCGCATGAGCCAGCTGTATCAGAGATGATCCACGTCGTAGCTGATATGAGAGGTCCAATCTAGGCAGGTCGGCGGCATTACATTCATCACGTCGTGAGAGCAGTGCTACTACTTCAAAATTATGTTTGCCATTGATAGCGACTCCTTGTCGACTTCCGACTTCAATACCTTTCTCTAGAGTGTGTAATTTCTTCGCTTGCTTTGATGTCTAAAGGTTGGTAAGTAGGTGCCATCTTCTTGAGCTAATAAGTACAGCCAACAACGAAATCCTTAGTCCTTAGTGTTAGCCCCGGAGGAATGCTTAATGTCATCTAATTCGTAAATAATTCAGCTTATTTACGGTAGCTTTGTTTATCAACCAACATTACACCATTCTTGATAGGTGCCGAAGGAGGCAAATGGTATGTTGCATTTTCCCTTGCAATCTATTTGATGCAGCCTTTTGTTTCTCTCTCAGTTGCACAATGGTACCAGCGAATTCTTTCAGCTTGAGCTTCTGCAGGTCGTCTTCATCCTCGCTCAGGTTTTCCTTCTCACCTTCTTTTATGTCTGTATCAATTTGGATTATAATGTTGCTATGAACATGTAAAAAGCGGTGCAAATAAGCATTCACAGCTTCAAAACTCTGGTTCGATTCGCATGCCTCTACCAACCATAATGCTGCAAGATGCAATAAATGCAAACCATCGTCGAGGTCATGCGCACCATAGCAAAGAGATGAAATCTCTACGTCGATCGAAGACGGTCCCATTGTTGATAAATATCTGGTAACTTCTGAATAGGAGTCTTCTTCACTACAATTTTGCAATAGCTCAGCCAACTTCGATCTATGGTGCATAACCTTTCTACGCTTGGTCGCCTTTGTGGATTCAATTTCATCACTTTGTGCTTGCTTTGCTTCGTCACTCGCTTCTTCGCTGTTTTCGGCATTGTTGTCAGTGTCCTCTCCATTGTCATCGTCAGACCATACAGCGTCCCAACCATCATCTTTATTACTCGAGTCATTTGTAGCCGATGTTTCGGTATTGCCAGTATTATCTGCATCATCATTCATACTCGAGTCGATCCCACTTCTCCACTGCAGGAAGAATGGAGCCTGTGGAGGTTTTTGAGGAGCTTCTTTTGGCTTGTTCCTTTCTTTCACAAGCTCGAGATGAAACAAGTTTTTCCAGTGTGCAGGGGGAAGACCACTTAGAGTTATTAACCCTTCTTCTTTTGCTTGCGGCGGGACGCCATCGTTGGTGTCTTCATCATTATCTCCATTGACAGATGAGTCATCTTTGGGCGCTACAGAACGTGGCATGCTGACAGTTAACGACTGCTCGGCCTCTTCTTGCTCACACTCTGCTACTGGTTGAGGTTCATTCATCTTGGCAGGTTCACTTGGTGTCCCATCAAGAAGAACCATACGGAAGAATGACTTGTCGCACCACAGACTGATTCCCAGACGTCCAACATGTGATGTTGCTAAGAACTCTCCAGTGGGACTAAGCGCCATAGAGGTGGGTGGCGAAGCAAATGACACTGTTTATTAAGGAAGAACAAGAGTTAGTGATGAATGAAGTTTGAAATCAGTAAATATGGACGATGGAGCAATCGACAACTTACTCCAATCAACGCATAAGCCAGTCGGTACGTCCCAAACGCGGATTGTGCCATCGAAAGATGACGTGAACAGCTTACGACCATCAGGACCAAACCCCATATCCGAAATAGGACCTGTGTGACTGAGTCTCATTTCATTGGGAGATGCGTATCGGCTGCCTCCAAAGTATCTCACGATCGACAACGAAGAGCAGTCAAACACTGCAACTCCAAAATCTCGCATCGCTATTGCTGCCAAGTCTGAATCACGCACATGAGTAAGTTTGGTAGCAGGAGAGGGTAGCATGATTGGGCTCTTTTTGTTTGGCATGTGGGTTACAAAATTCCAAAGCACCAGCTTGGAATCAGCACCAACAGTTACAACGGTTTTATTCAAGGAATCTATCGCAATGCCAACGACAGCACCCTCATGAGATGCTCGTTGAACTATCGCCTTCCTCTTCTCTTCTGCCTCCATGAAGCTTATGCGGTCACGCTCAGCTTGATCAATGTCAGAAGGCATCACACCACCTTTCATAGAATTTTTCTCCAGCATTCGCATCGTGCGACCGACATCTCCTGCAACTTTGATACCTTTTTTACGACGTCGCTCTTCCTCCTCCGTCAACGATGCTGCATCACGGGGAAACGATCCACGAGGAATACCACTTTGGATGTTGTACTTGTAAACAACTCCTCCAACTGTTCCAACCAATGCAAAGTTGCCGCAAGCAGATATTGCGACGGATGACGCATGCGCTGATCGCGGTGGTCGTTTCTTCATGGCACTTACATTCCACTGTGGTTGCCTCAATACTGGACCTGTTTGGGATCCCCTCTTTGTGCTCCAAACATATGCCATTGCATGCTCTTTATGAATCGTTACTAGATCTCCCCAGTCTCTGCTTCTTGCCTCACTAGTAGCCAAGGCTACAACCTCAGGCAGTAACAACTCAGCGCGTCCTTCTGGGCCAACCAAGCCAAGCTTTTTCGCCTTTCGCTCCAAACCTGGGCCTTGGCTGTATTCTTTATCTAGATTTGTACGGGCTGTACTGAACAAGCGAAGAGAGAGATCACCGGGTCCTCCGCAGCTTAAAATTTGACAAGATGCTGCATCTGTGCCATCCGATGCGTTGGCGAGGATACCGCCTCCGCCAACACCTGGGTGAAGGTAACGAAGTAGCCTTGGTGGAGAAGTGTGCCCTTTGCGTTGACGTAGAATCCTGCCAGAATGATCAGGAGCATCAAACACGTGAAGTAGCACGGAATTAGACGCCATACCAGTGGAGAGGAGAAGAGGTTCGCCAGGTAGATACTGCAACTTGGAAACGCCACCATGATGAGTCGCTTCCATCTGCGTGAGAAGAGTGCGCCGTGTCGTACCATCGTTGTCATCTTCGACAGGAGTCAAATCCCATACAGATACTGAACCATCATCACAACCTACAGCGAGGGGAGCCACGCCCTGACGTGTTGCATTGCCATCGGTACGGAACGAGATCGATGACACGGCATTATTACCAGGGCTCAACTTCTTTGAAGTTTGCCTTCCTTTATGATGAAGAGAAAACAGCTTGACGTCATGAAGGGTATTGATTAAGTGAGCAGAGCCAGTAGACGTCCCGACAGCAACAGTATCAACGGCAGGACTTTGTTCCAAAGTTGTAATGATTCCATCAGTATTTGACAGACATTGAAAGGAATGAAGCATTTTTCCTGATCGTACGTTGAGAAGTATCATTGATGTAGCCTGTTTTGTGTCATTCCTAGCTGCAATGGTTGATCGGCCACCAAGTAATATTTTGTTGACGTAGGTGGCAGGGTGCAAACCAACATGCGGAATGAAGTTTGACCCAATCCCAGTCAAATCTACAGTGTTGATGATCTTCATAGATGTTCTAGAGGCTTGGACAATCAATACTCGTCCGTAGCAGTCATTTGCAGGGGTTGTTTCGCTGCCAGTAATAGAATCTTCGTCGTCTCCGCTGCTATCACTGGAAGAAGATGAAGATGTAACTGCGTTTGATTCTCCAGCCAAAACACTTTCGTCGTCATCACTTTCATCATCAGAATCGTTTCCAACCACATCTATTCCACCGTTGTCTTTCTTGCTTGTTTTCACAACATCATCTCTCGCACATACTACTGCTAAAAGAAGAGTATTTTCCATTTTCCCTTCCTTCTCTCCAGTCATGGCCATGCGTCGCTTCCCCAAATTGATCATATCCACGATGCCCCAACGATTCTTCCTTCCCGTTTTTTTCTTCTTCTCTGCTAGAAATGGGAATGCATCCAAACAAACCAAAGGACGTGTCCTCGAGTACAAAGTTACCGAAACTGCTCTCCCTAGCACTTTGGGTCCATGTGTTGCAACCGTTACAGAGAGGGATGAATCTGATATTGCCTGATGCATTTCTTCTTCGTCCCCACCACTATACTGTGCATTATTACTACTACTTGTGTCGATGATACTGCGCATACGATGATGTTCGGAGCTAGGGGGCAATGCCCGAGAGACCAACGTAGGCACCAGCTTGGAAATTGTCAATATTTGAAAGCGTTCTCCCAATGGCACTGTCACAAATGTTTCTTCGGACGACTGTCCTTGCGGTTGTAAGTGAAATTTGCCCCGTTTGGATAGGAAGAGATGCGATGATGGCGAATAGGAACGATTTTTAGCATTATTAGCTGCAGGATGAGCTGCTGTCAGCAAACCTAGTGAACGGTGCGGCTGAAATAGGCGAGATGAACCAGCATCGTCTACTATTTGCATGCTGGAAGGTTTATTAGGTGATGTTTCTGGTTGTGATGAAGTTGACGTCGATGCATCCTCCTTATTGCTTGAAGAGTCAGTGGCAGCAGATGCTGCAGTGGAGGTTGAGTCTGACCGCAGCTTTCTTTTACTGTTTTTGGACGCAGCCATGATAGAGCAGAAGCGCAATCAACTACTTGATTATAATATACGGCAGAAGTCTCTACTACGGTACCGATGGTATCATTATCATACCATCTTCATCGAGTTGAGTTCGAAGTTCGAGTTTGTTGGCAGTGATGGCATCAGGAAAAGAGAAAAGGAAAAATAAGAATGACGGATGCGGACAGGCCCGCCCAAGTTTTGATTCGAATTTCGAATTGCTGTTTCGTTGTTAGAAGTTAGAAGTACTTAGGTAGTTTAGTGTAGAAACAGTTTATCATGCAGCGATGTAAATGTAATGTCGAAGTAGTCAACCAAGAGGAAGCTTGCTGAGTCAAGTGAAGTGAAAAGTAGACTACATAATATGCTTTAAAAAGAAATTACATTTACATCTCAAACAGCCAGACTTGATGCCAGACGAATAGCATGAATGATTCCTCCACAAAATGCAATCAAGTTTGTCAAACTAGATATTCCATGGAATTTTCCAAATGACTTTGCCAAGGACTTGTACTCATCACTTTCTTTCTTGCCGTCATCTTCTAACTTGTAACGATCAAACATGACTTGCGTAGATGTAGGCTCCAGGTACAGCAAGTTCAAGAGCGTGGCAAAGAATGCAACCAGAAGAGATACTTCGGATGTTTTGCTGAGAACATCTGGCATGGCTGTCAAAGTTAAGATCTGTATGTTATGGTGAATGAAGAAGAAATGTATTGAACGTGTGGCTTGTTAGAGAACACATATACTAATTTTGTGAGGATGATTACATCAATGCAAGGACAAAGTCGCTTTTACCTGTAACGCAATCATCCCAGTGCACAGCTTAAAGTAAAGGGGAAATAATTTGCTTTGAAGTGTCCCGAATGTACGCCTTGGTAGGTTCTTGAACATCGTGATGCCAGCAACGAACGTGGTGTAAAAGACTGTGCCAAACCATGTCCCAAAAGAGAGCATATGAACGGCAGCCGCAGCTTTTGAGGAAAGAACTAGATGCTTCCCAAACTTGCTTAGGGCATTTGCTGTTGCTTCTGGTTTGGATGATGTGTACACCGCAAAGAGTAGGGCGTATAAAATCGATATTGCTCGAAAGAAGTTAGAGTTGTGTAGAGCTGGCTTGATGAAGGGCTCGCTTACTTCTTTATCATCCTTTGGTGTGAAGTTGAGAAGCACACGGCGTGACTTTGGAGACACTTTGGTGGAAGACGATAGGAAGGCAAGTGGACGTTGACTTGATATCGCCTGAGTTTGGATGGGTTTCACAGCAACAGCAGATGATGGAGGAGAAAATGCGATCCCTCCTCCGAGGACCGAAAAGAGTAGAGCTGCGAACAAACGATTCATGTTGAGTAGCGGGCCGCACCACTCTGATTAAGTTCTTAGACAGGGAAGAAGGGCGAGCTGGACTAACACGATGGCTGCCGAGTGCTAAGGAGGATACAGTACGCTGGTGAGAGAGCAGTATTAGGTTTCGGTTGCTTGACACTCGGAAAGTTGAAAAGATTTTGAGATCAACTCTCTTTATAAGTAGGAATTAGTACAAAGTATGGCGCCTTCTTGCCATCACTAGCACATCATATAATGTCGAATCTCACTCCTTCCACGCACAAAACAAGCACAAGCAGTTCTGTCAAGCAACTACTGTTACTACATGCCTCCACCATGAAGACGTCCAACTGGATTGCATCCCTCATATTATTTGCAATTAACAGCGGAGCCGTCGTTTCAGCTTTCGTCAGCTCACAACACGTGCTGAAACCTCGTACAAGAAGTTTTTTGCCATCAACATCACAACTCAAGGTGGCCACTGCCTCGCCTCAAATAACACAAGCTGACCTTGCATCATTATCACAAGAGGGTTACGTTGTCATTAATAATTTTCTACCCAGAGATCTTGTTGATGAGCTACGTGATGATATCTTATCTCTACGGAAGGATGGAGCCTTCAAGGAAGCAAAGATCGGCCAAGACAGTACAAATGCATTAAACACTAATATTAGGATTGCTGAAACATGTTTCCTAGGCAGAAATCGACCTGAGCTGCTCAAGTTGGGAGCAAATTCGATTCGTGACCGCCCCGGGGGGCTGTATGATATTTTGGACAACCTATGTGATAGCCTATCGGATCTAAGCATGAAGGATTCCGCAACCCCACTGGATAGGTCGTTAAATGAGTTGCTCTATGCCTTTTATCCCGAAGGTGGATTTTATCGACGTCACCGGGACGCTATTCCCAATTCTGCATCAGTGCTGAGAAAATACAGTCTTCTTCTGTACCTCAATCGGGATAGTTGGTCACCGGAGAAAGATGCAGGTCAATTAAGGATGCATCTGGATGGTGGTGGTGATGAATGCCCTCCTGGTGTTCAGCCGAACTTTATTGATGTCGATCCGCTTGGTGGGACACTTGTACTATTTAAAAGTGAAGCAATACCACATGAAGTGCTTGATACAATGTCAGAGCGTTTTGCGCTCGTTGGATGGTTTAACAGGCCTGTCTCTGCGTCGGATATTGCAACTCTTGGAGAAGGAGGTAACCTTGTTCAAGTTGGCATGATGGCAGTAGCTCTTGCATTGGTCACAGTTGGAGTTACAACTATTCTTGGTCAGTAATCTATTATTGTTATACTATGTGATGTTATTATACAAGCCACACGCAGTCCATATCATGTTCTTCTTCTTCTTTTTACTGAAGCACGTGGTCTCGTAATGCTCTTTGTCTTTTTACACTCTGCCGTTTCGGAGTTTTCTGCAATCACTGCTTTTCTGGCAACCTTCTTCTGTAACAAAGGAACGATCGCTGAAGATCTACCGCCGCTCTTAACAAAGCTGATCGTTTTCCCATTGGCATCCTTTGAGTTTGTCTCATTCTTGCCACCTCCTCTCCATCGTCGATGAAATAGCCACTCTTCAGGAAATTGTTCTTCTCCGTCGTTCAAGCTTTTTACTGCAGTGGAAAGTACATATTGCATTTCACTCAAGAGCTTCGATGCCTCGGATATAGTCAGAAATGCTTGATCAGGATGAAGCCTTGACCTATACAAGACTTCGTCAGCAACCCAATTCCCGACTCCCGAAACAACTTGTCGTTGGTCTAACAGTATTGCCTTGATCACCTTCTTTTGATTTGCAAACTTTTGTATAATACCTTCTGAGCAACTTGAGTCTTGTGCAGATGCTGCTAGTGCATCTGGAGCCAGCTCTTGAAACGCTGGAATACAGTCCTCATCGATATTATTGCTTTGACCGTCATAGCCATGAACAAAGACACTACCAAATCTTCTAGGGTCAGAAAAGCATGCTTGTTGTCCATTTGGTGAGTTGATAATCAAATGTGTATGCGGTGGTGGATAGGAGCATTCGTCTGACAATGATTCAAGTTTTGGAATGTGATTAGGAAAGGAGATCCTACCCGTCATGCCCATATGCAGCGATAGTAATATTGTTGCTTCCTTGCCTGTAATATCAGCTTCCTCAATTATTGTTGTTGATATGTCATCTTCTTTGGCAGTGGTTGTCCCACTTCTTGTCTTTTCCAATACTACACATAACACTTTGCCCTTCCTCAGTACATCTATTATGTTGTAGTCACCTTCGTTGATCAATCGTATAGTTCGTTCGGAAGGAAATCGTTTCGTTGGCAATGGAGGAGGGCCAAATTCAAGATGGACCGACTTCTGACGATTTTTGTTTTCATTGCTTACAAGAGACAGCAGTATTTGTCGGTAATGTTCAACCTCGGGAAGCTCAGGCATGTCAGTGTCAAAATAGTAAGTGCTATCGAGCGAAAGGCCTCTATCCTACCAGCTTGCCTCTACGAATAAAGCGATGCAGATGCAGATGCAACGGTTCCAAGGTCCAAGGGAAACGCTGTTTGGTTGCATTCTTTTGTTGATTGTGGTGATGGTCGCTGTGATGGTGGATCCGTCGTGGGGTGGCCGTGATTTTTGATTGCTTCACATTCAATCACATCCAATCACATTCAGCACAATCACAGTGAATCTTCACTAGTCACGATAAGTCACATTCGGTCACGAATTCGTCACTCTCAGTTACGAATGTGCTCACTCACGCTCTATCACGCTCAATCATGCTCGTCACGCTCCTCACCATGGTGCACCGCCCTCGATCGAACCTCCCTATCAATACTAATACCTCAACCTCTCAACCCGTACAATATTAGTATCACGCGCAACGGGTAAAATACCATCAAGCCAAGCTCATTGCACTGCTCTCTCTATACAATTATTATCATGAAGCGTTGGACGCTGCACAACAACAAAATGACCAACAAACGGCTCCTTTTCTTTACGGCATTGCTGTTATCGTCGGCCCAGCACATCTCCATATCCGCCGCCCAAGATCATCCAGAGGATAGTTCAGCTACCACAATTCAACAACTTCGTATCGTTCAAACTCTCCCCAATGATCCCGCTGAAATGACACCGATGGAAGTTTCCGAAATGCACCGCCGATTACGTGCCACTCGAGCCATGGTCTTTGGCGGCGGCAGTGGTGCTAACAATTATACATCTCATCATGACACAACTAACTTTAGACTGACATTGGAAATTTATACACCCGCTGAACGACGCGATTACCTTGTCAAGAAGGGGCAGTGTTGCTACCCGTCCAATACGGATATTGACTCAAAGCTGCAATGGAAGGATGTTGTAACAAGATATGATTCATTCATGAATGAGGATGCAATAACAAAGCCTAATAAGGGCAATGAAAATTCATACAACAACAATGATAAGAATTATCCATCAAATAATAGGAAAAGACTGAATCGTCTAGCTACCGAGTTATGGAAGTATTGCCTCCTTTATAACGGCGATGGGCATGTCTATTTGGGATATGACGAGGCTCAATTGTTACACCCGTTACAGGCAGTGTTGGGCTCTGATGCCCATTCGAATTATGGTGTGGAATCAATACTACAAGGCAAAGAAGTCAACAACAATCATCATTACTACCACCTCCATGATTCTTTCATGGCTATATCACCCTACAAACCTGCCAAAGTGGAGTTGTCTACCATGATTCGGATGTTACTCGAAACTTCGAATGATGTTTTAGCACTGCATCCCATGTTGCCATCAAAAATGTTTCATCAGGTGGTTACCGGTAGCAGCAGTGAAAACGATACTGGCATTGATATCTCATCGTCATCGTGGACACTATTACGAAGTCACTGTATCAATGTGGCAAAAGACACTCAGGGTGATGATGAACTAAGTTCGATTGAATCAACAATGGGCAGCAATAATGGCAATCTCTACTCCAACTTTGAAGTATCTGCTTCCTCTCGTTCATTGGCGCTGCCGCTACAACTGGGAGACGCACAAAGTATGCCGCCGCCCGGACAAGCTGCTACATGCTGTCCGTTGTCTAGCGGAGGGTATTGCTGTCTGGCATTTCTGCCGAATGATGTTGCTGACAATCCAGTTATTGCGTTGCGTCATTCCATCATGAGTGGAGATGGTGGATTATCATCGTCATCGTCGAATGGTAGTTTGCTGCTGCCGTACAAAGTAGAGGGCGATGCTACATCCAAGGTAGAATCAACCGCGACAGCATCGAAGCAGACACCTGACCTTGGTGTGGTCCCCGCCACAGATTTGCCATACATTTCAACAGTACGTCTTCTTCATAATCATACGTCCAGTATGCCCACATCATCGGCCACACGCTTCCCCAGTCATCCTGCCGATTCTTCCAACTTCTTTGACATCCTGTTCGAAAACGATTGTCTTCCTTACACGAAGCAGTGTCTTCGGTGCCTCAAGGACGTTTCAAATGAGGCGCATCTAAAAAATCAAGGAGCAGAAGAAGGAGGATTATCCTCCTCTAGTACGACGCAAACAAAACGCAAGTTGGGTGGCCCACAGATGGACAATGCATGCTCCAAGTGTCATCTAGAATGCCCATGCTACTGCGATGTTCTCTGTAAGATCCGCCCTCTACCGAAAGAAGTAGTACGCACATATGCCGTCAACCCACCGAAATACAAGAAGGCAGTGGATCGGCTAGTTCCAAAAATCATTCATCAGACGTGGTTTGAGCCTTTGACAAAGGAGAAGTATCCCAACTTTTCACGATTAGTTGAGTCGTGGAAGAAGAGTGGATGGGAGTATTACTTTTACGATGATGAAGCGGCAAGAGAGTTCTTGTCGACTCATTTTCCTCCGGAGGTGGGTGAGGCTTATGACTCGATTAATCCTGGTAAGTTTGCTGTCCGTATGAGCTGGAAAAATATACTACGATAATTGCTTCTCTTACCCACCTATCTCCATGTTTCTTCTCTTCCAGGGGCATTCAAAGCTGATTTATTTCGTTACTGCGTATTGCTGATTCGCGGAGGTGTTTATGCCGATGTGGATGTCCTTATCGAGACGAACTTGGATGATGCAATCGCAAATGATGTTGGCTTCATGACTCCGATTGACGAGCCTGGTAAAGATGTAGGACACCAAAGTTGTCTCTGGAATGGTTTCATTGCATCAGCTCCAGGACATCCTTTCTTGGTGAGAACTATCGAGATCGTCGTCAACAACATTCGAAACAGATTCACTTCTGTGGACTACGATGATATGCTTTGTCCCAACCCTATTTTATCTGTATCACATACTGTTGATACACTTTTCACTTGTGGGCCATGTATTCTCGGTGCTGGCATCAACCATCTGCTTGGTTTACACATGCAAAACCAGTTCGAAGTAGGAGATGTAGATATTTGGCAGAGTGAGCGGGCACAACAGAAAGGTGGTGAAAGTATTTCTGTCCGCCCAAATGATCCACGCCTCCTCATCCCAGGCCGAACAATCATTCTGGGGCAGAACAAGAATGACATGGGTGCGCATCGTTTTACTTTAGCCGAACGTCATATTATTGTGGCTGCGACAGATATGCCAGATTACGACGATCGGCCTTCGAGCAACGAGCACTACAGCAAGACTCACGGAGAGGCAGGGATTTATGGAGTAAGAAAGCTATATACTGATACAAAGAGAGCAAACGAGGACATTCGTTTTGTAGTGGAGTTGTAGAGTACTAACCAAGATACTGTATGTAATATTATTGTTGTGTTGCAAACTAAGCATTTACTTCAACTCATCCAGAGAATCTCCCTCCATTTGATCTTTCCACATCTTCGCATACATCCCCTTTTCGGCCCCGAGGGCCAACAATTCTTCGTGTGATCCTTGTTCCACTATCATGCCTTTATCCAACACGATTATTACATCTGATTGCCTTGCCGTACTAAGTCGATGAGCAATCATCAAAGTGGTTCTTCCTTTGCAGATAGCAGATGTTTGTGGAGTCAAAATATTTCTTTGTATCTTCTTTTCTGTCGTGGAGTCCAAATTGGAAGTCGCCTCGTCAAGTAGAATCAGCTTTGGATTCTTGATGATGCAGCGTGCCAATCCTACACGTTGCCTTTCTCCACCACTTAGCTTCATTCCTCTCTCTCCAACGATCGTGTCAAGCTTCTCTGGCAATGAATTTACCAACTGATCTAATGCTGAAAGCCGAACAGCCTCCCAGATTTCTTCATCGGTTGCATCCTCTTTACCATAACATATGTTTTCTCTCAAAGATGCATGAAATAGTACTGTATCTTGAGCCACTACACCAATGTTGGAACGGAGAGATTGTTGAAAGAGAGACTTTACGTTGATACCGTCCACTAAAACAGCACCATCATCTACATCATACAGTCGCAGGATCAGACGCACAATAGTCGTTTTGCCTCCACCAGAACTTCCGACTAAAGCTACGGTTTGACCTGCACGAATGCGGAAGCTAACATTTTGTATTCCACCAATCTCTTCTGTTTGAGGTTCTTCGTCTTTCTTGTCGCTGTTCTTTTCTGAAGCAGCAGCTTTAATCCAAAGTCCTGCGCCTTTGCCTCCGCCACCTCCAGCGTATACAACCTTCCCCCTTCCTCCCCATAGGCCTTTCCTGCCAAAGCTGCGCCCTCCTCGACCTTTTTCAGGGTTACGTCCATTACTACTACCACCGACATCAGGACCGCCAAGCTTTTTTCGGCCAGATCTGACCTTGTATCGAAAAGTCACATTCTTGAACTCAATGTCTCCGGTAGCATTGCTATCATCACTAGATTGTTTGCCCATCTCTCGTTGGCGCCGAATGGCCTCATCCCAATCCACAGCATCTTTTGCATCTTGAACGATTGGGTTGGTTTTTAGCATCTTTACTGCTTTCTCTAAATCGGTAACTGCATCGGTGATCTGACGATATATGAAACCAAGCACGGAGAGTGGATTGAATAGCCTCTGAATGTACAATTGGACAATCACAAATGAGCCAGGAGAAATTCTGGCATTGTCATCTCCGCCTAAGCCATATACCGCTGCTCTACCAGCCAGCCACAGCCCGATACAAACTCCGAATAATCTGATGCTCTGCTGGCCAAGTTGAAGCCTAGCAAACAAACCAAGCATGTTCACTCTTTCATCAGTGTAGTCTTTTCGTACTATATCATATGTTGCTACCTCTCTCTTCTCCCTTCCAAACATGGCGACTGTTTCATAGTTCACTAACGTCTCTGTCTCGATGCGTCCAACATCTTCGCTCTTTTCCAATACCTTTCGTCGTTGTTGCATTCTAGTATTTGTGATGTAATATGTGTACACAATATACGCAAGAACTGCCAGAATAGTGCTGATTGCAATGGATGGCATTCCTAGCAACCAAAAGACTCCTCCAACGACACAAGCTTCAAATAAAGTTGGGACCAAGCTAAATAGCAAGGATTCTATAATGGTGCTTGTAGCATCTGCACCTCGTGATAGAATCCGAAGTAACTCACCAGAATGTCTCTCCAAGTGATATGATGCTCCAAGGATATTCAAATGAGCAAACAGTGCCGAAGCAAATCTACGCTCTGCATCCATGGATACCGCACGTTGTGTCACGCTTTGTACTGCACTTAGTGCAGAATCGATCGTTTGCAACACGAAGTATGAGCCAATTGAAAGAGATATCGTTGTTGCAACTCTTTGTTGTACATCTTGATCACCACCACCACCACCACTGGAGGAAAAATCACTGATGGCATCTATTGCATGACGAATCGCTAGTGGAGGGAGCACATTCACAATCTTCTCCAGCAAGACTGCACATAGAGCAAGGAATGCTAATAGCTGATGGCGTCGATCAGATGGTTTCAAAAAGGGTGTGACATGAGCAAACGCCTCTTTCCATGTTGGAGTTGCGTTGCTAGTATTAGGTTTTTCAGTCGATAACATGGAAGCTGAACACTTCTCTTCGTCATCTAAAGACGACTCCTTCTTTCCATTCACCATCAGAGGTGTCGCCTCGGATGGGCGTGATGGTTTTGACGACATCTGTATTGGGCAACTGTGCTGTAGTGGTTGCTGTCGCTACAATATTGTATCGTCTCAAAGCAAACCATGAACCATTGACGCCACATTGGCTTCGGACTTGGGAAGATTATTCCAGAAGATTATTGTATTCCATTCCGTATTCCATTCCAGAAGATTATTCCAGAAGATTATTCCAGAGAGTCGTTGGACCGTTGGATAGATGGTAGGTAGATGGATAGGGAGTGGATAGGAAAGCCGATTTTTTGGCGCGAATCATCATCACTTACATTGTGTGCGTGCGGCAGCAGCAAGCTTCGGCTCTAAACTCCAGTAGAGACGGACTCCCAAATTCAAAAATTATCTGACGAAGGAGGAGGAGGAGGAGGAGGAGGAGGAGGAGGAGGAGGAGAAACACCGCAGCAAAATTTGAGCCCACCTCCCTACCTATCCATCACCACCATAATCAAAAGATACTACAGCTCTAATCTTCTACCGAAGCTTGGACAAGACACAAGACCTGTTGACACTGACGTTGACGCTCTCTACCATAGCTGTTACTCCTATGTTATCGATATCGGCTCACTCTCTAATCTAGCACAGCATAGCAAGCCTCTGTCGTCCTCTTCTCTTTATTTCCCTCATGAAGGTCTTGCTTTTCCAACTGTTTTCCATCCTGACGATACTGTCATCAATAGCTTCAGGCAAAACTGACTGTCGATTGTCATCGCTTCCTCCTTGGAGTCACAAAGTGCTAGCTGGCGGCTGCTCTCGAGCTTTTGCCCAAGCTGTACTTTATCCTGTAGATGCCTTGCGTACTCTAGCACAAACTCGTGATGGACGAACATTGGCAGATGTGGGCACCGGAGCTCTGATAAAGGGATGTGGACAAACAAGCTCATTTGCATTATTTACCGGTGCCTTTCAGTTCGGGATTTATGGGGTGGTCCAGCCAAAATATGGGCCTTTGATTGCATCGGCATGTGGAGCTGCTGGGAGTTGTCTTGTGAGTGTTCCACAAGAGGTTTTAAAGCAGCGTCTTGTTACAGGTGTGTACAAGAATTTCCGTGAAGCTGTTCAAAAGATATACAGTAGTGAAGGCGTACTTGGCTTTTACAGTGCCTGGAAACCGACAGTATCACGCAATGTGCCTTTTGTCATTGCAACTTTCAGTTCAAGAGAGTTGTTACAGCGGAAGATTTTACAGTTTAAAGAACGCAATGAAGAGAATAAAGGCCAGCTGAAACTTTCCTCTGGTGACAATCTACTGATAGGTATCTCATCGGCGTTGGTCGCAGGATTAGCAACGCAGCCAATAGATGTCATTAAAACCAGAATGATGACACAGGCTGCATCAAATGCTGCACCATACAAATCAGCTTTCGATTGTGCGTCGTCAATTATTCGTACAGAGAGCTGGAGGAAACTTTACTCGGGGTTTGGACAAAGAGCAGTCTATATGGGAGGACTATGGGGCATCACTTTTACTCTTGAGCCAGTACTGACATCATATCTGAAAAAGAATCGTGACACTGAATCAAACTAATATTAGTCTCATTATGTTGAAGCTAGTCCTTTCGTCAACGACTGTACAAGAGGCTTAGCAAGTTTGCGGAATGTTTTCCTGAGTCCTTTCGCCGCAATGTGAACTGGATTTTCGGGATCGGGATTATACTTCAACGCATTCCTGACAATCAGATCAACATCCTCCAAAAACTCTTGTAGAGATTCATAAGACTTCTTGTTGACTTTGTTTTGAATGTATGTGAGATTCATCGGTTTTTCAATCACATCACAGTAGTCTGGCACACCAAAATCGGCGCAGGTGTTTTTGTCAATGACCACACGAAATGGATTAGTATTCCCAACCTCAGGAAATTCCAAATCCCACAATGCAGTGTATATTGGTTCATATAATCGGTGTAGAGCATCCCTAGGTGTGTCTAAAGCTCTTTCGCGACGTTCTTCTTCCTCTCTCTCTTTTCTAATCTGACGTTTGTGCTCTGCCTCTTCACGCTTTATTCTCTCTCGAAGGATCTTCTCGCGCTTCTTCGCCTCCTCAATCTGCAATTGTTGCTCACGCTCCGTTTCTGCACGTTGTCGCTTCACTCCACTAGCGCCTTCTTGAGAGCCGATGCTACTCAGTTTGGGTGACAATTGTTGACTCTTCTCTATGATTTTATCCGCAGACTTTGGGTTCAATATCTACGCGAAAGCAAGGGGATGGATGAACACATCTCGATTAGCGTCATATGAGTCCCACTTGCAACTTCCACATTTAGAAAACTTACCAACTCTTTTGCCTTCTTTGCGGTCTTCTTCCACTTTCTTCTCTCATCTGCACCCTTCTCTGCGTCTTTCAGTTGTTTTGCTATATTTTCTAACCGCTTCTTCCTTGATGCCGCATCTTCTAGCGGTGGCAATAAACCTGCATATTGACCAGCAGCTGCAGCACCCCCTTCGCCCAAACTAAATCCCCATCCCCTACGTAGCTTCACATTTTCCGCCTTTAAAGTGGCGTTGACCAGATCTCTCTGCTCATGCTCTTTGGACTCGCGGAGGGCAAATGCTGCTCTTAGCTTGGCATCCACATCAGTATTGTTATTGTTATCACCACCCTCAATTGCATTCGCACTTCCAAAATCAATATCAACTCTGCGCGTGTTTGGCCTACGCCTCCATCCTGCTGGGGTACTACCATATGTTTCAACTTGATCTCTCAGATTTGCATTGAGGCGTCGGTAAAGCTTCACATCAGCTGGAAGGACGTTTGATTTTTTATTCTGTGCAGCGCTATTTTTTGGAATACTGCTACAGGCTTTGGCATGCTTTCGGAAGGCAGCAGGGAGTAGGGAATCGTAGGAGATGTCTAAAGGCTGCCGTTTTTGAAGTGATGTAAGGAGGGAATTGAGATTTTTTTCGATGTGTTTGTGCTGTTGAGTTGCCACTGATGATGCGCCTCCAGCTGTGTTATCAGCGGCTGCTGCTGTTTTGGCAGCAGCATCATCTGCAATGTTGGAAGGTGGAGGAGGATCAGCAACCATCTTATTGTCTGAAGCTGCCGCTGCTCCTGGCTGGTGGCGCCGTCAACTCCGTCATGGCTGGAGATCTTCAGCAATTGAAATTGTAATTTGTGTAAATTATTGTAGCAATTGTTTCACTGTCGTCACTTCTGTTACATCTAGCGGTTACATCGATGGTGTCTATCTCCGAGGCTTTCTCACAATTCGTTCTTTCGACATGTCACATCAAATGATTTTTTGGGAAGCGTTCGTTCGGAGGGGATTGATTTTTTGGGAAGCGCGGATGAGAAAGAAGCCGAACCCTAGGCTTCTGAAATAGGAGGGCGAAGGGGGAGACCCCCGATATTGAGGGTTCTGATCGGTGGCAAAACCCGAAATCTAACATTTGGCTAGCTCGCCGGGGGGAATCTGGGGGAAATCCCCTCGATAAGGGGCAGACTAGCCCCTATTTCCAAAAGCCTACCGAACCCCATCTATCCGCTTCGTCCTTGTGCTGCGCCACGGAGAGGTGTGGGGCGGGCGTTGCTTGGTCTTGCCCTGTTGTATTTGCAATGTGTAGGCGGAGTTGATTGAGAGGTCATGAGACAGTTGGTGTCAAACAAACGGCAGATGGTAGAGAGTAGGACACATCATAATAATAACCATCACAAATGAAAAGAGGTGTACATAAAAATAAAAGTCTTGGCTTCTGCTCAAACGGTATCTCGTGTTGTTCCACATCTCTTTCGTCAATGCGCCGTATCTTCGTCCTTGTCTTCGGCATGATGCTGATCTCAAAGAGCTTTTGCTTTACCATGCGAAGAATGAATAACAATCGATGCGTCAACTTTCGATTGAACGCGTCGCTCCCATCGGATCCTTCTAACGCTGCTACACCATTCTCCTTAGCCCAAGAGTCGGTAGAACGTGAACTCAATCGAGCTCTAGAGTATGCACGCCTAATGGATAAGCAGTACGGCATATGCACTGACCCCAGTAAGAATGCATGGAATGCAGTTGATGCTATCTACGAAAGGATGCAAGCAATCCATACAAAACATTCATCGCAGCCTACAACAAGAAGCCAAGAGCACTCTTCAGGGCAGAAATCAAGAAGAAGAAAGCAATTGAACAATGAACCGATTCAAAATCAAGCGCTCTACTTCTTTTGATCGGTGCAGTATGCTAGCTTGATCACAAGAGGCTCGATGCCTAAAGCCCACAACACTGACTGATACAGTGATGAAACAAGAAAACAGGCTTCAACCAAGTGAAATGAGATTAGAATGATAACAGTAGTAGTAATAATAACGAAGCCAATTAACACTAAGAATATATTCATAACATATATATGAGCATATTGGAAGTAGATGCGTGTTTTTATTTGGTAGAAGTATGTTACAACTGAAGTATTTGCTTCGGCGTGCAACAGAGTGGGCTACACAGATATTATCTACACACACATATATAATGTACATGAATAGATTATTTTAAGAACGATTCGTTGAATACCTGCATTTCAAGTCAGCTTATAGCTGTCTGCATGCCTAACAACAAATCTATTGCCTCTGTACGTGACAATACCTTTTCCCGGGTCGTTCTTGCCCTAATTAATACATAAAGCGTTTCTTCGTTCGAGGAAGGAATCAGATGTCTTCAAAGGATGACACAGGAGCATTCAGTACCAACCTGATTGCTAGGCAGAGGCTTTTCAGACGGACAAGGACTAGAAGGACACGTGCTGTCGGACTTGGCATCGACAGTATCTGTCTTGGTCTTGACATCTTTCCGAACATTCATCTTCAAGACTTGAATGGGCTGTTCAGCTGCATCTTCCTCAACAGCCTCTTCGATGGATTCGGTCTCTTTCAGTAACAAGAGAGTGTCTGGAATCGCCTCAGGAGTAGATCCATGTCTCTCATAGCGATGGCTGCTCCTAGCCCCGGGCCCGAAGAAATCTTGAGCACCTTCTGAGTTCACCGGCATTGATTTGACCCTACGACGGGGCCGTCTTGGTTGCCTATCGCCGGCGCCAGTAGCTCCAGTGAGAGAGTTTTTACGCATTGGCTCTGTTAGGTCGTTGGGAACCATCACTGATGGCGCAATGCCACCAATGTGCAAATCTTTGGCATCGGAGTTCTCAGGCTCATATGTCGGTGTTACCGGCTCTTGTAGTTCGGTGTAAGGAGCCATTGTGATAGCAGTTTTGATGAGATCAAGCTCTGTTACAAGTCAAGTGGGTCTATACGACAGGGATAGGTCAAAACTGCGGTTGTATTGGCAAAAATGAGCACTCTCCTAATCTCATGGAGCTAAGTGCGGAGGTCGGGAGAATATTTTCTGATTGAGACTTGAAATGATATCCCAGAGTATCATTTTAGCTTCTTGAGCGTTTGGAAAGTTTTTTCTTTAACACAATTCTTATGTTCAGATACACATTTCTATTGAGTTTGTACTCACTTGATAAAAGGGTTCCCACTAGTTTTTTTGTTGACAGCTAGGTTGAAGCATCTCTTTTTGTGACAGCTAGGTTGAAGCTCTTTCAGACCCATTCTGTAATTCAGGAACGTTCTCGGGAACGTGCGGAAAAAGAAAGAAACACATGAGTGACTTTCTAGTTTCTACGATATATCGTCTCTATCTCGAGCCTGGCAGCTTCCGTCCTGACACAAGCTGATTGTGAATTGTGACACAGAAAAGCAACGCAGAAGTACCATAGGTGTGTGGCTTGATCTGGCTGGATGCTGGTTGCTGCGCCTGATGGTAGACGTTGTTCACTGGGTCGTGGAGCTTGTTTCACGGAGGGTGGTGTTGTTAATTTCTGAGTATTGTAATTCTCTTGATAGTAATCACGATGGCTAAAAATCGCCGAAGACGCAACAAAAGGTGGTATCACCGCCAGAGGAGCAACCAAGATGACAGCGACAGCAACAATCTTTCTGAAGTAGACCTGATACTTGTACAGAAATTTTTATTGGATTACCGTTCGCTGGCATATGATGCTCGTACCCGACGCAATGATGGTATCCTACAGTCAGAGTCAAAAGCACTGGTCATCGGGGAGCATAAATTTCCTCTTTTGACAGATGAACTCTGCAGTCGGCCCTACATTGATCTTCCAGAAACGCTAAGTGCCAAAGATAGGCGTAAGATTCATGCGCTTTGTTCCCAATCTTTGGATTTGTATCATGCTGGAATTGGACCGAAAAGTAAGCGAAGGATTGTGGTTTCAATTTATGCCGATGGATTCCGATTTATTCCGGAAGAAGATTTGGAATCATCTGTTTGCAGCTATAAAGGGGCATATGCATTCCCGTACAGTATGTGCAAGCCTTGGTACTATCTTGACAGTGACATCACTGCAGAACGACTCTTAGCAATTGAAGATGAGAAGAAACTGATCCATCAAATTGTTCAATATCCTGAAAAATCTTTGACATACAACGATGGGGGAGATTTGAGTGGCTTTTTGAATCTTGCTGAACTGGAATCATTAGATTTGTCGGCTGTTCCTAGTGTCGAAGATACAACTTACGAGCTGATTAACACAGTTGCGAAGTTAAAAACCTGCGTGGACGAGGTAAGATACGGTGTTGGACACAACAGTACAAACATGCACACACAAAAATTAAGTTTGATAGCATTTGATATGGAAATGCATAATCAAGGAAATGCTGTTCGAACTTGCCTGATACAAATTACTTCAAATACTGTGCAGAAGGACTACATCATCGATCCACTTGCAGCAGGAGTATGGGACGCAATCCCAAACCATCTTGGTCCTCTCTTTTCTGATCCGAGTATTTTGAAGATCGGGCACGGCATTGGTGGGATGGACTGCTCTTCTCTTCATAGAGATTTTGGTATTCTGGTTGTAAATGCATTCGACACCTGCGAAGCATCATCTATAGCTCGCCAAAGCAAAGGAGGATTGAATTTGGCAGCACTGTGTAAGCACTACGGGTTGCAAACGTGGGAACATTACCGTGATCTCAAAGATCGTTTTCAGACAACAAACTGGTGCAAACGACCACTTTCGGAAGAGGCATTAGAATATGGAAGATATGACGTTCGGTATTTGATAACTTTACGAAGACTTCTGATGAGGGATTTGATTAAGATGGACATGATAAATAGTTCAAATGGGTTTGATGAAGTCAGCAGCTATGATTCGACATCGATGTCAGAAAGCACAGGGCAACTCGTCTTATCTAGCTCACATTGGAGCAGCATCTCGGAGTCGTCGTCGTCAATCGCAAACGCTGGCCATTTAATGGAAAAAGGTAACATCAGGATGCCATCACAAGCAATTATATCAGTATCTGATCTTCCCAGTTTTGAGAAATTGATGAAAGCTGTGTCGATCAGTCAGAAACGTTGTCTCAAAGTGTGGACAGGGAAAGAAGAAGGAGAAGATGAATCGATCCTACGAAACCAATCGTTCATCTCTATGATAAAGCAATCAGCAAATAAGGAGAATCAAAGCGATAAATCCAATTGGACTGATAAGAATACCAAGCTATACACACAGCTTGCAGATTGGCGAACAACAGTCGCTGAACGGGAGGGTATCGATGTAAACGATGTTTGCTCTCTCGACCTGCTGTGCTGGGTTTCGTATAAACTTCCTTCAAATCGATCAGAACTTCGCCGCTATGAATACATATTGCCTGCACCAATAGAGGATAAGAATCTGCCTTATTTTGATGAGATGACAAATATAATATCAAAAATGAATATGACACAAGTGACGGCAGAAGCAGTGTTCTATTCAATGAGAGAGAAATTGAAAGAAGGCGTGGACACAATAATAGGAAAGAAGGAAAGAAAGGTATTCATTGCAACAACAGTACTGTGTGTGGTAGCTTTAATTTTGACAAAGCGCAAGAGATAAGCAATCAACTATCAATAACACTCACACAAAAACAAACAATTCAAAAATGAAAGTACTACTACTAAAACCCTTTAAATTCTAACTCATACAAACCAAATTGGCACTTCTCAGATATTTTTCATATGTAGAAACAATGCGACGGCTTTGTAGATGACATGAAGATAAACTTGGGCTGGACAACACAAACCTTATCATATCTTTCGTCGTCCATACGTGCATGAGCCGCTTCTAGTGGACCATTATACTCGGCGGTGATACCATACAAGCACATTAGCACTGCTCAGACGGCTGGCGTGCGTAGAAGCGATGCTACAAGTCTCGTAGCTGATACGAGAGGTCCAGTGTGGGCTGACCAGCAGCACCACAAGCTACCAAATCGTATTTATCGTCGTCAATACGCTCATGAGCCGCTTCTAGTGGCCCATTATACTCGGCGGTGATACCATACAAGCACATTAGCACTGCTCAGACGGATAGAGCAGATGAAAGAGATGCTACGACGTCGTAGCTGATCTGAGAGGTCCAATTTGAGAGCTGACTGGCAGCACCACATGCTACCATATCGTATCTAGCGATCATGTGCAGTCATGAGGCGCTTCTTTTCGCTCATTATCTTTGGTAACCTACTTCGAAGCACAAATGGTTTAATTTACGTTAGAAGCGTTGCTTCGACGTTGTAAGTTATCGTGAGCATCTCTTTGAATTGAATTGATACTTTTTTTGCAAATATTCTTGAAGAATTTGTTTGATATGTTTGTAGCAGTTCTCCTAATTCGTCTTGTTTAATTTATTGTAAATCGGCTGCATTCGTAGTGTCATTATTGATCGCATCTTCATACAAACTTTCATGCCAAATGTCGAATGACCAGATTCTAGCCAATTCTTCCGGTTTGTTCTTTTCCTTTTGCTTTTGATGCAACGCAAGCATTCGTAGCGGTTGTCCATTCAACATATTTTTCAAGGAATGCTGACCAATGGGTTTTGGAAAGTCGAGAGCAAATTTATCAAACATGATTAGATGCTGAAAGAATTCGAAGCAGTATTCTGATTGCGGACAAAATGATGGCTCCACGCTACCACTAGAGTACAATTTATCAAATGCTTTCTTTCGCTTTTTGATACGAGCTTTGTTATCAGTATCAAGCAAAATTGGATGATTCTCCATACTTGAATCTGGAAGTGATTGTATAAGTGACGATGGAGCTGAGGGATGAGGTTCCTGCAATTCATCTTCTAAATCTTCATCTGCATCTGTATGTTGAGTTTTCTCCAAGATGTAAGCAGTTTGTGCAGTGCTACAAAGTGGACTCAAGAATCTTGGACACTTGCCTTCAAACCGAGATTGCAATTGCGGTGCCAAGCGACTCATTAAAAGAACTGCTGCTTTCACAATCAATCTGGGAGGTAGAGCCCCAGCAGGACGCGTGAACATCTGGCCTGTCACGCACTCTGACATGGGGATTCTCCTTTTGAACCTTCCACGGATAATGGCCTGAAATGTCCGCTTCTTATTTTCAAAGTAGTTGGGTGAAGGAAGGTCATTGCTAGAACCATCGCCAGCGTTTCCATTACAGTCTGATCTACTTCTACGAGCATTCCTCAATCTCAGGCAAACAGTGCCAATAAACAAATCCGACTCAAAGTCGATAACTAAACACTGTCCCTTCGCTTCTAAACCATTGTTGATGGGTAAATATTGAACCTCTCTATATTGTGGAAGGTATATTTTGGATGATGAATATCGTACTCCACGAATGTTCATTCCAGCTCCAGGAGTAGGACGCAAAAGTAATGGTCTCTGTGGCCAATTCTCTGGATGTGGTGGTAGAGATAAGTTACAATCGTCATCATCACTGCAGATGGAAGACATCCGCCTTCCAGCCGAAAATTCTTCATGTAATTCTCGGCATGAATCGTATACTTTCATCAGCTCGTCCGCGGTCACTTTGGTCTTGGCTACTCCTACATTCGATTCATTAACCGAAATCATTTCTTCTTCACTTTATCAAGAAAGAGAGCGGCGGCAGATGATGCGGTCCTTTATTATGCCGGCAGCAAAGTGGTTACCTCTAATAATGTCATAACCAATTATCTAATGCTATATCTTTCTTTTCAGGCAGGTAGCAGGCAATAATGTTTTACTGCTTGAGCAACATGTTCATGTTCTTCAATCATCTAGGCGTATCGGGATAGTGGGCGCTTTTCATACCCTCTTGTGGGCGGTGCCCACGTGGGGCCCACAACTGCAGAAAATCAGATGAAAATGAGCTAAAACGCGGGCAAAATCCCCGAATATCGACACAAAATCACCCAAAATTTCCCGTCAAGCCTCCTGTCAAACCAGTCCCTCTTGTGGGCACGCCCACGCGCCCGCTATCCCGATACGCCTACAATCATCCCACTACCCAGATCCCACTACATACCACTACCAGCTTGCGCGCGAATCTTTTGTCTTTTGTGACTTTTGCTTCTTTTGTGTCCTGTCATGGGCTGTGCGTGGGCGATGGTTGGCTCGACAAGTCAATAAATGTGCCGTCACGGCAAGATGCTGAGTCGTAACAAACAAGCAAGACAGTATCCTTTCATCTTGATCTTGCATGTGCATGTAGCTTGAGCACAAGAACACATCACTTCCAACCTTATATACCATTGGTCCATAAATTCACAGAAGGAAAAATATTAACAACTACAATCTACAACTGCCAACACAACAACAAAAACATCATGTCAAAAGTACACATCTATTCCACCAAACAAGTACCCAGCAACAGTAACATCGAGCAAAAAATGCGAAACTACATTAACGCTTGGAACACGAACGACTTAAAAACCGATATCCTCTTTGACGACCTATACCAACGAGAATTCCACGGGATTCACGAAGGGAAGAAAATCAATCTGAGAGAGTTGAAGCAGTTACACACAGATAATCTCTCCCGATTCGACCAGTGTAGACTCATTTACTTCCGAAAAGCAGGAGCATGCGCCTACGATATGAAACTTACATTTGTCACGAAGGAGGGAGGCGAATTCAGCATACGAAAGTTGCTCACTGTGGAGGAAGATAGGATTGGGGGCTCTATTGATTACAACGGTACAATAGCTTCGACAAAGCCCGATGAGAAAGGCTTTGGATTGTCTTACTACTGGCACTTACCCGTTTACCTCTTGAGCAGAAACAAGGTTGCAAGTAAAGGGAAGAGAACGTAGCATTAGTAAAATAATCGCCATTTAGAGAATCAAATATTCATCATTTATATGTTATGTCCATGATTTCATCTAAAGCTCCTTGTGCTGACAAAGCGTTGGCTGAGGACACGGTGCCAAGTAATTAGATCATGCCCGTTTCTATAGCGTAGGCATAATCAAATTGTACAACATCAGACCCTTCCAAATCATCTCCTAACTTTCTCTTTGTTTGTGTTATTGAAGGCAACACTTCCTCTGGTAGCGGAGATGATTTTGCATCGAGAAGAAGCTTCTCTACTACACCACTACAATGACCAGCACCGATCACAACAACCATCACTCTTTCTCCATCTTTACTTGTAGAGCATGCCAATAACTCGGCTGTTTGTTTAATCTTGGCCACCATGAATTCATCTCTCTCATCAATTATAACTCTTTTTAGCGTAGGGAAAGATTTTGCCATTTCGTCCATAGCCTTTTTCATCAAGTCGCTCTTACCAGTTCGATCGTTCAAGACCGATTCCATCCACTCATGTAGTTCCTTCTCCGAAGGTTGTTTTATGGACGACCACAGCAAGGCAAGCACTAGTTTTATTTTCCCAAACAATCTAAGGGACTCCCATGCTCGTAGTAATGTGATACGCACGGGCCTATCACCAAGCACAATTGCGATGGATCGATTTGCTCTTGGATGACCCAAATCAGTATTGACATAATTGTAATTCTGTTGACTATTCCAAAACTCTCGCTGCTGACGTAATGCAGATTGAAATGCTGCTTTAAACTCTCCTCCAATAGTTACATTCAATTTTGTTGCGTAGTCGTTCTGAATCTTCGCAAACATGTTTGCGCTTTTCTGTGATATCGGAGACATGAGTTGCTTGTGGCGCGTCTGTTTCTCATCCCCAACGTCAGGTGCTGCTTCTTGTGAAGGTAGCATTAAACCCACTCTCTGCGAACACAGCTCAACGAAAAGACAATCAGGTCTAACATGATCCATCAGCAACTCAGCATCTTGACATGAAGTTCTTGATACATGAGAAGTTCCAAGCAAATAGACTGTCACTGTGGCATTCCCAGGGCACGATTTCGACCATGATTGTGGCTGAATAATTACACGATGTAGAGGTGCTCCCTGATTATCTCGAAGTTTCGTTGGCAGTGAGTACCTCCATCCTTCTTCTGTGTTAGGTCGGCTGTTGTATGACAATGATGTTTCAGCATGCGAGTTGACTGAGCACAAAACAGACGCGATTACTAACAAAGAAAGCATTAACAGCAGCGGTGTCACCATTTTCCTTATTTCTGGAGTATTGTTACAGCCTCTCTCGATCAGTAGATGATACAGAAATAATAGGCTGGGAGTTCGAGTTGGTTGCTGTTTGTGGCGTGGTATGTGCGTGGTAAGTATGCTTGTTTGCTTATTGTGGTGTAGTGGAAGGTTGTTAATTTTCGTTTGAGGGAGAAAGGCAGACACGCTGCGATAGAAGAATGTGAACTGTCGACAGTATTTATGCGAAAGGTAGGATATACTAGCTGTATCCTACTCCATCCCCACAGAGCTGCTTCATGATAGTTGATGATGAAGAAGAAGAGGAATCCAAATGTTTATGTAAAAGTAAGAACATGCTAAAAATTAGATCTACGAACAGTAAATCTTTTCTTCTTCTTGGCAGACTTTTTAATGGGGGAACCGATGATGTCTTCAACACCAACGGACCTAGACTCGGCTGCTGCACGCCGAGCTGCCCGTGAAGGAGAGAAGGCTGGCATCAATTTTCTTTCAGCTTGGGCATTATTTTCCTCTTTGTTCCCATCAGTTTCAGTATCAGCATCAGCTACTGCCGAAGTAGTCATCTTCTTTCGTCGCAATGCACTACTTGCGCCACTCTTAAGAACTTCATGAATGAGATAATATAGATATTTCTGACCAAGGTAAGCCGTTGATCCAATTTTGTAAGCTTTCGTGTAGTCTCTCACACAGATGTTCAGCGTTGTTTGAGGTAGAGCCCTAAACCCACCAAGAGTCACTTCCACGTTAACGTAACCGACACGCAATACCTTGATGAAGAACATTTCATTAAGCTGTTGTTGCTGTTGCTCCCTGAGCTGTCTTTGTTCTTCTTGATCATAACTCTCATTTCGAGAAATCTCTTCCTTTATTGGTTGATTGGATATCCCTATCCCTTTCCCTCCTATTAGTAAAGACTTTCTCCGGGCAGTCTGTCTGGGAGCCGAATCACTCCTCACGGACATGGCGTCGGTTGAGCCTGTAGCGTCAGTTGAGATTGATTGTGTATCGTCGTCGTCGTAATCGTCTTGTCCAATGAAGAAGTAATCCATAAAAATACGTGATATGGATTTCGAAATTTGTACACTAAGCGTATGTGGAACGCTAGGAAATATGTTCACCTCTAGATGCGAATACAATGAGATGCCCTCCACAACTGGGGGTAGTGCTTCGACTCTGACCACAGCTGTGCGCTCTTTCCCAGTATGAGGAGCAGTTTTGCAACCTGGTGCGTTTGATGTTGATCCCCGACAACAACTCCATCTGCCTTCGCTGAATCGTCCCCCATGGAACCGACATGCTTCCAAGCCGTTCATTGAGTGAGAGAAGGTGTTTCCACAGCGTTGGCACGGGCTCCTCTTACTCCCCAACACAGGTTTCAGAACTGAAGTTGGATCAGGAAAACTCATGGAATCAGGGCCAGGCTTCGGCGAGGTAACCCGAACATCTTCCAAACTAATCTGTGTTTTCAATGCACCGCTAGCCATATATGAGTGCTCTCCTTGGAAGCCGGTGAAAGCAATCTGCACATCATCAATCTGACCCTGGCTTTGAACGCACCAGACTAGTTTGCTCAGTTTGTAAGAGACTCGTCGAATCATTTGGTCGCCATATGCTTCTATTCTCCTCTCAAGATCCTCAATGAGCTTCATTGCTGGCGAGCGCAAGGCAGTTCTTTCCTTCTTCCCAGAAGCTCTTCTAGCTCTCGCCGCCCACAAGGCACTCTCCATCTCAAATACTTCGGGGCTGCTGATGCGATTTGCTCTAGTGTCGGCACCTTCTTCTTCGTCAAGCTGGATCAAATTCTGACTTCGACGGTGAGGTTTCGGCGGTTTTAACAAAACGTTCCTGATTAAATCAATTGTGGTTTTGAATTGATATGAATCCAGATGGAATTGAAGCAAATCGATTTCCAAGTCGATATTGTCAGCAATTGTACCACTCTGCTCGATGACTAAGCCCTGTGAAATAAAGCTTTTGAGCTCTTCGTTTGAGTAATGAATTGGAGGCCGATAGAAAAGTTGCCGAGACAGGCAGGTGAATTTATTCAGAATAGGACGTATATTCTTTTGCTCCCTGAATGCAAAAGGCTCATGATGGCGTAACTCTGGCGGGTATTTCCACTCATAATTATCGGCAGCACTCATGTTCTCACCATCTATAGAGTTGGAACTGTCTTGTTCCGAGAAACTCTTAACCTCGGCTTGTCCAGGGGAAGAAATCCCAAATAACACCCCCAGTCTTGTTGGTTCCGGAAGACTGCGCTCAACAGGGGCGGGAAGATCCACTTCAAGCCAAGGAAGACCAACACTAATGTCGATTTGCGAATTCAGTGAGTAGGCCTCCAAATTTGTCAAGGTGTAAATGTGCTCGGTTTTCCTTATCAAGTCAGCAGGTGACATCTGCCCAGTGTGGCAGTTTGCCACTAGAAACTTCACAAACTTTTTGCCTTCAACATGGGAGCCCTCCATTGCCAAGATAACACTGCCACCCGTACTTTTACTGTGAAGCTGTACTTGAGGATTAGAAAAATGTATATCAAGTGTAGGCAGAGTCGAATTTCGTGTCTCTTCAGATTCGAAATGCTGGCTAGGTTCATCATTCTCTTGGGTGCCTGATACATCCGTGTGCATCCCATAGCTAGAACTGCGCCGGAGCAAATATTGCAACCCATCTTGAGAGTCCCCCCCAACTGAATTCGACACAGAAAAATCAAAGCTGCCGTTCAAATTCATTGGAGTGGTAGACAAGTGCCGCCCATCAGTAGAAGTAACATCTCTGTCGGCCAATGTATGCATTTGTCTCACTTGACTCTTCATATATCCTATCACAAAGATCAAGTCTTTGCTAATCGCCATGATGCAGTCTCTGATTTCTAAAGTCCAAAGTATCTTCAATCTTGATACCAAAATACTCCAAGTGGTTCTGTCCAAGTCTGCGTACATTGGTTCTTCCTCTTTCGACATGCGTTCCTTGTCTGACCCAGCAAGAATCTTTGCCAATGACTGATTGCAAATATCAATTTGATCGGTGGTTACGATGTAGTCAAGTTCATCAATGTCACAAGACAATTGCTCAAGTCTCCAAAAGGGCGTGGACGTACCGCCGGAGGGAACATCTTCTTCTTGCAATGATTGCGGTCCGCTGTTGTAACAAAATTCAGTTTTCCATGAAGATCCAAAATCTTCAGCAATGACCTCTATGGCAGCTATTTCACTCATACTCCCAGATTCTTCGCTCTTGTCAGGTTGCGTAAACCCACTAACATTCAGACGTGCGGCCTTCACCGGGCCACCGAGCACAATTTCCTTGACATCATCAAGCGTTGCTTTGTACTCAACTTGTCTCACAATCAAACACAGGCCACCATCTGTCATACTATCAGCAGCTTCCTCTTCCTCGTACCATGCTGCGACTTTAAGTTGATTTATGTTGATATTCATTGTCAAGCTTAAAAACTTGGGAATTGGATCTGGCCTCTCCTCATTATACAATGAAGAATAATCTACGGTTGAATTGAGATGTGTGAACCACGGCAGCACGTCTATTCGTAGCGCTATCCAATTGCAAACATCATCACTGCCGGCAATGCCACCTGGTAGCTCAAAAGACAGATCGACAAAATAGCCATCGCTTCTGAAAGAAGCAAATTTATCCGATGGAGAGGTATCTTCACAATTTAAGTATACAGAGTGGTGTTGATACGGTTGCTTCCCCGGCTTCAGCATTTTCCACAAGAAGGTCATCTTCGTCGACAATTGAGGTACAAAGAGAAGCGGATGCCTTCCTTTCCCTACCATCGATTCCATTTGGTGAGGTAGACAGAAATCAGGTTCGTTGAAGCTTTCACTTGGATGCATCGAAGTATCATAAGGCACACCTGGCATGGATACATCGACATTTATCGCATCTAGAGAGAAGCTCTCTTTGTAATCCAACGTACAGTCTGCACAAGTAAGATATATTGATTGGTCTTGAAAAATTTGCGAATCAAGCAACCATCGGAATGATAACTTGTCAACACATAATGCGATTGGACCATGTACAGCGAATCGGATGTTATCCCACCATGTCAGTGGATCTTGACCTCCGCCATCCTTGGGTGGAGGTAGTATTCTTTTGAAACATTGCTGTAATCGCGGCATTGAAGGACCCATGACAGGTCCATAGTTTACATCGAGTTCATCACAGTGGATTATGCTGTCTGTGTATACTTTGACAGGAATTCCTGAAGCATCAACCGAGACACCGTACTGGCAGCAACAGTTGCCTCGATGGTGACATAACAGCATATAGTTGACCTTTACACTTTCTTTTATTCCTGGCGTGGTGGGACTCAATCCAGCTAGAAACAGACATCCATTGATACTGAAGTTACCAATGCGAACCATCGGAGCAGCTATTGTCAATGGGTGTACGTTGAACATTAGATGACTAATTGACAGCTTCATATCTCCACCTTGTACGACTGGTCCGTAACTGTATCGCGAAGAGTTGTCTTCATCTATATTGTTGAGTTGTTCCTGAGTCAGTTTTGGAGGCGTGTTGCGCTCTATCGTTAGCTTGCCGGCCTCAATAAACAAAGAGACCTCATCTCGTAGCCTCATATTATCGGCGTCAATATCAAAATCAAGCAGCGAAATACTCAACGATGGAATGATGCATTCTATTGTCAGAAGTTGATACCTTTTCACCCGTTTCTCGAGGGCTCCATTTTCTTTGAGGCTATTCATACCAGCATCTAGTGATTTTGGCAGCAAGTTGAAGTCGTCAATCACGTCTCCAAGAAACAAATTTGGAGGTAACTTTACAGTTGCGCAAGTACCAATATTCAAATGAAATAACTCCTTCAAAGGGTGACCATCAATGTCCGTAACGATTTCGTTTCGTATATCTTCACTGGTTGGATCACTTTCTTTCTTGCGTATGTACTCATCTATTTCATGCTTGTGAGCACGTCGAATGGTATTTTGAAAGACGAACCCGTCCGTAATCAAGATAGGGCTTTGACTGCCATTCAAATAAGCTTCGATGTGACCAGCTTGAAGGCAGATGCTTGGTTTCAGTTGAAGTGGGGGGTGAACAGAAGGGTACTTCGTGATAGAAATATTGACATCGAAACCACCGTCAATTGCTAGTAGTACTGTCGACTTGACACCTACAAACATGTTCATTCTTGCAGTCACATTAGAATCAACACAAACACGAACGCGTGTATTTTGTCGAATTGGAATAACGGAAGATCCATTCTCATTGCCAGCAATCAAACACCGAAGATGAGCAAGAGCAGCCTGAAGACGCTTATTGAAAGACATCTGAATCCATTGAAAAACAGGCGACCAGTTTAGCTCAACATCACTCGAACCCTTCCGCAGTCGCACTGAAATTGTCTCATCCTTTTCGACCTCGTTGTTCTTATGATTCCTAGCCTCAGTAATGCAAAATTCACCTGTGCCCCGTGCAATTTTGGTGAGATGAAGCGGAGAGACTCGGTTGTAGGTATTTATCATGGCCCAGGGTGACTCGTTTGGATTGAAATGAAACTCATGAACAGAAGTTGCAAAAAGAGACATCACACCAATACCACTTTGAGCTCGTTCAAATAAAGACACTTCGTCGAAAGTTATCAGCATTGCTTTCGTCAATAAAGTAGTTGCGTCTGATCGTGTAGTCCTCGATGGAATAATCGTTTGCAAACCGAACGTGCTTGCTTGGGCATAAAACGACACTTCATTTGGTACATTCATATAATTGCAGTCAAAGACTGGAAATGAAATGTGTGGCGAATACGTAACAAATGCCTCGACACAAGAAGCTGCAGTCTCAATCAAAAATGAAGCGCCATGAGTGTACAATTTGGATCCGAATAATTTGCGTGGATCGGCATTAACAGAATCGCATTCAGAAGGCCCTGGAATGCTCAGCCTGCGTTGTCCCACAATATTGACTTTTGCTTTCCGCAGTAATACTGCAAATCGAACCCTATCATCATTTGCAACAACGCTGCCTTCACGAACACACCCAGCATTTAGTTCAACGATCACATCCACATCATCTACTAAGATCTCAATCCAATCCAGATCGTTTTGTTTTCTTTTTGCGATCGTCGCTTCGGCGTTCTGCTTGCCATTGTCACGGAGACCGAGCTTTAGTTGTTTCAAATCGTTCTGCATACTGTTAGAAGCAAGTTTGATGTCATTCGCTATCTTCATGCAAGAAGACAGCTCCATTACGTTATTGGCGCCGACTCTCATTACCATTCCACCAACGTTGACACTGAGACTAGGCTGGGTCAACCTGTCGGAACCGTAAAAGACATGTTTCATAGTTGTCACGACGTGCTTTATCAACACAAGATCTAGAGCAGGAGAGCTATCATCAGTGACTTCGTATCGGAGCCTAACTGCTCCAATACGACAACGCAACAATTCGTCGTTTAGATCTGATTCTCCTCTCAATACAGCGACAGTACGTGCCACCCGGAAAGAGAGAACATCTCGTCCTTCTATTAACCGATTCGAAGACGACAGAATTGCATATGCATGAATATTGCTACTTACACATAACTCAATGAGTTGTGTTGGCGACTTTGGTTTCGAAGGTGCCGTGTTGGTCACTTGCTCTGTGCTCAAATTGCATTTGTCAAAGCAGCTCAACATGTTTTTCAGCAGAATCTCAAGCGTTCGCATAAACGATGGCAACTCTTCCAAATTGATACCTGCGGCGGTTCTATTTCCAAGATTGCTTCCGAGGTGTAGTACTGCTTTCTTCGACACCACTGAGTCCACAGCTACATTTCTATCTAAATGCATCTCCATGGAATTGTCAACAGCAGCGAATCCACCCGGTATTGACAAGACTGCAACGGTTGTTCTGCGATTATTTGCCTCACACGAAACATCAACTTTACCCCATGAGACAATTTTACGGAGTGTAGAAGCAACTTGATACATGTCAAGTTTGCTCATTTGCAGAGACACACCAAAACTTTTCGACCCAGTTTTATTGCTGGTATCAATAGCTGCGGATGCATCTATCGTCACACCACTACATTCCACCCAATCAAATACGCGAGGAAACAAGCCAACTGCGAAAGAATCTATCTTCATTTGGATAGTTACGGACCGAATGCACGGGTTTGTGCCAGAATCAGCATGCTTGTGCTTTCGTCCTAAGAGTAATGTTAAACTCAATTCAATGTCGCCAAAACATAGTCCCAACCAAGACAATTGGCCTGTAGTAGAAGAATGCTTTCTCAGTGGGCGAATCCAGATAGACGATGAGTTCGTAGAGATGTGATCAAAAGATAATGCTTTCATGGCCATATCATCACCATCGTCTTCTGCATCAAAACCTTCGCCACCCAAAAAGTTGTTCAAGAACGAAAAGATGTAAAACGAGACTCCGCTAGGCGATAAACTCCGTCCAATTGTAAATGGTATGTTGAGCAATGTTGTTTTCAATCCATGCCTTCCTCCTGCAGCTGATCTTTTCCTCCTCCTCCGAAACGTTAGCTTGAAATTCTGCGCTATAACAAGAAGCCTAATTGCAAGTTGCAGGAATACTGTCGCTAGAATGGAAATCAATGAAAATGAAATCTTGGCATTATCCTGACCTTCCGCTTCTTCCCCTAAAAACTCCTTTGTCTCAACCATCATAGCGGATTGTTTGGGAAGACCGATAGAATCATCATCATATTTATCTCTCCGTTCCTCAAAGTGAATGTTGTTGCGTTGTTCCTTTGCTTCAAAGTTCTTCAATACATCCTGATAATTTCTGTTCGTTTTATCATTTTCACTCTTGTCAAGATCATTCTGAGATTCACTACTGTTGAAGAAATTAGCCACCGCCTTGATAATCCACAAAAGAGCAAAGGTCGATGATAGCCTTACTGACCACGAGCCACAATGTAATACTTTCAATAGCACCAGCGTCAGCATAGAGATGCCGATTGCTGCAGATAGTTCTACGAAAAATAGACATGCACGGATATGTTGAGACGCCATAATAACGGTCATTGTTCTGTAATAGTGTAGGTGAGTGATCTGTTGTAAACAACTCGACAGCTTGAACTGTAATGACTAATAATTGGTCATCGCTTCATTGCCGCGGCAGCTTTGCTCACTGCATTACTTATCAGCGCACCGAACGGTTGCCATTATCCGATATCCCAACAGCTCAATGCGTTGAGTGGTTTGCTTTTTTGCTTTTGATTGCGCATAATCCTGATCGATCGAGAGAAGGTAAGATCGAAGAGAGGAAAAAGTAGAAGAGATGATGATGTAACATCTTGTAACATCAAACTGTTACATTGATGTAACACAGCTCACAGCTCTCACACTTTTTCACCCATCGATCACCCAGCCAACGCAACACCCAACCCAACATCCTCTATCCTACTTATATCGGAGCATACTCAGCAGACATCATATTGCAAAGGCTTGCAATGAAGAGCCGATTTCTGTGCAGCACTTTCTTGACGGCGGTGGTGCTGGTAGAGTCATCATCAGGACCCTTTTCATCCAAGACGACTCAGGCAAGCTTCCAAACTGGCGCATATGCGGCCTACTCTGACACATCATCTGATGTCTTAACAACAGATGATGATATTGTCGATTATGGTGGTGATATTACCGGATGTGCTGATCTCTACGCAGCCGTTGGGATTTTAGATTTATATGGAACTTCCATAAATGATGATTCTATTTACGATGAAAGCAAAATCTTGCTTCGAAATCATCTCCAGGATGGTAACCATTCTGACGAATGGTGGGGTGTTAAGAAAGCCACAAGTGACAACCGCGATGCAAATAATCTTGTGCTGTCTTCGATGATGGGGAGTTCATGTGATGGGTTCGTCATAAATTTGTCTGATTCCATCTTGAATGTCATAAATACAGATGATCTCTCAAGCACAGATGATGGGTGTTTAGAAATACTGGATGACATTCTTGTATCTCTTGCAGATAGCTTGATACATCGCTTACAAGCAGGCGGTTCTACAAGTGGAACTGTCATACAAATGGTGATTGTGAAAGAGGAATGCAACTACAACGTCAAAATGAGCAAGACAGCAGATTACATTGAAAAGTATCTGGATCGAGCAATATCAAAACTGCAATCTCAAAAGTTCGGACGCACAATTAATGATTCTTCACCTATCAAATGTGACATTGAAGTGAGCATCTCTTCTGATTCTGCAGTCGATTCTGCGGTGCAGTTAGCAAGCCTATTGCTTCCTGTCAACTCTGTGTATGGCTCTTCTATTCAAATGATACGTGACAAATTGGAACTGATAGACGACGAAACAAGCATGGTGTCAACAAACATCGATGATATAATCCCCAAGGACGACACGACAAGCTTTCGTGATGAAGCAGAATTTGCAATGACTGCGGCATCATCTGCTGCAGAAGATGACTTGTACGAAATAGAGAACAAGATGGATGACGCAGTACTGGAAGGTGACGGGAACGTGCCAATGCCTGAATTTGGAAGCGACGCTAATGCTTTGCTAACGAAAGTATCTGAAGCATATCTCAATATAATTTCAAACGCTGATACACTCACTGACGAAGACAGAGAATGGATAGCGAATAGGAGAATAGAAGCACTCAAGAATGTGGCAGGGACTGGCCTCCATCGCTTGTATTGTCTTCACTTGCAGAATTTGCGTGATCATTTCGGTCGCACTTATGAACAGATCCTCGACGAAAGTTCAGCCACCATGGGTCTCAATGAAATGGAGGAGGAGGAGAATACAGTGCAAGCTCGCGACCAACTAAGGAGAGAAGGCGCAAAACGAGCAGAGGAAGGCTTCTTGAATGCCGCATTTTTATCGATCCCTTCCATATGTCAAGATCCAGAGATGGGGCTTGGCGAGTTATACAGTTGCACCGAAGCTTTGCGTGGTTTACTAGAAGATATGTATGAGGCAACGATGTCTCGTGGGATAGAGGAAGAAGAGTGGAACGATGTAATGGATATCAGCGCAGAAGAAGCTGGCAGACTGAACTATGATAATAATGCTGTCGAGTCTTCTTCTGCCGAGACTAGGGTCGGCCTCCGAGAGTTGATCAAGCGAATCAAAAATAAGAGGGCAAATCGCGGGCCAGCCAAATGGTACGAACGCTTGGCTGCAAATGCGTTGGTTATCGGAGTGAATTATGTCCAAGGATGGATCGTGCTGCAAACTCTACGGAGAGAAGCAAGAAGACGGGATTTGACGATGCCCAAGTTTCCACTATTTTAACTTAATGAGCAAACTTTTGCATGTAAGCAAATCGTACTTAGCAATAGTCTTTTTGTTTTAAGTTACACAACACCAGGAATGAATCTATAAGGAACTATGGATTTGTATTTGTCCCAATCGTCTCCATATTTTTCTTTGCACATGTGATCGTCTCGGATAGATCGATGAACGAGCAAAATGGCAAAGTAAATAGCGTAGTAGTAAGGAACTATGCTTTCAAAGCCGCACACCATACACCAAGAAAGCCCCATAATCCAGTCGCCAGTGTAGTTTATCTTTCGAGCCATTCCCCACCAGCCACTTGTTAGCAATTTGGTACCTCTCTTTGTTTGTAAATATGTGAGATGTGAAACTTCTGCTGCATTTGGGTTTCTACGGAAGGCATCTTTTTGGCCATTTGCACCACGAAATACCAAATATCCAAAACAATTGACGCCGACAATGAGAGCAAGAACTGGCCATTGCAAGTGTGGATCGTGATCCACCAAATAACGAGATTGTAAGCTGTATGTAAAGGGCACCCACGCCAAATCACCAAAAACGAGCATGAACCCAAACCCATCAGTGGTAATGTCCATGGTTGTCAAAATTGCTCGCTCCTGATACAATGCGTCCCATACATACAAGCCTTGGAAAATGTTGATAAGAATCATACTGCCAGTTACATATCCCAAACGTTCGTATTGTTTTGACATCATTGCTAAATTCAGAAGCATCCAGCCAACCAAGCCTGGTCTCAATTCACAAAACTCTTTCCAATCAAAACCGCCCCAACGAGGATTGAGCTCCCTTCCCATGAAAAAATCATACACATGATTACCACTGTTTCCCCCTACAGCCAAGAGCAATCCCTTGCCAAAACTTTTAATGTACAAGTATGAAGACAGCATTGTACTCAAAATGATTGTGACGAATGCCAATGTTGAATAGTTGTCGTAAAGCCATGTCATTGGTGCTCTCCCAAATACTAACACTTGCTCATCACTGATCTCAGTCCATTTTGGCCATCCACTATCCAGAACAAGGAGCGTTACCCAGAATGCCAAATGACCATTGATACGATATGGCAGCTTCTTCCCCGATCCATCAGGAAGAGGTGCTCCAAACACAATTTCACAAGGCAATATTCTTTCTAATAATACCTGGAAAAGAAACCAGGCGACGATAACACATGCACATGAAATTAGAACCGAAGAATCTGCACAGGATGGGCACAGTACACTTGAGTCCTTCAGCTTGCTAATGAGCATCGATACAACGCCAGCATCAGGCGAACACGATGTTTCGACGGGAAGGATATGGTTAAACTCCAGACTGCCCACGGACGCCCAGTATGTTAACAACAAGGTCATCAAGGGAAGGAAGATCATGGTGCCGAGGGCACCGACGGGCCCACCAAACTCGTAGTCAAAACTAGATGAGGTCTTCATTTTAGTGCTGTTGCCAATGCTAATGAGACTGCTGCAATTACTCGCCTCGCTCTGTGGAAGCAACTAGCACTAGTAAGTAGTAAGAAGTTAGAAATAGTACAATATAGCGGCGCAAATAATGGGCAGCGGGCAGCATTGTTATGGATGTTGGCAGTTGGCAAGCTAGTGGTGAAAAAAATTGGCGGAACGAAAAAAATTGGCGGAGAATTTTTGCTAGCAGAAAGGAAAACCTTATATGGAGGTGGTTTTTGTATTGGGACTCCTCAATCTCTGGGACCCACACAAACCAACAATCTGGACACACACCACGCCGTAGGCATAGGGCTGGACTCGGGAGGGTCTATTAGGGTGTTATTATGGTGTAGTAATTGTTTTACATGATGCCAAAGGCGTAGGGCTGGATTTTACAGGGAGGGTTGGGTTAGGATTTTTTTTTTTTTTTTTTTAAGATAAATAAGTGATTAGTTTAGGATGGTATTCAGGAGCTGTTTACTGGGCAAGCTGGATCTGAACTTGCCCATTTTAGGTAATAAGAGGAGTGGTTTTCGGCAGCCAAAAAAAAATTAGGGTTAACCCTAACAAAAAGCAAAAAAAATCTCAGAGACATAAATCACCTAATAAAATTTCCCAGGAGGGTTCACATCCACGGAGTCCCAATACAAAAACCACCTCCATATAAAATTTGCCAAAACTCACAAAACACGTCAAAACAACCATGTGAGTATACCCACCTACTACAGACTCTTAGTAGACCTTAGACAAAAATTTCCTTTAGGAATGCCAAACAGAAGACTATTGAAGAATAATTATTCCTCGTTTGATATAGTTATAGTTGATTTATGTCGAGTTTTTACTCGACGAATATTGCTAATTTTGGCAGCTCCTCATGCGTTAAAAACACTAACAAAAGTCCTCGCCAGACACAGTATCTGACCAATCGGCAGCTACAGTATGGCGAATACAGCCCATCCACCTGTGGCCAGCGGCTCTATGGAAAGCTGATGATGTGTGCTATTAAATAGTCATAGGGTTATTGGGGTATATCCGCTTGCTATTACTTTTATACCCTACTGAAGTGCCGACATGGTTGTTTTGTGAGAGTTCTGCTCTTTCTCCACTAGCTTTTTCTGTCTTTTACTACGGTTGGCGCCAAATTTTAATTGACGCAAAACTCCGCCAATTATTTTCACCACTAGCAAGATTTTATTTTATTTTGAGGCGGATTTGGCGCGCTCACAGGTAGGAGTAAGGGAAAAGAGAGATAAGAAGGGCAGCCACCTCTATCGGGAGTCCCCGCTTGTCGGGAGAACACGCGTCTCATTTGATCTGGTTTTGCTTGATGATCAGACACACCTGAAACTTCTTAGCTTAGACAAGTGACGCTGTGCTTGCTTGGGTTAGAGATTAATTTAAATTGAAATAACATGATTAGCGGTGGGCGAAATCCTTGGAATCATTTCAAGAAACAAGTTGTTGTAGGATTGCCCGGTTCCTTGTTCATTACTGCAAAACTTCTTAGATACATATAAACTAATTTCTTACAAACACTGATACTCATCATTTAAAGTATACCCTCCACCAAAATTAAATTAATAATCAAATCGATCTGCTGGCGGCTTCGGCAACTTGGCACTCTGTGCAAAATTCGATAGTCCCTTTTCATGTTCAGGCATGAACTCTAAATAGTCCTCAGATGTAGGCTGAGTTCCATTCTTTGACCAGAGCAAAGAAGATTCCAAGGAAGACTCATCGTCAAATAACACAAAGTCATCCGTCTTTTTTCTCTTTTTTGGGCATAAGCAAGCACACCATAACCAACTTAATTTTGAGGATTCTTGTAAGCCACGAGAAGACACCATTGAACCGTGCCCCTCGGCAAGCATACGAACTCTCATTGTTCTCATTTGCCAAAATCTAGAAAAGTTAGAAAAGGTGAGAAGTGAACAATGTTAGTGAACGCTTGAGTGAATGGAGTCCAGGTCGTCAAACATGTGTCTGTATCACCAATACGGACTTACCTTACCCCCTCCAATACTGAGAGAATGACGAAAATTACAGCGAATAGTATCTTCAAACTTTTAATGGTGTTGATTGAGGAATCCGTCAAAAGTAGAGCTTCTTTGTTGTCCTTTAGAAATGTGACAAAGCTATCCCAAGATACAATGACATAAACGAAGGCGGCAATGTCGGCCAAGCATGTGAGCAGGCCAGCAATAGCGCTGGCAGTTAGTCCTCGTTTGTTGCAGCCCTCTGAATAATACCCAATACCACCTGCGACGGATCCTATGAAGAGCACGAGCCCATACGTTACCGATATGGCTGTAACGCTTGCTACATGCGCCATACCACCGTATACTATGCATGCAAGGCCTACACCTGCGTCTATTGTGTGCAAAGCCCCAAGTGTACAAGATGTACACTTCCCCTTCATGTCAGCGCCATTCTCCCGAGATGATGAGTCCCCAAACCGATCGGACTGTCTTCTTCTCGATCGCTCTAATGAAGCAGCTGTATTTCCCGGTCCAGATGATTGTCCCGCTGACTGTGACGACTTATTGGCCCGCTTCTTCTTCCGTTTACTCTTCGCCGACTTGGCGTTGCCGATTTGGCGCTGAGCTTTTAGTGTAGCGGCATCCATGTTTTGCTTATTCTGTGTATATATGAAATAGAATTGTTGCGCTGTTGATAGATGAGTTCTTTTCTGTTGCCTATCTTGATTTTATGTTCTTACACCACCGGTAATTTGATGTGGTTACGGAGGTGTGTTTTACCATTGTCTCGCAATCAGTTCTTGCTTTATGTCTTGGCTGCTTAGAGAGTTCCTAAAACGAAATTCCATAAAATAATAGACGCAAGAGTCTGGATAGTCTCGAGCGAGATTATGGCGACAAATAAAAGGCGCGTGTCTTCTCACAAAACAGCAAGTATGAAGCAGTCGAAGCAAGCGCTTTTATTATCAAACACTTTACTTGTACCTATGTTATTATCATCTATTACACAGTTAACCTACAATTGTCTTAACCTTGCTTTTGCATCTCACAAGGAATGACTCCACGCCGCAGCATCTCAATCTCATTCTTCAAGTTCCTTCGGGCCTGTTCTTCCCATTGTTGTCTTGCTTTTTCAGTTGCATAAATAAATGAGTGCTTCTTGACAGGAGTAGCTGTCGTTGTAGATGCTGCATTTACCTCATCTTCTGTAATTAAAGGTAGAAATGATTCCAGTATATCTGCCCTCTTTTCACAATACATGTCTCTTTCTACAAACTCATACTCTCTTCGGATGCATCCTGCATATTTATCGTATACATCCATATCTTTTCCCAGTATTGACATGTCAGCATCAAGAAATGTTGCAAGAGTGTGATTTTGGGTTTCGTGAGCTGACTTTGCGCTTGATATGTGAGTTGCAGTGGCGATGATACATTCTTCTATTTGCATCACCATGTTGCAATTTCGGATGTGTTGTTGAGGTGTGTCTGCCTGTTCATCAGTATCATTCCCACTGGTACTGCCCACTTGTTGTTTCTGTAATGAAGAAATAGTTGCTGACAGCTCGGTTGCAAATTGTATGAATAGATCTGCGCTATCCTTCTCATTAGTGGATGATTTAGGATTATATATAACATCATGAAAGAACGCGGCCAGTATCAAAATCGCCTCTTCATCATCTGCGGTCGGTGTATCATCTTTTGATACATCTACCCCATCTATCAAAAAGTCCAAAGATGCAATGACATCTTGAACATGAGTCATATTGTGATATGCCCGATGAGGCTCGGAGTAGAGTTGTGTTATCTTCTCCAGCCAGCTCTGAGATTGTGCGTCAAGAATTGCTTTTTGACGTTCATTATCGACAGTGGCCAATGATGAGCAGAGTTCATTAATGAGACAGCTCACAGAGGAATGCCAGCGATTCCGTAAGGGTTCCATTATCTCCATTATGATTCTGTACAGCTTGCTTTCTCCTTGCTTTAGGTGATGACTCTCTCTAGAGCGAGAGGCATAAAAATGCTGAGTATGGTATGATCGATGATGAGTTTTGTTCCACGTGGTCGGATGCAAATTTTGGATGAGATAATGATGTATCTTTCACTTTCGCTCGACCATCACATCTATCTAGAGGTCCATCCCGAACCGGGACGGCCGGGACGGGACGGGATTTTTCGACCGGATAAACCGATCTGTCCCATCAAACCCCGATCCGGGTGATCCGGGATTTGGTTTTTTGCCCGAATTCGCGCCCAAGACGCGAATTTCTCAAAGTAGCGAACTCCATTCGGGTGTTTAGTAAGACTGTTCTCCCCATTATTTCGTCAAAATACCCATAATTATACACAACTAACCAAAACCGGATTATCCGGATTATCCGTCCCGTCGGACCCCGTCCCGCTCCGGAAACCGGATAGGGTGACGGGACGGTTCGGGATGGACCTCTACATCTATCGTCATAAAATCTTCTGCAAAACAACCATGACACCAATCCGCTGCATAACGTCCACCGCCCTTCTACTCGGTTCATCAATCGCCATTTGCAATGCTTTCTTAACCCCGAAGCCATTGCATCATCAACCAGTTGCTGCTGCTCGCCACACAACAACAAATCTTCACGTATCGAATGGATCACCCGATGCACCCAAAACAGCAGCCGAAGATAAAGAGTTGCAATGGGATTTGTTCACACGACACCAAGCGCTGGATGGAGAGTGGTGGGGGAATTGGGATACGTATGATTACATGGGAGATCGAGTGGGGTCGACTGTTGCTGGAGTCTCATTAAAGCCAGATAAGGAAGGTGCATCTGTGGAACACACGCATCGAATTCTATCTGCGTCGACTCAGTCAGATTGCAATACTTGTTTCTCTTCGTCGGAGGTTACTACCATGCCGACTATTGCAACTTATACACCCGAGTCTCTGGGACGTCGGCATCGTTGTGCTGCTGTTGGTATGGTAGTAGGTCCCTCCATTTTGAGATCAGGTGCAATGAGTACTGAATTGGTGCTCAGGCATGGAAATGGGCGTGTTAGAGTTACATTTCAACATGCACCCGTTTGGGAACGAGGAGTTGAGCCGGGGAGTTGTCCTCCACAGGGGTTAAAGCTATTCCGCGCTATAGTTTCAAAGGAAAGACTGCGTGATTCAACCGATGAGAGTACAGAAGGCACCATCCAAGGACCACCTTCGGCAGACGAAGAAAAAGAATCTCCTCCTCTTCCAGGAAACCCCCGTTTCTTTCGTCCCGTTCCACCATTTGACTGGCATGCCAAGTGGGCTGGCACATCATGGACATGGGGTCCACAGACTGGTGATCGTGGATGGGCTGTCGAAGAACTTGAGGAAGCCGATGCTTGGCATGGACGTCCAGTAGGAGATACATCCGGTGTGTGGTCATTGCGACTTCCAGGTGGAGTGCTCATTCAATGTCCTCGTGTGATTGTAGGTGGAATGCCTGGAATCTGCCGATTGGCATGGATGCCAGAGTCGGAAGGAAAGATTGGAACCGTAGAAGATGGAAACAAAGCAAAACTTTTACGTGTGGAAGCAAGTGTGTCAGCATTAGAACCAATAATTAGTGATGATGACGATGATATGATGGTTGGATTTTATCCACCTGCTTTGAGCAGTCTAAGAACTGACATGATGGAAAAAGTAGGGGAATTGGAAGGAGCGAGTCTTGAAGAGAGGGAGAAAGCCGCGGAGGGTTACGTATTCAATCCTACCGAGGAAGCAGAAACAAATGAAACAACATCACCCAAGATGGATGCTGGTTCACCGTCTTCTCAGAGAACGTCAGCTCCTATTGATGAAAAGTTGGAGCAAAAGATTGCTGAAGATCCAAGGAATGCATTGGATCTTTAACTCAATCTGTAAATCTCAATACAGAATGAAAATGTTTACTTTCATCTTTTAGATTTTATCTTTTCCGCTAAAGCTTTGAATGCTGCGTCTGTGTCAAGATACTTGTTTACAATTTCGAGTGAATAAGCTGGTATCATATTCTTTGCACCACTTTCACCCCAAATATCAAGGACATGAAGGTAGTTCCTTAATATGTGATAATCAACAGAGTACCGAGCGAAGTTGACCCCTTTCGGTCCAGCTGCCGTCATGATTGTTGCCATGAGCTCTCCAAACAAACGAGGCATTCCCTCAGATTTCATTTCACCTCCTACCATCTTTTGAACAATATTGTCGCTTGAAACTGTGGTAGACGCAAATTTTTCATGTGAGCCAGATCCTGATGCGTCTGGTCCAAGTTGCAACCGATCTGATTCGACTGCGTATTTTAGCATTCGTTCTCCCATTTTATTCCGTACAGTAATTGTTTGGAAAGAAGAGTCCATCGAAGAATCGAGAGGTGCTCCCATGTAACCAACAACTACATCCGCCAGAGCATTGGTATAATCGAAGCAAGCAAGGCAAGATTTGGCAATAGCAAACTCTGCTACATCTCCTTGAAGGCTAAAGTATGGTAGTTGTTCATACACAGGTTTTGAATCTGCTTTTCCATCATCGTACTTCACATGCACTTTGAAGTCTTGCATAAACTCATAGCCTCGAACCCTTTTACCATCTAACTTGTCTTTGAAGCTTCGACTGAGAAACTTCTTTGCAGCTTCAGGTGTTGGTGAATTATCTGCGCAGTTGGTGCCCAAAACATATACCTCGTCAAGTTGTAGTTCGTGTTGAATAGCTCTGAAAGCTTGCACTGCACAACCAACTCCGCAAAACAATAGCTTCTTAATGTCAGTGCTGTCTTTCAACTCATCCAGTACTGCCAAGCTTGGAGCTAATGCGGGTTTCACTCCACGTCCTCTTAGCACATCTTCTACACTCCTAGCAAGTATCGGTTGTGGATTGCTCCAGTTATTGTCATCATTCCCATCACTGTTTGCAATACACACCACCGCGTCGACCATTCCCGATTCCAACATCGAAATGGCTATGCCAGTAACAACTCCTGTCCACTGGGCACCATCCACATTCTTCCCTTTTGCCAATTTCATCGGACGAGTCATGACACCAAATCGTCCTTCCTCAGCTATTCCATCGTTGTTAGATCGAGAGACGACGTCATCACTCCAAACCAAATCTTGTGTATTGCGTCGACGTCCATGGACAGTTGCCTCCATCCCGTCAATATTGCGTGCCATACCATCTCCCAAGAAAGCACAAGCATCGGTGACATGAGAAACAAACGTCGTCTCACATAAGCCACAGCGGGAGCAGTGATCTTTGGCTGGGAACTTTTCTGGCCATCCGCTTGGATCTATCGGTTGTGCTTGTTTTGTTGAATGGAGATGAATTAGAGATAGGGAACGCGTATTAGCCAAGGCGTTTGGGGCAAACGCTTGAACTCTGTCCACTGCCGTCAATATGAAAACCACCCCAACATAGTGAATGCCAACCATCTTTCCTACACTACCCTCTCCACTTCTACTGCGTCCACAGAGACAGAGACACGAGGCATACCTATCGCATATGGAACAACGAAACAACGCAGTTATGCAGTGTTGCTTCGCTTCGTGCGCAGGGCTGTGTATCGTAGACGTAGTTAAGTACAATACCCACGGGAAATACCCCTGGGTAGGTAGGTGTGGGTAGTAACCAAAGTGTTCACCCCAATGGGTAGGTGGGTGTGGGTACGGGTATCTACCCATACCCACTTTTGCTGGGTTTTGGGTAGGCGTGGCGTGGGTACTTCTACCAACCATACAAAGCCCATGGATTTTTACGAGCGATTTTCATGCAACAGCCGACACCCGTGAGCCAGCAATACCCTTTCTATCGACTGTTGGCAATGGAATCACGGCATAATATTGGGCAGACTCTGCGCTGCACGACTCTCTCTAGAGCGAGAGGACAAGATACGGTGAGAAAAAGTGGATAGGCAAGCTCATGCATTCAGCGCTGCACGACTACTCTCGAGAATCAAGAGTATTAGATACACTGGCTGAGGCAAGATCAAGATCAAGCTCATAGTTCATGCATTCAGCGCTGCACGACTACTCTAGAGGACGAAGAAGATGCACTGGCTGAGGCAAGGTCAAGATCAAGCGCATAGTCATAGTTCATGCATTCAGCGCTGCACGACTCTACTTACTCGAATGTCAAGCAGAGCTGAAGCCAAAATTATTGCCTCATATTTTTCACTTCCGCAAAACACAAACAGAAGTTGACGACATAAAAACTACTACACAACACCAACATTCTAAACATCGATTAGACGAACTACCAACTCATAACATTATCCAGCCATGAACGTTTCTCATTCATCTGCACTTTTGCTTCTCCTTTCATCCAATGCACACGTTGCATTTGCTTCAGGAATCCGTGGGGACCCCCCTCAGAGCATTGAAAAGGAACGAGCCACCCCGGGCGTCTCTCGGTTGGAAGCTGAGATGGACGAACTTGTATCTGAGGCAAATGACCGAGACTTGAAGGCAGATAATGCTGAACTTAAGAGCAGCATTGAGGTTGAGGCTATTGAAGAGACTCCCCAAGCCCAAGGCACGGCGATGACCCCAGTGTCTGTAAACGAGCCTGGTGACGACGAAGAACACCAGTGGCCACTACTCGAAGACATCGAAGCCCAGGAAATTCCCTTTGACTTTGATGACGTCGACGTAGAACATGGACATGGACGTGAGCTGGGAGGCTCAGACTGCGCGATTTGGGCAGATGGGTATTATTTTCACCCCAAAGCTGGCGAGTGCTACAACCTTGGTGGGACCTGGTGGAATGATAAGGTGACTTGGATCCGTGCCTCTTCCGGAACGTGTGTTGAGGCATGGGAGCACCATGGGAGCGGAAGCTACCAGAAGCACTGTGGGAGTGACTGGCTCGAGCTTGGAAGCAACCTGTCAAGGGAGGTTTCACGAGTGTGCTGTCCAGCAAAGGCCAAAACTTCGCCCGTAACCTCATGCACCGGAAATGGTGGCGCTTGTGGTTGCGGAAAGACATCAGATGGCCATATCATTAGTATGAACCGCTACTGGGGCGACTGGAATGATGAGAAGGTCTGGGGATGTGGTGGTGCGTTTCACTTGAGTGGAGCAACCTGGAACTCCCAGTGGGGTGGCACCTTGTCACAGTCTGGGGCCGAGGCAAACGTCCTTCACAGCGCAGGTGTCACCTTTTCTCAAGGTGCTTCGTTTGATGGGTGGGAGGGGTGCTGCATGATCTGTGGATACAACTTGCAGATGGCCGGAAAGATTTCGGATGGCTGGTACTGTGAGAAAGACTTCTTTTCCACCGGAATCTGGCTTAAGGGAAAGCACAAGTAATGTCCTCTGTATATTTGTGAAGAGTTTGAGAGCTGAATGAATACAAATAGGATAGAGAAGAAATCCTTTTAGTTCTAGATACAAGTGAAGAACGGACAAAAGAGAAGAAATCCTTTTAGACGATAATGATAAGTAGGTGCGATACAATATTGATATTAGTCTGCTTTAGCTGTGTCTAGCATTCCGGTTGGTGCGGGGTAATGAACTTTATTATTCCACTCCACTCCACTCCACTTCTTATTGTTATTGTCGGTCACGCGGTCTGTCACGCGGGCGATTGTACCAGTTTTCTCTGTAACAGAGTCCAGCCAGCAGTATCTGAGCGCTCAAGTCAACGACTGGACCTTGACTCTTGCTCGTCATCGTCTCTGTCCTTCTCTGCACTCATGGGATACAGTGAGGAAACTATCTAGGTCAATGGCGAAAACCCACACAACGCAATGAGTGCATTGGTTGGCAAACGATCAACTGAAAGAGAAAGGCAGGGGCAAAGGTTCTCGGGCTGTTCTCGGGCGGGGCGGACCAAAGACTGTACATAATTGCCCACGCACGCGAACTGTCTGCCCATGCACGCGCTCATCAACCAACCCAAAACCCAACCTAGCCACGCTAGCATGATGTAGGTACTTATACCTACCTGCAGATCTTCCGTGCAGTACTGCCAATTTCAGCTCTACGTGCATCAAACGCCTTCCTTGAGTGTGTCTTTAGTTCAGCATCTGGTTTGATGATCATCATCTGCAAAAATCGAGCCCTCAGCGTTTCGAAAAGGCTTTTTCTCTCGGCTGTAAAATCTGGTCTGAGGAGGAGAGCGTCGTAATATCACGTTCATTTTGTATGCAATTCGAGTGAAACTACACGAATTTGCTTGTAATACACATATTTACTACTCCTGCCACCTTCTCCAGCGCCTTTTGCCTCCTTTTGCTCCCTTTTCAACGTACCCATCCATTGTCCAAACAGCACCCACTCGGGTACATAGGTGGGTATGGGATCTACCCATTCCAAAATCCCGCCGGGTGGGTACTTAATGGGTATACCCACACCCGGTCCCTACATATCCATTTTTCAGGTACTTCCTGGGTACAATACCACAGTGGGTAGGTACCAGCCCTGGTCGTCAGCTGCGCTGGGCCCTAACGTGTGACATACTGGCGACCTGTCAGTAGATACAGAGTACAGTTGAATGTCACTTCTGTCACTTCCATCCCCAGTCCCAGGCAGCTGACCTACCACCCTCGTTTCAGATTTGAAAGATGTCAAGGAAATGTATTGACAAAATTACGTATAATTTCCTACTCTTATAACGAAACAATGGACAGAACTCACTTGAAGAATCTATGATTTTACTAATCGTCGTGTTCTTTTCTGCAGGGAAGTTCTCATCACAAACCTAATAGCGAGGATTGTTGCTGTTGTCACTTGTCACGATGATGATGCCCTGAAGACCGGTAGGCGCAACGATAGAATTCAATCCCCTCACGCTATTATCATTGATGTAGCAGATTTGCGCAACTTGCTCCTTGACTCCGTGTAGAGTTTCATTCTTTAACGTGCCTCGACAAACACATCAGTTTCAGTTACCCAGAACACATTATTTCTATCTTCAACAATCCCAACGATCATCATCATGATGCAACCATCACAACAATCTCCAGCCAATATATTCACCCTATCAATCTTCGAGGCCATCAAACACGATGATTGGGAGGGTATGATTGCTACCTACGCTGCAGCAGCGTATGATGCCATCCATACACCACTAGATGTGTCTGGACGGGGTAATAGTGGGCGTAGTAATTCTTATTCGCGTCAAATGGGACATCAGCAGCCTTTGCCCTCATCGTTGATGGCAGCGTTGGTAGATGCTGGGGGTCCTAAGCAGCGAGATGGTCGATCCTTCTGTGATGGTAAGAGAGGATCCTTGTGTTTGACTTGAAGTGAAATGTTTGCAGTCTGATACATCTAACTCTTTTCTTCTGCAAACAATATTTGTTTTGTGTTCGTGTAGAGAAAATGGATGATGTCCACAAATCCAAATCATCTACTACTCATTCCGAAACACTTCAAGAACTTGACAGTATAGTCCGGGATATTATTGGTGCTGAACTATTTGATGCGTATAATGCAAAGAATAAAGTTTCAGAGCAAATGTCATCATCCAAACCAGTTGCCAACAGTAGTAGTGCTCGAGCACAATCATCAACAAAGAAGACTCGTCAACATTCACTGGATCAGTTGCTCTTTCACCACCACCACCACCACCACCAAACAAAATCTAGTCTTGATTTGGCACAGCAGAAAGAAGATAAGGCATTAGAGAAGGCCATGTGGAATAGTGCGTGCATGTTGAGTAATAGCCGTCCTTCTCTTTCGTTTGTGATTCGAAAGGAGGATAAGCAGCTCCGTGATGAAAGAGCTATGCGTAACACTGCTCCTCTAAAGAGCATGGAAGAGGATAAGAAAGGAGATGATAATGGTGAAGAACGCCCTCCTCTATTTGAAGGCAGTGTCGCCAATTCCACTCCAGGGGATGTCATGGATGGGGGAGGTGGGGCTGGCACTGCTCAGCACCTTGCATGTCTCCTCGACTCTCCTCTAGCACTTGCCATACTAATAGCTCTAGGAGCTAGAGTGGAAGCGCGACATACTGCATTTCGAAGGCTAGCGATACACGAGGCGGCGTGTGCAGATTCACCTCTTTGCTTGAGTTTGTTGATGGGTGTAGGAACGCGATTCTCACTAGAAGTGATGGAAATTTTAAGTAGTACTTCTTCATCATCCACTGCATCAGTTGCAGCTGCGCATGAGACTAGGACTAGTTTTTCCAGTGACGATTGCAACTCTAATAACAGTGTGGAAGGCTGGGCAGAGAGCAAGAAACAACCAAAGAAGAATAAGTTGAATATTTTTTCAGGGTGGAAGAAATCATCCGAGCCGAGTAATCAGCGGAGGGCTGAGGGGAAGAAGGGATCTGGCCTTATACCTTTTCCACTGGCTTTACGCATTATTTGGGAAGCAATTCAACATGTACGCTGTGGTGAAATCAGTGAATTGGAGGCAGCAGGCATCATCCTTGATCAAGTCAGGGTGACACGACGAACAAAAGTGTTGCTTGCCATGCAGTGCTCACCATTGGCATCTAAAAGTGAGAATGACGACGACAAGGTATCACCGATGTCATCTTCTCTACCATCATTGCCAGGTCTTGGGGGGCTCAACCAACTCTTTCACCCAGTGCAAACGATTCACACTTTAGCCTTTCACAAGTGTAACGTCGATGGGCACGGTAACACTCCACTCCACTGGGCCGCCTTCAAAAACAGTGTGCGTGCTATGGACGTTCTTCTGTCTCATGGCGTCGATATCAATTATCCTGCCCAGCCAAGTGGTTGGACTCCTTTACACGATGCAGCATATTCGGATGCTGGAGATGCAGTTGCACGACTACTAGCAGCAGGCGCGACTGTCGATGCAAGGAGTCACTCAGGAGCTACCCCGTTGTGCTTCGCCGCACAAGAAGATTCTCCTGATGCTGTAAGGATGTTGCTAGAGGCAGGTGCAGATCCGTCATGGCGGTGTCTAGGACGCAGTCCAGGCACTCACGTTCGAGCCAACAATGCCGACAACAATCACTTCCACAGCCGTTTCAGTGGATACACGCCGCTTCACTACTGTGCTCATTATAATGCTGCCAAAGCAGCTCGGTGTTTACTTTTCGGAAGCAAAGGCCAGCATGGCCATACGACATTGGATTTATTGGAAATACCAGATCTTAACGACAAATTACCTATTCATGTCGCGGCAGCGCGAGGTAGCAGTGAAGTGTTGAGGGAGCTCCTACACGGTGGAGCTAGAGTGGAAACAGCTTCATATCATCAACCATCATCTCCATCAACTCGGGCTGCGATTGCAAGACTGCTTGCTCCTACCTCCGTTCCTGTTGCGATTCCCACTGTCAATGATACAGAAGTTGACAATGGTGAACTTAGTTCGAGCCCCCCTGCCGTCATCACACCAGTTTCATCGCCAGTACTTAGGGCAATGATTCCATCTCAGCCAATCACATCCTCAAAACCATGGAATTGTTTATCACAGAGGTCAATCGACGAATGCAAACATCTAATTCATGAAGCTGAGATGAACTGGACTCCAGAGCGCCATGCATTATTCTCACCTTCCGATCGAAATGCAATCTTGGAGGTTTTGCGCGTAGGCAAGAGGTTGGAGCAGAACGGTCAGGGTATTTTTCTCGACCTGTGGCCGAATATACTGGCATTTTGTGGTCGTGGTTGGTTTGAAGTCGTTGGCGAAGAGGATACCGCAAGCAAGGATGGAGATCATCCAATGCAGTGTTCTTCCAGCGACGAATCATCTGATGAGGACGTGGAGATGACTCAATTTCAGTTGGACGGCATCACAATCGGTCGATGAAAGAGAAATTATTATCTCATGCTATCTCATTTACCGTTGTGAAAATATGTTAGGGGAAAGTCCAAATTGTGTATTGTTGCTACGTATGTGTTACAACTAGAAGAATTAAATTATTATAGCGTTTTGTGACAATGTACAATAGGTCTTCAACTGGAGAGAGCGATCCACTCTGCAAAGACATCCTTCATAATTCCACTGTTAGGTCTTCCTCGTGATGCAATTGACGATCCGATAAATTGGTGTGATGAGTGCCAATCTTCATGTGACGCATTTTCTTTCACTGCAAATATATTCCAAGCATGCCCAGTTTCCATTGACGATTGTGTCATTGCCAGTCTTGAATAGAATGAGTATTCAGTTGCATCATCAGCACCATTTGCGTGGTCTTCACCTTCTTCTATCCTTTGTTGATTTTGGTATGATTCTGCAATTGATCTTAAGGATGGCTTTGATAGCAACTTACGCTTTCTTACATTGTTGGCACCAGCTATGTCCAGCGAGCAGCCTATCCAAACATATACAGGTGGCATCAAATCACGAAGTAACCACGAGGTTGGTCCGACTGGAGCTAAATGACCAATGAGAGGATCAATGAGTCGTGAGTCGTGCTTGGACGCAGAAAAGAGGGATAATAGGGAAACACCAAAAGTTACTCACGTTCAATTCCACCATATGTAGCCGATCGTTGATAGTTGCTTTGATCGTGTCCCCAAGGACCCGTCTTGTAGGTGTGAGTGGTGACGGGTTGAACCAAGGGTGCCAATTCAGTCAGACGAGGAGAAATAACTATTGCAGGAAGATTAGATGCTGATGCCTGGAACAATATTCTTTGGAGCTTCTCTATACAGTCTGCATAAACGGTAGGTCGTCCAATATTAGGAATTGGTGAATCGATGTCATAGTCAGTTGGTTTGACGACGAGCACGAGTCCGTTTGTAGGTTGTTTCTTTCTCTTCCTTTCCATGTGTGTAGGCAAAGAGCCTTGTCCGAGCCAGGATACATGTATGTGATCCAACACCTCGCCATCTCTGTGTCTTTCTTTTTTTAGCCGACTCAACTCACGAGATGCCATCAATGCTTGGTCCATAGTATTATAGAACAATGCGCATGGACGAAGACCTGAGCTTGCTGTTTCAAAGCCATTCCAAGGAGAAGCTACCAGACGCTGCGCTAATTCAAGGGAGAATATTATCATTGCTCTTCCTTCCGCAGTACCTTTGATATCACTTTGAAGATGTTCCTTTTCGAGCAAAAAGGAAGCTCCATCTATTTCGATGCCCATTCTTGCTGGTGCTTCCAAGTCCTTCTTTGATACCTTCGATACAGGACGCTCATCACCATCATTGCTCCATCTCTTGATAGATGCGTATGGACTATGTGTTGGCCGGTAGTCTAGAACAGATGAATGCATCGCATTTGATGCAACATTTGGATCTGGTCTCTGCAGACCACATATAGTACCTGCAATAGCTTCAAACGCCTGCTCAGCTACTTCCTCAAAAGTGGATGGAAACTGCGGAGGAGCTGATGCGTGCCGGTGCGACGCGTCGGACTTTGAAGGCATGTCGACTCCCCAGAAATCAAGATTGCGTCGACGTCGTCGTCTTTTCATTTGTTCTTTTGTTCTGTAGCCACCATCACCACTATCACGTTTTGTTGAGTACAGTGCTGGTGCTGTCGTCTGATGCTTAGCATCCGAAAAAGCTGTTGCTTGGAAGGCAGAAGAGCCAGCAGCTCTTGAGACTAGGATTACGATGAAAAGTAACATGATGCGAAGAATACGGTTCCTCATGGTAGAGGAGAGGTTGATAGCATGATGGTAGGAGTGAGGATGAGAAAAGGACTGATTCTGGTGCTACTGACAGTTAGTGCTTGATTTGTTCTTGATTGCCAGCGATGTGCGTACATACTTTTGTGGCGTGAGCGCGTGAGAAGTGAGAATGATGATATGATGATGTGGGTGATGGGCGAATGGCGATGCTGTAGCGATGAATGCTCCATTTTGGGAGGAGGATTTTGGGTTTTGATTGATTCATCATAATTTCAATTTGATTGTCCATCGAGTTCGTTGATGTTTTATTGACAGAATAAGAGAGCTGGAGCTGACGAAGCATAAGATATTCGATAATAATATCGCCCGCGGCCTCTATTCGACATTTGACTGCATCGGTGGCACTTCAGCCGGTCAATTTGGCATATCAATACCCAAACTACATCATCATCATCATGCCTGACGACAAAAAGGTGGTGGAAACAGAAATCTACAACCGCTTCTCCGCAATAGTGAAAGAGAAGTTTACTTCACTCAGTAATGATGGCTCCAAAATCAATCAACTTGACGACTTGGATGAACTCTACAAAAGACCAGAGTTTGCAGCTGAAAAGCGAATTCTCAACGACATGAATAGCATAGGTCTATCCAAGGGAATAATTAGTGGATTGGCATGCTTTGCCTTTTTGCGCACTAGTCCTAGGCTCATTAGCAACTATTTGAGACGACGTGCTGGATCTAGTGGTGCTGATATAAATGCTGGTGCTCCCAATCCATTTCAACAACAGGCTTCTTCCAGTTCAGGATATAAATTTGACACGTTGCAAAAGAACCAAACTGTAGAGCGACCAGGGCTAGTGTTTCGTGGAGTTCGCTTATTGTTGGACTCATTTGTTTCTCTCAGTATCGGTGCATATGCCTCAATATTCTTCACAGACACAACCAAGATGATGGAGAAGTTTAGTACTGTGCCATTAGTGGAGGGTCGCTCTTTGCTTTCTGAGCAACTTTGTAAAGACTTTACGAAAGAATTTCAACAGTATGACAGGACAATTTGGAATAGCAAGCATCCTTCTTTAACGGGGGGTGATGTGAGTGGAGGAAGTAGCGATATTAATGGATTTCGGGACTTGATACAAGGTTTTGTTGTGAATTGCAAACGACGTGAAATATATGAGAAAGAGATTCGGGCAGAGCAAGGTCTTGGAGCAGATGATCCTGTCATTATACCCACTCCTGGAGTTCCCCGAGACATACCTTTGACACTGGATGATTTACTATCAACGAGAGAATCTGGTGATAATGTCCATGATGCAGATGACGGAGATGAATTCTTTGATACGTATTTTGATTCTGATGATGAAGGAGACTTCAAAGAATGATTGATTGATACATCACAATGAAAGTTGTTATGTATATTGTTATGTAATGATACTTTTGTTACAGCGGATATTCCTCAGAGTCATTCGCTCTTTGTCTTCTCGGGTTCATATCATGATGGTATGAGTGAGGATGACAAAAGGACTGATTATGGTTAGTTGTTACTGACAATGCTTGACGTTGTACAATACTTTTGTTCTTATTTGTTGCCAGTGATTTGCGTACTTTAGTGGGGTCGGTGAGAATTGAGATAGAATGATGATGGGCGAATGGCGAGGCTGTAGCGATGGCAGCCTCAAAGTTTTGGATGTTATTTTGGGTTTCATTCTCGTTTTCGTTTTTTTTTTTTAAGATAAATAAGTGATTAGTTTAGGATGGTATTCAGGAGCTGTTTACTGGGCAAGCTGGATCTGAACTTGCCCATTTTAGGTAATAAGAGGAGTGCAGTCTAGGTATCTCTAGTTCAGTGGCAAGTCCGCACTCCTCTTGTCACCTGTGCTAGGTGATGGTATGTTCCTCCTCCCTCCTACTCTCAACTGCCTCTCGACAGGTGAGAGTGAGAGTCCTCACTCAACCTCTGCCACCGCAGGGGTGGGGGAGAGGGGATTACTCCCCACTCCAGGTGTGCCAGTTGGACATTGCTTGTAGCTGAGCATGAGTGAAGCTATTGGCCTGCTACTGGCTACATACTACTATACTACTAAAGCCGAAATTATCGGACGTAGGACGTAGATAATCTATTATTCGATAGTGTATGGTAATAGCCCACGGCATCTATTAGATATCTGACTTCATTGGTGGCACTTCCGTCTGTCAATTTGGCGTAGCAAACCAATCTACATAATCATCATGGCGCCTGACGACAAAAAGGCCATCGAGATTGAAAAAGAAATCTCCAATCGCTTCGAAGCAATAGTGGGAGAGAAGTTGGATTCACTTAGTATTGACGGCTACAAATTGATTAAAGTTAGCGACTTTGACAAACTCTACAAAAGACCAGAGTTTGCAGCTGAAAAACGGATCTTTAACGACATCAATTTCTTAAGTGGTCTCTCCAAGGGAATCCTTAGTGGATTGGCATGCTTTGCCTTTTTGAGAACTAGTCCTAGGCTCATTAGCAACTACTTGAGACGACGTTCTGGGTCTAGTGGCGCTGATATAAATGCTGGTGCTCCCAATCCATTTCAACAACAGGCTACTTCCGGTTCAAGATACAAATTTGACTCGTTGCAAAAGAACCAAACTGTAGAGCGACCAGGGCTATTTTTTCGTGGAGTTCGCCTCTTATTGGACTCTTTTGTTTCTCTCTACATCGGTGCATATGCCTCAGTGATCTTCATCGACCCAGAGAAGACGATGGAGAAGATTACTACTGTACCATTAGTGGAGGGTCGTTCTTTGCTGTCCGACCAACTTTGTAAAGACTTTACGAAAGAATTTCAACAGTATGACAGGGCAATTTGGAATAGCAAGCATCCTTCTTTAACGGGGGGTGATGTGAGTGGAGGAAGTAGCGATATTAATGGATTTCGGGACTTGATACAAGGTTTTGTTGTGAATTGCAAACGACGTGAAATATATGAGAAAGAGATTCGGGCAGAGCAAGGTCTTGGAGCAGATGATCCTGTCATTATACCCACTCCTGGAGTTCCCCGAGACATACCTTTGACACTGGATGATTTACTATCAACGAGAGAATCTGGTGATAATGTCCATGATGCAGATGACGGAGATGAATTCTTTGATACGTATTTTGATTCAGATGATCAAGGAGACTTCAAAGAATGATTGATTGATACATGCATCACTGTGAAAGTTTTGATTTGAACTCTTTCAGTGTAAATGTAATGTATATCAGTTATTGTTACAGTGGGCCTAATTCTATTCCTCAGAGTCATTCGCTCTTTGCCTTTTCAATTATTGGTTTTTTACTTCTGCAGCAATTTCCCCTAGTCGTAGATGCAGATTTTAAGTTGTTACCGACATTTGTGTTCAGTGCTAGAGCCGTGGTTGATTGGGTCATATTGTTCCTCCCGTATTCACACCAACGATGCAGCAAGTTCGCTATTAGTCTGACTCTGTTCCCTCACTGGCTCTGATGCTGTATCATCATTAGTAGGAGTTGGATTTGCCTTCGCTTTAATAACACTTGCGGGCAATAAATTCTCAACCTTTTCAAACGCTGCTGCTGCAGCCGCATCTGCATCTCTCTGCCGTCTCGCTCGTTTGGCCTCTTCTCGCTCGTCCATTGCCAAATTGGCGTCATGATTCTCTTGGGCGATGCTCAGTGTTAGTTGTCGTATGAATTGAAGGCCGAAGTATCCTGCAACCGCCACTAATCACGAGAGTGAGAGTGATGGTCTTGGCGTCAATAATCATGGTTGGGCTCTCTCAGCTGCGTTCAGGGCACTTCAATGGACAATAAACTGTCGACAGCAACGATGTTAGGAAGATCCAATAATGTTAACGCCACTATTGCAACCACTTCTTTAGCCTATGCACACAAAGAAGTCATCGTGAACAATAAAATCGTGACTTTTCACTTTTACACCTCGGTTACGCTAGATGTTACATTTGTGACCATTTGTAACCATTTTTACAGTTACACGTGGAGCAGGCCACTACGCGCGCAGCCATATCAGCCATCAGCCATCCTCCATCCTCCACAAAAATCATAAACAGCTCTCAGCTCTAGATAACAACCATGAGCCGTTCAAGCCTTGTGTTCGTCTTTCTAATATTAATACTGCACTCGGCAGGCTTTTGTTGTGCTGCCGATGATGGTTTAGTTGACTGCCCAGGAAAGGATGAGGCCTTCGTTACAACATGCAGTGGAAAGGACAACATAGAAGATATCCCAGCTCAGGCCGAAGAGGCAAGCTATGATGATGATGATGAGCCAACCGTCGTTGGTAGCGTCGATTTTGATGAAGATGATATTGTCAATGAGGTTCTAGAAGATTTTGGTAGCCAATCCAATACTGATTGCAATGATTTCGAGCAAGAGGAAGATATTGTCGATGAGGTTCTAGATGATTTTAATAGCCAATCCAATGAAGATTTCGATAAGCAAGAGGAAGAAGAACCCGGAGTCTGTGACGCCGCATACGACAATACGCCCATGGAACAGCTGAAAGCAAATTTCAATACACTGGCGAAACGCTATTACGATCCTCTGCCCCGAAATGGGAAAGTTGCCATCGGTACAAGTCTTGGTTTCATTGCATCACGGATTTCCTTGGGTGTCGCCAATCGTATGTTTCGCTTGACGGGTGCAATATGGGTTTTATCGGAGATGATGTACACCTCTGGATTTTGCGATGAGGCACAGTGCGTTCCGGAGGAAGCTCGTCCGTGGATTGGTATACTTCGTAGATCAATAGTCACTCAATGCATGAAAGTGAGGAAGTGGGCACGTAAGTTGTATGATCAAGAGCGGATAAGAGAGCTGGCTCAAAAGGATGAATTTGTTGCCGGCGGCTTCGCAACTGGAGCATTCATTGGATTTGTTCTTTAATAGTATTATATATTCATAGCAGGACTAACACAATTCAAAACATCATGATACGAATTTGGCGGTTTGCATTAAACTCTAAGTTTATTAGACTTAATTGCAACGCTTTGACTTCACTCACAAACTCTACATGTTATCACCCAGTTCCCCTTCTCGTATGCGCTCTCCAACACTTCCAGACCAGGCACTTGTTCACACAAGCTCTCAAGTTCCCCCTTCCGGTACATGTGGCAATACCTTTGAAAGACAACTAAATTCTTTTTGCTGTCAAATTCAGCCCCATCGTATTGTTCTGCCATCATTTGAGCTACTCCTTTCCCCTTTGACTCTGCCGATGTTGACTTTGATTTGTGAGCGTCAGAGTTATTCTCACTTGATTTTGCTTGTGTCTGTAAATACTTTGGCTGAGCATTGAACGGTACAAGAAGATCGGTCCCGTGGAACTTGCGCTTGCTATCATTCTCTTGCTCCAGTGCCCATGCTTGAACATTGAATCTTCCTCCCACCTTAACAATACGTTTCAGCTCAGATAGGCACCTGATACGCCTTGCCTCTGTTGACAGGTGGTGCATAACAGCAATGCTAATTGCAGCATCGCAGCTTTTACTTCGCAGAGGAATATGGAGGCAATCTGCCACTGCGACGGAAGGATTCTCACTTAACGCACGCTTTGCCTTCAAGAGTCGTTGATACTGCGGCCCATCTATATTCTTTCGCTTGCCATCATCTGCCTCGTCGCCCCGTGTTGCAGCAGTCTTTAACAAGGGCTCACTGATATCTGTCCCGATTACATAGGAGTGCTTTAGAATTTCGGCGAAGTACTTTCCATCCCCGCATCCAACATCAGCAATTATCGAGCCGGGTGGACAACTCTCAATAAACTGGGTAGCTCCAGGCCACAAGACTCCTCGCTTACCTCTCGTATGGTGCCATTGCGTTGCAATTGCGTCGTAAACTGCATGTACATGCTTGCTCTCTGTTGCAGGGGTGATTAAATCGGATCTATCAATTGACGACTCCTTCTCACTACCGACCCTCCCACTTGCATTTGCCAAAGCTGCATCAGACAACTGGCCCCATCTCGGTGGAAACTTTTTTGATTCATACTTTGGTAGAGGAGATTGGGGCACCTTGCTTTGTGCCAGCGATATCTTCTTGACCTCTTCGTCAAATACTGGTGCTGTCAGGGCAGTTCGTAACGTCAAGCTTACTCTGAGCTTGCGAGGTATGATTTCCCCATTAACAGTATCTGTCATTCGACTCACAATCATGTGCTCATACTTGTATCGAGCATCATCAGAAAGAACAGCCAATGATCTTGGTGGTAAGTAAACTAACTTCCTCATGTTGCTCTCGCTACCATCGTCAATGGCTTTCCGGAACTCCATGACTATACCTCCATTGAGTGTGATGATTAGAAGGCCGTCACCAAACGCAGTCACAGTATCAACATGAGATCCAATTCCTTCTCCTGGGTTGTATTCATTGATTGTAAGCTGGTTGATATGAGGAAACGATCGCTTGGTACCTTCGTCCAACGATATATTGTTCACACTGTCATGCAGATCTCCTTTAGGCACGATCGACGACACATCAAAGCGCCTTGTCTTTTCAATCACACCGGCCAAGGCCTCCCATACCTTGACATCCTTTACCGCACGTTCGGTCCACTCTTCTACCTCTTCGTCCGTCATTTCTGCAACACTGGCATCCATACATGGCAGTGCAGGACAAGCAGACTTGTCGCTTCCCTTTCCATCAACATCGTTCGAACCGCCATCATCACGACGCAAAACATCTGAACTTTCGTAGTCAAATACATATCCATAATGTTGTACACGTCTTTTGATATGTCCTCCAGTCTGTGTAAGCTGAGGTGGTGCCCATGGTGCATGTGGACCTGTCAATCCTGCCATCAGCATTTGTTCTTCTTGTACTGAAATATAGTCGGGAATGACGTGTAGGCCAGCAATATGCACGTGGTCTGTTGATGAGGTACATTCACTTTTAGATGGTTCTCTTTGTATTTTCACTTCATTCTTTTTGTTGCGCAGGTTTCCCTTCTTGGGTTGCAGCACGTCAGCGTAGTCAAGATATAGTTTGCCCGTTGTAATGGTGACATTCGTTGCAGAAGAGTTTTGAAGGAATGCATTAGGCAGCTCCATCTTCAAATGAAGACGTTTGCCCTGCAAAGATTGAATCAAGTTTGTCGCATCATCATTACTCCTCATGCCGATGTGCAAGTGATCGAACAGAAGTCTGGTCGCCACCGTATCCTTCGGATCTTGCTTCGGTTTGATGTTGTCTGGTTTGCTTTTCTTACCTGCAGCACTATCCGCTTTAACAAACAACTCAATCCCCAATACATCTTTTGACGAATCATATTGGGACAAATTATCCCGCAATGCCTCTTGAAAGGAATGTCTCAAATCATCCTCGACACGTGCATCTTGTTGCAAAAGTCCATTCTTGACAACGCCTGTTGAATTGTCAAAACTTTCCCCTTGAAAGATAGACATCAAGTCATTCTTCATCGAAGTATCTACACTTTCCCCTTCGATTGCGATATCATCTAAAGTCAGCTCTTTTCCAAGCACATTATCAAGGTATACAAACCGAGTCTTACCCCTCCGATCTTCAATCTCCTCCTCCGTCAGTTTGAACTTTTGCGAATTGGAGTTAGTAAGCAGCCTACGAAACTTTGGAGGTGCTGCTCGCTCCCATCTAATAGAATTGTCATCATCATATTCTGGATGTGTTTTCTGCACATCGATACTAGGGGTGATCTCAGTAACCATCACAGCTTTTCCAACGTAACGTCCTTTACATCCAAAGGGACATACTCCTTCGTTCTGTACAGTTATACCAGCGAGACTATGATCATTTTCATCAGTTGTAATAGTTGAAGCAAGCAAGTCTCGTGGTCCATAGTTTCCCCTCCGTATTCTACAGCATAACTTCCTTGCTACTGCAGGAGAAGATAGTTGGAGACGGACCTTACCTACGTTGTTGTCACCTTTATTGGTTTCTTGAATGATAGGCTGCACAGACAGGAGATCACAGGGTTGCATACCACATAATTGGATAAGTGAAGAGAGCTTCGATGTGAGAGTTGTTTGAATGAACTCAATTTTGGTGCACTTGCAACTTTTTTCTTCCTCTTTGTTGCCTCCTACTGCATTTTCGTCAGAGCAAAGTGGTCGATGGAGTGATAGTGCACCCTTCGTCTCCTTTTTCTTTGGAACGAAAGCCCCCTGAAGATGTATAAATCCGAACCGATGCCCTGGAAGCGGCTCATGTGGCAAAACTGTTTTGAAGTGAGTGCTGTCACCAACCATGATGGACTGTACTGGGATGCTAGAGGAGGTGTGAGTTGACGGTAGAGGATTATTGTCACAGCTGCCAGCAGCGCCCATGCCCATGGTTGTTTGTACTGGTGGATGGATGGCGGTGGAGGTAACTTGACAAGAGGGAGTCCCCACTTGTTGGGATATAACACTTTCTCCGTGCAACGACTACAAAATAGTAACAACTGTTAGATTAGAAGATGTTAGATGGTTGTTTGATATCAGATCAGCTCTTCTCTTGATCGAATTCATAAGATCCAATAGGAAGGCTCTTCATTACTGGCAGAGCACTGCTGAGTTTGGTGCTCTTATTCCCTTGCTTTTTTGGTCTGCTACCTTTCACAGATCCGCCATGAATATCTGGATCGACGATTGGAGAAGGATAATCTCTCCCCAAGAAGACATTGCACTCATTCATCTCCACTTCATTCATGAGCCAGGGTGTATGGATAAACTCGTTTGGGACATTTTGTAGCTCAGGACACCACATCCTTACATATAATCCATCTTTATCATATGTCTTCGATTGCTTCACAATATTGAAACGATTCAGACGTCCACCAGTACAAAGGCTAACGCCCGCCCCATTCTGCCAGTTTAGCCAATTTGACGACACATCATAATCTAATAAAACTTCCTCGAAGTATTCTGCGCCTAATCTCCAGTCTAACCCCAACTCTATGGCAAGGAAAGAGCAGACATTCTGACGACCACGATTACTCATGAATCCTGTTTCTTTCAGCTCTCGCATATTTGCATCAACGAGAGGATACCCCGTCATTCCATCTTTCCAAGCTTGAAAATAAATCGGATTGGTATCCCAGTCCTTCTTCTCCCTTACCGTCCCAGAAGGATAAAAGATTGCATCTCCGTATTTGATTGCAAAGAACCTAAAGTAGTCTCTAACAAGAAGCTCAAAAACAACCCAATAGGTGCTCTTCGACTTGACTCGTAACTCTTCATACCGAGAACATTCTCTAGCAATGTACCGCGGTGATATGCATCCACATGCCAGCCAAGGAGCAGATTTGGTCGAATAATTGGAACCGATCATGTTATTTCTTGTGTCAAAGTATGTTTGTATCAAATCTAAATCCCATATATACTCTTTCACGCGAGATAATGCGAATGTTTCGCCGCCTCTATAATCTTTCGGCATTGCAGATCTTGGATCGACAGTAGAGACTGATTCAATGTCTTTTTTGTTGTAACCGAGATCAGTCAGTGTTGGCATGTAGACGTCGTCAAGTGAACATACGATTTCCTTTAGAATCTCGTGTGTGTTATGTGGTAGCTTGAAATCATCATTACTTGGTGCATCCAAAGGCACTCCAATCTTGCAATGTTTTTCAACCTCTTTTCGGAACGGAGAGAAGGTATCAGGAACTCCTCCTTCAAAAGGTAATGTTGATTTGTCGTATAATGTTGACCCTGGAATTGAATGTAGATTGAATTTGATGCCCAGGGAACCCAGGCGTGAACTGACAGCTCTGTTCACAGATAGCTCCTCCGAGAATATCTCCTCTTGGCAAACTATGTCGATGACACCACTTGTGATGTCAATCTGTTGAGCAATCTCTTCAAAGATTTCTTCGGGCTTCCCAACCTTAACGATCAAGCCACTGCCGCATCGCTTTAGATTATGCCGCAGATCGGTCACTGCTTCTAATATAAATTGAGCACGACGTGGTCCACATTTGCGAGAGGAGCTCAGCTTGGACTTGACGTTGGAACCATAGACTCGTGAGTCGAAGATGAATATGGGCAGTAGAATTCCGCCATTGGAAGATGACAGCTCCTGTGTATGACAGAGAGCTGGATTGTCATGTAGTCGGAGATCGTTGCGAAACCAGTGGATGTTTAAGGCGCCGCTGAATAGTTGGGTGCCTGTCATGTCGGAGCATGCTGTTGCTCTGTGATCATATTATGTGTATCGAGAGGAGAAGGGAGGAGAGGAGGAGAGTAATAGGAGATCACTTTTTTGTATTGCGACTTTTCACTGATTCCTACGTTGAGATGAAGATTCGAGATGAGACAACTTCCATGGCCATAGATGGCCATAGGGAAAGGAGCCAACACAAACAGCTACAACTACGAACATAAACGGCAGTAATAGCTTTTGCCTTCACTGCCGTCTGGCTACAATAACACTACCAGCTCAACGTGCTGAACTAACAATAATCAGACCAGGAAGTAACAACGCAACATGCCAAAGACTGATAGGTGGAGTTCCGATGACGAGGAAGATGATAGTGCTCCTCAGCCTGCTAATAACATAACCGAGGTGGTCGTCGGCACTGCAGTAAATAAAAATGATGATACAATAGCAGCACCTGCAACACAGCTATCACCATCGCCGTCACTCCGTTTGCACAATCCCCTCCTTCATGGTTGTCGATCAGTCTACGACTCATACGAGCGTATATCTCATCTAGATGAAGGCACATATGGAGTTGTTTGGAAGGCACGCTGCAATGCTACTCAAGAAATAGTCGCGATTAAGCAAATAAAATTTGATAGTGATATGACGAAAGAAGGCTTCCCAATATCAGCATTGCGAGAGATTGGAGTATTGCTGTCTCTAAGCCATGAATCTATTGTCACAGTACGTGAGATGGTGGTGGGGAGTACACCCGACAAAGTGTTTATGGTCATGGAATGCTTTGAAATGGATTTGCAAGCAGCTATGAAGAAGGGCCCCGGTGCATCTACTCCGTTTGCTCAATCGGAAGTCAAATTCATGATGCATCAAATTTTATCTGCAATGGCTCATGTGCACAAACATTGGTATGTGCATAGGGATATGAAAACAAGCAATATATTAGTACACAAGACTGGAAATATCGCAATTTGTGACTTTGGCTTAGCACGAAAATATGAGCACCCAGCTAGGAACATGACACAGATGGTAGTCACTTTGTGGTACAGAGCACCTGAATTATTGTTCTCGGAAAGCTGTTATGGTCCAGAGATTGACATTTGGTCCGTAGGCTGCATCTTTGGCGAACTTCTGATTAAAGATGCCATTCTGAAAGGGTCGGGAGAATTGGATCAAATACAAAAGATATTTAAACTGTTGGGAACTCCGACAAACGATGAGTATTGGGAGCAACTGTGGTCGAAGCAAGGATCAACCTTCAAGTGGAAAAATACTGGTTCGGATCTTGCACGTACATTTGTTGTAAACTCATTCTCAACAACAGGTCAATCTTACTTGAGCCCCGATGGGTTTGCTCTATTAAGCAGATTGCTATCACTGAATCCGAATGACAGAATCAGCGCGGAAGATGCCCTGAAACACTCTTACTTTACTTCCGGCGTTGCTGAGCAGGTGCCAATGTTTTATATCTAGATTCCTCGACACTTTCACTCATATTATAATTCTTACTAACTTTGCATCTAATCTGATCAACTTTGCATTTATTTATTTAAGCTAAAGACCTTACAAAAAACAATATTCGTAGAGTAAGACATGAATCAATGTGCCGCATCAGACTTCTAAAACTTCAAACAATTTGGATGGAGGACTCTATCTGGACAGTCTCTGGACGGTATAATAAGATAAAGATGAATGCGCAGCATTTCGTTACAGGCGTCTATTGACTCTCACCTTAACAGCAGGAATGCTCTTTAGTGTAATGAAATGCACAAGCTTGAAATCTACGTTCTCCAGTGCTGGTGATAGCGTCATCTCAAATTCACGTATGATCGGAGCAAGGATTAGTTTGGCCTCGTACATGGCGAAACGCTGACCAATACAATTACGGGCACCAGCAGAAAATGGTAAGAATGCAAAACGATGATGTTTCTCGGCTCGTCCTAGCCATCTTTCTGGTTTGAATTCTTCGGGTGCTGTCCAATACTTTGGATGGCGGTGTAAGAGGTGTATGGGTATCTGGACCCTTGTCCCAGCAGGAAGGGACTCACCGACAAGGTTTGTTCTTCTCGTCAAATCTCGTGATATTTGGCCGACGGGAGGATACAACCGAAGAACTTCTTTCAAGAAAGCATCGACGTATGTCATTTTCCCAATCATATCTAATGTAATTGGACCATCGGTTGAAGCATGATTCATGATGTCGTCATATACGAGCTTTTGTATGTGTGGATACTTTGAAATGCAAAATACAGCAAATGTACAAAGTGTTGAGGTTGTCTCGTGACCAGCAATCAGAACAGTCTTCGTTTCGTCTTGCAGTTCTTTGAAGGACAACTTTCGATTTCCATGTCCAGAATGCCTGTCTTGGGCGTCAAAGAGCAGCTCCAATAGACATTTCTTTCTGTCGCCGCTTTTCATTGAGTGACTGCTTCTAATTTGAGCTTTCTTCACAACTGCCTCGACTGCTTTGTTTATAACTTTCCTGTTATCACGGGCTGATCGCATTATCGTGTCGTCAAAATGGTGGAGGTTAAGGAACGCAAGAAGCATTCGTAACGAGTTAGGCATGAGTTCTTTGTTCAGGGCAACCATGAGAGGGTCACACAATTTGACATCAGGATTGATGTCTAATGACCACTGTTCAACTGCATTTGTCGCTTGGAAGTCGTGCGAGAATGCTACTTGGCCTATTACATCCAATGTTATGGCGGAGAAATGATTGGCTACATCTATGTCATTTCCTTTGGCTTTCCAAGATTGTATCAGACGGTTCACCAGCCCAGGTACAAGACAATTCAAGGAGATTTCGAGAGCCTTGTTATCAAAGGCAGGTTGCATTATTCGTCTTTGTCTATGCCACGTGGCTCCATTTGCTGTTACCAGACCATCACCCAAACATCTTTTGACTACCGCGTAGTTCTTTATGTAGAGAGGGTCTACGGCACATTTTGAGATAAGTATTTGCTTCACACAATCGGCATCCAGGATTATGATGAAATGTTGTCCAAGAATTCCAGTCCAATGGAGTAATGGAGTGTCGATCCCTGCTTCTTTCCACCACCGCCCTTGTGGTTTCATGAAGGCTTCTGCTTCTATCTCTTTGAACATACCTGTCAACCATGTCAATAGCGACAACTCTTTAACGGGCCCTGGTATTTTATGCAACGGTGACTGAGAATATACAAGATAAGTGAGGTTAAGCTCGTGTAACAGAAATTTCAATGTAAATGATGACACAACAATGGCGTTACTTCAACATCTCACTCTTTTCCAGATAGTCCACTTTATAAGAGCGACCAGAATTATGACTGCAAAGATTCCCCCGATCCAATAAAGTAACAATAATATCATGGCTCTCATTGTTATTCCTGAATCAAATTGCAGCATGCCTCTTCGCTTGTTGAGCGCGGACGATGTATCGCATTATTGTGTAATAATAATTGTAGGAGTACTCCTACCTATTATTATTTTTTAGTGTATGTAGCCATGGGTTGAGCTAGCCTTGATGAGATGAGCCTGTCTCTTCAAGAGGCCTGAGGTACTTAGGCCTGCTCATGTAAAACATAATCACGGGAACCTGGGCGGGGTTGACACGTCTTGCTGAGAGATTTGTCAAGAGCTTGCCAGGAGTTTCAAGTCGTGTTTTACAAAATCTAGCGTTGAGGTGCGTTGAGGGCGATTTCTGATGGCCTGTTCCGTCAAAAACTTGCTGCCGACGCCACGGATCGGCCATCTGACACGGTGCGCCGCCAAGCAGCATGTCACTCGTGGCGGTGGCAGCAAGTTTTGACGTTGGCGCAAGTTTTTGACGGAACAGGCCATCAGAAATCAACCTCAACGCACCTCAACGCTAGATTTTTGAGAACCACGACTTGAAACTCCTGGCAAGCTCTCGACAAATCGGCTGCTAACAAAAAGCAGCCACTGTCAACCCCAGGTTCCCGTGACATAATAAATGGAATGCCTCGCCGATCCGAATCCAGCAAGCAGTACCCACCAGTTCCTACCTACGTAGGAGCGGATTCGTATTCGATTCGGAGAGGTGGGGAGGCTTAAGGTCATTAAGGCCTTGATCATAATAAATGGAATGCCTCCCCGGACCCGAATCCAGCATGCAGTACACAAGTTCCACCTACGTAGGAGCGGATTCGTATTCGATTCGGAGAGGTGGGTAGTCAGGGTTGTATACCTACTCCGAAAATACGTAGGTACGTAAGTATTGGGTAATACCCATCCGTATTTTCGACTGGGTACGTATTACTTGGTTACGTACCCATTACCTAGGTGACCCAGTTAGGTGCGAGTAAGGTCCTTGAATGGGTACTTTTTTGAAGAATTTTGGCCATTTCAGGGGTGAATTTCGCTATTTTACGGGTATTATGAGCTCTTTTGTACCTGATTAGGAGTACCCAGAAGCTAGTTACCCTTAGGTAAGTACGTATCTGGTAAGTACCCATACAGATATCGAGCAGGTACGTACGAAATAGTTACACCCAATACCCAAAAAATACCTAATACCCAGGTATTTTTTCGGTAGGTACGGAGTGGATACAACCCTGGTGGGGAGGACTTACTAGGTAGTCAAGAGCAGTGCCACTCTGTAGAGAGCTCTCTTCCTACCTCAGGATAATCCCGCCCGCGAAGTGAGTTCGAGAGATATGTAACAGAAATTTTAAAGTACGTCTGGTGGGCCCTCAAGAGGCGACATTATCTAAGTACGCTAAGTGATAATGAACATGTGCTGCAGTAGCTATTATGTCCCAGATCGCACCCCAAGGAGATGAGACAGATATGACAGGGTTGGTTGTTATCGTAGGTACTTACCCACTGTGGTACCCACGCCCGAAGTACCCGAAAAATGGGTAGGTACCGGGTGTGGGTATACCCATCAAGTACCCTCCCGGCGGGATTTCGGAATGGGTAGATACCCAGCCATACCTACCCAAGTCGGTGCTGTTTGGACAATGGATGTGTACGTTGAAAAGGGAGCTAAAGGAGGCAAAAGGTGCTTGGCAGGAGTAGTGAATATGTGTATTGCAAGTAAATTCGATGCAGTTTCACTCGAATTGCATACAAAATGAATGTGATATTACGTTCTCCTCCTCAGACCAGAATTTACAGCCGAGAGAAAAAGCCCCTTTTCGAAACGCTGAGGGCTCGATTTTTGCATGCAGATGATGACCATCAAACCAGGTGCATATTAAGGTGGAACACAAGTGTTTTTGAGTATTATTCCTACTGTACAATCGCTGTTTTGGCCGTAGCTAGGGGGTTCGATTCCTTCGTACAAAGGCCGTCGCTAACCGGTACCACTCAAAATCCAACCTCCAAATATCATCTTTTACACCCTCACAATGATGTCCTCCACTCCTATGGCCACAGTTATGCACATCTAATGAATACACCTATTATACTCGGCTTATTCGATCTTATACATCATAATATAAGCGTCAACGACGGCAATACTCAGTTGGTTAATCGAAAATGAAGAAATTAACGTCGCCATCGACGGCATAAAATCCACAACTTTTACCTCCCTTCACCCCTCCCACGGACGTTTACGTGGTGATAAACATCTAAGGAGAGGCTTTCCTCGCATTCAATCGATATATATTACTTGGTGGATGTCTTTTACTACCTGAACTGTTCACAAACATCAATTAGTACATGATCAAGCACAATTCATCAGTGAGAGGCAATCTATTTTGCTACCCAGAGTGTATGCAATAATCAACTTGGTAAAGAGCCACTAAATGCAAATCAGTGGTTATTCATGAACCATACGATCATATAATCGCAATAGAAGACTTCTATGTGTTGGCAGTGCAGAATGTTTGTGTTTAATATCAGATAGACTATGTTATTATTTGTTGGTATTTTATGTAAATTATTAAATAAGTAATACTTGATAAATATGATGATTCTCTCAACATACATTGGTAATATTATTCCCACGGATGCATACTATCATAATAATGATGTATTGATGTTTCTTTGATCGATATCTACGCCGTTTGCATTAATTGTCAGTTGATTGTTGTGTTCGACGGAAACGAATAATTATGTATATTTTTGTACCTTGTAGGCGACGTCATATGGCCTTTTCTTCCGCTGCAGAGTGCCAAGCCGTCGTCTATAATCATATTAAAGTCGAGGGAGCGGGTTGGTTGCCATCGGAGATGGTTTATTGCACCTCCTTACTGCACAGTAGCGTTGATGAAAAAAAATATTAAAAATATGTTGTGTCAGAGTAGCCGACGTTCCGGACGACGTAATCGGGCGAAGCAGCGGCTTCCAAGACACTTATACCTCCCTATGGATATATAGTATCGATTGTGGCGTCGTGGTGGCATCGTTAATGGTGGTAACGATGATTACCCAAGGCATTAGTCGACAACATCAGTTGCATCGACCAATTTCCGTTACGTTGTGGGCATGGCTATTTTCTCCTAGGATATGTCGATTAGTGCGACACTTTTCTGCATGCGATCTACAAATAGGTTTCTCCGGCTTACATATCAAAAGTGTCGCACTCCGCAGTGTCGATTTTGTACTACTAGGCAGTCCACAATGGCATCATGGTGGTTGCGTCTTTGGCCGTTTGTGGTTGGTGAATGGTGAGAGAAAGTGTCGAGAAGCAACGGTCACTTTTGATGCCCGTGGGCAAAAATGTTGGTGCGTGACTGGATTTGGTCGAATTTGAGTTCGCATGGGGGTATACTAATTCCTATTGTAGATCTACAGGCCCATCTTCACTAGATAAAGAGCTACTTTACTTTGCGTTTTTTTACTTGTGTTCCACCTTAAATTAAAATAATACACACTCAAGGAAGGCGTTTGATGCACGTAGAGCTGAAATTGGCAGTATCTACTACATGGAAGATCTATGCAGGTACCCACACCTACCCAAAACCAGCAAAATGGGGTGGGTATGGGTAGATACCCAGACACACCTACCCATTGGGGTGAACACTTTGGGTACTATCCACACCTACCTACCTACATATTTTGTACCCAGCCAGGGGTATTTCACGTGGGTACACAACCCTGGTAAGTACTTACTTATGGACTTCTACAAAAACACGGATTGTACACCACTACTAAAGAAGATACAATACTTAATGCTCATAATTTATGCAACAAAAACGCAACTGTGGTTGCCCATGTGAGGAATATGCAGTTGTATTAGCTGTGTAATGCAACTTCATCGGGAAGGAACACTAATCGCTATCACTATCCATTTCTCTATCCATTTCTAACAACTCCTTGATATCCGCACTCTGGATACTGAGATACCCGCTCCCGGCATCCCTTGAAAGCATACTCATAATACTCATTCTTGACGATCGCCTTCGTTCCACTTTCACTTCAAATGCTACAGCACTTTTCCTGCGCTCACCCAACAAGCCAGAGATATCGGTTCCAGAATTAACTCCTCCCGGCTTCGTATCGAACGTAGAGGTGAAAATCAAACCTGGATCGGTACTTTGAGTTGCTGCTGCTGCATTAGCAGATAAGTTATATCTGCTTTGGTGTTTGAGAATACTACGACGCGGTCTTTCGTGGCCGTCCCCACTACGAGACCCTGCCAAGGAGGGAGTTTTCACTGACAAGTCGGTGACGTCGAACTCTCCAAGTAATTCCATGTCCATCTCACGATCAACTAGATCCATTCCAGAGTCTAGACTATGTGTATCAAAAATACTCATATCATCCAAATGACTTGTAATACTCGCTGTGAGCTCACCAAAGTTATCCTTTGCGTGCACAATGGAGGGTCGTCCCCCGTTCCGGAATTTAACGGAAGGTCGTTTCTTCTCTTGATCGCCGACCGCGTTACCTTCGTACCCACTGTTACCTCCCTCATTGCCAACTTGGAGGGAGTCCAAAAGTTGTTGTTGATCCGCTGAAGAGAAATTATTGTTTTCTGATGGATTCATATTGTATGACAAAGGTGTAGGATTTGAATACCCCCAAGAATCGTGCCAATATTCCGCGCCTGCAATCGCACCTCTCTCAACCATGCTATTATTGGGAAAAGTACCAAACGTTTCCCCTGGCATGGACAGCTTCCAGACCATTCCCTGCCACAGATAAGTGGCTTAAGTCAGACAAACGAAAACTCGCATCGGGTTGCAAAATTGGTCGCGTTGATGGAGGTGCGTATGTTGTATTGCCAATATTATTAAGGGTTGGTGGCGGTGCATATGCCTGCTGCATGGTGTAGACTGGGTCTAGCATATTCTGTGGCATGGGCGCTGGTGGAGCACCATCCAGAGATGGCTGCTCCGACCAGGACGAACGCATCATCATCTGTTGCTGTTGCGGCGGTTGATGTTGCTGGTGTTGCGTGGTTTGGACAGATTGGAAAACAGGCGCCTGTGTAATATTCTCCTGCATAGCGGCCAACTTTTTCAGCAGCTTTGGCTGGCCCTCCCTGAGTGCCTGACTGGTCTTTTCGATTGCCCTTTTGTCGCCGATGTCCTTCCATGTAACAGGGTTCCCTTTTTCATCTCGTTCATCAAGAGAGGAGGTTATTTTCCCATCCTCACGTTCCAAAAACCGGCCCTCTATTTCACGAATCGCAGCAACAATACTTTTCGATATTTTCAACTTCTCCGCCTTGAGACAAGTGGCGTAGATCCCTTTGTTGAGTCCGACAATTTTGCGGTATGCCAAGTTACCAGGGTGCTTCAGGGCAACTCCGCCTCGTCCGCAGATGATATCGTTCTCTGTTATTTTTGTGACCCCCGTGAGGGGCAGAGATTCTGCTGCCATTGGATTTAAACGAAGTCCGTTTTATGTCAATAAAGCAAGATCAACACAGCTAGTGATCACTTGTGATCATCTCCAGTGTCTTGGGAAGTCTTGGGTTGGATGGGCAATGCTATTGAGCGTCTTGGCTCACAAAATTCTTGAAGAAGCTTCCCACATTTAAGCTACTTCCACTTACTTCTCGCGGAGAACCCTCTCACGAGCGCCTCCACGTACCAAAGGTACTGTCGTAGCTGTCGCCGTGGTTTCTCTGCGTTGGAAGCATTTTCCGACCAAGGGTAAATCGCACCGGTTACAGGTTCAAGACGCTTCGGATTCTCACATCTTTTCTATCTCTCTTTAAAAGTAAGTACCACCCAAACAATTAGGGAATGAATGAAGTACAGAGACCAAGCAGGCAACTCTAATTGTTAAATATGATAAAGATGCATCACAGGGTCGCAGATAGCGATACAAATCCAATCACATTCATTCAAAATGAAATAACATGTTCTTGTTCAAGAAGCTCTGGCTATGGCGAACCTACAAGTTCAAGGCATTCATCTGACTGCCTGCATTGATAACCAGGTTCACAATCTGAATGAATCATTGAAGGGCATCGTTTGTCACATTCACCGAATTCGAGTAGTATGTTCCAATTTTCAGTGTAGCTCGTTTTTGCACAAAACCAGGATTCATTTGATATTGCGACTGGCTTTGGAGTTGGCCGCTTCGTTGCAGGTTTCCGTGTTGGTCTTTGAATCAAAGGAGACAGGCTGTTTAGTTAGCATGACAGATAGATATCAAATTTGGTCGAACACATAACAGGCAATCTCAGTTTGCTTACCGTGGAGTCGGCCGAAAGGTTGGTCGAGGTGTCGGCCGAGGCGTCGGTCTCTTGGTAGGTCTTCTCGTAGGTAGTGTTATTATTACAGGCGGGTCAGTTGGAGCAAACTCGACTGGTGGCAATGTAAATGGAGCTTGTGTAACAGGGGCTACAGTGACTGGAGATAGAGACGGCGATGAAGTAATTGGAGCCATTGTGGTAGAAGGAGTATCGCCAGCGTAGGTAACAGGAGAGTGAGGCGTTACGCCAGGTATTGGTATTGGACTCGGATGTAGAGTCGGAGGAGGCGGAGGTAGCTGCGGTAAAAAAGCAGTGATTGGACTTGAAGGTAGTTTTGGAGGAGGCAGAGGTCGCTGCGGCAAATTGAATGCGGGAATTGGTTGTAGTTGTGGAGCTGGCGGCTGCGTTGGTAGAGCTGTTGGTTGTGGTTTCGTTGAAAGTGTCGCTTGTCTTTCAAAATTTCCATCAATCGCGATGACAGAAAGAAGTGCGTTGTTGCCTGCAATCTTCGCTTGCTTGTGAAGATTGTCGTTGAAATCACTAGTAGCAATCGCCTTGATGAGATCAGAAGCAACCTGTAGGTAGAGCGCTTTCCTTATACTTTCCAGCACGTTGTCATTGCAATCGCGGCACCTTTCCTTCACAGTCATCTCGTACTTTACAACAAAAATGCCTGCCTCCAACTCTCGATAAAGGATTCTTCCTCTTCTATCACCAATGGATGTTACTGATACATTCATCAAAGTTTGATCACGCGTTAAAGAATTTGACACTGTTTCAGTAATGGCCTTCTCCAATATATCTTTTGCAACTTCGAATCCACCAGTAGGCATAACGAGCCCGGAAAGAGATATTGTTCCATTCATTGTAATCTCAACCGACCTAAAAAGTTCATCAAGAACGTTTTCGTTGTCTGCAAATGCCCAAGGAGAATTCTGATCGTTTTGCGAATCAGGTGATTGCACGATTGTGTTGTCATCATTTACGCCTTTACTCTTATTACCAGTCAATGAGGTAACTGCTAATGGTACTCCCACGATTATAGCAAGGAATACAACAACTCCAGCTATTATCAGCCAACTTTTGCCTCTTTCTTTCCTATTCAGTTGATCAACATAACTTGAGACGCTTTGACTCACTGGCGCTGGATTCTTCATCTCTAAGACAGACTCATCATCATTGACAAGGGGGACATTAGAGATAATGCTTTCTTGATCATCTTTGCTATGGTTATCGTCGCTGCAATCACTGCCTATGCTTATATCACCACTCTCAAGAGACATGCCATCATTTTCTGTACAACTTGAATCTGTGCGAAGCGATCCTCTCTCTAAATCCTCATCATATGCGTTGTAGTTCTCGTTTCGATGCCTATCTGCAGCTACATCGTCATCTGAAGAGACCCCCTCGGATGAAGCTGAAGCATCAATCGCATCAATTATCGCATCGTCAAAATCTTCTCCTTGATAAAACGACGAGTTCTTCCCACTTGGCAGGCTGAAATCAGAATTAGATGGCATGGTGGTTACGATTATAGGGAACCCCTCCTGGTGTCAGTTCCTGCATATCTGCTCCATTGATGGGGTGCAGCATCGTTGACGGACAGTGAAGAATGCAATCGCTCGGGGCCTGCTCGGGGCGCAGCTGGGGGCCAATCTAATATACATAGAAAAGGACTCCCCAACTTGTTGTTGAGTCGTAGATGGAATGCAGAAAGTCGTTAGAAGAGGAAAACCAAAGACGAGCACACATACAAAATGAAAATGACGCATGAATCCCACCTCCCACCCGCCCATCAAGAGATGTTGAGATTGTTCCCATCGACATTCGACATCCCGACATTATGTCGAATGTATCTACAACATACCGCATAACTATTGAGTGGCAGGAACGACCCGGGAGTAATCATCACCACACAGCCTCCACATCGGCAACTTTTGTAGAGATGGCAAGACACGAATTGTATCGGCTGGAATCTTACCAGAGCGGCGGATCAGTCGCCGGCAATGATACAAAGGAAGAATCGACAAAAGAAGGATCTTCCCGAGTACTTCATGCACAATTTTCACTCATTGGTCAATCTAGTGATGACGGGTCTGAAGGTACAGAAGGAGAGTCCTTTGAAAGATCTACGAAAAAGTGTTGTGCATTTGCACACGATAAGTTGGTGCTTTTTATTGCTTATTGTGTATGCATCATCTTGATTGTAGCATCATCATTTTCGTATCGGAACATTTCACAAGACAACTCATTTGAGCACAAGTCATGTCCAATTCAGACATCCTTTGGTGTATCGCAAGATGTGATGAAACTTGAACTTACGCAAAGTATGAATGACAAAGCAAATGGTGCAGTCGCCACCGACCATGAAGTTTGCTCTCAAATGGGTGTATCTGTCCTTCGAGATCTTGGAGGTAATGCAGCAGATGCAGCTGTCACGACTGCGCTTTGCTTAGGAGTAGTAAATCCATCATCGTCTGGACTAGGTGGTGGTGCATTCATCTTGATTCATTCCGATGCGCCTGTGTTGAAAAAGGATTCAGCCATGCCTCCCTTCGAAGATGCAAGGTCTGAAGAAACCAAAATGAAGGAAAGAAGACGGACTGCAGTAGAAGCAGATACGATAACAAAGGAACACTCGCCGTCTCAAAGGCAAAGGGGTAAAGTCACAGAAGTCATCGATTGCAGAGAAACGGCTCCAATTGAATGCTACGTTTGATATGTATGAAGCTCTTCCTCCAGAGTCGTCTACCCTTGGAGGTCTATCGATCGCTATTCCTGGTGAGCTCCGAGGCTTGGAGTTGCTTCATCAACGGCATGGCTCTCTGACCTGGTCGGAGGTTGTGAGACCAGCAATGGATTTGGCTAGCAATGGATTTCAGGTGTCTAATTATCTAGCAAAAATGATCGAGGAAAAGAAAGAATACTTCGGTACGATGCCTGACTTTGCCTACATAGTGACAAAAGATAACGATGGGGCAACCCCGTCGAAGGAAGGAGATATCATGAAAAGAGAACAGTTCGCAAAGACTCTTAAGTTGATCATGGACAAAGGAGCAAAAGTATTGTACGAAGGAGATTTGGCGAAGAAGTTGGCAATGGATATTCAGTTGCAAGGAGGAATTATAACAGCAAGTGATCTCTCAAATTATCGTCCAGTGTTGGTGAGATGAAATATGCCCATGTCTCTCTTGACTTTTGCTGACATCTTAGAAATGTTCCACTCTCACACATTAGTGTATCTTTTGTATTCAGCGTGATCCTTTGGTCGCGAGAGTTTCAGGATATAAAGTTGTTGGTGTTCCACCACCCAGCAGCGGTGGGGCTACAATAATCGGTTTATTGAGGTTCCTTGATAGGTTTACTCTACCACTTTCATCACTTGCATGATACATTATCAAAGCACTGGTATGTAGAAGCATGCAAGCACGTTTTTGCAATACGTATGTCATTGAGTGATCCAAAATATGACCCTAACGGGAATGATGACGCAGTTACTGACCTCATACAAGGTGACTACATTGAAAAGCTACAACAAATGACCATAGATGATGAAGTTTTGAATCTGTCTCGGTATGGAGGCGAGAAATGGGCTAAGCTTCAGGATTCCGAAGGAACAGGGGTAATGAAAGATGCTCAGGAAGGCGACAGAAGAAAGCTCAGGTCAGAATTTGAGCGAAGAAGACTAAGACTATTCAACTATCTCGAGGATCATGGCACTACCAGTTTGTCTGTTGTCGACAAGCACAGGAACTCTGTCACCATAACTTCATCAATCAACCTGGGCTTCGGATCAAAGGTAGCAAGCTCATCAACAGGGATCATTCTTAACAATCAAATGGATGATTTTGCTACTCCTGGACGAGCAAACTTTTTTGGCTTGATACCAAGTGAGTCTAATTACATTGTGCCCGGTAAGAGGCCTTTGTCATCAATGTCCCCGACGATGGTTTTCCGTGACGCTGCGAACACTGACGATGAATTGGGCGAGCTGATGCTCTCTCTTGGAGCCAGTGGAGGACCTAAAATTATCACAGGAGTTGCGCAAGTGATCATCAACCATGCATTATTAGGAATGCCTCTCTTCGAATCTATCATGGCTGCACGTATTCATAACCAGCTAGTGTATCATGGCGCTGCAGCATCAAATGTTGAGGAAGGACAACAAATGCACAGCATATCCGAAAGGACACGTTCCGCACTAGAAGCGAGAGGACAAAAACTGATACCTACAAAGTTGGGGTTAGGAGCTGTACAAGCTGTAGCAGTCGATTTAGAAACAAACATATTGTCTGCCGTCTCTGACATACGAAAGAACGGAGTGCCCGACGCATATTAGAGATCGCACATGTAAATGATAAAAACTTGTTAAAGGGTACATATTTTTACGTCCACCGAAGTCTAACTCCTCTTCTCCATCGTCGACTCAACGGTAACAAAATCATTTAAGGAAGCTTCCACCAGAAACAGCTGCACGCAACGCTTTAAAGATTGTTGCCTTCGTCTCCTTCAATGACAAGGCTGCTCTCTTCTTCCCGTCATCAGTCCGCGGTTTCCTCACGAATAAATATTGGAAATGATGCCTTGCACAATGTTCGCGTGTTATTCTTTCCTTTGGCAGGTTTCTTAGACTTATCTTCTTGTATACCAAGCACATTGGGTTCCAATATAGGGTCATAGAAAGCTGGAGGAAACGACACAGTGGAACCTGCCACGACTTCGCTTGGTTTTGGAGGAGGGGGCAATTGTTCAGTGAGAATGTCTTTAGTTCCACTCATGCATTTGCGGAGTGTTTCACTATCTCTCAAATTTTCATCTGTGGTACCACTTTTAACGACGAGGCCAAAGGAAAATTTGATATCCACACGAGCATAGGTTGGCGGGTTCTGAATAGATCGTTGAATTACCGCAGCAGCAGCAGCAGCAGCAACATCCTCTTTGGCTTTGGGCGAAGAAGCCTTCACAGGAGTTTCAGCTTTGGCTTTGGGTGAAGGAGGAGTCCTTAACATCAGTTTCAGGTTCTTCTTCTTTGGCTTTGGGCGAAGGAGACTTCACATCAGTTTCAGGTTCTTCTTCTGTGGCTTTGGGCGTAGGAGATTCTTCTTCTTGCTCTTTTTTGATTGGTTTCTCTTGCTTTGGTTCAGAAACAACCTTATCAACCTTGCCAGCATTGTTTTCTTCTGAATTCTTTGCTACAGTCTCGTTAAGTTGTGCAGCTGCAGCAGCAACATTGATACCAGATCTCTTTTCAGGGGTCTCTTCTACGCCCCTATTGTCAGCATTGTTTTCATTATTTGAGTTCGTTTCAGTCTCCATATTATGTTGTACAGCAGCAGCTTGCTTCGCAGTAGGGGACTCGTCATTAATTTTGCCAGGGTCCAAACTCAGCCTATAACGATGCAAGCCTTCCCTCGCCTCCAACTGCCGTCTCCGTGCCTCATCCTTACCAAGAAGTTGATTGCGTTCCCACGACGACATACCCGAAACATTTGTCTTCTTCAACCCCTCACTCGCCTCCAAACGCTTCTTTCGTTCCTCTTCCGCTGCTAATTTTTGACTCCGTTCAAACCCCAACATGCCAGTGGTTAATGCCTGACCTGTATCAAAGCGGCTTTTATTGGCGGCATTAAATCCCCCCCTTGCTCGTAATTCCTCTAATTCCTGACGTTTCTTTAAGTTGCATACGTTCAAAGGCACTTAATTCTGCCCCCTCCTCCTCCTCCTTCTCTTCGGACTTGTTGGCGGAAGCTGCACGCTTTCGCAGCTCTTCAAATTCTCGTGAACGTCTTGATTTTAGGGAGTTGACCGCCTCTTGAGATGCGGTGGGTGTTTCACCATTCTCGGTTGCTTCGGCGACGTCGTGTCCATCATCTTCGATAATTATTTGAACCTCACCGTCGTCTACTGCATCGGCATTATCATCTGTAGCCTCTAAATCGGCAACTTTTTCCTCCAAAATTTTGACTTTATCCTCTTCGTCCACTTCCGTCATTGTGTCTGCCATGATTGCTGCTGCTATATCTTAATATGAATACATATAATATCAGCACTGCATGCAGTAGCCAATGACCATGGTCGTTGTCTTTTCCTTTTATCATTTTCTGATCTGATTTCTGAATCTTAGCGTGAACCAAATTTTAAGAAGTGACCAAGGGTAAATAAGCAGGGTTGGCGTCGTTTTGTGAAATTTCAAAATCAATTTACCATCTCGTCCGTTAACCGGTATTCGAAGTTAGCGATTCTTCACAAGTTCCGATGTATCGCTCGTACGAATAAAAGTGTGCAGGAAACGGCATCAAATGTTGCCTAAGTAAAAGTGCCGTTACGACTTTGAGATCCCTATAATTGAGTCTCGCTCCTATTCATTGAGTCTCGGTTGCCCTGCCCGATTTCCGTCATTGAAAGCTCAAATTGAACACTCTCTGCCGGCAACCAGGTCAGCGTTGCCGCCGCTGAAATAGACCAAGTTAATAGCCGTAATAACGGCCGATCGGTGGCTGATCGCTACTATGGATTACTATGTCTGTGTTATCGTGCTTGGATCCACTGGAAACGCTCCTTGGGACGTTCAATAAGCACTGTTCAGTGGGCGGCGCTCGCCGGACGTCACCGCCTAATATTGCCTCCATGCTGCCTTCTCTCAGGGAATTTGGCAGCGGCGAGGGCTTCAACACATACAAAATAATCCATAGTAACGATCAGCCACCAATCGTCCCATAATACGGCTATTAACTTGGTCTAATTCAACGGCGGCAACGCTGACCAGGTTGCCGTGCCTTGAGCAGCTTGGTTAGTGCTGATCATCCTGTTCGAACCGGCACTGCCTTTCGCATTCCAGTTTACGGACGAGACGGTAACGGTACTCAGCTTTTTTAATACGTAAAATTTTGGCGGGAACCGTCGTCGCCAACCCTGCTTATTTACCCTTGGAAGTGACATTTTTAGACCCAATTGCACTTAGCTAAACGAACAAAAGCCGGAATGCGAAGGAATGAAAAGTCGAACAGAATGAAAAAGCAAGGCGGGTCCACACCTGGTCATTGTTTTGTAGATCTCATCGCAATGGCAATGCATCATCGTAGAAACAACCCAGCAACAGGTGGAGCAAATCCCTTTACCGGTCGTAGCCTCCATCATCTAGCGGCGGCCGCGGTGGTGGCGGCGGCGGAGGAGGCTATCATGGAAACACCCCGTCACTATTACCCAGCATGGCCAAAAAGACTGTCTTTTTAGTTTGCACCTTGACAATCTTCTTTTATGTCCTGTTTGCACCGGAGTATGATGATGTTCCGTATGAGGCAAGTCGACCTCAACAGAAGAAGGAGAGTGTGACAAAGAATAGTGATGCAATTAATAGTGAGTTTGTCGATTTGTCGAAAATGCAATCGGAACCTGTGAAGCTCAATTTACCAGAAATCACTTCCGATCCTCAAGATATCATTGATATTGAGGAGAAAGAGTTGGAAAGTGCTGATTATGAGAGTAAAAGATTGCAAGATTTGCAAGATGAGGGTGAAGATGAAGAGGGTAAAATGGAGTATGATAGCAATGATCATGGTGAGCAGTCCGCGGATAACAATACCTGGGAAGACCATACTGCACACGAAGGGGAACAATTATCTCCAGCAGAAAAGATTTATGGCGCACATGTGTATGTAGATGAAAAAGACGAGGGAGAGTTTGGCGACAATAATTCTCAAAGTGATCCATTCCTTGGATTAGGTGATGAATCTGAAGAAAAGGAAGATGAGAAGGCTGATTCAAATGATATTACTCGTGGTGGACTTCGGGGCAGTATCTCTGCAGAGAATAAGGATCCATTTGGTCGTCAAGAGAAGATAGGTGATGATTCTGAAACGAAGGAAGAGGAAGGAGAGGAGCCAGAAGTTGTAGAATCGTCACAAGATGATCCAGTGAACATTGTGGAAAATACGACATTTTACAAGAACCAATCTCCACTTGAAATGCCAGTCGAGTTAGAAGACGAATCTATCAAGTCAACCGGCACAAAGAGCATGGAGGATGCCATTAATGAACAGGAAGACTGACGCTGTAATGAATGTTGCTATCAACAAGAATGAGACTATTGTTGCAGACAGTGCACAAACAACTTTTGATGAAGCTAATAATTCGGAAGATTTCTCCAAAAACGGGAAAGCTGCTTTCGAGGCTAAATACGGAAATGCTTCTAAAAGTATGGAAGAGGAATTGAATGCAGAAAAGTGCGCTGGAAAGCGACGAGTTTAAGAACCAGTCTCCGCTGGAAATCCCCATTGGAGATGCTTCTGATGTCACGGGCCTCAATCAGACTGAAGTCGGTCAGAGCGCTGAAAAGGATGACAGTGGGCTAAGTATGGAGGAACGTTTGGATACTCTACCCAAATCAATGGCTGATGAAGTGGAAAAGGAAGAGAAGATTAACAACGATGAGGATGTGGAAGGGGTGAAGAACGAAGACTCTGGGGATGATTTGAAAACCATTGAAGCCAAGGAAGAGAATGCAAATGACGAGGATAAAGATGAAGTCACAAAGAATAAGCAAGATAGTTCAGAGCTAGGTGAGGACATTCATGAAGATGCTGAAGTCAATAAAGGAGCTTCTACTGGAAACAATTTCAAAGAATATCTCATCACGGATTCAGAGGACGAACCAAAGAAAGATGAACAGAATAGCGAGGGTTTTAAGCCTGCTTCTGGGAAGAGCAAAGATATAGAAGAGAGATCAATAGTAAAAGACGGTAACAACAGCAAGGATGACGAAGCCAAAGAGTTGAGTGCTGAGGAGAAGGATGACGTCGAAGAGTCTAATGAATCAGTAAAGGGTGATGGAAGTGAAGATGCGTCAGTGCAAGGCGATGATGTAGATGTGGACTCCAAAGGCAAGAAGAATGTTGATGACAAAAAGTCTGAAGATAGTTTACAGGAATCGAAAATGGATCTCAGTGATAATGAAGCTGTTGCAAGTCATAATGAGACGTTGACCAGCGACGTTCATCAAAGCAAGGATTCTGGTGCTGAGGATGAGGAGAAGGTGGAAGAACCTGATAAAACTGTGAAGATAATTGACGGTGACATCAGCAAGGATGATGAAAGCAAAGAGTTGGGTACTGAGGATAAGGTTGAAGATACTGATGAATCAGTAAAGGATAATCGAAGCAATGATGCATCGTTGCAAGGCAATGTTGTAGACGAAGATTCCAAAGCCAAGAAGAAGTCTGAAGATGATTCACAGGAAGCGGATGTGGATCTAATTGATAATGAAGCTGTCTCAAGTCTTAATAATGAGACATTGACTAGCGACGCAGGTGAAAGCGCAGATTCTCGTGTCGAAGATGAGAAAAAGGTAGAAGAACCTGATCAAACACCGAAGGTAATAGAAGGAAGCAACTATGCCTCGGAGCCAGGCGAGGATTCAGATAAAGATATCAAAGACGATAAGCCTGATGAAATTTCGGAGCATATCGAAGATGAAGAAGAAGACCCCAAAGGCAAGAAAAAATCATCAATCCGAGGTGCATCAGTAGACAAAAAGTCAAAATACAAGTCGATTGATGACTTACAGAAAGTGGAAAATGACGAAGAAGACCTTAATCTTTCAAGTCCTGAAGCGGTACAGGCCTACGAAAATGATGTTGCTGACGAGGAGGGAAAGGTTGAGGATAATGATAAGCCTCTGAAGAAAAAGGGAAGTAATGATGCTTCAGAGCAAGGTGATAAAGCTACCAAAGACTCCAAAGCCAAGAAGGCAGAATCAATCCGAGGTGCATCCGACAAAAAATCGAGCAAAGTCAAGGACGATGCCGATGATGCAACTGATGAAGAAGGAAAAGAGACTGCTGCTGATAAAACCGCCCATAAAAGTGAGAAAACTTCAGGTCTAGGTGATGATGCTGACAAAGAGTCAAAAGTCAAAAGTAATGGAGGCTCTAAAGATGAATCGCAAGAACTTAATACGGACCTTGGCGACAGCCAGGCTCTTTCAAATAACGGAAACAAAACTCTTGACCAGATTGAGAAGAGTGAAGGAGCTTCCAAATCGGTGGAGGGAGCTGAAGTAAATGGAGACGATAAGGAAGAAGGTGGTGCTGATGTTGACTCTAAAAAAGTGAAGAAAGCTTCAATTATCAGTAACCTTGTAGGCTCAATCAAAGGAAGCAAAGGGAGTGACGTAGTGAAGGAGGATAAAATTGACGCTAAAGCCAAAAAGTTAGCTGAGAGCGAAGAAGATGCTGATGAAACAACCGCACAGAATGAAGATACGAAATCTTTGGACAGTCTTGAGGGCGCTTCAAAGGACAAAAATAATGATGAAAGTGATTCACCAGAGAAAGTTGTTAAAGTCGAGGATGATGTAAAGTATGCTAAGGTCGCAAGTGATAGCAAGGAACCAGCAGCAAATGAACATGCTTCTGACGATAAAGAAACTGATGAACAGGTAAAAGTCAAGAAGAGTAAAGTCAAGAAGAGTGAAAGTGAAGAGTCTGCGGTCAATAAAGATGAGAAAGCCATTCCTATTCTTGGTGATCTCGGAGAAGCCATTAAAGAGAGTGATGCGACTTTAGATAATGATGAAACTATTACAGACAAAAAAGATCCCGAAGATACCCAAACAACACCATCAAACGGCAAGGGTGATAAAGATGAGGAGGCAGGCTCTAAGAAAAAGAAGAATGACGAACAGCTGGATGCAGTTGCAGACACTAAGGAGCTTGTTGTGGGAGAGGAAAAAACAGTCAAGAAGGATAAGAAGAGGAAAGAAAAAAAGTAATTCTCTTGTATCGATTTTGTAACTATGGGTTCAACGCATCTCTTTAATTATTCTTAAGGACTACATACTTCTTTAATGTGAGCCAACTGGTGGACCAAATGGCGAAAACGCCTCTCTGCCAATGAAATGTCCTGGTGCAGCTATCATCGCCTGTTCTCTCTTCCGCTCCTCCATGACGCTGTCAAAAGCATCATCACACCCAATCGCTTCCAGCCGGCCTCGCATGATACCAAAACCAATCAACTTGGCGATTTCTTCGCAGCACTGGCCAGCTGCATGTATCGAGAGTTGTGATGCTCCAGTGCCGTGACGATCATTTAAGTTCTTTGAGATGAGCTCAATGAAGAGATCTAAATATAGACCCTTGAAGCGCCGTTTGCCCATTGCCTCTGCAATCTGAGGAAGCTGCTTAAAAAGCGTAGTTCGAAGGTCATCACTCTGCGGATAGTGAGAGAGCCGGGCAACGTCAGCTAATTCTGTCATGAGCGGCAATAGAATTTTGTCTCCCAAAACAACGTCCTCGCGTTCAGTGTCATCTATATTGGGAAAGCGGATACACAATTCACGAATCAAGTAGAGTGCACCATCAGTTGCTTCCCAGGGCTGTTTAGGACGGTCAACTACACAGCTTGAACACCCAATTCTACCAGCTCCGCCCTTTCGAAGTTTCGGCGCTAAACTACCACAAGAATAAACTTGATTGCCAGTGTGAGCATTAACGTCATTTTGTAGTTTTTTGTATTCCTCTCTACTCATCGGTGGCTGATCTCTGGCAGCTGGCAGACTCTTACGGATGACTGGCAAGTACCTTCTCCAGCATCTCGGGACCATATGCAGTTACAGCATCACCGAGGGCAACTGCGGCATCCTCGCGAACAGACCAGATCTTGATCAGTCAATTGTTCAGTCCAACGTTCAAAGAGAGTGGGCAACTCAGGCCTACATTCTTCAGCGTACGCAATGCAAAAAGTACCACATGCGAGGCAAGCTTCATCTCGTACTGGCCAGGACTCGTCGTGGAAGCACATCAGCAATGCCTGGAAGTAGCATATTAACGTAAGGAGAAAGGTATTCGGCATACAAATGGATGGTGTCCAACTTTCTGTGCCAATTCAGCTATTCCCTGACAACCAGCCTCTCGCACTGCATGATTGTCAGCATCACACATTTTAGAATAGTAACGACACAAGGGTGCTGCATTCCTAGCAACTGCGCCCATTCCTCCGCCACCCCGTGTCTCAGCGCTCGTATGGAGGCCATCTTCATCTGCGGCATGAGCATGAGAACCGAATACTTCTTTCCATGTTTCCTGTGAATACAACTTGACACCTTGCGCAAGGTAGAAGCGGTTCAAGCACATTCGTGGCAACAACATAGGAACGAGATCTCCAGCAGCAGACTCAAATACAGTCAAATCCTCATCTGCTCCATCCTCATTGTCTCCATTTCGAGACTGGTATATCTTGAGCAGTGCCCGGACAAATCTGCGACACAAAACACTCCCAGCCATTCTAACCTGACTCCAGTTATCAGCAAGGGTACCTTTGAGTGTCTCTTTCAATACCAAACGGAAGGGAGAATCTTCCTCAACGAGCAAATCTTCATGAGATGGATCACGAGATCGCATACATGATTTAATCAAAACGCCTAATACTGCAGCTGCGGCAGCTCGTACATGCCTATTCACATGCACCACACAACAATGCTGTAGTTGGGGGAGGAACCAGCCGTTATCATTCGTATCATCAGAGTCAAACAAGACCGCTTCTTCATGCACATATGATCCTCCACCACCATTTTTACCAACACATCCATCCACGTAACTCGCAAGAGCGTGCAAATTAGTCTCCAACGCCCTCCATCCCGTAGTATCATCCAAAGCTCCATCACTCGCCGCACTAGGATTATTTTCACGAGATGGCTCCTTCATATCCAAATGTGATTTGAGTGAAAGAAGAATTGTCGCATGAATGTTCCTACGGCCAACCTGTGCATGCTCCGTGGCCAATTGTAACTTATTTCTCTCTGATTGATCATCATCAGTAGTAACAACATCATCTGCAGAAGAAGAATCCAACCAGTTCAAGAGAGATGTTGCATAGCGAGCATACGCACCAACAGCCTGAGCGACAAGAGAACGTACTCTTGGCTCAGCATGCTCTACATTCGTATTTAGAATGGTTGGTAATTCCGTCATAAGTTGGAATACTGGTGCCGAGGAAGTGGGGGGCAATTCTTTCTGTGTCATGGCCACTGCGGTTGTTTCAGCTGCCGTTTTGGGAATGCGCGGACCTTCGGCATATACCCCACCGCCACCTGTCCCCAGCCCCGTGCCCTCATCTTCATCATTGTAGTCGCCAGCTTCATCTGTCGCTGCGGATAATTGAGCACTTTGTGGAAGTTCACTTGTGCGTTTTTCGAGATAGTCCACAATTAGTCGAAGGCCCACTGCAAGGGGCTCCCAGCGAACTGTAGGGTCACTGCTGCTGGTGCTGCTGCTACCAAGCTCGATCAAGCGGATGATACTCCGAGCATAATCGTCATTTTCGGCAAGATTCTCCGACTGACAGTAATTTCAACAAATGATTTGAGAGATTGAGTACCTCATCAGATAACGCTGGTTGGCGTCGTGATAGGGATGTTAGTGCACGGTCAACGGTGGAGAAGTCCATGGGGATGAAGTTGAATACGATTACAAGTTGTGGGTTCGTGTAGGAAAAAATCTCATGAGCAGCGGGATGTTTTGTGGGGGCGGGAGGACGATGGCGGCGAAAATAATGGCGATAAATAAAAGACACATGACTTATTTAAATAAATACTTCTGGACAAAAACTCTTTATCAACGCAAAAAAATGCGCCATCACCCATAATAGCAATGCCATAATATTGCCATTGATACTCTCTACCTCTACCATACTTGCATTGAGTGGAGCCACTGCTGATACACCTCTCGAGGATAAAGTAATAGCTGCAGCATGGCGCTGTCGATGTACTAGTTATTATGGGAAGCAATTCTCGAAGAAAGGGCCACATTTCGGCTGGTGCGCAAAATGTATCACATCTGCGGGTCAGATCCAGACGACGCAAAGCAAATCAAGAGAATCAAGAGACTCGTTTCATAAGCATCATCCGAAATGAGTGTTTTCCTGCTCTGGTCCCTGTGCTGGCTATATTTGGAGTCTATCTTTTTGTGTGCTGGATTATGGTATGGATTTCCATGTACAAGTCGTTAAACGACATAGATGGTGATTCTAGCCAGCAGCACAACTTCAACAAACGAAACGACATTATTGCGATGCGTTTAGAGCAATTCCTCTCTGGTAGGCGTACAGCAGCAAATTTCAACAGCCAAAACAATCAACGATTCTCTTTAAGTCAAATCATTGATCACGATAATGCGAAACACATACAATCATCGCTGCTAGCAAAGACGGGATATCCACAACTTACCATTGGTGCTTATCTCGAACCACCACTGGCAATAGATGCAGCATCAGGGAAAATGAAAGCACGGGTATATACTCCACAACATTTGATTCATGTCAGCTATCCTCAGAATACAACAATCGGTGTTTGCTCTAAAACTGGCGCTCAATGGATTCTACCTACATCTCATCCAATCGCATTAGATCACTACTTTGGAGCAAATGTATTCCGTAAGCATCCAATCTATGATAAACGATGGGAACTTGCCAATGGCACTACAACTGGAGTCAGAGCGGTTTGTCCTATCGACGCGGATCCATATCTTCCTTGGATTCATGACGTATTTCCATCTAACGACGGATCCAACATTGAATTTGTGATCTCCAATAAAAGACGATGCAATACTGATCCGAGCGTATTCAAGCTCGACCTGGAGAATTTGGAGCCGCAGGTTGGTAATATGCAGCCTATACCAGTAAAGAGGATTCAGTCAGGGAATCTCACACATCAATCAAACATTCTTGCAGGTAACATGCCGAGGTATTCTCTCGCAACGTCAATTGATGAAGCAGATGAAGATGGAAAAGCAACTAAGTTCATTTGCAGATTTCATACTGTCAATGCAGATCTGAAACAGGTTGTTCTTGGTGAGACTTTGAGCAATTATCCTTACAATCCCGAGCACCTCAATTACAGAAAGAAGGGTAGCAAAGCTATGCTAACACCCTTGGAAAAGGGTCACGATGAGCAAATATGGAACTCAGTTTATCAAATTAGATGCCCAGTTCCCAAAATCAACGATGCAAATGGCTTGAGCTTATCCAGCATTATTGCATCTGGTCAATCAGTCTCCATGCCGCAAGGGATACCTTCCATCTATGTGGATTTGATTCCAATACGTACACCAGTCAGGAGATCTCGAGAAGGCTTTGGCATTCCAGGTGTCTCATCATCTTTTGATCCGAAAGCTGCATGGGGTGACGCGAGCATTGTTCCACTTGTAGAGAACAGTGGGAGGTGGTCCAACGTTCCGATTTGCAATACACCGAAAGTAGATGAGCAATTAAAAGTTGACACAATGTCTACATCTGAGACTCCGTCAGAATTAAAGGACGAGTCTTCTGGCACATCAGAGAAGAAGCACTTTCTAGTTGCTTGTGTTTGGGCTGCTCAATCATTTTCTACGCGAGGGCAAACTTCAATGACGGATTCTTCGGAGGATCGTCTACTAGAATTCCTTACTTATCACACACAAATTGCAGGCTTTGATCACGTGTATGTCTACGATAACTCGGACACGAGTTTGGTCAACAAGACGCTTGCAGCTGTTACAGAAATGTTTCCGAAGGAGCTTGTGTCGCGGATAGCTTGGCCGCATAGAGTTTGCAACAACAATCGACCTGCACACTCGAATCCAGGTGAAAGGAGTAGTCAATATGCAGCTGAGGCCTCGTGCAGAGCCAGGTACGGACCAGATACAACATGGATGGCGTCATTGGATGTTGATGAGTACTTGATACCCACTGGAACGTGGAAGAACGTGCGTGATTGGCTTAAGCACGTAACCGACAACGAGAGGGATACAAAAATCCTGAGTTTCTTTCAGACAAGAGCGTTGCCAAATGTTGATGTGATGGTACCTTATGATGGTGCATCTATTCGAGCGTGCCAAACAAATGGGATGAACAATGACAAATTATCCAGCTGTCTCATGAAGAATCGAACCAAGACCTACATGGAAACGTATAATTGTGAACCTACTACTCACCCAAAGCCGCAGTCGTGGGCATGGCGAGCCAAAAAGCAGATTTATCGTCCAGAGTTTGTACTAAACCATTTTGTGCATTACTCAGTTGCCACAAGACAGATAATTGAACGGCCTGAGCTGGAGTCGTTGCGGTTCAATGAAAGACAACCTTTTGAGAGAAGGGTAAATGAACTTGAAGAAGGTTATCTCTTACACAGCAAGAGTACATTGCCCGAAATGACTGCGAATTGGAACTCCAAGTGTCCACTAAAAGCTGCGTCTGGGTCAATAAAGGACTGCAAAGTGGGCATACCGTCATCGGATGTCTTGGGCGTGGATAATTCATCAAAAGAATCTGGATTCACTGAGAGTGCCGTATCTGCAAAGTATGAAAGCAATTGTTATCCTCACATTCGTGTGAAACGCCTCGTCCCGTCTCTCGAAGAGGCATTGAAAAGAAGGCTAACATCAATGTGATCTACTTTATTGGAAATATTACATCCTACTCAAGCTCCGGATTGATGGTTGAGAGACAAGCCGATTGAAAGTTTGCGTAGGTGTTGTACTGGTAAACTAGCTGAGGAATTGATGGCTGAAATCGAGTCGCTTTGCAGTTGAAAAGACGCTCCATCAATGCCGCATTCTGCTCAACTGTGGTGCAGATTATGTGTGTCTTTTCATTCGCGCCCAACAACGCTGCCGTGATCTTATAACTTTCCCATACCGATTCGGTAATGAATGGAGGATCAATAACAATCGAACTAAACACGCCGTGTAGCTTTGTGTCGATATTTGTTGGATGGTTGTAGTCGTAGAATTCGAATTGACTGCAGCAAGATCCCAATGAGCTGTCAAAGTCAAACAATGTGCATTGTTTCCTGACTTCCTCGTCGAGAGAGAAAAACAGAGAGGGTGTCGAGAGGAATGCTACTCGGGCGCTCTCGCCTCCCTTCAATGATATACTCTCTTGGACAGCATCGCATAGTACTTTACACGTCTTCTCAGAGTACCAATATTGGTTGAGGTCTCCCTTTTCGGCATTAATACTGTGAAAGGCGCTTGTCATGGGGGAATATTACTCGATGGCAAGATTGTTAAAGTAACTTGCTCATGTGCGATAATTTTAAAATCTACGATAAAAAACACGCCTCTATGATCGTCTGAGACTAAACAGCAATGCGGTCTCTCTCGCACGACATAACCTTACCAGGCCAAAAAATGAAGCCATCCACAATACCAATCACCGGACGCAGATCTTTGTACAGAGGATTTTCCAATACAACGACTCCTATCGAACGAGCCCATATGAGCGCAACAGAATGTTCGCCTACGCCAATCACTGAGAACAGATCCATGCACAGAGGATTTGCCGATGTCAGTCCTAACGATGTCGAAGTCAATGGAACAGATGTTCCAATCATTGAGAGTAGATCCATGCACAGAGGATTTGCCGATGTCAGCGCGAACGAGTACGAACTCGATGGAACAGATGTTGATTCTAGGGCCACCCTCTTGCTTAGAGAGATTGATCGCGTCAAAGCAAACTACGACGAACATGACCTCGTTGAGAGCAAGATGCTACAATCAGTTGAGCAACGATTTGATGCTGGTGATTATTTGCGTGCCTTGGAAACTGAAGTTTATCAAACACTGCGGTCTCAGGCAATGACAAAGCGATATCGCATCTCCACCAATGGAGCGACCTATTCGGAAGGCCCAGATGATAAACATTGTCGAGCATGCAATAGTAGTCCATGTAAATGGTCTCCGTATTGCGATGCTGATGCCAATGCAAAGAGAAGAAAGGCATTGTTTCGGGAGATAAAATCAGCAGATGATCACACAAAGAAAAAGATTTCAGATGAGATACAAGCGATCAGTGCGAAGCTGAAACTAACGTTGGTTGACAAGGAACTACACGAAGCTTACGCTGCAAACGTCGATGAGACAATCACGGTTAGGAGCATTCATGGATTCCCAGCTAACTTCAACCGAGCTGACGCAATTGCTGCTCTAGAACATGAGCACAACCGACATGTTGGATCCATGGTTGCGAAGAGTGTCGTTGATGATATCCTCATGTGGATGTTGAACGGATGGTATTTTGGTCAATACTCCCAACCCTCCTCCTCCATCTCCAATGCACCCCCAACATTTGCACAGCGCGGCAGCTTGCTCGAGAAAGCCAATGACATACAAATGCATTCCAATTCTGTTGCCTTGAACTCATTGGCGCTGCAGGAAGAGAAGAGGGCAAAGCTTGCTCAAGTGCAGACGACCACAAAATATGCTCTCTTCTGCATTACATTTTCGTACTTCCGTGCTTTGCACCTTGTTAGTCAGCAAAAGGAAGCTTTCAGCTTGTCGCGTAGCAAGCCCCAGCTGTCCAACGAGAGAAAGAAGATGATACAAGAACACAAGAATTGTGTAGACAGGCAACAACGTATTCAATACTTCATGAGAAAGGCGAAGGTTGGTGAGGAGCAGAAGCGGCTGCGAACAGAGCAAGAGCGATCTGAAAAGAGGCGAATTAGTCAGTTTGAAGACATGAACAGGTTAGCTATGAATAGACTTGCCGCAGTTGTTCAGCGTGTGTACCGTGGGTATCTTGGACGCAAGGCAGTCGAAAATCTCCAACGTGACCGACAGAAGGCTGAATCTGCTCGTGTGTTCTTGAATGAATGTGCCACTGAGATCGAAAGGGCGTGGAGGGGGTATTGCGGACGACGAGATGCGTTGAGACTGCGCCGAGAGATGGCAGAGTTTCTGTTTCATCTTCGAGAGCGAGAGGCTGGAGCAGAAGAAGAAGAGTTTGCGATGCAGCTGCAATCTTTAGTTCAAGACTAAAACCTCTTCCTACGGTAGATGGGTGAACACTAAAGTTGAACTTTGTCCGTATTACTTCTTATTCTCCGCACTCCCCAATCTTTAGTTTCCAGACGCAACTTCGCCATCTTCTTCTGTTGATTTGCAGTTCTTGCACACCTTTCTTGCCAGTTTACGACGCAACTTTTCGTTCTCCGCTTGAAGTTTGACAGCATCATCGTTGGTACTGGGTAGATAAGATGTTGTTTTCTCTATCATGTTCACCATTTCTCGATCCATGCGACTGTTTGCCTTCTCCCCAGCTTGCACGGCTTCGTTCAAAGATTTAATGAGATTTTGTGATCTTGGCATGTAGCCAGATGATAAGCTCTCCTCAAAGTCTTTTACAATCGCCTCCAGGTGCTGAACACGATTTTTCCTCTGTTCTCGGTTCTTTTTGATGATGTATTTCATAGCCTTTGTGGCTTCTTGCTTGCCAGCAGTATCAGTGCTTCCGTTGCTTCCTGCTACCGAGGCTGTTTCACGGAGTCGAGACAGTTCCTCTTTCAGCTTAGCAATTTCTTCGTCTTTCTCGCGTAGAACGTTAGTGTCCGGAGGCGCTGCAACAAGAATACTTGAGCGCTGTGTCGTCTCCAGAACATTCATCAACTTGGACAGGTAATCTTCGTGAGTGTTTTGGGTCGATTTCACCTCATCGTGAAGTCGCGCAATTTGGTTGTAATGTTCTTCCTGTTTACCATCACATTCGCGTCTAAGCGCATACATTTCCCGCTCGTGCTCAGATTTTAGTGATTCTAGATGTAGCTGTAGTGATTGCACCTCATCTTCACGGTACTTCAGCGCACTATCAAACTCTTCCCGCATATCTTGTAACTGTGACTCGTGCGCTTCTTGCTGTGTCTTGAGCTCATTTTTCAATTTAGTACTCTCTTTTCTCCTTCTATTGTTATCATCAAGTAATGTCATGTTCGTCTTCGACATTTGATCATTGCGAATCTTTGATAGAGCCAATGCGTGATCAGTAGAACTTGCTTGGTTGAAGAGTTCCCGTTTATCCGACTCTGATTCGGCGAGCTCTTTTTTCAGCTTCGTATTTTTCTTGCGAAGAACGACAATTTCTTTCCGTAGGAATTCAAACATGGTTTCTACCTCCTCCAGGAGCCCTTCATCTACCGAGAAGACAGTGCCTCCTCCAACCGTTGTGGCATCATCGAAGTTTTGCTGAATGATGCTCATTCTTGTCTCCAGTGCGGCTTGCTCTTCTTTTTCCTTGCGTTTCGTAGAGACAGCCTTCCTAGCCATCATCATCCGTGCCACGCTCTGGATCAGAATGGTTTTTGCACGGATGCTGCCGAACTGAATCCTCGGTTTTATTCCCCTCCACCTTGTTTGGATGGTGGTCGAAGCACGATACTCTCGCCGACGCTTTATCTCCATCAACGCAAGAGTCTTTCTAAAGAAGCACTGTATGATCAAGACGCATCGCAACTTCTTTGCGAATATCCTTGAGGCAATCAAGCGTCGAACTTCGCTCTGTAAGAGGATAAATCCACGCCTAGCTTTTTGATATCTTAGCTTCAACGATATCGGTCTGATCCAAGCTTGGAGCCTTACGGCTGCTCTGACGTAATGTTCTTGCCGTATAGTTTCAATCATCTCTAATGCACCAGCTCGAAAATACACCTTGGTCTTCCCGCATGCAAAAGCCTTCGCCTTGCCTGCATGGGTATCGGCCGCAATTCCCTTCAACAGATGATTTAGTAGTTCTTCTGCATCCTTTCTGATGCTGCCAAGACCAAGTTGACAGTCCTCAAACTTGTAAGATAGAAACCTGAACCGTTCTAGAACAAGCTCATAAGATAGCCTGTTCGGGAAGCTCTCTCTCGAAATAATGATGGCGGTAACAAGGCCTGCACTCTCCAACTGGGAAACGGTGTGCTTATGATCCATAATCTTAGGAAGACTTGATTTGTTTGGTTTCACACACCGAATGTATCTTGTTCTCGAGTCCTCAATTAACGACATTAACGAAGTCAGTTGCTGCCTGAATTTTGTCACAACAAAATGCTTGGTGGCTTCCGACCTTTTCTTCGGTCCTCCAGATTTGGGTGGTTCTAGCTTCGTCGATAATTGTTGGAATTCTTGTTGGATGAGAGGATTTGTACTTTTGCATGCACACTTCAATAGGTCTGCAGGGATTTTGTCCAAGTTTCTCTCAATAAACTTCCTCGCATCGTATTTAATTGGTGCTGCGTAGTGTCTAACTGCGAACTCGTAGTTGCGATGGAGTGGATTTTGAATAAGTGAAGGGGAATCGCTGTTGACCAAGTTGAACTTGTAGACAAAGTTTTCGTCTTCGCCACTCTTCTTGACACACTCTTCGTTAAGCTGAGTGATCAATCCTAGCTTTCCTTCCAAAAGTTCCATCACATGTGAGTTATCGATCAAAGAGAAATCAAAGATATTGATCCCTTCATCTTCGTACTCAGACTTGATAGCTTGGAAGTTGTCACCAACATACTTTTGTTGTAGCCGTTCGTTTGCGTAGTTGATGCACAACTGCTCAAAACGATTCACGGTAAAGCTCTCAAATCCGAAGATATCCAAGAGAGATATCGTGCCGTAATCAGTACCATGCGTTGGAGAACTTGTTGGTTCTGTGCGATCGTTGATTTTTGCGACGAGCAAGTCAAATACTCGAGCATAAATCTATTTCGAGAGAGAAGGGGAGATGAAAAAGTTAGAAAGGAAAGGTGGTAAGGCACAACAGAAATTTAATAGAAAGTAAACTCACCTCTTTTGCCAGTGCGTCACATCCATCCTTCGCTTCGTTATCTTTCAACGCGATTGTCACTTGCTCGCCACGCATGCTAAAGGATCTTTTTGTCATGGCACTTTCAATTTCTTGCTCGGGTACTCCCATGATACTGGATAGCTTCGACAGTACATCAGGCGAAGAGATGGTCGAGCGCTCCTCGCCCTCAACAACATCTATACCAAAGGTCAGATTACCAAGTTGTAATATGACGCAGAGTGATCTCATCAAATGAAGGAACAAATCATCATTGATACCAAAAATAGAGAGTGCATCCACAGTTTCCGACCAATTCTCTCCGCTTGCGAGTCCGTCAATACTGTCTGCAGGAGCATGTCTCAAATAAGCAAAATCAGAAGTGTCAAAGCCAACAAGACCTTCCTTCCAAATTCTTTCCTTGTCTGTATCAGGTGCTCCAAGCATTTGATAGAATATGTGAAACGTTCGTTCTCCCTCGCTCACGCTAACAACACGAGATTTTTCCAACAGATACGTGATGCATTTTGACCCAGCAAGTTCACAAATGGGAATATGTCTCCCTTCACGATGGGCCAAATCATGATCTTCCACATCGAATTGAAGTTGTGTGAACTTCCCGAATCTACTTGAGTTATCATTACGCAGCGTCTTTGCATTTCCAAATGCTTCAAATAATGGATTAGCGCGTAAGACTCGCTCCACCGTTCCCTGCGCCATGCTCGCTACTGGATGACTTCACCAAGTAGTCTGACGACGACGGTGGTGTGGGTCTCGTGCTTTCTACTGTCGCCAAATGATTCATGACAATCTTGATCGTCTCTGTCTTTCCAGCTCCACTCTCGCCCGTCACAAGAATGGTTTGATCACTTTTATCCATGGCTAAACCAAGATAGGACAACGACGATGTCTCATACACGTGAGGGTGAATTCCCAATTTTTCATATTCATACCCCAAAGCTTGCTTTTCTGCCGCTGCAGTGGCAAGAAGCTGAGAAGATTTCATTGCACCACTATTACCCGATGATGATGATGATGCTTGCCATATTAGATTCTTCGCGTAGAAGGAACGTTTCTCTTCCGAGTATAATCCATTGATCCATTGGAATGGATTTACTGCCACCATGATATCTCCTACTCTTGTGTAGGGATTTCCATCGGAATGTCGTGCTTTAAGATTGTATAGAATTGCTGCCTCGTGCAAGTTTGCTAGATCTGCCATGTCATTTTTACGAGCTGCGGATACTCCATCTGCTTCCAAGTTTTGTAGCGGTAACTCTTCGTTGGGGTAGTCAGATAGATTAATCGTGCGGTCAAGTTTCACTTTCTCCATCTCGCCACCTTTGGCAATGGTAGTGTATTCCTCCCAGTCACTTGGAAATTTAACTGTCACCTTGACCTTATTTCTGTCATCTGGTTCAGATTCGATTGTGGCTGGGATCCATGAATAGTGAGAATCTCGAACATACACAGAAGTGCCCGACGTCATTCGCGATAGTTTCAGTTCATGAATTTCCTCTTCTATTTCATTTGCCTCTGACTGACGATCGCCATCACTCTTCTTTTCCTCAAAGTGCAGCTCTTCTGCATTATTGTCCACAATCGAAGAATTTCTACTGCCATTATCACTGCTAGCTGCACTATTGTCCACAAAGGAAGCACTCCTACTTGGACTATCCAGAATAGACGGATGACTCGCAATCGACCTCGGATACGCACATCCAACCCTCACATCCAATTTGGTAGCAAACCCCAACTTACTCCCCTCCGAAACCCATTTCTCAATCCCACATTGAAACCTCGGATCATAATACAAAAAATCCGATCCACGTGTCACAATCGCCACACCCTCCGCCTTGGCCGAGGGGAAGGTCTGCCCCTCCTTCACCAACACGGTCTGTATCCCTTCCACTGCCTCTTGTAAATAAATGTACATGTCAATTTCCCATCCTGGGAATTGATTACAGAATCGGAATGAGGCATTGAATGTCTTGGCCTTACGGAGCCATTGACAAATACCGGAAAAGTAGGCACGTTTGCCTCGCAAATCACCCTGGATTGCGGCGTTGACTACCTCGTTGCGTCCCCAATTTTGTGTGAATTTGAATTTGGGTATTTGTTTGCCCGGTGGTGGTGTCCAGTAGGCTAGGTATTCATCGGGTGTGTCGGATGGTTTTTCGGTGTAGTATTCGATTAAACTTCCCTGGGTTTGTGATCCACGGATAAGATAGCACTTTTGGGTACTTTGTTGCTGCTTGTTGCTGTTGCTGGGAAGAAGTGGGAATGAGTTTTGGTCTGGTGGGTGTCTTATTGCGTTTTGGTACAGGAGATGTAATTGGTACAAGTTTCTTTTTCATCTTTGGATTGTCCTTCATTGTTGGTTGCTGCTGTTGCTGCTGTTGTTGTTTCTTGACAGATGTAGTAGTTGTCGTTGTTGGCGGTGGCAGTGGCAGTGCAGGCGATACCAATGTCGAACTAGCATTACGTACAGGACTAGCCTCACCATCACCATACCAATCATCCATTATTGTCGAGAAGCCTGATCGCCTCGAGTTTTGCTGCATGTAATCATCGTTTGTCTCGGAAGAAGATGATGAGGTGGATGATGATGACGATGATGAATCCGATGATGATGTGGAGTCGTCATCGTTATTGTAGAGGGCTGGCTGGCTCATCTCTCTTTTTAAAAAAGATGCTCCACTCGTGCAAAAGAAGATCCTCCTTTAGCAGACTGATGCCAATGAGTTTATGCCAGCAATATCGCTCTAAGTATTCTTCCGTTATATAGTTTCTGTACGGAGGGGCTGGTCAGTTTTATGAAGAAGTTGAAGGAGCGGAGAGCGGAGCAAAACTTCCGTGAAAAAAAGTACATAAGAATCGTGAGTCGCGAATCGAGAGATGGCGTCCAAATTTCAATTGCTGTCACGTTTCGTGTAGCACAGAACGTCTCATTCCCTTAGACGATCACTCACTTCTCACCAATCTTTATCCTTGTTATGTATCCTTACCATGTAATTATATTATTAGTTGATGTTATCGCAGTAGTACTGATTAGTCTGTATATATTACATAATCATTAACGTAGAGTGAGAAACGAATCGGTTTATCAGACAGCCATTCTCACGGCTGCATCTACGATGGCAGTGTTCGAAAAGAATAGAATACGGGGAGAAAATGATGACAATATTTATTCTATTCTCCGACGGGGAGGAACGCGGACATAATATGAGGAAATGGAACCGGTTCACTGAGGTTCTATTTGACTGAGAGGAACGATAAGATGACCGAGGAATGCGAGAGGAAAGAAGGAAAGAGATTCGATATCGATATAAAGAATTGCCGAGGACGCCGGCATAATAATTGGCCCCCCAGTAAGGACACCTGGGATATCAACAACCATCGCCGAGGAATGCCGGCGATAAATAAATCGGCCCTGCTGGGGAGGAATGCCCCCGTCTGCATAAAAGGAATTGGCCCAAAAGATAGTCCGAAGACTTTAAACTGGGAACAAATAAATAATCATCCAGGAGGGTCATCCAGGAGGGATGATCGGAACAATAATCACCCAGGAGGGGTGATCGGTACAATATAATCATCCAGGAGGGATGATCGGAACAATAATCACCCAGGAGGGGTGATCGGTACAATATAATCATCCAGGAGGGATGATCGGAACAATAATCACCCAGGAGGGGTGATCGGTACAATATAATCATCCAGGAGGGATGATCGGAACAATAATCACCCAGGAGGGGTGATCGGTACAATATAATCATCCAGGAGGGATGATCGGAACAATAATCACCCAGGAGGGGTGATCGGTACAATATAATCATCCAGTAGGGATGATCGGAACAATAATCACCCAGGAGGGGTGATCGGTACAATATAATCATCCAGGAGGGATGATCGGAACAATAATCACCCAGGAGGGGTGATCGGTACAATATAATCATCCAGGAGGGATGATCGGAACAATAATCACCCAGGAGGGGTGATCGGTACAATATAATCATCCAGGAGGGATGATCGGAACAATAATCACCCAGGAGGGGTGATCGGTACAATATAATCATCCAGGAGGGATGATCGGAACAATACAAATTTTCATAATCACCGACGGGTCATCGGAAGAATAGAAGGGTGATCGGAAAAACTGAAATACTGCAAGGAGCCAGTATAGACCCTGCAAGGAGCCAAGGGCGATGGAAATTGCTGCAAGGAGCCAGTGATAACACGGGAAATCGGAAATTCCTGCAAGGAGCCAGTGATAACACGGGAAATCGGAAATTGCTGCAAGGAGCCAGTGATAACACGGGAAATTGCTGCAAGGAGCCAGCAGATAGGGAATATTACAGAATATCGCTGCAAGGAGCCAGCAGAATCACGGAAGGAATAGTGATAACAGAGATATTAACGATGTAACAGTCAATGGCAAAGTGCCGCCGCATTCTTGGAAAGATAAAGGAAAAGTAAACGTAAGTGGCAAAGTGCCACCGCGTCGTTGGAGATAGAAAAGAAAGAAAAATACCACCAGGAGGTGGGGCCAGTAGAGCCTATCGTCTTCGAAAAGAAAGAGAAATACCACTAGAATAGGAAGGAGATACAAAAGAAAGAAAAATACCACTAGAATAGGAAGGAATGAAATAGATCACCGAGTAAGTGAGGCGAACACCCGAAGGAGAGCATAAATAGTAGTAGTCATGGTCGCAGTGCCTGACGGAGAAAAGATGGCCGAAGTGCCGACGTAAAGTGAGAAGGCCGGAGTGCCTGTAATGTTGGTAAATGAAAAAGAATAGGGACCGTGATTGACCAGGAAGAGAGATAGGAACATTTCGTATGAGAGACGACAAGAGAGCTGAAAAGGCCAGAGTAGTAGACGAAAACTAATGTGCACCCAGAAGATAGGGTCACCGTTAACTATGTCATATTAGTTAGATTAGAGTGGCCGCACCTCGGACGAAAGCTGAGGGGAGATACTCTAGAAGGAGAGATGTCGAACACGATAATCAACGTGAAGCCTTTGATATCCAGGGAGACAGTCCGATAGAGGACAACTGCCGTATTCGAGGAGTAGAATACCGAAGAAAATTGAGCAGAACTAAGAGACAGATGAATAGCAAGAACAGCGGTTAACCAACAGATGCACATAAACTCTGCGAGATCGTAGAGACTTGACTTATCGGACCAGAACGAGAGTGCTCACGGTAATGAACACGGGCCGGTAATATAATAGGTTGCACGTCACGGATGTCAAGTACACTATCCAAAACCTCATGGAGAGATCTGACATGGAATCGGAGACAAGATACTATGAGATATACAAGCATCCCTGCTTGATATACAAGCATCCCTGCTTGAGAATGAGATCAAACGTTAAACCACGACAAGTATGAATAAAAATCCTTTTGAGGGCATAAATGCGAGAATAGTATTCGGGACTGCTCTGCATGAGAAGTCGATTGCAAATGGAAGCCGGGAAGAGGTTGATCTCAAGACATGAATATAAGCAATGTGAAACTGAAACACAAGATGAATGCTTGAACGCTTACAGTTACAGCAAAGCTATGACATTTAAGGTTATGGCATTTTGAGCCGACCGGCGTGATTGTTACTCTGATGATATGTATGTGCAAGTACCTTGGCACAATTCGTGTGAACATCCCTTTATCTTAGGTCAAACCAGATCAGTGAATGGCATCCCGGGTATATTGAGTACAGGACATCCGCAGACAGAGCAACGTGATGTTGCGAGAAAGATGGGGAGAGAATGGCACAGAGTGTGTCATCTAACAACTCCTCCTCCAGGAAGGGAGAGGGAGAGAAAGAGAGAAATGGACAGCACTTGCTGTAAAAATAAGGAATAGGTGGCAACTCGATCATAACAAGAAACGGCTTGTCAACAAGTACTTGATAGGGAGTAGCTTCATGCCATGTGATGAGACAGGGACAAAGACAAATTCCATGATGTTGTACATACAATATACCTTGGGATCGGCGTACAGAAGATCGTAGCAACAGAGTTGGTTACCCTAGAACTTTATGACGGAGCAAATATTAGATGCGTGTAATGGTGCACGGGCATTCAAAGTGAATCGGAAGCGAACACAAATATTAACAATCAATCGACAAACATTCTTATTTTGAATCGCAGGTTTGATGTGGTTGAGATGTCAAGAAATAGGAAGACCTCATCTTGGCAAAAGATCCCTCAGTATAAGCGTAGCCAATATATAGTACAAGCTGTATCGCTTTGATAACAGCGGGCGCGAATACAAGCTGTAGTCTATGACAATGTGTAAGAGACAAGAAATTGGATGTAGCCAGAACAACACGACCGTGGACGTTATTATCCATCATGATGAGCCGAGGAGGTAGTTTGAAGAACGGACCGCAGACAAGGACGTTACTATCCATCATGATGAGCGGATGATAATCTAACCCGAATTGATGGAGAAACGCCCTGCGGCAAAGGGGAAACAAAGCTGAAGAGAATAGATTGATGGAGAAACGCCCTGCGGCAAAAGGACGAACAAATGTACGAGAATAAGGGACGAACAAATGTACGAGCCGTGACTACCAAGGCATAACGAAATACTCCATAGCATCTTACCAATGAGGAGTCCAGAGTGAAGGACGATTGAACAACATGGTGAAAACAATGCGCACTGAACTGGAGACGGGTTGACATCCAAGACCGGGAGACACTCGATATGATCAAGAATAGGGGCAGCAATACCTCGTGTAGACCAATAATTGAATGTCAAGCAGGGGAGAATATTGATACTTGACATTCCCAATATGGCACAGAAGAGGCAGATAAAAGAGATGACATAGACGAGGCAGATAAACGAGACAGAGAAGAGACAGAGAAGAAGAGGCAGATAAAAGAGATGGCATAGACGAGGCAGATAAGAGAGACAGAGACCAATGTAACAAGGAGTTGCCCTCATAACAGTTGCTAATGATGCTCACGCTAATCATAGTGCAAGACGTGAAGGTACATATGACACTACTGATGAATGTGGATTAAACGCCAGATGTCAAGCTAGGAAGAACGTGATGCACGTCTTATCACCCGACATAATGGCAGAGGAAATCAACGAGGTAGTACAGACCAAGATATCGGCAGAAGAGCGCAAATGAAGAAATGATGTTGAAGAACGCCTTGGGCCTTGGTCGGGTCGAATGGAAGCAACATGAGAAAGATTGGATGACCCACAGAGCGGCTATATAGCATCAAGTTGACCTTGTATCGTGATAACTATGGTGTGAACACCGTGATACCTTACATGGGCATAATTGCGTTAGCAGAGCAGAGCAAAACATTTCCGACAAGCCGACTCGATAGCTTAGTGATTATTGTCAGTGAGTTTCATGAAACTAGGACGTTAAGACCACGCGTAGTACCCGCAGTTGAGGTGACTGCTGACAATACTTGAGAGCAATTGCATGAGAAGCACTGCGGGAGCGCCCTAACACATTTGGAGACGATTCTAGATGCATCGACAACGAGCCTTCTTAGTATGAGACGACAACAACAACTAGACTTTGCATCGACTTACTTGTAGTAGGACACTCAGACCAGGGATCGCAAATTCATATTATCAAACGATACTGGAGCTGCAAATGAGTTTGAATATATCAGGCGAGACCAATCTCAAACGGCACGAGAAGGTCTGACAGAGTACGGGGTGCCATCGATAGGTTATCGTGGACGGTTAGATGCCGATTGTGGTAGACGGAGTAAAGCCACCACAGACTTCATGAGACTGATTCGACCAATCACCAACTCGACCAACAAAAGACTCGGCATACGGGGAGAATATGAGTGATATACCTCGCTCGTGATGCTGAAACACGAGATATAGGCCAGGCTAATGCGAGTTGAACTAGAGGCGCACTGGATAATTTGATGCACAAATGTAAATGACTGGAACGAGGCGATATGACCGACTTAAACGAGGCGATATAACCACGACAACAAGAGACCGACTTAAGATGTAGAGATATGCGAGAGGTGATGAGGCAATAGCAGGAGAGCCAACACCAACATACCAAGGAAGTCACACGCTAACTCTGGAAGCACGACATCCCACATGTTACACAAGCAATACAGGCGACACATATCGGATCATAGAAGAGGTTGCGAGGAAATGATTCCTTGAACAGCCAGACGCATCATTGCCGCGAATAGAACAGCCAGGCGCATCAAGGTTTGGGCTCATAAAACAGCACAGATACAGATCCAGATCCGTCACCCACGGGACAATGCCTACCTCATCTACATAACTGCCATTAGACGTACCGGCCACCGATTTTTGTATGGGCAACGCACGCTTGAATTTAAGTGAGAACGTGGCTCGAAGCTAGAATCACTTGAGATAGTGAAGATAAAGGGAATGAAGTGAAGACTCGTCACTATGCGCAACATGATTTACAACGTACAGAACTATGCTTGCCAAAGGTGTATACAGGATGAAGAGTCACTCTCAAGACACGCGATTAGGGACACCATCCATCGTCCATTATGAGATAATATCGGTCGACGTAGATGACATCCTACCAAGAACCAAGAACCCGAACGAGGTGATGATTAAGCTCTGAGAGAATAACAAACGACCTCGGGCAGGGAGAAGGACACGGCAAGAGCCTCTGAGACAACACGACGAATGAGAAGGAGGAGAGAGAACTCAATCAATTAAGTATCCAGAACGCTAGAACTGGACACCGGACTAAAGCGGTGAAAGAGGTAAAGATACCAGCAACCCATTTCTGTACGACGATCAATTCTGATTTGGACCGTCTCTACGATGTGGTCAAAGCACCTCGTGACACTCGGGCATACAGAACCGCGATGCATATGAGGAGTTACATTGAAAGGATGCACTCGGGCATACAGAACCGCGATGCATATGAGGAGTTACATTAAAAGGATGTACATTGAAAGGTATTTACGTTTACGGGGAGACCGTAGAGGCTAGTGAAGATTGATCCAGCCGGTATGTAGGGATCATTTTGACCGCACTTCGTCTTGGACACCTCGAAAGCTGTTTACGGAATTATACGTTACCTGGATAGGTATCCAGATAGGAGACTTGCTATGTATACAATACATGTCGAAGAAGCCCCAAAGCATAGCACAGATTGGAAGGATTTTTACGGGAGACGATTGAGGAAGACCCAGCGGAAATACCAGTTCCGTTGGGAGAGAAGGTGAGGATCAGAATCTTATCGTTCAATAAACAAGGAGCAGAGTACGGTTGAATTTACAAATCTTGGAGCCGACACCGAGATGGTAGCGATGCGCTTCGCGAGAGGTTCGACAGTTGCACTGAAGATCAACCTAAAGATGTTCGCTGTACCAACTGACTGAGCACATTCGCGGTACCAATTGACTGAGCACCTGATTTCTTTTGTGACAATGACAGTATGGTGAAGGTTACGAATACTCCAACATCCGCTACAAAACTCAGTCAGACACCTTATCATCAAGGGGGAGTATACCGCAACAGGAATTTTACAATGTCGATAATACCTCCTGGACGGAGCCAACTACTCAGACACACTCAAGAAGATATCACCTTTATACAAGAGGATTCAACTTTATATTACCCAAATCAGTGCACGATAGTGGATGAGAAGATTTCCAATGAGACTTAGCTTTATGAATCGCAAGCGTAAGCTTACAATTCACGGGGAGCGTTTCGTGTAGCACAGAACGTCTCATTCCCTTAGACGATCACTCACTTCTCACCAATCTTTATCCTTGTTATGTATCCTTACCATGTAATTATATTATTAGTTTTTTTTTTTTTTTTTTTTTTTTTTTTTTTTTTTTTTTTTTTTTAAAGGTAAATAAGTGATTAGTTTAGGATGGTATTCAGGAGCTGTTTACTGGGCAAGCTGGATCTGAACTTGCCCATTTTAGGTAATAAGAGGATGATGTTATCGCAGTAGTACTGATTAGTCTGTATATATTACATAATCATTAACGTAGAGTAGCGTAATGGAATTTCAAAAGGGTGAAATTTCACTACTGCAACTTTCGTGAAATTTACAGGGTGAAAGTTGCACCAATTTTGGCCAACAATGAAATTTCACAAAAATTCTGGCGCGAACGGATGGTACTGAACCAACACGTAGCACAAAAATAACCTAAGACCCTTCATTCCACCAACCACCAAACCCCAAAGAACACCACGCACCATCCAGATGATGAGTTTGTCAACTCAGCGGAGAGTAACTCTTCACCAGATTGGTTGCTAAGCCTCTAATGTCTATGGGAACTGTCGGATCGATGGATTGTGAGCGTAGGGCCAAACCTCTGAAGAACAGCATTCTTGTGAAGGATAGGAATAGGATGAAGGATCCAACTGGTGTTGCACTTCTTCGAGGGAAGGAAAACCTCCGTCATATCATGGATGCGAAGAAGATGCTTGGAAAGAAGCTTGCTGACAGTCTCTCTTAGAGTGATGTGTTGACTGCAGAGTGCAAAGTATTACGACTATCTCAGGATAAGCTAGAGTGAAATTTAATCCCTTGAAATTTCTGAAATTTCTGAAATTTCAACCTGCAATTTTCAACCCCCTCCAAAAATGGTGAAATTCCATTACGCTAACGTAGAGTGAGAAACGAATCGGTCACATCAATCGCGGCTGCATTAAAAATCGATCTGAAGTTGAATGATCATCTTCTATTGTCGTTGCCGGTTGCCGTTGTCATTATTGTGTACACCTCTCCACCCAGCAGGCAACAACGATCCAACAATGGGAATCAACGGAATACTACAAAGAATACTTTCATCGGCAGGACGTGAAAATTACGATCTCCGTGCACTCCAAGACGGCATCATTACACTCACAGCCGCCTCCTCATCAGAAAAAATGAGCAAAATTCACAACCCCCGTCGAAACGCCGTCGACGAACAAATGATAATGATACCACCACTACCCGAAGCAGAAGCAGTGGTGGTGGAGAAAGCTGGACACGACGAAAAGTTCGCATAGCTGTAGATGTCAATGGGTGGATTTCACGTGCAGCTCATGGATATGGAGGGACATTGATGGATGAACGACATTTGTCGTATCAGGGTCGTGCGGAGTTACGGAATCAACAGCAGCAGCAGCAGCAACAACAACAACAGCAAGTGGAAGGAAGTGGGGAGGAAGAAAAGGAGGAGGAGGATGGTGAAACCAATAATAGTGATGCTGTTGCTAATAACAACAACAACATAAATCAGCAGCAGCAGCAGCAGCAAGAACAACAGCAACGATTGGAATACATTCAAAAAATTGTCTCATTTACACTCAAACGAATTGAATCCATGAGGGAGGCATGTTCGGCACTTGTCCTACCCGTTCTGGATGGGAATACTCCACCTTGTAAATTGGAGCTGGTACGAAAACGATCGGCGAGGCGGAAACGTGCGGCTGAGGAGAGAGATGAATTGTTGGTGACAAATAATGAAGGAAATGATGATGATGATGAACAGCAGCAACAACAACAACAGGATGAAGAGGATGTCGAGAATGAAGCAGCAAGAACCGAGGCAGAAGTTCTCAATAAAATATCCAAATCAAAACGTGGTGGCATGGGCAAAGATTATTCCATGCGACGTGACCTCCTCGCAGAATTACTCCATGAATTTCGAAAACGAAAATGGCCATTTTTGGTGGCCCCCTACGAAGCGGATGGGCAGCTTGCCTACCTTGCCAATACTGGTGCAGTGGATTTGGTCGTTACGGAAGATTCGGACTTGATTGGTCTTGGTGTTCCAACGTTGGTTTATAAATTGGGTGGGTGGAATGGGAGTAGTACGGCGAATCGTGGAGGAGGAGGAAGTCGTCCTACTACGTTTGGTCCATCTGGAACATCCGCATCCCTCGTCTCACCTTGGGACATTGCTTACATCGTCGTGATCTTGGATCGGCACATGATATCAATTTATTGGATTTTTCGGATGCCATGTTAGCGACAATGTTTGTTGCTGCTGGGTGTGACTATTGTCCCAATTTGAAGGGGATAGGTATAGTGACGGCAAGGAATATTGTCAAGAGGGCGTTTCATGGTGTTGAGGCTGATGGTGAATATCATAGAAACGAGCCAGTCTTGAAGCTGGTTCTTCACGCCTTATTCGGTCAATGTAATAAGGAAGCTCGTGTAGAATTGTTCCCACTGACTGACCCTGATAAGGCAGCAGCACGCCTTACATACGAACGAAAGTTCCTCGCTGGACTGGCGATGTATAGGCACCCACTGGTGTATGATCCCATCCAGGGTGTGCATGTGATTGCAAATGATGTCTCAAATGGCACTGACAGTCAAAGTGCGAATGCGGGCCGTCCAACCTTTGCAATGGATGAAAAGATTTTGATGGAATACGAACCATATAGAAAGTTGGTGACGGATAGGGAGTTGTTGTATGAGGTCATAGGTAAACCATCTTCGCCTGAGATAGCCAAGAGTATTGCACAAAGGTGTTATCGACCCACGACGAATCCCGAATGAAAATGATGACACTGTCATGCAGAATTATGCGCCGCAAGATGGGGAGGAGGAGGAGGGTGAATCATCTACTCAGCCGAGCAGTGAATTGCTGTCAAGTCAAGACTTCAGTGGTGCTGGTACTCAGCCGAGCAGTGAATTACTGTCAAGCCAAGACTTTAGTGGTGCTGGTACTCAGCAATCCAAATTTAGCCAGTCCTCTACGAGTGAAGGATTGTCCAGCCCAGACTTGCTCACTACTTCGCCTTCGTCGGCCGTGAGGGGTGCATTAGTGTAAGCGAACTCGACATAAATTCGTAAGTAAATCATGTACTTTCATAAAATCAAAGACATTCTTACAAAAAGTTTCAATAATTACTTATGATTCGGGTCGATTGTGTGGTTTATTGTCAAGTCAGTGAAGGATAAAAATTGATCGTGGATTCAAATATGAAGTGAACAATGATATTAGAAAGGCCGAAATCAATTGAGCCCACAGAAAGGACGAATCCAAATTTGCCTGCAATAAGGAATAATAAAGAGCCATAAGGCTGGTTTCCACAACAGAGATCCATAGGATCAATCTGTGCTTTTTCTCACTCCATAATTCATTTTGGGACTATGTATTATAAAGCTACACTATTAATATTTGCCCTTGGATATCCAATTTAGGCAGTAAGAAGACAGGCACCTCCGGCAGCGGTAATCTTCTTTTCCGCAAGCTTTGAGAAGTACTTGGCCTTAACAATAACGGGAACAGAGATCTGTCCGTTTCCGAGAAGCTTGAAATATCCCTTGGAGACAAGGTCAATAACAGGAGCCTTTCCATCAGCAGCACCCTTGGCAGCCTCATAGACACCCTCTCCAGCAACACTGAAGAGCTTGTCAAGGTTGAGAGTAGGGGTGAATGTGCGGTTCTTCAACACATGGAAGTGACGCATACCGACCTTACCGAAGTAACCCGGGTGATATTTATCCATGAGGATACGGTGGTGGTGCTGTCCTCCGGCGTTACCACGACCACCAGGATGCTTACGGTGCTTTCCGATACGACCGTGTCCCATCTGGACGTGGCCGCGCTTCTTGCGTGATTTCTTAAGACGGGTAGGCATGTTGGAAGAGTTTAGGAGACTGAATGATGTAGAGATAGAGAAAAATGATGTGAGTTACAAGTTCCATGAGAGCATTACTTCACGCCGCAGATGCATTGAAAAATCGCAGCCGTGACCGCAGCCGCCAATAAAAGCTGCCAGTAAAGCATTATACCGATAGCGGTACAGGGCGGCAGGGGCAAGACATCGTCATGGTTGACTTACACTTTGACTGTAAAAGTGAGGAGATGGGAAAGCTTGGTGGCGGCACGTGATACTAAATTGGCATACTGAATACTATTTCCTACGTACTTCTACGGATCATTTTAAGAATTAGACTTCAGTAAGGGGGTAAGCCAGAAGATGGGCCTCATGTTCACGTACGTGGGCTAGGAAGATGAAAAAGTAGCCTCTCTCCAAGCCAAAGCCAAGCCAGTGAAGAAAGACTGTACTAATAGTACTTGCTGCATAGGATGCAATGCAATGCCTAACAAAGTGGGTTTAATATTAGACGCCAAGCTTAAGTATTCCCCTCTTTCCGAGGCGGACAGTTGCGAGCTGTGTGTCCTCTACCATGGACCGTGGTATAAAGGATGACTTGCAGCATTAATGTCACCCGGGCCTACCCCGTCCATTCTTTGCATTTGAGGCAAAGCGTGATTGCGAACAGCCACCCCTGCTCTATTCACGTCCAATCCCTCATTACCGTGTTGTAAATGTCTTGCTGATTCTTGTCTGCGACGCAAGTTGGCTGCAGCTTCTTTACCGTTTGCAACTGTGAAGATTCGATAATTCGTTCTCCAGAAAATACATATGACACTCGTACTACTGATCGCATATTGAAACAAGTTGATAAGTGCGATAGCATCTCCGATTGGTTGAAGTAGTGCCAGTAGCTGTGGTCCCATCAAAGGCTCGAGAATAAAGAATCGAATATTTCGAGACACCACAGGAATAAAACTCACGGCCAAGATTGCTGACGTGACAACGAAGTAGAAATACAATCGACAGTAGAATAGAAAGATTGGTCCCATCCAAAGTCTGTCAATTATTGCTGCGAATCTTCTGCTGAACAAAATGTGGAGCATACAGCACCTATGAATGCAATTGGTTCAAAAGTTTCAGCTAATACATAAACGAAAGTGCAAGAAAAGGAGGTCGTGTTCTAAAGACTCACTGTTGTAATTGCCACAATACCAATGCAACTCCGTTTAGTCCTGTTGTTGGCCACTTCAAGGATCCCCATGATGTAGTGAGCAATGTCCGGTGCGACTCGCAGCGTTCATCTGAGCAAACACCCTCTATTGCAGCGAAAATGAAACATTTCAATATGAAATGAATGAATGTTGATAATGCTCGCACGAGAGAGAGTGGGTCCGCCAACGACGCTGTCACTACTTCAGCTTTTGATCGTGGTAGGCGGACTGTGCGCAGATATCGGCAACCACACCTTTCACATGACGCATGTGGAGATGTAAATTGCCCGAGCTCATCTACAGCGATTGTGGCATTCTCACGCACAAGTTCATTGTCTTCTGGGCGACGGCGCTGTGGTATTGTGCTGTCGTAAGAAATCCATACCCTTGGCGCTAAATCCGAAGGATTTGTTGCTGAGGGTGGAGCAAGACTGTTAGATAGTGGCTCGTAAACACGATTGTCTTGAGCTGATTGTGTGGAATGACAACCCTTCGAAAATGCATGGTATAACGCGTCGTGCATTCTCGAGCCCATCTGCCAATATCCAGCACCGATTACCTTTAATCTCTCCCATAGCTCGTATTTAGGAACAAGTCCTAGCTTCTTTTCTATACAATGCCGGTGCACGAGCTCAGGGCACCTACAGGGTGTAATCCAAGCTTGACTCCCGCCGACCCTATTCTGGAACTCCCTCAAGAAAGGGGTTCGTCTACCGCGACCATGAGATCCTCTCTCGCCATTGTTTCTTTCTTCGCTAACATTCTCTACGAAATCATCCTCGATTTCATCCCCGACCAAATCAATGCAATCACAGATTGAGCAGCGTAAGCATCCTACGCCTCTTTCTCGGAGTATGCTAGCTAGTTTCCAAGCAGACATAGTAGTTGCAGTGTTGCGTAGACTATCTATGTCTTCACTCCTAGTAGCAGTACTTATTGTTGTTGATTTATTTCTCGACATCATTGGGCCCATCACACCTAAATCCCTTCCCCTCCTCCTCGAGATGAGTCCTCCTCGAACCAAAGGCTTCAAACCAATCACAAAGTACAAATATTCTGCCAATTCGGGTAACACTGATGCACGAACAGTGCTAATGATGGATGGCACGGGATGAAGATTTCGAGTTCTTGTCTCCCTTTCTGCATCATAGTATCCCAAAAATGAAAGCTCAACTGTATCCCATAAATCAACGTATGCGCGTTGAATAGAAGGGACGAGAGCAGGGACATTGAATCTGGTTGTAAAAGCAGTCCCATCGTCAAGAGAATCATCGTGTATATTATCAGTGTGCAGATTGCATCCAGTCTTTGAGCATGTCATGGAACGTGAAGAAGTTGAATGCCTGCAGTCACAAGAAAAATTTATATCATGGCAACAACCAACGAAAGTCATCGTCCACCCATCCTTATACAATTCACCATACTTGGCTAACCAGTGTTGAATTTCTGCATAGCGAACTCCGTTTGGCCCTTGGTCTTTCAGTAGACACTCCAAAATTTCTCTGCATTTCCTTAGCTTTGTCAGTCTTTCTTTTTTTGTGATCTGGCTTTCCCTTCCGTAATGTAGTTGAAAAGTTCGATGCCATCGACGTGCCGTCCATCGTTGATGGAGGAAAGTTGATGTTGCTGATAGTTGAGCACAGTCTGATGGTGGAAGATATGATTCCGTCAGGCTCATGAGCTCTTCTGGCATACTCAGATAACATTGGTTTGGTGTAGACATCATGCTGGGCTGGTTTGGTCGTAAAATACCGCAAAATAACAGTCAGTTATCGCTTTGATTAGGATCGATATGTTGTGCTACGTAAAACGGAGCTCGCTTTTCTAGCGGACTAATCTGAAGATGACGGCTTTCAAATGCACTCTTCTTATATGCTGCGCTACCTCGTTGTCGATCATTATTTTATGGCGATTGCACAAAAGACGACATCACTCTCTTCTGTGATGGCTGGCTGTGATACTCTGTGATAGACCTACTTAATACTCTGTATCTACTTATATATTATGTGCGTGATTGCTTTTGAAGTGAGAATCTGTGTGAGAAGCGGCGATGATGCTGTTGCGCGTTGCGGAACTTTCTTTGCTTTCTTCTTTGATCCACATGAGAGTATTCTCCTAAATAAGAAAGAGATGAGGAAATACTAAAACAACTTTTTACTTTTTGCTTTTGCTGGAACCTTGTGCTGCTACAATCCATCCTGCTCCATCGTAATATTACCTATTTGAATAATTACTTATCAATCTTCATCTATTGAGTTGTTATCAATGAAAATGTAACAAAATCGGAATCATCATACTTTTAAATAAGCTTCAGAACTATGTTCAAATGGAATTCGTCTCCAAAAAGTGTAGCATGATTTGTTGCATGTTGCCTCTTCGCTTAGGTAATGATTCAGCCCCTTCTTCTCCATTCCCCTGCGCAGACGAAACAAGACAAGTGCAACATATTCTCGCAATTTTTGCAGGTGACAACCTATTCCCTTGTCTATGAAGAAGAACTTCACGGAAAAAGGAAATCGTGTAGATGAATACGTTGTATTGGATGGGTGGCATGTCTTCCAAAAACTTCCTCGCAAACGATTGAATATTTTGAGCATCAATATCCAATGTTGGAAACAGTGATGATGGAACAACTGGTGAGCTGAGGTTGGACAAAAATGATTGCAGCGCTTCCGTCATGGAGTGCACGCTGAAACTTCCAAATGGTGCACCAGTATCCAAACACTCTCTGATTTGATACACTTCATCCGGATTCCCTGGCGTGGAGAACAAATCCCTTTCATCCAATCCTCTTTCGTAAATTGCATCAATGATTCTCCACAACTCCTTGGGAACGCACATCGCAGCCTTGGTATTGAGGTCGTACTTCTCAGCTCGGAGTATAGGATCCAGGGGCACAACACGGATCGGGTCAGTGTAAAGAACGAGGTCGTCAACGGACATTCCGAAGCACGATCGGGCATATTTTCCACTAACTGATATGTAGTAGTCTCGGCCATTCTCCAGGCGAAGGATGAGAGAGTCTTCGAGCACTTCTCGGCACGTATTCAATGCATTTGCCGTTGCGTTATTGATGGTGATGGTAACTTCAATCTCAGTTTGTTCGCCAGGTATCAACATTCCATACGCAGGAGACACTGTTACCCACGGTTTGCACAAAGCCTCCTCTTCCAGTTTCGGTACAAGCCGAAATGGTGCTACGACTTTACCTGTGTTTGTAATGATGATAGGTAGAGTGACTCTCTGGTCATATCTAACCTCACCAAAGTCAAGTTTGATCCTATCCAAGCTAACCATGGGCAGAGAGTTGTTCTCAAATGTATCAAGTAATCTAATGACCTCCTTATGCACTTGCATTCTCCGACTCAATACCACATCTTTGATCGTTACCAAAAACGTTGACATCACAGGCTTGTGGTCTGAAATATTGATCTCACTTCTCACGTAGTTAAGTTGTGAAACATGCCCAGGTTCCTGTGCCAACCATAAGACTCGGTCACACCAAGCTGGAGCACGCAACTTTTTGTCGGGGCGTTCCTCGTATAGATCTGTGCCAGGTTGGTACTTATAAGTCGGCTTGAAGGTCAACTGGCCTTCCTCCCAATCTTGAAATACCCTCCCCTGGGCTCTCTCAACGTTCAGCTGGTCATGTTCAACCAGCTCAGAGAGCTGATTCATTTTACTCAGTTCCAAGACGCGTTCGGTTGGTATTGATTCGTCTACACGATAATTTAAATCTCCAAACCAAAATGAAATATCATGCTCCGAGATTCCGACCGAACTTGTCCCCGCTGACAATTTATTCAAACTCCCCGATCGGATCACTTCACTGACTGCCTCTTCACCAATTTCGAAAGATGTCTTACTAAAGACATTGGCAAAGTCAGCATTACGCCCAGCAACATTTTCACGATGTGCGGCAAGATGAGTACAAACGAAGCAGAGAGTCGTATCATAGAATTGTAGACGGATCGAAACTCCTCCCTTGTTCCCCATAACGCCCATGACACCCACACCAACTGAATCAGTTCCAACATACTTCAAACGGGGTTTGTGGGGAGCTTTCACAAAGACGCACACAAGCAACCCAACAAGATATTTGACAGCAATCTGAGTGTATGCACGCATGGGATCACCCATAGTATTCTCCCTCGAATTCAAAGTGCTGCGAATCCTATCCACCCAGAATTGACTGCGCTGCTGACTTTTGTTCTCCACTGCAACATTCACTGCATTCAAATCCACCATTTCTTGGAAACCCACAACCACAATGTCGGGAGGTCCGTACTGATGCCAATCCGCACATAGCCACGAGGAAAGATTTTCGTCTTTCCCCTTGGCATTGACATTCCATGTGCCAACAAAAATGCGCCCCTGTTGATACTTGGTAAATTCATCTTGACGTGCACGAATCTGCTTGTAGATCCACGCATCACGAATTTTGGATGCTGCCTCTTTGTTGCGGATGCGACCATCCTCGGTCTCTTCGTCGCCTGCGCGGTCGGCGATGATGGGGTCTGTTGGAGCTTTTTGGCTGGTGGTTGGTGTTGTTGGCGGGGCGGCTGCTGTGCTGAGCGATGTGCTGCTCGTGTAGGTGCTGCTCATGTTCGAGACGGTTCGAGGTGGTACCTGCTGCCGTTGAGGAGGAGGGTTGCTGCTGCTGCTGCTGCTGCTGTTGTTGTTGTTGTTGTTGCTGCTGCTGTGGAGGAGGAGCACCGTAGTTCTGATTCAACATATGAGGAGGGTGGCCAAAGTTATTTGGCACATAATTATTATTTGTAGGCGCCTGGTCATTGCCATTGCCAGGAGGTGCAGCCCATCTGTTATTGTTGGCCGCGTTGTTACTGCCACCGGGCGGGTTCATCCAATTATTATTATTGTCCATCTCTAGGACTACTTAATGAGATATATTGATGATAACGAGGGATTATTAGTGTATTGCAGCTGGAGTATCTCTTCCTCGGCTCGGTCGGTCATAGTTATCAATATTGTGATAGAGGATTGTGTGATCCGTGTGACGAGTAACGTGTAACAAAAAAATGGATCTGTTTCCGTTCGCAAACAAGGCAGGATCTAATGCCGTACCTGCGTGAATGTGCAACTCAATACAAAGCCACACACACAAAGAAAACATCCTCCCCTCTTGCTCCTGCCTACTTACTAACTAAATAAGTATGTCCTTACTATAAACAATCAGTCTGAGATTGCCATTGCAATAAACATCTTTACTACGTCACCAATTACTGGGCCACCAGAGAAATAGCCCGTGTACATATTAAGGACGACAGCAGTAGATACCTAATTTTGTAATGCTGCAGCCCACATACATACGATCACACATATCAGCTGAAGACAGAAACAGAAAGATATCCGTCTGCGCACGCAGTGCTGATGTGCTTCTATACTATCATCACAAAGTATAATGAGCCAATAGAAGCTGCGCTCATGCGCATACCGTCGACGATATATACGATGTGGTGGAATGTCGTGCTGCGGGCCAGCCCCAATTGGACCGCTCAGATCAGCTACGAGGCTGTAGCATCGCTTCTGAGCACGCAATCCGTCTGCGCAGTGCTAATGTGCTTCTATACTATCATCACTAAGTATAATGGGCAACTAGAAGCTGCTCATGCGCATATCGCCGACGATAGATACTATGTGATGGAATGTCGTGCTGCAGGCCAGCCCCATTGGACTTCCCAGATCAGCTACGAGGCTGCAGCATCGCTTCTGAGCACGCAATCCGTCTGCGCAGTGCTAATGAGCTTCTATACTATCATCACTAAGTATAATGAGCCACAAGATGCTGCCCATGCGCATATCGACGACGATATATACGATGTGGTGGAATGTCGTGCTGCGGGCCAGCCCCAATTGGACCTCTCAGACCAGCCACGAGGCTGTAGCATCGCTTCTGAGCACGCAATCCGTCTGCGCAGTGCTGATATGCTTCTATCCTATCATCACTAAGTATAATGGGCAACTAGAAGCTGCTCCTGCTGATACCGTGACGACGATAGATACTATGTGATGGAATGTCGTGCTGCGGGCCAGCCCCAATTGGACCTCTCAGATCAGCCACGAGGCTGTAGCATCGCTTTTGAGCACGCAATCCGTCTGCGCAGTGCTAATGTGCTTCTATACTATCATCACAAAGTACAATGGGCCACTAGAAGCGGCCCATGTGCATATTGACGACGCTAGATACGATATGGCTTATTGTGGTGCAGCCGGCCAGCCCCAATTGGACCTCTCAGATCAGCTACAACCTCGTAGCATCAAGAATACGAGCGCAATCCGTCTGCGCAGTGCTAATGTGCTTGTATAGCATCGCCGTCGAGTATAATGGGCCACTAGAAGCGGCTCATGTGCATATTGACGTCGCTAGAGATACTAAACGGTTCAATGAGGTGCTGCTGGGCAGTACAAACTGGGCCTCTCAGATCAGCTACAACGTCGTAGCATCAAGAATACGAGCGCAATCCTTCTGCAATCCTTCTGAGCAGCGCTAATGTGCTTGTATAGCATCGCCGTCAAGTATAATGGGCCACTAGAAGCGGCTCATGTGCATATTGACGACGCTAGAGATACTAATCGGCTCAATGAGGTGCTGTGGGCCAGCTCAAACTGGGCCTCTCAGATCAGCTACAACGTCGTAGCATCAAGAATACGAGCGCAATCCTTCTGCAATTCTTCTGAGCAGTGCTAATGTGCTTGTATAGCATCGCCGTCGAGTATAATGGGCCACTAGAAGCGGCTCATGTGCATATTGACGACGCTAGAGATAAACGGTTCAATGAGGTGCTGCTGGGCAGCTTAAACTGAGGCAGTATCCGCACGTATTCCGTCTTGTCAGTGCGAATGGGCATTGTAAGTGTCATTTTTGACTATAATGGGCTACTAGAATGATGATGATGAATATGATAAGGTTGAATAAAGTGCCGCCGAGTAGATTTTATCTGGTTGTTATCGACTAATACCGCTTTGTCGCGTAATTATGCTGTGATCACTTTTACATCAAGAGGTCTCGCAACAGTTTTGACTTTTTCATGATGATGAACGGGCATCAAGTGCTGCATTCCCATATGACTTCTTAACGTTTGTGCAGGCTTTTAAGTACAGTTTTGTTGAGTAGATACGTATACTTGTCCTCAGACTAGAGGATGTAAGTTGTTCTCATATCCTTGAGAGGGTTTGGATCGTTTCAATACCTGACTTCTTTCATTGCTTGTGCAATGTTTCTTGCTATCACGATGCAAAATTTCCCTAACGTCAAGTGATTCGCATTCCAATCAAATGGTTTTTCGCACTCAACAGTAGCAGCCTCAATTCCTAACATTGACAAATTATATACGAATAATGCTGGCAAGGCAACCCATCCAACACTTGCAATTGATGTAACATTCCATAGAGATAAGTAAAGGAGAAGACTCGTCCTCAAATGTATCACATAAATGAATGGTAGTGGCGTATTTTTGATTCTCTCCATTATCCCAAAACTTTTACACAGAGTTCCTAATTGTTTGTTTAGTTGCTGGAAGAAAGCAGCTCTTTGTTGTGGAGTTGGGTTACATGACTTGTCTTTCCCGTAATCATGATAAGCAATATCGTAGGATAATTCATACAAACGATTCAACACGCTAAAGTAATAATGCGATAAATAATAGCATGCATGCATGAGTGAGAGGAAAATGATGTTGCGGACAAGGATACTGTAAACGAGATGTGATACTTACACGAGTGGTGGCTCCCGTACGCGCTTTGCATTTTTATCAAAGACGGCTTTGCCTCGCTCATCATCGTACGAAAACATAATATGTTTGGCATCTTCATCACATAGCAATGGTCCTATTTCAAACCGATTTTTTTTGTAATAAGCGTTGTCATCCCATCCCAGGCGTTCCTCTGGTCGTAGGAAGTGTTTCACAGCAACTGGAAACGATGTTAGCCACCTTGCATATTCACACAAGAGCTTAATTTCGGCATCGATATCTTCTCCTTGTTGAGAAACTGACTGTATCTTCACATCATCTACGTCATCATCATTTCGGTCTTTTTCTGGTTTGTCATGAAGTTGCTTCTGCCTTTTTGTATACCTTCTCTGTTGCCGAATCGGTGAGATAAAGCCTACAGTAACGGTTGCAATATTAGTTCTACATAACTCAATCATCAGTCCAGCAGCTTGCCTGGCGTCCCAAAATCGCATGGCAGCTCTCCCAAGTCGAAAGACTAGCAGGAATGATACGGGCGTAACCATTGTTGAGATCAGATCATTTACTGATGAAAGCGTTCGCTGCAAATCACTGACGTATGATTCAGTTACTTCATTATATGAGTCTCCTCTCGGAAGGAACATAAATAGCAGCTGCCAACCTAAACCCCACAATAGTAACGCAAGGAGCGGCGGAAGCATCATTGATAAGTTCCTTCCTTTCAAGCTGAAGATGTACGATGAGATAGAGTATGGATTGTAAGGAATTGGTTTTACATCACACGCCTCAAGTGCTGCGATGCGCAATGGATTGAGAATATCTTGAAGCGTCTGATGCAGAGTATCTGAAGAATGTGAAGAGTGCATCGGTACCGGTGCTTGCTGCTTCTGCTGCTCTGAATCATTATTTGATTGTTCCGATGTTTCCGATGAAGAGATTTTTGATAAGTCATCGATGTTTTCAAATTTTGATGCAGATGCTGCCCTCTGTGACAAACGTCGCCATGTGGAAACGTCGTCGATTGACACTGATGAAGATTTTACTTTGAACTGTCTCATTGTGCAAGCAGTATTATGTAGTGTGATGAAAGAAGATGATAGGAGTAAGCAGTTAGCAGATAGAAGTAATGATTATGCTCGGCCATGTGGCAGAAAGGTTGGCTTGGTGGGAGGAGTTGAGAGTTGAGAGGGGAGAGGGAAGAAAGAATTGAGTGAACTCCGTAAGTAGTAATGAAAAGTACCAGTAAGTGCTTACAGAATTCTATGTATGAGTAGATAGACCTCTCTTTAGAAAGGAGTAGCAATTAGCAACTGAAATTGTCACCAGATATGTAGAGATGAAGATAAGCAGACAAAAACCAGTATTGGTTTGAATGTATGCAACGAATAATGCTTGAAGTAGGAGAAACGTTAGGTTGTCAGAATTGTGCAAATGAAGATGAAGTATTCATATGTTATGGTTATGTTTATGTTCTACGCATTCACTTTGACGCGTGAATACAAGCTAGCCAAGGATGCTTGAATGCATTCTTTAGACACAAACGACGGAGTGGATCTTTTTCCATCAGCCCAGAAATGAAATCGTGCAAACTTCCATGCTCATCTTCACCATCAGGGAAAGAAAGCTTGACAGTCTTTATCTGATGATACAAGTCTGAGACAGTACGGCCAACGAAAGGAGGACAGCCGAATCTGAGATAGAAGCAAGTGGCTCCCAGCGAGTATACATCTGCTTGTCTGCCATCAAATGCAACATCTCCATTCACCATTTCTGGAGACATGTAAGCTGGCGTTCCCGAATGATCATCGCTTCGGCGTATGCGACAGATTGTAGATACTCCGAAGTCAGCTATCTTCACAACTCCATCGTCAGAGAGGAGGATATTCGACGGCTTCAAATCGTTTTGTAGTATGTTGTTTTCATGCAAATAGTTCAGACCACCCATTATTTGTAAGACGATCCCTCGAAGCTGTACGTCGTCCTTGAAAGGACCGTGATCGCTCTCTACTATTCGCATCAAATCACCTCTTTGGAGATACTCAAGGATCAAGTACACTTTGTCCACACGTTGATCGTCAATAACTTCATACAATTTGATGACATTTGGATGAGAAAGTTTAGTTAATATGGCAATTTCTTGTTGGACCATCTGATGCCTTCCTTTTTGCATTATCTTCACGGCGAACAAAGCATTGGTTGCCTTGTTCTTTGATAGCCTCACTTCTGAATGGCCTCCTGATCCAATCTTCTGCAGCAGAATGTAATCGTTCACACAATATCGATGGCGGAGAAAGTCACCACTAGTGAGACCGTCCGGGGTTGCTTTTGGGAGAGCCACATGCCTCCTTTCAACGTTTGCAGTCTGCGTCACAGAAACATGTTCTGAAATCGTCTTTGGTGGAAGAACATTCCCTACGCTTACGAAATTATTGTTGTTGTTGGATGCGTCTGCCAAATGCCTCGTCGGAGAATGTGAAAGCGCAGGTAAAGCAACAGCATAGTTGCAAGCAATATCCGAAGACTGTGTGCTTGTTGTTGTAGCGAGCCAATCAACAACGCTCTCGCGAGAACAATCGTCGTCTATTGATTGATCAAATGTTGTGACCATTCCATCGCAGCTTGATAGAGATAGAATGCATTTGTGACTGTCACTGTCATAGCTGTCACTACTGCTACTGTCGGAATAATTATTGACGATATCCGGTAGCGGAAGAATGCCAACTCTGGATGTGGATGAGTGCAGCGCTGACGAGAATGACGAGCTGTCGATGTCGAGCGACGACGAATGGTTGCAGCCCATCAGATTTTCAGGAAGAAAGTTATGTAGTGACGATACCTAAGTATGAGGTTCCCCCGAAGATGGCACGCACCTAACTTCCGAAGATTTTCCAGGAAGGAAGTGCGATGATCCCTCCCTTCAGCTACGATTAAAGTAGAGGAAATGTCGAAAGATTTACTCCTACTCCCTAAGTACCTGTAAGAAGGATCGAACAATGTCAGTCGCCTGACCACTTTTAAAAACTGAATTTGTCAAAAAGAACGCCGGAGAAGTCAGTTTACCCGTAAGAAGGATTAGCATTGTGTGCTTGTGTGTAAACGCTCGCGCGTAAGGCGAGCTTCTGGATTTTTGATTTGAGTTATCCAAGCTTCGACTATTGTCAAGCTTAGGCTTAATTCCGGAAATCTGAGGAGCTCTAATGAAGTATAGAGTGTGTAACATTGTACGTGGGCACAACCACCCATCCCACACAAGTACGTGGGCACAACCATCCATCCCACGCAGAGACGTTGACCGGTATTTCAATTTGCAAAATCTCATTCACAACTTTCACTTCAGAAAGCTCTGATTTTGGGGTGATGGACAGGCAAGCGGGTGTCCGGACTTTATCCCCACTTTTCCGTCATCCCCTGGTCCGAGCGAGCTTGCTTGCTGCCACATTGCATCGTGTGGGTTTTTCGCATCGGTTGTCTAGATAGTTTTAAGCGTCAACACACCCACAGTCTGTCTGTTGTGTTTGATGAAAGGAACCTCCTCAAGTATCCCTTGAGTGCATGCAGAGAAGGACAGAGCGATGACGAGCAAGAACCGAGGTCCAGTTCCAGTCTATGACTTGATGATGTCCTCTGATGGAGTGGGGGGAGCAAATGGAGCTAAAATCGAGCCCGCCCTACGCATCTACCCCGGATCCCACCATATGTGCATAACGAATGAGGATCTTGATCAAGGGCGAGGCAACGGGACTCTTCGCAAGTGCTTGAAACTCAAACTCAAAAAGGATGGGCGGGAGAGGGAGAGGAGGTGGAAAAATTGGGATGGAAAGAAGGTATGGACTGTGTCGGTTGACGACATCGAGTGGGTGAAGTTCGAGCATTACCCAACCACCGGCACCAAAGCACGGACCTTCAAGCTCAAACCACAAGAATTCTCAGCCACAATCAAGTTCCCTCTGACTGAAACAATAACTACAACCATGCAACGCCAAGGTCAAACAGGTTCCTGTCAACTCTAACATAGCAACAACAGGCCACAAGCTGCAGGGGATGTTCAAAGACGTCCTCATCGTCAATGACTGGAATTATCGATCGTGAACTGGGTCTACGTTGTCTTGTCGAGGGTGAGAACACTAGCTGGACTCTATCTGATGAAACCCTTAGACCTGGAACGCAGCTTCAACGTCCCTCAGAATCTCATTCGCTTCGAGCAACGATTGAAGGCCAACAAAGAACTACCAATTCTCGACATGTTGGGTTACCAATCAAATGCGGAGATCGAAACGATGCAGTGAAGAGTTCATAAGTCATCTAAAAGTAATAAGAAAGTTCATAGAAATAGAAATAGCAGCTTAGCAGATTTTGACAGAAAACAAGAACTTATTCTTACAGTAGTACGAGTCGGTACGAGCTCTGAGAGTGAGAGAGAAGAGAGCGGAAGCACGAAAGCCGGGAGAAGCTTGCCCTGCCGCCGCACGCCAATCTACGGAGTACTCAACTATCTACAATCAATTCATTGGAACCATCACGGAGATGAACTTCTTCATGCCTCGAACTGTATCAACTCTGCCCTCCCGTTCAGCCTCAAACTCAAAATCAGTTATCCATTGCCATTGTCATAGTTGTCTACTGGGAACATCAACGATACCATCTCGAATAGCATCTTATTTCACCGTCGTCAAGAAGCGATAGCTTAGTCTTCGTCAAAGCAACGATGATTCTACTGCTCACTGGTCTACTCACCCTCATATCAGCAATCACAGGCACAGGCGTAGGTGCTACCGTGCGTCCTTTCAACTTTGATGCGCAAGTGAAGTATGTCCCTTTACTTCGCTCTCTCCCGAATCACACGTCTATATATCACAAATGGCCTCCTAAAGCATTGAGGAAAACACTGCCAGACTACATATCTGCTGCTGTTGTGGTCACTCAGACGGTCAATGCTAATGAAACTTCGAATGATAATACAAACGATAGCAATAGTGATGTAACTCTTGTTGGGCCGCCAATCCATGTTCAAGTTGGAGACACCCTTTCAGTGGTGCTCAAGAACTCTCTCCAAACGTCTGGTTTGTCTATTCATTGGCATGGGTTTGAGATGACGAATGCTCTTGAGTATGATGGAGTTGTGGGCGTGACACAGTGTCCCATCTCACCAAACACACAATTTAGGTATGAGTTCAACGTCGAGGAAACAGCTGGCTCTTATTGGTATCATACTCACTCGGTAAGTGTTCACATTCACATGTATGCACATGAGAATATCATGATTCTTGTTTCGACAAGTATGGATTCACATATGACATTGCTCTTCGTATATAGGAATCTTTAGGAGTACACGCAATCAACGCTATCAATGGCCCACTTATCGTTCATCCGAAGGGACAAGAGAAAAAGCAACTCGTTGATGAATTGAATGGCTCCTTCAACAGTACAAGCAAAGAGATAAAAAGCCAGTGGTACTATGGAAACGAACGGATTCTCTTCTTCAAGGATGGCTTTACCCATCCGGACGCTTTGCACTTGGCAAAACAAATGGGAGGACTGAATGAGGCAGTGTCGAAGGATGACAGTGGATATACCGTGTCAAGTTCATCTTGGGAATTCGGGACATGTAAGTAAAGTCAGCAATGAGCGCCTTCGCCAATCTGCTTTCTGCTAACACTTGAATCTCTTCCGTGTTCGCAGGCAATGGTAGGATGAGAGAGGTAGTGCCAGTGTCTCCAGGCAGAACGTACATGTTCAGACTGATGAATGGAGGTGTTCATTATGGGCTCAGAGTCAATATTGCGGGCTTGAACATGAAGATTTTAGCCGCCGATTCGGAAATAGTTGAGCCTGTAGTTGTGAATGAGGTTTTTCTCCATACTGCAGAAAGGTTTGATGTTGAGATTACGATACCCAATGATTGGGTGGCAGGCGACTCGTTCTGGATCCGTGCCGACAGTGTTGAGTCCGCATACCAAGGCTATCAAAACGGGATCAGATCCATCTTGAAGGTTGTCGACAACGATACTTCCGAGTATGTCAATGCCAATGATTTGAATGACCCCATTGAAAATATCAAGTCTCCTCTTGAACGCAGCAATGATCATTTGATAATGAACTGCTATAATAGAGCAACTTTCGACGGAGCACCGAACGGGGGTCGCTGTTTGCCCATAAGCACGCTCTCTCGTAGCCAAGCTTCTTTGAATAGGAAGAATGAAAGCAACACTGCAAAAGAGCAGCCCCCCAACGTGCATTACATCGACTCTCATTTTCAGCCCTATCCGCAAGTGAGTACTACTGACAGAGGTTGCATGCATCAAATGAATTCTTGCGTAACCTCGCTTACCGCTTACACATTGTGTCTCTGGTAGCATTCGCACTTCGTAAGGCTCGATGACGGCCCCTATGTTCAACATGTCAACCCAAGAAAAACAATGTTGGGCGCATCTTTCGGACTAGAAGATATGCACCCAAACACAAATGTCCTTCATGTCCCCGCCTATTCCACAGTTTTGTTAGTTTGGAGATCGACGACGTTAATGGATCATCCCATGCACCTACATGGGCTGAAGATGTCTATTGTTGACATTGCACTTCCAAACAAGCAACAAGATTGCACTCTATCAAAATGCAAGCTGAATTCGGTCTACGACTCTCACGAGGAAGTTCGAGCCCTTGCAGCAAGTAAGAGTGATACATCTGTTCTAAAAGACACATTTATCCTCCCAGCAGGAGGAGCAGTTGTGACACAAATTCATACACAGGAACCATCGCTGTGGTACTCACATTGCCATATGGAAATGCATCATTTCGATGGCATGGCATTCATATTGAATGTTGGAAATTATAATGGTAGTGGGCATGATCTCCCTCTTGACTATCCGTCATGCGAGACTCCATTTCTTCAAGCTCATATGAACTACCCGTCTTGTGACTGTTACGAAAACCAAAACAGTATACTATCATCATACCTAACAGCCGATTATAAATGCAGCAGAGACCATCTTTGTCATCACGTCTCTAGCCGGGCGGCTAACTTAGAGAAATATTACTTTGCTGGAGGCGATGCGATCCATTCTGCCTACAAAATGCCGGGATATGTAATATCATTGATTTCTTTGGCGTCAGTCTGCGTCATTTTCGTGTTGTCCATCAAAATCAAAATATGTAAATCTGAAGCTGAGGAAGATGATCCGGATGTTAGACGCCGGGAAACAAGAAGGTGGTCTTTAACGGGTAACGAATTGTTATTGTTACGGCAAGAACAGGGTGACCAAACGCGTGATTCGACGTGTAGCAGACAGGGAGCGGTCACCCTACGGCCATCCTACGCCCAATCTGCCAGCGAAGAAAAATCTGAAGCTGAGGAAGAAGATGATCCGGATGTTATTAACTTCGTTTCCAAGTCGCAACCTGACCATTTCGTTGAAGAAGAAGATCCGGATGTTATTAACTCCGTTCCCAAGTTGCAACCTGACCATTTCTGTAAGGAACTGAATGAAATCGTTAGAGCTCAATTCAAACTATATATACCACTTTGTAAGTATCTCCCTCACATTGCCTTTGCGGTAAATGCGTTTTCCCTGGACTCAACTAGAAATGTTTCTCTTCAAAAATGTCTGCAGGCGTCAATGCCCTTCGGTTGATTGAGGTTTGCAGTCTAGGCATACTGACAGGGTTTTTGTATTACGACGTGGGTAACAATAACTCATACACTGGTCTTTCGCAAAGGGTAGGCCTCTACTTCTTTTCAACAACCCTATGGACTTTCACTCGCATGTACCCGGCTGTCGGCTTCTCCCATAATTGGTTTATCTCGAGCCAAGACGAAGTGAAGAGGAGACCGTCCAGTCTCGGCCCCATTGTGCTTGGGAGACTCCTTGTTGTCCTCAGTCTTGAAGCGCCTTGGCCACTTGTTTACGTGTTGATGTGCTATCCCTTCGCTGGTGTTTTTGGAAGCATAAATATTGTGATACTCGTTGGATTGTTGTTGCTCTTGAACAATTTATGCTATGTCTCTCTTGGGTCCGTTCTTGGTGTTTACTCGAAACGAATCCCTCAAGGCATGATTGCTTCGACAATTTTTTCCCAGACATCTGTAGTCGCGGCCGGTTTCTACACCAAGCTCCCAGCAGCTCTCGATTGGATCCGATATGCTAGCCCATTTTATTGGACCTTTCGAGGGATTCTGAAGAGTTGCTTCAAGTGGAATGATACAGTTGAGTGCTTTAAGGGCAGTTCAGAAGTAGGGGCGAACCAATGCTTCTTGGAGTATCACCCAGCCATTGATCAGTACAAAGAGCGCGGAATAAATGTTGCGACGTACAACGACACGTCCTCGGATTCGATAACATTGGAATTCATCGCTCTTCTTCTGCTGCTCTTCACCCTTAACTTTCTCATCTATGCAAAGACTTGGTTTACTCGCAAGCGTTTTGTCCATGCCCAGGAGCAGACTCGTGCTTTGCAAGTCCACCGTGCTTTGCCGGTCTTGCGCTCAGTAGTCACTTCACCATAAAAATAAGTAGCATTATTAGAATCAGTTTCAGTATTTGTGCATGAATATTTCTGGCAAAATCTTTTCAATGTCGTGTATCCTTTCAATTTCAACCTCAGCATGCTCACTTGTAATTTTTTTACCACAGTCTCTTCCTGTGGTACCGACCAAGACACTGCGCCATCCGACTTGAGAAGCAGCCAGAATGTTCGTCAAACTATCATCTAAGAAGATACACTCTTCCACATTCACAACGTCTGCTTTTTTCATTGCAATGTGAAAGGAACTGGTGGAATGCTTCGTTTCAAAATTGCAATCCTTAACGTCAATGATTCCATCAAACAAGTCATCTATTCCAAGAGCCTGTAGGCACCGTGTAGCATGGTGACGCACGCTTGCTGTGAATACGAATTTGCGTATTGTTGGATCAATGTCTAATATGATCTGTCTCAATTTATCATCTCGCACCAACAATTGATGAATCGGTAAGTCGTGTACTTTGTGTAAGAATTCATCAATTGACTTTGGGCAATCTCTATCAATGTGTCCTTCTGCCATTAGCCCGCGTAAACAGGTTCCGTGTTCTTTATACAATTGGTATGCCCTGCCATTCGGGAGATTGAAAGCTTCTTTACAATGGTCTTCAATCTTTGTTGTCAAATGACCGGCAATGTTCCAATTATCAAAGTAGAGACAGTCATCGCAATCGAAGAAAATTACCTTAGGTTTCGGCCTGAGGGTATAAGAATCAATATTGGAACCACTCGATCCTCGGATAAGCCTTCTCTTTAGCCGAGAATCATGATAATGCTGTAGGTACAGCTGCAGCACATGTTGTGATATGGATGGCTGAATTTGGTACTGTAGTTGACTCAATTCCCTGAGCGTCATGATTTTGTAACTTCCCTTATTCTCACTGCGTAAAGTTGATTCATCAATATTATGAACCGTGAGTTCAAACACTGCCACATTATTTGATTTTTCTTCGTGAGGGAATGAAAATAACTTCTTCTCTCTTGGGGAGGGTCCCACCACAGTTGCAAAGCATTGACCAAATTCATCCAAAAATTCATCTCGGGAGATCGGTGCAATTTGATGGGGCAGCTGTGACGATTTCAAAAGCACTGAATCATCGGATGTCCTGATGATAACGTAGGAAGAAGAATCCTCCACCATCATTGACATGAATGCTTCGACGAATGGCGAACACAAGATGAGTATTAGCAGGTGCTTCATACCAGCAACCAGCAAAACCATAGCATAGTGCATACTCTTTTTACTCTTGGCACCTTTCGTTCTTTGTTACCCTTCCAGTTACATAGTTACATACGAGAGGTTAAAAGCGGCGTTCCGAATGTTTGGGTTGTGTTGCGTGCGAACTCCAACTCCAACCTACTCCAACCCAAGCCAAGTGGGCGGGCTCCCAAGCCAACACCCAACGCTAAATGGGCAAAAAATCTCGAAGCAATAAATCAAAACATGCCAAAAATAATGGTATTGGAGAAATCAACATCACCTCTAACAACATCACCTCCAATCTATCCGCTTCATCATTCTCACCACCTTCATTCGCAGCAGATCTCCCCCAACCTGCAGAGGGATGGGCGAGGGAGCTTAGAAAACTCGAGAAAGAACTTCAAAACACACGTTATCAAGATGCAGAGATTGTGTTGTCGGCCGCGAGGGTTGCTCGGATCATGCGACAATTTGATGTGTTGGAAAAGATATTGACCAAGGCAGAGAACAAGGGAGTAGTAATTGAAGATCAAGAGATGTGGGCAGAGCTGAATGAAGATGTCGCAGCACTAAAACGAGCCAAAACAGCACTCAGAAGTGACGATATGAAAAAGATCATTAACGATGTCATGAAGGAGGGTGTGAGTGTTGATTTCCTTCTCTTTGATGATTCAACATTTTTGGGTTTAAACTGTCTTCAATTTGCAGCATTAAGAGGTGATGTGCAAGTCTTGGAGCAGCTTATCAAAATGGGAGCTGCGCTTGATATTGAAGCGATGCCTCCTCCGGCGGTCTTGGCAACTCAGTCGGGAGTTGTGATGAAGCCCAAAATGTGCACTGCACTTCTTCTAGCTGTTAACGGCGCGTTAACATCTCGCAACGTGATGTCTATCGTAGCCAAGGGAGGTATGGGTGGCATGGGTGGTGCGTTTGGTGGAGGTGAGGCTAGGGAGACTTACGAAGGATGCGTTGAATGTGCTATTCAGCTTGTTCGTCTTGGGGCTGATACGTCAGTAACATTTCAATTCCCTCCTGGTGGTAAGAATCACCCTATATATCAGTCTTGGCACATGTGGAATATTGAAGGCAAAAGTGTGCGTGAGGTGGCTACTATGGTAGGATCTGACTTGTTCGAAAAGACAGTTGAAGAGTTTAGCACAATGGAGCATCAGATTGAGCATGTCAATTGTCGTTGCGGAAGCCGTCTACCGTGGAAGCAATGTCACGCCGGCAAACCTACTGATCCTTACTACTTACACGACAAGGCTGACAAGAAGAATATATCCAAGATAACGTGGCGCTATTCCCCTCTAGCACCTTGTCATTGCAATACCTCTAATGCCAGGCTCGGCCTTCCCGGAACGAAGAAGATTCATTTCAAGTGTTGTTGGGATGAGACTGCTCATAGAGAATATTATCAAAGCGACAAAACATCTGAAATTAGCGTTATCGCTAGGTCGCCCACCAATCCAATGCAACGAGAGGCAATGAACTGTATGCAAGAAATGATGAAGGGGAAATCCGAAGATGAGATTTCTGAATTGATGGAGAGCGTGCAACAAATGACTTCAGACCCAGAATTTATCATTAAAGGCAGGTGCAAGATGGTTCGAGAAGGAGGCGCTCTAGCGATGCAAGCGCTTGTAGCAGGCGACAATCCTTGTTCCAAGCTTGGTAGTTGGGATCCAGAAGTCTACGCAGGGGTAATGGAAACCATGGATCCAGAATTATCTTTTCAGTGGAATGACGTACATTGGGCGCTTCCAAAGGCGGAGTTGCTCAAAAGGGTCAGCGAATGGAACGAAGCGCTCGAGCAATACCTTGACCGTATTGGTCTCTCTGGCTCTGAAAGGGAAGCTGTTACCAAGCTACACACTGCATCCCCATTTGCTCCTTGTGGTAACGTCAAGTGTGGCAAGATGGAAACAAAGGTCAAGCAATACTCCAGATGTTCGAAATGTTACAGTGTTGCGGTAAGTTTTACGAAGTTCCTTCTCTTGTTCTATTTACATCTACGAAAGTGAACTCACTCATTGTCGTTGCTGCCATCAGTACTGCTCATCTGCATGTCAAAGAGAAGACTGGAAGAATCACAAGCAGACGTCTTGCAAACCAGGCACAAGGGAAAGACAAAGCAACGGAATTCCATCAGGGGAATCTCTTCTACAAATGTTCACAAAATGAAGTTTGTTGTGTAATAAATTATATCTCATTTGAGGATATGAATTTTGTTCCATTATCATTACAATATACTCCATTTAACATAGTTCAAAATATTGTTGTGTTGTCTACAATCCAATCTATTCTCGCGGTTGTTGAGTCTGTTCTACAAACCTACTCCCTTCATATCGGATAGTATCTGTTTCAGTGCACCAGACCGAGCTGCATCATGTGCCTCATCATTACCTCCAAGATGCTTTCCCAAAACAAACACATTTGGGACAGTTCTCTGTCCAGTCAATTCTAACAATTTCAAGGCGATGCTGTCCTTAGCTGGACCAAGCCCATTGCTGATCTTATCTAGTTCTATAACTTTTGGAGTTATTCCCATCCTTTGAAAAAGTTGTTTTGTTTGTATACAGTGAGGACAGTAAGTTGCGGAGAACACAACCACCTGATAGAGAGAGAGAGAGCGAGGAGAAAGATATAGAAAAGAGGAATCAGTGCGTGCACATATAACAGTTGTTGATCAAGACTGCGTATAGACACAACACGTATCACTACTTGAAACATTCTTACATCATTTGCGGAAATCTCAGAGAAAATGAGATCCGTAGCGGAACTACTGCTTTCAGTATCGGCTGCAGCCGGGAAGTCTTTCATAGGCGTCGAGAATAATCTTGACGACGAAGGCGCATAAGGAAGTTGTGACGATGAAATGATGGTGGAGATGTGAGGTCTGATGCTGCTGCTTCCGACTTGGAATGCCGATGCTCCCATCGAGAAGCATGCAATCATTGCAATGAACACGAGAGCGACCGATGAGTTCGTCATGCTGCTTGTTGCTAGGAGTGAGGTTTTGACAGCAGTGCGGTGAAAGTGCGGGTGTATTTAATGTCAGCAGTGGCGGCCAATCAGCTCAGAACTTTATTGATGCACACCAAGATCTCGATCGAGTGAGGAACAAGGAACAACGCTTGCTTCTCTCTCCTTGTGGTTGTCATCTTGTCAATCCATCTGGTTCATGGTGAGAGGAGGAACAGTTCCTCGTGCGTTGCAGTAGGTTGCAGTTACAAAGTTGTTGCAAAAAGCGCACGATGACGAGGGAGGATTTGAGACAAGATGACGTCATAGGTCTCGTCATAGTCGCCTTTTTTGAATGAGATATCCATCTTCAAAATTAACCGTTCAAGCACGCACGGGAACCGTTCATTCGCAAGCCCAAAGCCCGCCTTCATTCGCTTCCTCTTGGAACTCTTTCGCAGGGAGATGGTAGAAGCAATGATCAAATTATTGTGAGATGCTATACATAAAACCATTACTTCTTGCCGTTTATCCTACACGCCATTCCATCTAGAGAGAGAGAGCAACACATAAATAATAAACGCGATGGACGGCAAAGCGAGTGAGCTGCTAGCTGGGATTCTTCCCGACTGGCCACAATGGGCAGTCTCTCTATTACTGGCCATGTCAGCCGCTCTAGCTGCCACTCTGGCTGTAAACCACTTTTATACATCTGATGATAAAGAATCGGCAGAGGAGAAGAAACTCCTCATCAAGTCGCACAAGACACATGAATCATTGCTTGCAGAGTTCAATTCGTTCCGCTGGAGTTATTTATCGGTCTATCTTGTGATCATGCTTGCGGACTGGATGCAGGGCACGCACATGTACACTCTCTACCTCTCCTACAATGTGAATATCTCGGCATTGTTTCTTACTGGTTTCCTCAGCGGAGCATTATTTGCACCGTTCCTTGGGTCATTGGTCGATAAGTTTGGACGTAAGAGGTCCTGTATCATCTATTGTGTGTTGGAAATCATCATTAATTGGTTGGAACATTACAGCCATTTTGGGATTTTGTTGCTGGGGCGTGTACTAGGTGGAATCTCAACAAACTTGCTATTCTCGGCGTTTGAAAGTTGGATGACAACAGAACATAGGAGGAAAGGATTTCCTGAGGAGTGGTTGGCAAGGACTTATTCTGATGTGAGATTATCTTTACTGAATGATGTATATACTTTCTCTCCTATTTTCCTTTCTGACGCATATTTTGCAATCAATATTCATTGCATCTTTTCTATTCCAGTGCTCCATTGCTAATGGTAGTACTGCAGTTCTCGCAGGGGTAGTTGCTCAAGTTCTTGAAGATTTATTCGGACACATCGGACCATTCCAAGGTGCAATCGCTCTCACTTTCCTGGCAATGATTCTTGTTCTTAGGTGGGATGAAAACTATGGAGAGGAGACGGAGGGCAGCCATGCGGAATCATCTTTATACAAACAATTTGTTGACGGATGGAAGTTGGTGGCGAGTGACTCAAAAATATTTAGGATTGGGCTTATCCAAGCTCTGAGTGAAGGAGGAACATATACATTCGTAGTTCATGTGGGTGCCCACCCTTTTAGGAATGGATCCTCCAGGTGGTGTACCTACGGGTGCGGTGTTCTCTTCTCTCATGATGGCTATTACTATCGGAGGAGTTTGCTTCCAACCTGTTGAACAGTTCTTTGGGACACGGATTACATCAAAGGATAAGGCACCGGAAATCTCGGCCGTGTTTGCTTACATCATGGCGAGTATGAGCATGGCAGTGCCAGCCCTTTGTTTGTGCTGTGCACCAGCAGGTGTTTGCTTTGAGAAAGTGTTGGCAAGCTTTTTACTCATAGAGTTTTGTGTAGGTTTGTCATCTCCTATTGCGGGTATGTTGCGTTCAAAATATGTTCCAGATGCCTATCAAGGTGCCATTATGAATATCTTCCGTCTGCCTTTGAATGCTGTGGTAGTATCAGGGACTTACGCGACCGATATATTTGAACCATTCCAAGTGTTTGGAGTAGTGAGTGGATTATTCCTAACAGCTGCTGTTATACAGATGTCTTTGGCAATCGGAAAGACCAAAGAAGTGAAGAAAGATTAGATTAGAATATCTGTCCAATCTGTGCTATTAGAAAACAACCGAGGGCTTTTACAATGCGATGTCATTTTCGTGATACATTTAGCATATAGAGATGTCATTAGTGTCGTCATTGTTGGGTTAAGTAATTCTGCTTTTCGAAAAGAGCCAGGGAACTTCTTGTTTACTATGGAACAATTATTGTTCCATTCCCAACATTCAACACTGATACTTGTGAGCAAGGTTGTCTTTCTCTCAATCCTATACGATACGTATTCAATGTATCATCGATATTAGTGTAACATCCAACGAGATGTCGACGACCATTTTCAGCACTAACACCATCGGCGACAGAAAACCCTTCGCGCCCATGAAGCATCCTTCTGTTGTTAAAGATCAAGATTTCACCAGGTTTCAACTTTCGTTTCCAGGTGAACTCATCAGCATACGATGTCAGATCTTTCTCGCTTGGTACATCCCAGTTATTGTTCAACAATAGCTCAAAATCAGCGTATGCTTCGTAGTAATCATCTACGTCATCTGGGGGTAGGCACAATGGGCCTTCAAAGGGAGGACTCCAATGAACAGCTGTGATTTCGCGGTCAAAAATACTGCCCCTATCCTCGGCAAGAGTAATGTGAGGTCTCCTGTACGTCATACATGCACCATCTCTCTGCTTCACAAATGTTGCAGGGCATTTCGTAAGAGTTTCAAAACTCTTCGGACGCAACTCTCTCAGTTGATATGCTGCTGCCATGGCATCAATCAGCGTACTTTCACCACCAACAACATCATCTCCCATTGCCACACAATGTAACAATTGCATACCGGGTGTCGATTCGTAGCAAGCCATGTCTTGGTGAGGACACAAGGCTGACGAGGTGTATGCAATGTTATTGGAGTTTCTTTCTCCAGTGCGGACATGGAAGATGTCCCCATAGAGCATGCCGTGGGATATCGCACCACCAGATATTGCTTTTGCGAGTTTAGCAACAGGCATTGATTCATCTTCTATCGTGCTAATGTCATCTTCTTTGTGATCCAAGAATGGTGATGGAGTATTTGAAATAATTACTGCTCCATCGCGAATTATAAAATGAAGGAGATTGAACAATCCATCGCGAAGCTGTCCCCCATCTTGACCTATGACTGAGTTATAGTCTAATATGAAACTATCCCAGTCTGCTCCAGTGCTCCGGTGCATCCTTTGCGGGATAAACTACTTTGTATTCTTTGTCAGCTGCTGCAGTACAATGCCACAAGGGTGGCCCATTTTTGCGAACTGCATGAATTGGTCGTACTTCACTTCGTTCTCTCCTTCCAATCTCGAATTGTGATTGTATTGAAATCTCTGTAACCATTCCGCATCATAGATAGAAGTTGATTTGTCAGACCACTTCAATAAAAAGGTATGGCCTAGAAGTCTCATTTTCATCAACTGTAGCAGTTATCCACGGTGAATGAGTACCATATATTGCCAAAGGATGGCAAGCAATCATTTGCTGTGGGACCAGGAACATTAATTCTGTCCTGCTGATAACTTCGAGCTTTCGTCTTTGTCAATATCAAAAGTGAACAATTTTTGCATCATAAATTTTAGGCCGACCATTATGTAATCCACTGAGCTGGAGTAGTAGTTCGCTGTCCAGAAGGTAGCAAAACTCCCTGTGGGTCATTCGACCAAAGCCAGGAGGCATGGAATCCGCTTTCATCATGAAAACTCAACGTTATTCGCGAACCATCATCCGCTATATCAACAATTTGAGGAGCATTGTTGTGATCTCTATCAACCGAAACGTAATTTTTTGAGAGAGTATGTTGTAATGATGAGAATGGTGAATGGCGACACAATCTGACACGGCAGGCTGATTCACGGTAACTTGCTGGATGCCGATGGCCCAATCTAACTGCAACTTTCGGCATCATGCGCCGTAGGAGAGGCTGAATTGCGGCCGACATCGCGCCAATACTTATCCACGTAACACGGTGAAGGCTCTGCTCGGGATATTATGCCTACTCGAGCTTGCTTCATTGATCTCTTCTGTTTGAGTGGTCCACAGTTCCGATTTCAAGGGAAAATCCGATTCCTTTCCGCCAGGGTTTTGCACCCGAGTTCGCACCCATACCCGATACCCGAGGTTTTTGGGCTCGGGTACGGGTAAATACCCGATACCCGATACCCGTAAAAAGTCCCCCCTCGGGTATTACCCGATACCCGATACCCGAGTAAAATACCCATGATTTCGGGTATGGGTATTTCGTGATTTTCGTGTGGAAAAAGGTCGGTTTAGGGGCCATTTTAGACCAAAGTACTTTGATTTTGCACGTAAAAGATCCAATATTTCTTCAAATCGGGCGAGCTGCCCCGATTTCGGAAAGATTTTATCTCAAGTTCCAAATTCAAAAAGCCTCCTTTCGAGCGTTGGCGAAATGAGTCACCAAAATTTTTCTCTAAGACCCAACAATTTCGCTAAAATTGGTAGGAATTAGTACCATGGTCGCTAAAACAAATACCCATACCCAATACCCGATACCCGAGTATTTTGACTCGGGTATCGGGTATACTTTCCGCATCAAGCATCAAAAATTTAAAAATTTGAAGCGACACAAGCGGTACCGCCAAAGGTATATAGATCAACAAGACTCTAACACCAGGAGAAGTGATTCCTCAACCAGGTACTTGGCCAGTGGAATCTTTGCATTTTCCATCAGGCTGTGCTGATTTCACGCCTGGTGCAATAAAAGGCTTTATGTTGTACTCGAGCGGTTCCCAATTATCACAATCAGACACCATCACAGAAATAAGTAAGTAGATTTTTTCCTACGTGAAAGTCGCAATGATGGTGGAGTCCCAGCCTGCTGACACAACAACAAGGCCAACAGGCCAACAAATAATGAGCTTGTAGTGAGTATAATACAACATATTGTACAATACTTTCTATTCAGCACTGCAATAGTACTCTCTCTCTCACACACTCATTGCTTATGAGCTCACTACTTATGCGATGTGGCAAGTGGACAGAATTTCGATTTTGCATACATCCAGAACTAAGAGCATTTATCCTCGAGCAAGCGATATGATGAACAAAACCTCCGTGCATCAAGAGTGTGTTGATTATGAAAGAATAACGAAGCACTTCAAGAATGGCAGCAGCTATAAATGCACCAATGTTAAGTAGATGGAATCTATTTTCACGTATATAGTAATAATCTGATGTAGCATGCCAAAATGTGTGTCTTATGGGACCACGCTTTTGTCTTACAGAGCTATTAGTTGTTTTGTGTAGATCACACTTCGAAGTATCACCCCCTCTCACTTCAATGGTTCGCCATCTTTTGTCGGATAAATTATATTACTGTCTGCCAATGGATTCGCATGTATTGTCACTCCCTTGATAACAGGAGGATTGATTGGTCTAAACTTGTTTCTTTTCTTGGTAGCAGCTTCACCCTCCACAGGAAGCCGTTCCATCTGATCTAACGTATCCCAGCCGTCCAGTACTCGACCAAAGACTGTATACACATTGTTGAGGTGCGGTTGTCGTTCATATGTAATGAAGAATTGAGATCCATTGGTGTTGACGCCTGTATTGGCCATGCTAACCTGTCCCCTAACATCGTGTCTATTGTCTGCATGAAACTCATCATTGAATTTTCCTCCCCATATTGATTCCCCTACCCTTTCCCTGTACCAGTGGGATCACCGCCTTGGATCATGAATCCTTTCATATTGCGGTGAAAGGCTGTGCCATCATAATAGCCGCTGGCGCAGAGCGCAAGAAAGTTGAATGCTGTCCGAGGAGCTGTGTCGCAAAATACTTCTATTTTGACGTCGCCGATGGTAGTATGAATAGTCACTGACATGGTGTTGGAATGATAATACTATAGCTGGTAGCTGGCTGCAGGATGATGAGTGTCAAGAGAGCAGTGTGGCGGCTTTAGGTTATTTCTGTGAGCCAGGGATTCCCATTCCCACTTCCCATCTCATCGAGAGATCGGGCGGGGACAGCCAAAAATTTAAAAAAGGAGCTTCTCTCGTTGAATTTTAATATGGATAGCCCCCCTGTAAAAGAGTGATCAATGTCAGCGGAAGCAACGGACTACACACCTCTTCACCCATATATTCAGTTTTGCAGTTTGTGATAAGTCAGTTAGAAGACCGGGCTTATCAGGCTCATTAGAGACCATGGTTGTCCTAACAGCAGCAGCAATCACCGCGGGGGGAGTGGCCGCATATCATGGAGGAAAGAAGGCAGCAACTGAATCGGCAAAGAAAATAAAAGCGCACGATGAAATTATCCAAAGAAGAAAAGGACCGCAAGGAGACGTTCGATTCCAGAAAGAAGGAGAGAAGCGAAAGTTTTGCTAATATAAATCAATACAGACAGAGTGTCAGTCAAAGTGTGAAGAGTAAATCAACAATGCCGTCCTTCAACTTTGGAAACAGTAAAGCAGCTAATGATGCAAAGGCAAGGCATAGTTCGAGATCTGTCACCACGTCTGCGACTACAAGCGCTCATTCAGCAAAGTGGTGGGAGAAATAATTATGATAATGATGACTGACAATGATATAGTTAGTTAGCTGTGATGTGGCTTCCAGATGTGAAAGTGAAATAATTGCAACTCAAACAATATTCATGCCCAAATAATATTTAGTGAACTGTTATTGTACATTGGGGATCTTACCAGTCTCAGTTGGAACCTTGCTTGGTAGAAGTGGCTGCTTTCACTCTTGTCTCAAACGTAGACGCACTATTCAATACCTCTTCTCTCAACTCGGCATCCCAATCATTTTCATCATCCGGAACCTCATCAATGAACCTCCTAGGCCTCTTCCAAAGCTCTTGTGATCTTCCTCACGACAGGTTTCAGCAAGATACTTTGTGTTGACGAATTCTCCAAATAGAGCTTCATTTGAGTGGAAACGTTGCCAAGTTCACTTTCAAGATTTGCAAGGGCGCTGCCAAACATGCCTTTAACAACAATACCATTCATGAACGATTTGGTTCGTAGGACATCTGCGGAACCATCTACAGATGCGTTTTTGCACTGATCAACAAATTTTGAAATAGGGCCCAAAAGAGAAGAAGTGGTATGTTCAATGAAGTCATTGCATGCCGATCGAAGACAGTCTTCCAAATCGCGCTTTGAATCAACAGAGGATTCCTGTACTGACACACCTTCTCTGAGTAAAGTAACAAGGGCATTCTCTGTACTCATGGAGAACAAGCGACGGTTCCGGTTGGCAAGGAAGCGGCTGACAGCCTTACCTGCCTCACTGAAGTCAAGTTGACGTTCTACAGATCGAAGCTGAATGTCAAAGGGAGACAGCTGCTCACGCAGAATCAATAAATGCTTGACAAGGAACAGATCCGCATGGATCTGCCCGCTTGCCCGAAGAATGTGAGAACTCCCATCTTTGAGACTTTTGGTGCATGCTTGAACTGCCGACAGGGCAATATCTTCAAAGACGCGCGGCTCAACGACACGAAAAATCTTGGACAGAATTCGCAGCACACTGCGCATGGGAGGAAACCATGACTCGTATACACGAAGCTGAGCTGCAACAGCATCATTTACTTCGGATTCTTCTTCTTTCTCAGCTTTCTTGGCTGCCTCTCCTTTTCCCTCTTCGTCCTCGACAATAATAGCAGGCTTCGGTTTTTCACCAAGCAACTTTCCAGGGTAATTCAAGTCGGCAGCAGTTGGCTTAAATCGTACGACTTCTTTGTGCAATGAAGTGTTTGCACAGAAAATTAAACGCTCCTGCGCATCCTGGATCACTCCCGATACAGCTCGTGCAGCAGCTAGAGTGGTTGACGTAGAGTTCGCAGCACTACGCTCTTCACGCAAGACGCTGACAACCTGACATAACACATCAAGATCAAGCACAGACACGAGCCCCCTACGAATGGTGCGATGTAGTGCAGAGCAGAGACTCCCCAACATACTTTGGAACTCTGCATCACGATAAGTAGAGTCCTCTGATAGTAGTTGCGACGCAATTGCAGCACCCGGTTGTTGTGAGGATGATGAGCCAAGGCGTTTGAGAGTAGATGTATCATTCCCCCCCTCATTTTCTTCCGCTGCTTTTTCATCTTCACCAGCATCGCCCGTGGTACCTTTCCCTTTCTTTGGAGTTTGTCGTCTCTTGTCAGGATCACTGAAAAAGTCTAAATACAATGCTGTTTCCACAGTGCAAAGCCGGATGAGGAAGACTGAAGCTAATCTCGTCATTCCAACAAGACCATGACGGTTCTTCAATATATCCATGTGCGATCGGATCGTAGTTGTGAGCAATGTTTCCCTAGCACCACAGTATGTGTTGCGACATAAGGTAAGGAAATCTTCGTAAGAAGATGCCGCCAGACTACCACTACCCAAAGTTTCAACCCGCTTCCTAGCAATATTGATCAAAGCGTTACTTCTCCTCGATATTCCATGAAATCGAGTGTATACCAACGAAGCCTCCAATTTATCTGCCGCTATAGGAACCTTTGGTAACTTCAATGCATCCTGAATTTGACTACTTGTTTGTGAAATACGGTCAGCAACGCCAACACGCAACAGTTCCAACGCTGCATCTTGTAACGCACATGCACGGCGGTAATATTCGGCACTTCCCGAAGGCAGTGGCTTGGAATGGTTGCTGTGATGCCGTGCGCTCCCTCCCCCCTCGTCGATTGTTCGAGGCAATACCTCCACTTCCAGGCCTTCCAAAGATCTCGGCACCACCTCCTTCTTCCCCAAAGAACTCCACTGCCTCATCAATCTCTTCTAACACTCTCACAAATTCCTCATCGTTGTCCACATGCAACTTTGCAATCCCCCTCACTACCACCTTCCCGCCCTCCTTAAACAAAACACCCACAAGTGGACCAATCCTATCCACTGCATCAGTAATGCTTCAACTGGCTTGCCAATCTCTTCCGCTCGTCGAGTTAATACCTGCTCTTCATGCTGAAGTCGTTCCGCTGCAGCTGATAATTCTCCAGAATGACGTAATAAATCCGAATGACGCTCCGAAACATCATTTGCAATATTGATTGATGCGCGAAGGGCTAGGCGAAGAGAGGCAGTGTGCTTGATTAGAGTAGATAGATTTTGAGTTGCATTGATTGTGTGTTGGAGAGTATTGTTTATCTTTTGATCAGTCACAGATGAAAATGTAGAGTCATTACCACTGCTGCTGCTACTTTTGTACGTAGATGATTTGAGAGGGCACATGGCAGCTGTGAGTGTGATGGGCTCATCAAAGTCAGACGAAGATTCCTTCTGCTCCTCACTATTACTATTAGTAGTTGCAGTGGACCACGGTCCAGCAGTCAAGGCAGCAATCCGCCCCATTCTCTCACGCTGCGCTGCCGATCTTGGAGCAAATGTTTCGTAGGATGGTGCTGAATAAGGTTGTCGTTGCCTCGTTGGAGTTGGTTCAGCTGAAACCTTGTTCGAGGACAAGGATCCAGAAGAAGGACGTGTTATCGGGCTCATCGATGATGAGGTGCTGGTCGCGCCGCGGCTGCTTAGGCTCGACATTTTGGGCGGCGGCGCTAATGGCTTGGAAGAGCTCATTTTGACCAAATTTTATGCCTCCCTACCGATAACACAGCCTACACAGCCTTCAATCCTCTCTGCTCCGTGGTATAACTACGACGACTACTACGCTAACTGTATGATTATGACTGGGGCGCCGGCTGCTTATGGCGTGTGTTGGTTTTGGGTGGTTTTATTTTGTGGTTTTCGGATTTCGGATTTTTAGATATTATTTGTGAAGATTGAGATGTGTATCTTACATCCCATTAGAGAAACTCCCAATTAAGTATTTGGTGACATGTTACCACTTCCAACTCACGCACGAACTTCAAAAGAGCTCATCCATGGCCATTCAACAGTACTACTGGTCGTTTGAAAGAGCCAATTGAACCACTTGGAACCCTAATAAGTGCTTAATAGCTTGCCTTATATCATCATATCAACATGAATCTTGCAAGCTTCTCCGCAGCTCTCGTTGCCCTTACATGTGGGAGCATGACATCCTCGACACATGCCTTCGTTGCTCCCACCCGAAGCTACCAACAACAAACAACCAACTCTCAACAATTGCAACAGAAACAGGTCCTTTTCGGAATCATGGATGAAGTTAACAGCGATGCATTTGATCTGTCTTCTCTACTCCAAAATGATGACGATGAACCATCCACATCTGAAATGGAACAGGCATATGAAATGTTCCTCGGACAACTCGTGTTCTCCACCAACGATCCTCGTATTGACATTATGGAAAACTATGATCTATGCGTTGATCCAAAATGGATGAGCTGGTTAGAAAAGAAAATTGGAAGTACCAGGGATGTCGAAGAAAAGATGGCCCTGAAAGACTTGAGCGACATGATTGTTGATGTCAAGAAGCGCGTGGAGCTTTCCAAAGCGAAGGAAGAACGTGAAGCTCAAGAGGCGGAAGAGGCGGAGAAGAATCGTATTGCTGCAGCTGAGGCTGATATGGAGAAGGGTCGTGCTATGACGGGTACGGATGTGTTGAGAAAGGCAGCTGAGGTGGATAATGCTGGTATTGATAACATGGTGAAGGAGCAAGAGGGAGAACAGAAGAAGAAGACATTTTATGATACGGAATTGACACCTGAGATCCGAATGAGTTATGAAGAAATGTGCTCCAAGGTTTTGCCTCCATACAAGCCTGGTGATTCTGCTGCATCAGTGGTATTCAATTTCTATGATCAATTCGATGCACAATTTATCAAGGTTTTGAACGAGCGTGCCGATAATGGTGACACTGGATCTCAGGAGGTCTTGGCTGCATTGGCTATGGAACAACAGAAACGTGTCAATGCCGCTACAGAAGCTTTGAGAGAAGTCCTCTCTAAGGGAGAACCAATGCGTATGGAGGGTGCTATCGTCAAACTTGCTAAGGAAGGACGTATCGATGAGCCATTTTTGTTGTTGCTGGAGGCAAATGCCGATCAGGCTATGGCAGCGGGAGCTACGGGCCCAGCCGAATTGATGAAGAAATTACGCGCACGTGCAATGGCAGAAAAGGATAAACAGAGTGCATCTAAAGAGATTAAGCTATTGCGACAGCTTCTTCGAGAACCTGATTCTAACGCAAGAGAGCAACTGTTGACTGATGCATTTACACCAAAAGAAGCATTGATCGTGAGTTCATTATTGACGATGTTTTGATCGTTGCTTTGACTTGTCATGTTTTGTACTGACCTACTTTATTTGTGCAGGTTCCTGGTACTGCTGCCAATGCAGAGAGAGCTATTGAGGGCGATGCCCCCGATGAAGAGAAGCCAATGCCTGATGTACCACCTCCTGACTTTATCAATTGTTGCAAAGCAGTTTTGCTTAACTTTGGAAACTTGAACATTGATGATGAGCAAGGTGACTTGTCTGCTAAGATCAAACAAATCGCTTCCGAGGCTGAAGTTGTTGCCACTAGAATTTATGGAAAGGGAATGTCTGCAAGAGAGCAGCAGGTGAGTAGTTTGTAGGCATTACATTCATTTTCCTACGAAAAGCGATGAATTGAGTCACTGAGCTAATCATACTTTCTTATTGAATCTTTTAGGATCGTGCATGGAAAGAACAGACAACATCAATCTTTGATCTTGAGACACTAGAAATCGAAGCAGAGAGGAGAGGAGAAACAGCTCCATGGGCGAATCCCGACGCAGGAGATGAATTGTTCCCTGGCTTTGGACCAGATGGAAAGATGCAGATTGGTGGATCATAAACTCTTCACTGGATGAGAAAAAGCAAAGGGTACAAAGCAAACAATGAAAAAGTGGTTGTGGAAAGCTGTGTAGTTGGGAATGACTGAATAACATGTAACACAAATTGTCCCCCTCGCAGTGTTTTAGCACGATAGTAGAACATGAACATTGAAGCCTACTGAACTTTTGTATCTTCACCACAGATGTAATCTACTAGAGCTACCTCACACAATACCTCACCAGGTCTATCTGAACTATGGTATCGGAATCCTTGGCTGGACATCAAGTCCTGGATGTGTGCAGGATTCATATGGCAGGATTCAATTTGAATTTTTCTGTCCTTCCCTCCAAAAAGATTTCGAAAGAAGGTCTGTCTGAGTTTTCACGTAGGAATTCAATACTGTCTCAAAAAGTCGGTTCAAATCTGAAATTGTCAACAGCTGCGCACGGCCGGCCACGCCACATCCACCTTCCAAGGTGCGCGGCACTGCGGCAGCGGCAATGAAAAAATGACGCGCTATCTTTGTGAATTCATTGAAACCGTTGTCGATGTCAATAAGCATCGTTGAAATCAATCACAGCAATAGTAGTAGCATTCACAAGGTGCAATCTTTCTTTTGGTTATCGTCCAATCTGCTCGACATCATCATTAGTGGCTTAATTTTGCAAAACGTGCACATCATATGTTGTGTCAGGTGCACTTTACGCATTGCAACAAATAAAAAGCTCATGCACCCACGATTCCTTCAATAGGTACTCCTATCATGGCTCTCCAAGCACGTCGATTCCACGGCAAGCCATTGCCAATGCCAAGTTATAACTTCTCTGACGTACCATGGTGCGCCAAGGACCTCTCCGGCTCTTCACTATTCGAGGTTACTGATCGACAACACTTTAACGACTCCATTGCTGAGCTGACATTACTTTGCAATGAGGCGTCACGCCGTAGTAAAAATAAGGCCTTGGCTACTTCCAAGAAGTCCACGACGAAGCCTTTGAGTATCGAGTACATTTTCGATCGCATTGACACGGATGATCCACTCTGGGGGCTGATGGTCCGGACAGATACACCAACGTCCTTCAAGGGCCGACCGTCCAATGTGAAAGCTTCTCCTCTTTGGAAGAGGGGTATGTTGCAGGGATTTATCACCGTTACCACATTTACTAACTGGAAATCATCTTTCCGATTTGACTCACTGCATGAAATGGCCTTTGCGGGTGACAATGATGATCTTGAGGAGCAGATGAAGAATGGTCTGCGAAAATATGACCAAGATGGTAGCCTAGCAGAGGAGCTAGAAGCTACTGTAAAAGGAGGCAATCCTCATGTTGAAGGTGTAGTTTACCCCAAGATTGCAGAGATTGCTCTGTTTGGAGGATTGGGATGTGGAAAGGTGAGTAATGCCTTGCAAAATCTCGAGATATCTTCATTTTGCTTCGTTTTTGATGATTTGCTCAATCATACTATTTACTACTATTTACTTTGTTTTATCCCACAGCAACTACTTCGGCTTGTTATTGAACATTTAGAACGTCTGAAGTCATCAGCTCGTCAGAACTACGATTATATTGTTCTGCAAGCAACTGACAACTCGGTTCCTTTTTATGAGTCGATGGGATTTACACGTGTCGGATGTGTTCAATCCAAAAGTCCATGTCCTGATAAATACGTCACAGGGCCCATCGAGGAATACGTGACCGAAAAGAATGGGGAGACCTGTCAACAAATTGCAAAGAAATTCGGCGTGGATGTTTGGGATGTTATTTTCCTGAATCAACCACTCTACGGCAGTGTCCTTCAGCACCAAAGTTGGCTGAAACAAGGTACAAGGATCTTTGTTCCCAAAAAGGTAGAGCAGTCCTCGGAAAACAAGTTTGTGCCAAAGTGGTATGTCTCTAAAGAAAATGACACTCCACGTGGTATTGCGAAGAAGTTCAAAGTTAACTTCAGCGAATTGCTCCAAGCAAATAAGAGGCGCTACCCCGAGTTGACGGGGAGCTCCAGGCTTATGGACGGCACACGAATTCAAATTGCCAACTTTCACATCGACGAGGCCGATATGACTGGCTACAGCCACTGGACTTTCCCTGACACAAATGCTGAGGACGAAGAGCCAAGCTACATGATGGCACTCAGGTTGAACAGGAAGAGGGGCAAAGATGCATTGGAAAAGCCTGTTGCTGCTTCTCTATCAGTGCCGATGAACCCTTATTCCCCCGATCAAGCTGGTGTTAAAGAGCTCCTTCTGCAACCAAATACTTCTCTCGCTCCAATATTCGCCCAAACTAAGACACTGAAAGACCCCCCAAAGAAGCCAAAGCGACCTACCACTTCGTTCGGTCACTTTTCGACTGAAATCAGAAGCAATCTCCCGAGGGAAATGAAAGGAAAGCAATTCGGCGAGATCAATACCTACATCGCAGAACAATGGAGGGCTTTATCAGACGAGGGAAAAGTTCCTTACATTGAAAAATATGAAGAGTCGAAGGCCGCATACGCCGGTGCGATGAAGACGTACGAGTTGGAGCTTGCTAACTTTAAGAGAGAGGCGCCCCAAGATATGACGGGTCTGCACGGGCAAGACACTTCTTTACTTGAGAAGGTAGTGAAGCTGAAATCAAATTGTGGCATTTCTGGCGCATCAAAGTATGAATACTTCTATGTTTTGACTTTTATTCCCGATCTGCAATGGGTCCATCTTATTCCGATGGTTAAAGCTGGAGAATTTGACAACGAGCACCCTGAAATATGCGGCCGACCAATCTGGAAACTTGTTGGCGAAGACGCGGGGAAAGAAATTGATACCACTGCAGGTATGTGCGAGGTTGTTATTTCTCGCATGATGAAGAATACGGCTAACGCCGATGATGAACATTGGGATGTTTATGACAAAGGAGAAACTCCACCAATCCTTGCGGCGCTCGTTCCAAAATCACCGACCATTGCCCCTGTGAAGCCAAAGAAGCCAGCCACTTCATTTGCACTCTTCTGTGCCGACGCCAGGTCGGACTTGAGGGACTTGAGAAATAAAACTATGACTGAATGCACTCAAATTCTCGCCAGCAAGTGGAAGGAAATGACTGCCGACGACAAAGCAAAGTACAAGGCGCAGCAGCTTGAATTAAACGCACAATATTCGAAGGAGTTGGAGAGATACGAAAGAGAAGTAGCAATCTTTCTTCGCGAAAACCCAGGAGCTGTCATTGAGGAGAGGAAGAGAGGGCGGCCAAGGAAACGTCCCCTTCCAACAACAAGCCCTGCTCCTTCTTCACTACCACCACCGGATAGTAGTGTCGAAAAGGCGGTTGAAACGCCTGGCAAACGAAAGAGGGGCAGACCTAGGAAGCATCCTCTTCCACAGGACGTGCCACTTCCCGAGAAGAAAAAAGCGAAGATAGAGAAATCAGTTAGCACAGTCTGTTCGAAGCCTACTCAGAATGATGTAGTCCTCAGCTTGATGGATGATTATTACAAAGACATTATGTGGAGATACTTCAGAATACTTGGCATTGATCGGGTCAAGGCAAAGGAAGATGAAGCAATTGATAAGATACTGAAGACATTCAAGCAACGTGTAGGAGAAAGTGGCAAATATCTCAAGCGCGATCAGACAACTGGTCATTGTGTTGTTGTATCCGAGAGCGATGCACGTGCTAGTGAGTCGCCTGTGTTCTTCTATTTTTTTTTCTTTCTTCTTTTCATGGTAGGCTCTGACTTACAATTTTCATCTCTTCTATCTTTACAACATTGCAGAGGTAATGCACGACATCAGGCGCCGAGTGAGCACATCTCAAAGTTGGGCTGAAGGGTCTTCCAACAAAGCTGGGAAAGGTCGTTCACCCACGCCATCAAAATCTCGACAAAAAGCCAAGCCAGAGAAGCCCAGGCCTCCTCCTCCAGCTTTTACTACCAAGACGAATTCAAATGACGTTATCCTGAGTTTGCTTGACGAGAAGTACAAGGAAATCATGTGGGCACAGTACCGTAAATTGGGAAGAACGAATGGCACTTACGATAGGGAAAATGTTGCAGGAATGGACGTACTTTTTACATTGAAAAGAAAAATGGGCACGAGGGGTAGATTTTTCAAGAAATCACTTCACGGCTTTGATCTCATTGAGTGTTCTGAAGATGTCGCCCTAGAAAAGATCAAGAGTGACCTGAAGAGGCGTATGAGTTCGAAACACCACTGGCTCGGTGAGGACGAAGAAGACACGGAATTGAATGCATTTGCTATCAATCGATACCCTAGCCGAGGGTCCGGCGCCATCCCCCTCGAGGAAGCAGAAGCTGCTATGCTATTTTCGCCCAAGAAGTCTTCTCCAAAGAAGGCGAAGGCAAAGTCGTATGCTTCACCATACATGAAGCGTAATTATGGCGCAGAGATTCCAAGTGAGCCAGCGGATGGCTTCCCTGATGGCTGGGTGACTCGTCAAATCCCAAGAGCAAAAAAGACAGACAAGCGCCTCGATAGATATTGGTATTCTCCAATACTTGGTTTGGCATTCAGAAACAAAGATGATGCTCTCTATTTTGCAGCAGAAGTAGAGAAATCTGGTGGAGACGAATCCAAAGTTGTTGGCCCGTCTATTCTCTCATTAGACGATGGCAATGATGATCCTGATGAGGAGTCAAGCAATGAGAAGACGGAGGGGAAAGATAAGACCAATCGTCCCCTGGCACCGATCTTCCTCAAGAACTATGGGAAGAAAAAGAAAAAGAAGGCTGTCGAGGCGGCCACTGCTCCAACCGATGAGATCTCAAGTGAAGAAATACCTCCCAGGCCTTCTAGATATCCGGATAGGAAGAGGAAATGTACCTCTTCATTGGACCTTGCAGCTGTTTCTGATGGTGCCGACTCGGTATCGTCTGTAGAAGCGACTGATGAGCCTCATAGAAAGAAATCCAGAAAATGAGAGATGATAGATCTTTCTGGTTAATTTACGTCGATAGATAGAATAAATAGGTATGTAAGAACAGAAGTGTATATAGCTGCTATGACACCTCATTATCAAGCAACATCATGGGCTCGTAGTCTGCTCCTCTCTGCGGGCATATGTCATGCAACAAACTCATGTCTACTCGTGTCTTGCTTTCCTCAGCATATATGCCGGACCTCCGCTTACTTCGTCGTCGACATAATTGAGAAGAGTTCGTTCTGCCTTCATCCTCGAAGCAGATTCCAACCAATTTCCAACCGATGAACACATCATCATAGGTGTACACCTTTTCCGCGTAAACTTCACCCTTGCTTATTGCAGAAGAGCCATTCATCATGATTCTTATGCTGTTGAATTCCACAAGACTCTTTCGGATATCTTGGTAGTTGTTAAGTTTTGCATCCCATCGGCCACGCTTTTTCAAGCGCATCCTAACTTCCTCCTTTAATAATGGAGAAGATTCATCAAGTACATGCTGTAAGAACCATATTCTGCAAAAATTGGGATGGAATGATGGTGATAGTTTGAGATTGCGATTAATCTTCTTGTTTGTCGAATATTGATCCAAAGAAAGAGAATTTCGTACATCAAAAGTTTCACTCTGTTCCAGTGGCAATTCGACAATAGCATTTACTTGTGCATCCCATATTTCATTTTTACCAGGAGGACAGTTTGCTCGGTTGTTAACGCATCGAAATTCTATCACCGGGTAGGGGTTAAAGCTTTTGTTTGGTGGCGTCGGGGGGATCCCTACGAAATATCCATCAGCATTGAGTTCATCAACCTCACCCTTACTCAAAGAAGACGAATCACTCATATTATACGTTGTGCCTGTCAATCCCTTTCCATACTGAACACAAAGCGTCGAAGAGAACGTGACGGGTGCACTTCCAATAAACCTCAACAACTTGGCATAGAATATCCCTGAGCACATGGAGACAAATCCCATCCCCATAATAGCTTCTATTGAGCAAATGAACCTCACTCCATAACAACCGGCGTGGTCCCCAGGAGGGGATATCCGACCATATCCTACAGTTGTGAATGTAGTCCAACTCAATGCAAATGCAAACTCTACAATATGACGATAATTCAAATCCTCGTCTAGTATGTCATCATTCGCAATACACTTCATGGAGTACTCCTCGGATGTAAAGTACCTATCCGCTACGAGAAGAAATCCCACAAATGTCCAGACAAACAGGAGATATAACGTCATGAAGAAAAGCTGCACCATCCAAAACGAGGCTGCATATACCCAAGATGCCAAGTCTTCCAAGGCAAGAGAACATAGGAGAAAGAAGGCTTCTAAGATTGAATTGCTCTCGTCTGGTGGAGATATACGATATTGGTCGTGGGAAGACGACACGGATGCATCCTGTGCCGAATGCCTGTGATTATGCCCGCTCAGATTTGTAGTCAAACTTATTCGACGTTCGCGGCAGTAATTTCGAGACCTATCATATATATCTGCAGGTTTGGCCCTGTGCCCCTTTCGTTTATCAGCCCTTTGTCTCTTTGTATTGCTGCTAGTGCTATTATTGCTGTGTGCTCGCCGCAGGTTGTTGCCGCTTTGGAAATGTCACATGACGGCTGTGATGAAGATTAGTTTTATCATCATCTTCATCTTGTGTTGAAGAAGACACGTCGTCAGCGGGGACGTCTTGCGGTGGCGGCGGCGGCGCCATGGTTGCTTATTTTTTACCTGGTCATCGGGTGGAATGCAAGAGGAATAGAGACTTAAGATAAAAATGTTCACCAGGATTGTACGAAGGAATTAGTATGTGAGGAGGGTTGACGTAGGTTGACGTTCATGTTGTTTGTTGTTGCTTCTTGCTCCAGCCAGCGCCTCAGCCTCAGCCACTACAATCAGTCAATCACACGCAACCAAAGCATCCATTCTTTGACAGCAAGCTAGACAAAGCCGAACATGCTCGCCCTTTATTATTATTGAACTTACAATATGCATCTCAATGAAAGACAAGGCCGATGAAAGGAACAACACAAACACTGCGCCGGATGATATTATAATGAAGAAGTGTGTCTTTTACGACGTCAAACACAGCAACAACTCTGCTCGAGTAAGATTATGGATGAAGCTGCACGGCGGCTTGAATGATCACATCCAAACTCAAACCCTAACTCATGCCGACCTTGATGGTGGTGGAAAACTAGTAGAAGTTAATCCACTGAAAAAGGTTCCTGCATTCGTTACAGATAATGGGCTGAATCTATTTGAATCCTTTGTGATTCTTTCGTACTTGGAAGATCGATTTGGTGATGGCCGCTTCATGCTCGCAAACGCTGAGGATAGGGCCTTGGTTCAGTTGTTTGTCAGGATCCATGATATTTACATTTCTTCTCCGAATTGTACCCAGCCCAACTTTAGCCATACACAAGGATGCATGTACCTCGATCCATATCCAACAACTTATACACCAGAAAGAAGAACAATGCCCGATCCCGTTGTACGTGCTTCCAAATTGAAAGAGATTTATGAAAGATTGTGTTGGCTGGAAGAAAATATTGGGTCAGAATACATGGTTGGAGACAGAATAACACATGCTGATATAACATGGTATCCGACTTGTATATTTATGGAGATACTACTGCCATATGTCTTTGGATGGGCACCTATCTTTCATGAAAAAGATCATTTTCCTCGTCTGACAAGATGGTTTGAGGCATGCACAAACAATGAGCACTTTGCCTCTGTTCGAAGTGATATTTACGGTGTATTGAAGAGTCAACAAAGAGATGGAAGATTTGATAATGTCCGAAAGGTGGCACAAGACAACCCTGATTTAAAGTGGAAGTACATGTAAATCATGATAACTCCTAATCCTAATACTGATTACTTTTTCCTAACACTGATTACGAACACTCATCACATAGAACATTTACGCAACACCACAGACATCAATAACATCGAATATATTTCCTGTACATTTTAAGCTCCACGAAATATTTCTCAACGCCTAATCAATGTGGTCGCTGCTTTGGGAACTGACTGAAAGTTGTGGGGGTGGTTGATTTTGATTTTCATCGAAGTTGTACCCGAAACTATCGTCTGTATTATTCGATCGCAGCAACGCAACGTTTGACTGACGTGCCTGGCGTCTTCTCACATCCGCAGTATTATTATTAGTGCGAGGAGACTTTCCAACCAACATCTTCAAACAGCAAAAGATACTCTTCCATGATTCTTGCTTTCGACGCTGTCGTTCATATTCTACCGCGTGCACTGGAAGATTAGCCGAGTCAAATCTGGGACTGCTGCTGGATACGAAATTTTGCCAATGTTGTGCCGACACAGACATTTTGCTACTCTTCGGTCGCCTTGAAGGTAATGGCTGCCTTCACAATATCCCAACCTGGGGCTCCTGCCTGCTTCGTGTGTATATTCGCCGAGCACTCTCGCTCGCAAAAGTGGGAGCAAGTGCAACCTCGTCGAAGTTGCTGATGTTTGTTGTGTTCGCGTCGCCGGCCACCTCAACGCAATCAACTGTCTTTGCCATTTTTGGCGGTGATAATCGTGTTTTTGCGAACGTTAGCAATAGACTGGCATTAGAGAGAATGTCCTTTGCGACTCTCCCCAGCTGCTCTTTTTTCGCACTCAATTCCGCTTCCTCTTTTTAAGAATGCACGCGCGGGCGGGGGGCGCGTGGCTGGCTGTCTCAAATCTCATTCTGACGGAATGAGAGGTCATGATCCAATAGCCAAAAGGACGTCAAAGCAGCAAGGGAAGAGACCACCGCCAACCGCCAACCGCCATTGTTATGCAAGAATCATGTCCTCCACCAATGTAAAAAGAGGAAAGATTATTCTCTTCGGAGATTCAATCACACAAATGTCCTTCTCCGCCGCAGATTGTGGCTGGGGTGCTTGGATAGCGGATAGATATCAACGTCGGTGTGATGTGTTAAATAGAGGTTTTAGTGGCTACAATTCAGACTGGTTTCTCAAATTTGCCGCAACAGATGAAGGGAAAACAGACCTGTTTGATCATGACAATGTCAAGTTAGTCACTGTGTTCTTTGGAGCAAATGACGCATCAGATCTCAAATTGAATCCCCGGCATCACGTGCCAGTGGAGCGGTACAAATCCAACATAAAAGAGATAGCCTCTTTGGCTCGCAAAAACTTTGGCGAGGATGTCAGCATTATTCTTATCGCGCCCCCACCGGTGTGTCACGACGCAAGGTTGAAATTCCAGAAGGAGAAATACAAAGACAAAGCTACAGGAAAGTTAGAAAGAACACTTGAGCTTTCTGGGCAGTACGCTAAAGCTATGACGGAAGTAGCCAAAGAATTAGAACTTCCTTGCTTGGATGTATGGACTATGATGCAAGATTCTTCTTACAATTCTCAACCCTGGCAAGAATACCTATCGGATGGCCTTCATTTAAGTGCTGCTGGAAATAAGTTTGTGGGCGAAGCACTCATCGATTTAATTAATGACTTGCTTCCTGAGTTAGCAGTCACACCTTGTGCACACACTGGAAATATTAATTCTTCGTCGAAATCCTCAATCTCAATGAAAAGGATTGCCCCTTGGCATGATGAAATAGATCATTTGCAACCAGAGAAGTCATTCAAGCAAAGCAAGAGCTCTTGAAATAAAATAATCTCCTTTCTCATCTCCCATTTTCCTACCAACGGAGGAATTGCTCCAACGCCATTTCAACTTATTGAGAAGCCTTTTCTGTGCCCTGGATGCTCTGGCTCTCTAGAGATGGAGCAGCCTCCTTCGCACTCTGTCAACCATAGAGCAATCCGCAACATCAATAGAGAGGACGTGGCATGGTAATATGGTCGTTAGATTCCACAAGATAAATCTATCCAGAGGCCGTAGCGAAATCAGTAATAATTTCAACATGTGTATCAAATCATCCGACAAAAACTCAGATCCATTCGCATGGCCTCAAACAACGCTGACATGCGTCAATCGAAGAAACCAAATGCATGGAGCCAGCTCTAGCGCTTGTACACGAATTGGAGGAGTATCACTGAGATATTCACATGAGTCTCAAACATATGTTATTGATGGAAGGATGAAAACAGACGAGGGGACAAAAAGCACGGCCAGAAATACTATCCGCTCCCACTACAGATGGGTAAGACAAGACATAAACAACTCAGAGGTAGGCAAGATACAAATTTTGCCGATCGGTCTATCCAGCAAGCTAGGAGGAGGGATGTTTATTTGAAATGGAAGCATAGTCGAAGAAAGAAGCTTCGCAAGTTGGCTGTAGTATCAACATCAGATGCCACCGTCGATCAGAACAATATTCCTACGGACTCGTTACGCGGAAATTCATCTAAACAGCCAACCATCTCAATGAGGTGTAGCGAAGGGGCGAAGACGATGGCATGGTCGAGCTTGGACAATGCAATCGAGCTAATAACGGCACAGAGTTCAAACGATAGCTATTCTGAAGAGTCTTCGACCTCAAGCATTCCTCCTTCACCACTAACGCAAGAATCGCAACCACAAGTACAGCAGAGCTTTTCCGACGAATCGAGCTTTACTGATGACTCTCCAACTTGTGTCATGACTGATATTTCGCAATACCAAAGATCAGATAACCAAGACTTCGTCAGAATTCAAAATATTAGCAAAAAGGGTACCATCCAAAAGAAAGAATGAAACGAAGGAAGAGTTACATGGTGGGATGGTATAGGCAACAGGCACAAACCATTTTTGTTCGAAACAAATGTGCCAAAGGTCGATGATTCTGCTTCATTTGATCTGATGGAAAGAGGCATCATGGGGCTACCACCACACGCAGATATTACTCGGGAATCAGATGCGATCTTCTTCGACTCGAATGACAATGACTCCGGCACGTCATCATACACCTGCAGTGCACCTAAATGCTTTACTGTTGAGTTCTGGACGGATAAAAGTGAGGAGCTAAAGATGCAGGGCTGTAGAGTGTGTAAAAAGGTTGATGATGCGATAAACAAAGTGAAGGTGATGGCGGTAGATCTATCTGAGTCTATAGATAAAGTTTCGTGTGGCATGGGTAAGAAGGATATATCAGAGTGCATAGACAGTATTTGTCCAAGAATCTTGAGAACTAGTGCAAGTGATTTGAAACGAGAGGAAACGATAGTGCAAAAAGAGGCAATGGATGTCCCGATAACAGAAGTGATAATAAAGAATCGCGAGGGATAATAGTAGCTAATTTGTTGTAATTGAGTATTTTATGAATTATATATTGCTCAATTGCATATTCTATGCAATATTTTCTGATATTCATAACTCATGGCTGCATTCAAAGTGCAAGTTGCATTGTAGGGTAATCGCTCGACAATGATGACTAAGCAGCCGATGATGAAAATTGAATCAGCTCAACACGAAAAATGAGAGTTGCCCTTGGAGGAACAACGGGCGGATACCCGGCAACACCATATGCGTAAGGAAAGGGAATTGTTGCTTCTACCTTCTCCCCAAGGCTCATTTTGGATACTGCAACGTCAAGACCCTCAATCACCTGTTGTTGACCCAGCAGGAAATGAAACTCTTGACCGCGTTTCCAACTTGAATCAAATGGAGTGGGGTTCTCGCTATTGTACATGTCATCTTCCGTGAAGGCTTCGTAGTGAATGGTGCATCTATCTCCCTTCTGCGGATAATTTATGATGTCACCAGCTTTGATTGTCTTGAACAAAATTCCTGCCGCAGATGAGGTGATGTCATCAAGAGACTTTTTCGATTCATCTGTCGCAGCCGCAGAAGCGCTCTCCGCCGATGAATCGTTTGATCGCAGTTGCGATAAGGTGGAAAAGAAATTCATTTTATGAATAGCTGCTCACTACACCCACTGCCAACGCCAATCGGGCGGACAAAAGAATGACATGGTCTGCGATGACATCATTGATCTTGCACAGCATGTTGAGGCGCGCCAAATTTTATGCCATAGCGAAGCGAACTCTTCTCTGCCCGCGTAGATAGAAACTGTTCCTGTTTTTGGCTTCGCTCCACTTGCTGCATTACTCCTCTACTCCATCGTAACACTTACACAACTACAGCCCAAATTCATCATGCAGAACGATATTCTATTCTTCGAAAACTTTGCCGTGCCTTTCAGAGCTGCTATTGGTCTTTTCTTGACCCTCATCACTTTGCCAGGCTTTTTTACTGTAGAGAATATTCGAAATGAGCAAATAAAGAAGACTGAGCTGGCTAAGAAGCAAGGACTCGAGCCTACCCTCTACCTCCCTCGCAGTGTTCTTCAACTCCTTCAAATATACTCCTTCTACTTTCTCATCCTTACCTTCGCCTTTGCGGGTAACTTGAAGCCACCCTTTCTATTTGCCACGGCATGGCTGTCTTTAGCTCCACAGCTTGTCATTCCTATGTTGATCAAGACCAAGTTTTTTAGCTTCATTACTTCTAAATATGCCTTTGGAGTCCGCGGATGTGTGATTGCTCTCGGAATATGCGGCTCCCTGTACAATACACTTCAAGTGGAAACACTAAGCCAAACTAAGGAGTTGCGCTTCCTTTCCTTATGCTGCTTTGCATTGGCGGCTTGGCAATCCTGCGGACTTGGCAGCCATCCAGGATGGGCTTTGCATCCTGAGTATGGAGAGTTTGCAGTGGAAAAGAAAGTTTGTCTTCTTCTAGTACAGGTATACTTTGTCGTTGGGTTTGTCTTGCAATATGCTGCTACTCTGGAACACTAATTACTGAAGCAGAACTTGTAGAGATGCGCGAAATAAAAGCTTTTTGATGACTGTACCATAATTATCTAAATTCATGTTCATTGACTCGGATGGATTGAGAAGTATCATTTACAACCTGACAATTATCGTACCAATTCGGCGGACGGAATTTCATTTTTGGCACCCGACCCGGCCGGGTCCTACCTAATAAGCCCAGACAGAAAAAGGTCCGGGTGTTATGTAGGCATTCCTACGTAGAAACTCTACGGTGTCACCGGTCTTGAGGGAGGCGCGCCAAATTTTATACGATACCATAGCTAGCGAAGCGAACTCTACTCAGCCCGATGATGTTCCTGTTTTGCTTCGCTCTCATACTTGCTTCGTTATTGCTCCTCTACTCTATCACAAAACACCTATATTAATAACAATAACCCAAATTCATCATGCAGAACGACATTCTATTCTTCGAAAACTTTGCTGCGCCTTTCAGAGCTGCTATCGGCCTTTTCTTGACCCTCACCACTCTACCAGGCTTTTTTACCCTGGAGAAGATTCGAAATGAGCAAATAAAGAAGACTGAGCTGGCTAAGAAGCAAGGACTCGAGCCTACCCTCTACACCCGTCATTTACCAGCTCTTTACTCCTTCAACTTTCTCATCCTTACCTTCGCCTTTGCGGGTAACTTGAAGCCATCCTTTCTACTTGCCACGGCATGGCTATCTTTTGTTCCACAGCTTGTCATTCCTATGCTGATCAAGACCAAGTTTTTTAGCTTGATTACTTCTAAATATGCCTTTGGAGTCCGCGGGTGTGTGATTGCTCTTGGAATATGCGGCTCCCTGTACAATACACTTCAATTGGAAGCACAAAATCAAAGCCCAGCTCGGGAGTTGCGCTTTCTTTCCTTATGCTGCTTTGCATTGGCGGCTTGGTTCTCTTGTGGACTTGGCGGTCATCCAGGGTGGGCAGCGCATCCTGAGTATGGAGAGTTTGCAGTGGAAAAGAAAGTTTGTCTTCTTCTAGTGCAGGTATACTTTGTCGTAGGGTTTGTCTTGCAATTTGCTTCCAGTCTTGAACACTAATCCTAATCACTGAAGCAAACCTAGATGCGCGAAATGAACTGTTTGGTGACTGTAGCAAGTATATGATTGTCTAAATTCATCCTTATTGACTTGGCTTGATTGTGAAGTATCATTTCCAAGCCGTATCGCTTATTTACCTATGAATATGAACCACGTTATTTCCGTCTTGATCTTTGTGACATGCACGCTTTCTTTTAGTAACGGCATCGATACTGATACGACACAAACGTCAAATCAAACGACAAGCGAGGGAGCTAGAGCATGACCAGAGGAGGGTGGCCTCGTAAGTAGAACCATACTAATTCCTATATGTAACGCAATGTGTCCGGCGTTTCAAATGTCAAATTACATGTGTAACAGTCTGTGGAGGATATCATAGGCGGCGGAGCAATTCGAGCAGTAACATATGTAACAGTTTCACGGACACATCTCCAGATCCCCTGGCATCATCCCCAACAAAATTCAATCTATCCAACTTTCTTCTTTTGGAGAAATTTTTTCTTCCATTTGAGAAAATGTCCGTAGATTCGGTACGTAACACAGATATACTAGGATATACGTAGGAATTCAATTCCTACAGGCGGCGTAAGAGATCGGGTTGTTACATATGTAACAGTTTCACGGACAGGTTGAGGCCACCCCTCCTATGACGCTATATAAGACGGTTAGAGTAACTTTTACACCTGGCGCATGACAGACCAAGTATTTTGTGAAATAGAGGGTATCCGGTACTCAAAAAGGACTAAGTAAATGAACTAGAAGACCCTGTGTGTGATCGATGTTCTTGATATCGTTGAAAACCTCATATAAAATGCTTTCAGGTGATGTATATGATATGAATAATGATTTTTGCATACGGCTTGCTATAACGCTAGCGGTTTACTAACTAATTTGTGAGAGTCCAAAAAGAAAAATATGAGACGGACAGGCGGTGTAAAAGTTACTCTAACCGTCTTATATGACCAGGCCAAACAAAAGCTAACAACCACAAGCGAGCGCGAGCACCTGTAACTGTAAGCTAACACCTATGGTACACCTCCTACACCACCACTACGCCTACCCCATCAAGCAGCTGTCTTCGTTCATTCACAACTTAGTCTCCCGGCGTCTCTTGCTATCACTGAAGAACCATGCGAAAATCGATCCCTCTCGCATTGAGCGGCACGTTCATCTTTGCATGTGCATGTGTGCTGATATCTTTTTCAACACATCATGTGCAAGCATTCACATTACACAATAACCGAAACAGCTACATACAAAGCAGCAGCTTATCGAGCACAACATCGCCTGATACCATTGCCAATGAAGAAGTTAATGGTTTGAACACCTATCCGTCAATTCCTCCTGATCTGGAAGGATGTTTTACAGAGAGAGAATGGGAACAGAGATGCTCCCTTGCTGTCTCCTATCGCATCGCCTACCTACATGATTGGCACGAGAATATTTTCAATCACATCACTCTCAAAGTTGATGGCAGTGATAGCGAGCCTGGAGGTCCTTTTTTTCTACTCAACGACTTTGGTACAGGCTTCGATGAGATCACTGCATCCAACCTGCTGAAAGTCAATCTTGATGGAATGGTCATTCAACAATCTATACCTGGAGACAGACGCGAAATCAATCCAGGGAAGGGGAGAGTATTTAAACCAGGGTACGTGCTGCACTCAGCTATACATGCAGCACGCCATGATGTTCATGCTGTTTGGCACGGACACGACTTGGATGCATCTGCCTTGTCTCAAACAACAATAGGTATTTTGCCATTGTCTCAAGAGGCAAGTTACGTATTAAAGAAAGGATTATCATATCATCCGTTCGAAGGAAGTGCGAATGATGAATCGGAACAACCTCGTCTCGTGGCCAACCTTGGCCCAACAAATCAGTTTTTGTTGTTGGAAGATCATGGACCCATTGTTGCGTGCCCAACTATCGAAGAGGCATTTCATGGCATGTACTTTCTTACCAGAGCTTGTAAATATCAGATGAAGAGTTTTGCGGCAGTAGGTGGAGATTTAAGCAGAATTAATATTCCAGACGATGAATCCAAAGAAGAGATCATGCGACGCATAGAGAATTTTGATGAAGCACCGGCTTCTGCAAAATCTACATCAACCAATACAAACAATAGCCAGGATAAGGCTGATGTGGTAATGCACGATACTTCGGGGCTCATGTTTGCTTATGCAAGAAGAAGTGCAGAAAAGGTCTTTGGAAAGGATCAAATATATAAATAGTAGCTTACCATAGTCTTATAGGTGAAAATCACAGCTTTTCCAACGAAAATCCTTCATAGTCTAGAGGACGAAACTTCTTCATGTGCTCTTTGGAGAAGCCTATACGCTCTGTGGCAGCAATCCATGCGTCAAATTGAACGCTGTGTTTCACGCGAGAGTCAGAGGCAGATCGTGGGTCGAGTCCAGGAAATCGATTTACTTCCAACAGCCAGGGGTTTGTCTTGTCGTCCAACATGAAATCGAAACCCAAAATCTTTGGTATTCCAAAATAAGAAGCATCATATGACGCAAGTATTTCGCCATCAGTGAAATGTTGCTCCAAAGTGTATCGATTCATTACTAATTCAATCGACGTTTTGATTTTTCTCCACAGTTGCTTGTAGTCTTCATTATTTGCATCAAACCGACTTTTGAGATAGTGAAAGTCCTCTTGTTTACTCGTTCTCCCATCACCTCTTCCTGAGTTGGTCATGTACTGACTGTCAACATCATTGCTTGTTTTGTCGCTGTATAATTCAGATGCAAACTTGACCAACCCTTCTGTCGAAACGTAGACTTCTGCACTTTGCGTTTGCTTACCTTTCGACGTCAGTGTATCACCCTCTGGAAAGTAGACGACATACACTCTTAAAGAAAACTTGCGTCCATTCAATAACATTGGCGGATGAACTATTCGCTGGCAAAGCTTTGACTCTTCCTGCCCGTTTGCATTTTGGCTAGAATCATACATCGACAAAACTTCTGTCGTACTCGCAATAATGTTTCCATGTGAACCATATCCAGCACGATCTTTTAACACCCAAGCAAGCTTATCACTGTCAACTTTATTTGCCCACTCTCTTGCCATTGCGTCTCTTTCGAGTGGCAGCACATATCCAAGCGGACAAAATGCTTCGTATTCATGAATGATAGAGTGCAACCTGACTTTGTCGTCCAAGTTTATCAGGTCAGGATCGTCAAAGGGGGAATTGTTTGCTTCCGCAAACGCTGCGTAGATGGATGTGAAAGAATCAAAGGGGTTGAAAACAGCCTGTTTTGTACCGAGTTGATACACCCAAGTGTAAATTGGCGAGACAGAAGAGTCTGATGCGCATTGCAGCAATTTCAGTGCTCTAAGGCAACTTTCATCATTCTCTCCTTCCCTTGATGTCTTGAGTAACAGAGATGCTCCAAGCATGCCTGCAACAATTGGGTTGATTTGTTCGTCATGAATCAGTGACCTTTCAAAATCCTCGAGAATATGTATTGATGAATCAACGTCACCCATTCTCATTGAACAAAGCGCTGCTCTTTCGATTGCTTCTGACTGGCAGCTGCGCAACCACGAATCACTATCTGTTGAATCTCGGACAAAAGATCCCTTTAACAGCATCATCGCATCACAGTATCTCATTAACCGCTGCAGTGATTTGCTCTTTGCCAGTAGAACATCCGCCTCAGCTTTTGTAATTTGTGTTGATGCGTTGCACTTGTCAAAGTAGAAAAGAGATTTATCATGTTGTGCTAGAGCTTCCCTGTCGCGGCCTACGCGCGCAAGCGTCGATGCATATAAGGCATGAGCTGCTGGCATTGCAGATAATGGCAATGGTATTTCATCATCATCTACGCAGAGAATAGAATGCCACAGTTGACATGCCTCATCTGCAAATGAAGGATCTATGTTTGCCTTTTGCGAAAGCTCCATGGCAGTTTTTGTTGCTACCGCTACTTGTGTTATGACCATCGCCACCACATTTGACGAAAACAAAGCAACTGCGCAGCACAGCAAGAAGAAGATGCTCGATGTTACAGTGCACACCATCATTTCCTTGGATACGGTCGATAGATATCACCTCGCTCATTGGCAACAGCATAGAGCTAGCATATTATAGCGTATAAACATCAAGGTTTGTTGCTGAAAAATATTGCGGGAACGCAGTTTTTGGCGCGTGATCCCCCTTCACGATGATGTGCGATTCGGACTCTTATTCGACCGGACATACTAAGGGAGAGCTAAAAAGTAAAGACTAACTCTACTAACCATGTAAAGCGTTAGCGTACATGTAGGTAAGTTATACTTACTTAGTATGGCTAGAGCTACTCGGAAAAACAGAATCTGTCCGTGGGCGGAAGAGTTGCGCTTTTTTAAAATCGACTACTAATTCCTACGTCCATGAATTAGAAATAAGCAGCTTAAAAAATAGAGTACAAACAAGCAACTTAAAAAAATATGCGTACAAACCAGGCTCGAGTTACGAGTTAGCTACATACGTTATGTAGGAAGAAGGAGGAAAGGGCACAGGAAGGGGGGGTTCCACCCCCTTGTTTCTGGACTACCGAGGAAATTGACCTTTCCTCCGACCTCAAAGATTGGGAAGGTCTAGCCGACAACGAACGTCATTTCGTCTCCCACGTCCTTGCCTTTTTTGCTGCCTCCGATGGTATTGTCAACGAGAACCTCTCCAGTAACTTTGCTACTGAGGTGCAAAGCCCTGAGGCACGCTTCTTCTACGGATTTCAAATTGCGGTTGAAAATATTCATAGGTAACAAGATGAAAAAAATGTGTAGGCTTTTACATTGGCTCGTACATACACCATTGACACTCACCTGTTTCCTGGTTTCTGGTATATGTTTACATACATTATAATCTACACAACATTCAAAGCGAAACCTATTCGTTGTTAATTGACACATACATTAAGGACCAAAAGACCAAGTCTCGTATTCTCAATGCCATCGAGACCATTCCCTGTGTTCAAAAGAAGGCTCACTGGGCTCTCCGGTGGTGCGACTCCAACAACGCTTCCTTCGCCGAACGTATCATCGCCTTTGCAGCCGTGGAGGGTATCTTTTTCAGTGGCAGTTTCTGCGCCATCTTTTGGTTGAAGAAGCGTGGTCTCATGCCTGGCCTTTGTTTCTCCAATGAGCTTATCTCGCGTGATGAGGGTCTACATTGTGACTTTGCCTGCCTTCTTTACAGCAAGCTCGTGAACAAATTGCCTGTTATCCGTATTGACGAGATTATAACTAATGCTGTCCAGATCGAGAAGGAGTTTGTGGTGGAGGCCCTTCCTGTTTCCCTGATTGGTATGAACGGAGACCTCATGTGCCAGTACATTGAGTTCTGTGCTGATCGTTTGTTGGCTGCCCTTGGATGCCCCAAGCAATACGGAGCTGCCAATCCATTTGAATGGATGGAGATGATCAGTCTGCAGGGGAAAACTAACTTCTTCGAGAGGCGCGTTGGAGAGTATGCTAAGAGTGGTGTTGGTGTAGCCCAGGAGGATCAAGTGTTCAGCCTCGACGCAGACTTCTGAATTACTCCTATATCTCCCTAATATAGTGCGCTGTTCGATCATCACTGAATGCTGATTAGTAGTCTTTCTTTAGTTTATGTTGTTGTATACGATCTTGACATATTAGTCTCACGCTTATAGCATCAAATTTGAATATATCAATAGCACACAAGTTGGATCCTCAATCAGGCCGATGAAATAAGCCTCAGCAGTATAATATCCGACATCTCTTGCAACCATGACACCAAAACAGCACTTGACTGGAACCTGTGATCGGACTTCAAATAGGTATTGTACTTGTTGCCACAAAAGAGAGGCCAAGCGACTTCCCTGATGCATGGACTTAGGTTTGATGTAAGTCCCAAAAACTCAATTTGAAAAAAGTTCATACCAATTCCGTCCAAGGTAGATTTGAAATTGAAGTTAATCGTGGACTCAGGTTTGATGGTACTGAGTCCCAAAAACTCAATTTGAAAAAAGTTCACACCACTTCCGCCCTGTACATCTTGTAAAAGGTAGCAGACCCCAGAATCAAAACAAAGGGTGAGAACCCTACCTTAGGACTACTATTGAATAATATGCTGCTTGCTTTGATTTGGGGTTGGCCGATCCGAGCTTGGCTCATAAATCCGATTTGCTTTGTTCTCAAAGAAGACATCATTGGCTGCATCGTCATCAACATCTGTCGGTATTATTTCACTTAACTTCAAAATGAAGATTCATTATTCTGGTGGACTATACAGCGGTTCTGTTCGTAAGACGAAGTTGCGCAACAGCAGAGGAAAAGGAAAGGGCATGGCAAAGCACCGTTTCATTCCACACGGATGGGGCGTTTACGAGTTCAAGAGCGATGTAAAATACACGGGATTGTTCCGCGATGGATTCGAACACGGATGGGGCTGCCTAACTTGGTCGAATGGAGACTCGTACACGTGCTACTTCCGAAAAGGTAGACCTGAAGCATCCTCATTGAAGCTTGTCAGAGAAGCTAAAAAATTGAAGACACAAGTTTCGAAACTGACTGCCACTTTGATTGAATACCAAAACAAGCAAGACATCTGAGAGAAGCTGCACAAGCTAGAAGTAACTATGTATTAATGCCATTTACCTATCCAAAATGTGCCACATCTATGTAACACGAATAGAAGGCGATCAACAACACTAAATAGTTTAACCTACACAATATTTTGCAATGACTGCCACTTTGATTGAATACCAAAACAAGCAAGACATCTGAGAGAAGCTGCACAAGCTAGAAGTAACTATGTATTAATGCCATTTACCTATCCAAAATGTGCCACATCTATGTAACACGAATGATATTATAAATTATATATATGTATATTTGGTGCTGGAGCCGTGGCCGTGGCAGTGTTGGTTGGACGGAATGCACCCCTGGCGTTAGTTGATCCGCGAGAGAGGGCGACACATGTTTAACCCGAACAATATTTTGCAATGGCTTTGATAGATGACATGGGGAAAGACGCACGCAATAAATCCAACAATTTCACAGTGAGAGTTCTCTCTTCGTAATCTATCACGGAGGTAAATCACTTTTGTCTCTTCTGCTGCTGGGTGCAGATGTCGATCCAAATCCACCAACACCACGTTGTGTCTCTGTCAATTCGTCAACCTGCACTGCATGAACCATTGAAATTCTTTCGAGGATTAATTGGGCAATGCGATCTCCAATGTAAACATGAAAATCCTCATGACCGAAATTGAAGAGAACCACACCTACATTTCCTCGATCTGTTTAAAAAATATATGAATATGAAATTTTGAGATGGGTTACAATGAAATAAGCGAGGCTGTTAATTTGTACTTCAATTTTAGCTTACAGTCAGCATCGACAACTCCAGCACCACAGCCGATCATTCTCTTAACAGCAACACCACTACATAATACACAACAGAACAAAACGCAGGAATTAATATGAATGCATGATAACATAGCACACAATATCGAGCATTGTCGGACTTGCCTCCTTGGAGCGATACGGGCATAAGTTCCCTCTGGACAGGCAACACTCAAGTCAGTTTTAATAACTGCCATCCCCCCAGCAGGTACGACTTTAGGCTCCGCTGCACATAAATCAAACCCAGCAGATTCGGGTGACCAGCGAGTTGGCATAGTGGCATTAGGACTGAGGAGTTTTACCAATAGCATGATGGGAGGTGTAGAAACAATGTAATAGAAGGCTGGAGATGTATCGCCATCTGCGGAAGTTAGATAGCTGAATAGGGTGGGGGCGGCTCTGGAGAGATAGACGAGATCTTCTTCATAGGACTGATCAAGCCAAACGAACGGTTCCCGGAAAAAAGGGTCCGTCCCCACCTCCTCTGTCCCGCGTCCGGTCGAGCTGCTGCGTACTAATTTAAAACCTGTCCGTGCGTGCTTCATTATTCCTGGTCTTTGATGCCTCCGAACCTGACCAAAGATGAAGACAGCTCCGTTGCTACAACTGATCCTTCTGCTCTTTGCCTGTCATTGTCTCTATGCACAATCAGCTGAGCATGAACAGGGTTTCGCCGGGAGTAGATTCGCCATGTCTGGCAAATTTAAATTATTTGACGATATCAGTGCCAAGTCGATCAATTTTGGGGCGAACGAAACAGATTTGCTGCAACTATGCCAATCTTCACTCGAAAGCTCCATTAAAAAGGTGGAACGCATGGAAGACGAGTTCAATGCAGAGCTTGATACATTAGAGGACAAGCTCAAGAAGACAGAAAAGCGAGCCCAGTCTGCGGAAGATCGTGCCAAGGAAGCTCGCAGAAAGCTTACTGAAGCTGAGAGTGAGCTCAAATATATGCATACACAAGCTGTGTCCACATACGTCAATACAACTCTAATGAAGGAGGACGCCGTCAAAAGTGTTGAGAAACGAGTTAGCAGGAGTTTGAGGTATTGGGAGAATCACTATCATCGCAGACTGGTTCCTAGTATGCGCCGAGCTAAGCAATTGTATCACGCAGAGCTGCGCCGGCAGCAGCCTAACATCGTGTTGCTGAAAAGAAAGCTATTCAGTCTGATCAAGAAGGGAGAGAGTCGTTGGAGAAAATCTACCCTCCTCCGTCCCTTCGTCGATCGCACGATGAAAGCTGCCTCGGAGAAAGTGTACGCGCGATTGGAACCAAGCCTCAAAGTCACACAGGAAGCAGTCTACCTCAGCACTGTGTCCACAATCGAAGAGATCTCTCGTGCGGGCATCACCTTTCTCGATGCGTTGGCAGAGAAACAAAAGGGGAATGCACGCCGTGACCAAGAGCGCCTGATTGAACGCCGCCGACGCGTAATCAAAGATCGACACGATAGAGCGAAAGGGAGGAAGGATCGCAAAACAGCAGATAGCGATGACTTTGATTTTACCGCGTCACTTCTGCAGAGGAAAGTGAAAGCTACTCTCGAATATGCGTTAAGAGAATCAAAGACTATAGCAAAACGGTGTTCAGCATTGCTCCCCCTGGCTTTGTCTCTCATTATCACAAGAAGATTTCTGCTTGGATCACTACTGCTCTTTCTTGGCGTCCCCACTTCATTAATTTGGCTCATTTGCATTGTCAATTTTTTGGTGAGGTTCGTGAAACGATTCTTTCCATTGCGTTGGAAGAGCGTATCAAAGAAAGATAATTTGTAGATGCGCCTAATTTATTTACGACTCCTCAAACACAGTCAATTCCGACTAAAAAAACTTTGTATCGCCCCTAAATGTTGTAAATTCACCACACACTGCAGTTGCCTATATTGAACCCAACCAAAGTACCACGAGAGAAATTTTGTTGCTTCATCAATACTATACGAAGTTTAGAAACCGTGGAGAACAATAGCATCAGAATGACAAATTTCCTGATCCACCAAAAACTCCTTTACATTTGTCCTTTGATCTCCACTCAGCTGAATAACCTCACTATCGTCCTCATCCTTCTGAACGGCACCGTTGCATGAAAAGTTTTTCTTAAATGCCTTACATATGCGCTTAATGTCTAGGTCATCCGCAAGACCAGCTACGGTGGTAATACACTTTCTTCCATTACGCTGTTGTACACGAACGTGAACCTTCTCTCCCTGGGATGCACCAGGTTCATCTGCTGCGTCCTTGAACGCGTCTATTTCGGCAGATTTTTGCAGTTTGAAATGAAATTTGCAATTGTTAGGGGAATGAATTTTAGCATCATTTTTGTGAGGTGGATTCACCTACAACTTACCGAAATTGTTGAAAGCCAAGTCCGCCATTGATTATATTATAATCTGTAAAAGTATATGCGGTTTAAAGGAACGCTGTGGGATAGGTGACAGTGCTTGTCGTGTGGCGTAGGAAGCTCTTTTTTCATGGTGGAAGCATCAGCGGGGGCTCGGGGGGAAAGAGGAAAGAGGGGGGAGGAAGGTGGGAGGACGGCCAGACGTCAGCGAGGAAAGTGAGGATACCGCCTGAAGCTGAATGTTGCAGCTCTGCACCAACCCGACATGAGTGTGTAAGTACGTTGAACTGAGGGTTGAAATGAACGCGCATGAACGCGAATGAACGCGAATGAACGCTAGCGTGCGTGGGCGTACATCTCGCGTTCGTAGCGTGCGTGGGCGTACATCTCGCGTTCGTAGCGTGCGTGGGCGTACATCTCGCGTTCATAGCGTGCTTGGGCGTACATCTCGCGTTCATAGCGTGCTTGGGCGTACATCTCGCGTCCATAGCGTGCGTGGGCGTTCATAGGCGTCTCTCTCTCTATGTCTAGTTCGAGGGCATACAGAACTGCTGGTAGGCGATGAAACAATAATAGTCTGGGTTGGCAAGTTCCTCATTTATCATTTATCGTTTCCTATGTGGGTTGATACTGACAATAATAAGTATCTGGTAATATCATGTCCATTTCGAACGGACAGCATCTAAAATCACTTCTTGGAACCCCCCCTTTTCTTCAATCAATCAAACAAACAAAACAGTGCACAGGTGACAAACCCATTTTTAACTTGGGCTAAAAAGACGATTCGGCTTCTTCTCACGCATGCTTTTACGACGGCCGCCGCATCATACTGGAAGCTGCCGAAGGGAAAGAAAGTAGTAGCTGATTCCATCTATTCAGGTTGTCCTGAAAAGGTAATGATCAAGAGAGGGGCATCCTGAGTGGGTTACCGAGTATTTAGATCGGATTCAGAACAAGCAGGAGACATATCATGAAAGACTTGCCAATTTTAATATCTTGTCCTCAAAATTCCGCCACGGCAAATCATCAGAAGAGAAAATGCAGCTGCACCGGATGGCAGTGGATTGTGTTGCATTCCTCGTTCACCATGATCTGAAGTACCATCCCCTAATGGATGTATAAATGCAGAAATAATACAAATTAATTTTATATTGTGCTATTCCAACTCAATGTCTCGCCCTTTCAGTTTCATTTGATTTGTTGAAATTCGTCACCACCCATTCATTTTCCACATCTAGCATGGGCTAAAACGTTTATGCGGCTTCCTCTTGACCATACGCGCGCAAGCCACAATTAACAGTTGTCACAGTGTTTCGGTTGAAGAGGACTACCGCGAGAGCTGCTGGCTACGGCGGTGTATCGGCGGTATTACCGCCGATAACTTAATTAGCGATGCTTTCAGATTTCAGATTGCAGTCGACAATACACAGCTCATTTGCATAATATTTTTTCGTGATGATAATACCTTGATAGCATCGGCGTTCCCTCGACCTCCTACAACCAAGGTGTCATGGCGTCCATAGCGTTCATTGGCGTACATCATGGCGTCCACAGCGTTCATTGGCGTACATTAGGGCGTCCATAGCGTGCGTGGGCGTACATTAGGGCGTCCATAGCGTGCGTGGGCGTTCATGCGAAGCGCGTCCATACGCGTGCATGCGCGTTCATTCGCGTGCATAACAATCTCATGCCCACGAAACACACAAATGTCGGGTTGGTGCTGGTAAGTAAGTAGGTAGGGGTGGCAACTATGCAATCTCATGAGTAACCTCGATTGTATACTCCATTGAAGTGTATGACAATTTACCACTTTCACTTGCTCTGATAGTACCTTAAGCAAAATTGGCTAAGAAAAAAAGCTGTATCTATTAGGTACCTACCTGCTTCTGACCATTACTCCATTCCGATATTGCTCTTCATTCCAGATTTCCTAGCACCATTCTTTGAGCTTGATTTTCACATCCCTCTGCAGTGCGCGTTTCATCTTTTTAGCCTCGTGCTTTTTGCACACTCCTCTCCTCACAGCATATTCGAGACAACCCTTCGATGTGCAAAGTTCCAAACTTTCATTAGGTAGGGAAGAGAGACACTTTGACTCTTACCAGCCTTCCGTGTTCGTGGGTGGCCGTGGCAGCTCACTGATCATGGTCCCGAGCACGTGCTCTTTTCAATAATGCCTTGGCCGTTTCTTCGCCAGTACTATTGACCAATGCCAAGAAATGTCCATCCTCTTTTGACAACAAGTCACTTGGACTACCAAACTCCATCATCTTTCCGTCGCCTAGTACTAAAACTTTATCGTAGTCAATGATTGTGTCTAGTCGGTGGGCAACAGAGATGATTGTAGCATCAGAAAATCTCTCCCTCAGAGTCTTCTGAAGTAGTTGGTCAGTCTTGGAGTCGACATTTGCGGACGGCTCGTCTAAGACTATAATATTATTGCGGAGCAGAACTGCTCGAGCTAAACAGAGCAACTGCCTCTGTCCAACACTAAAGTTGCTACCTTCGTGTGCGACAGCTGCGCCAAGCTGCAAAGGTAACGCTTTAACCGCATCAATCATTTGTACTGCTTCCAAAGCATCCCAAATTGTATCATCTGCGTACTTGTTGAAAGGGTCTAGATTGTCACGAACAGTGTATCCACTGAAAAGAACTGGAGATTGAGGTATAACAGCCATTGATGTTCGCAGTCTCTGCAAACCGATAGAACTTATGTCAATTCCGTCAATCTCAATAAAGCCTTTCTCCGTCTCAAGTAGTCTTAATAATGATTGTACCATAGAAGACTTGCCCGAACCAGTCCTTCCGACAACACCTAACCTCTCACCAGCTCCTACAGCGAAAGACAAACCATCAAGGCAGACTGGTAGAGATGCTCTGTATCTGACAGTCAAATCATTGACTATGATGGAAGGGCTCAAAGGCCAATCTTTGTCGATAGATTTGTCGTGGTCAAGTTTGAAAGGAGCTTCTGATGGTAACCCGTGAAATTCATGAAGTCGTTCAACACTGACCATTTGATTAGTGACCTCCTGCAAGCAAAAATAAGAAGAGCGTAAGCAGAAATAAGAAGAGTGAGAACCAAGAAAGGTGACAGTGAGTTTGCTGTGTTGGCTTCCAGATTCTTACCGCACTCTGCCGCACAATCCAAGGAAAGTTTGTTGTAGATATCTGTATCAGCAGCGTCAACGCAAGCCCAATAACAGACGGCTGAATGTCAAGCCAGCCTTTTTCGTAGAAAAGAACCGCAGAGAAGGAAGCCACCGAAGTAAAAACAAAAGAGATGATGTCCAAATTAAATGCAAACCACCGTGAACACAACGTAAATGCAAAAGCCGCCTTTGTGTGCGCAGTTTGAATGCTTTCAAAATTGTTGAAGAAATAATTCATCTTCCCGTTACATCTGATTGTTCTCACTCCCTTTAGGGACTCACTCATCATCGCAAAGACAGGCGATCTTGCCATACCCTCAATCCTCTTCAACTCACGAGTTGTTTTCACAAACATGTTCCGGAGTTTGATAAAGTAGCACATCAATGGTAGTAACGCGATCAGCGTAAAAGGAAGTGAAATTATTGCAGTTGCGATGGATCCAACGACAAGGAAGAGCCCAACTGCAAAGTCGTAGATTGTAAGAGGAAGAGTTTCATCACAGATGCCAACATCGGCACTGAAGCGATTGAGAATTCGACCAACTGGATTGGTATCAAAGAACTCAATTTTTGCACGAAGCACAGAAGATAGCATGAGATTGTGCAGTCGTTTAGAAGCTTTGATCAATGAATAGAATGTACAATATGCTCGCGCTATCGAAAACAATACCACACCACCAGTCAGCCACAACACAGTATTGACATACGAGGCTTGTTTGTCCGCGGAAGCTCCAGACCAATTACCCATTATCACGATGACAAGCAAATATACGGTTTGTGTAATTCCAAACATGATCAATAACCCAAGAGTGGTTGGTACACCTATAGCATTCGCGTAGGCTCTCCACGTATCCATCTTTATCACCCCTGTTGTCCTCCTCTCTTTCTGTGCATTTTGTTCAGTCGTCATTGATGCTGCATCTGCTTTGTCGGCAATTGTGTTTGAAGGTGAAGTACTCATTTGCCTGTCTGTATTATCATCGGCATCGTAAGAACTACTATGTTCTGCCCCTAAACCCGCTTGTGTTGTATGCAACAGCTTGCCTTTGGAATTTGCAACACATTCAGAGTAGGAGCCCATTCGTACGACTCTTCCTTCATCTATGAATATACAACTGTCTGCATCGTCACAAAACTGCAATTGATGGGTAGCTAATACAACACATCGCCCGCGCTTTGTAGCAAGTTTCCGAATAGCAGAGTAAAACAAGGCCCGAGCGACTTTGCTGTCGACGGCTGAAAGACAATCGTCGATTAGAAGTATATCTGAATCACAATACAGCGCACGAGCTAGTCCTATACGGGCTCGTTGGCCGCCAGAGCACTGTACGCCACGATCACCCAAGATTTGCGAGTCCTGAAAGAAATCCTCATCAAGTCCACATGCTTGGAATACTTCGTCATACCACGTTTGATTGAAGTCACTTCCCATTATTATATTCTCACGAACTGTAGCATTCATGATCCAGCTATCTTGCACTGCGTACGAAAGTGATCTATACTTTCTTTCTATCTTTCCTTCTGACGCAGGCAGCTCGCCTGCTAGAGCAGCTAGTAAAGCGCTCTTTCCGGAGCCTACAACTCCAATGAGACAGTAAAGTTTTCCTGCTTCGAGTGAAAGTGATATATCCGAAAGTGCAACTGTTCGAGTAATGTCTTTCGCTGAAATCCCATCCCAATGACATGTAACGTGCAGCAGCGACAACAAAATGCTGCTTTGTACTGCATCTGTCCCATTCACTTCTTGGTCACAGTGCTCTGGCAGCATTAACAATGCTTGAATTCGTTTACAACTGATGAAACATTCAGAAAGACCCATCGCGATACTGGGCATATGCTTGGAAAGAATATATTGTAACGTGTTGAAGAGAGTGATAGCGGTGAAGACAGTCTTGGGCGACAAAACTCTTCCATTCGCCTTCACATCAATCGTGAAAGTAATCACTGACACTAGCAACGAAGTAAAGTAAAACAAAGCCTCGTTGAATGCCTTGTAGATGCTAGCTCTGTACAGTACATTTACTTCTTGCTCTCTTTGATATGCAATCTTTTCCCTAAAACTGTCCTCCCAACAATTAAACTTCATTACTCTGTTGCCGAGTACGGTTTGAGACACCAAACTAACGCGAGAATCAGTCAATGCAGCCACTCTGGATCTAAAGAACGCAAACTTTCTTCCAGCATAGATTTGTATTGGCAGTATCAGAATCATGAGAGAGAATCCGACTGCGAAGGCAGGCCCCGTGACAATTATCCCAGTAACCAAGATCAATATTGAGGCGATTGGGCCGACAATTATGAATACAGCCCACACTGATGCGAGCAAGAAGCGTTCTACGTCGTTTGACGCCAAATTCGTGACGTGGCCATTGCTAACATCAACGCCTATCGATGGTAGGCGAAGAGTCTTGTGGTAGATTGTAGCAATTAGTCCCACTTTCAACTGAAGGCCTTTGCAATATGAATAGAAGAAACAGTGTTGCTTTGATGGAAATGCAATCAGGCCACAGACAGTAAGTAACCCGGCATGTAGATAAGCCATCTTGGCATCAACAACTTTCTCACTCGTGGAAGCAGCATCACTATCATACCTTCCAAACTCTTCCATTAACATGCCCAGTGCCCAAGCCTGACCAATCCTTGCAATAAAGTTGGTGAAAGCAAGTAGCTGCGCCTTCCATGAAGATCTCATGAAATCTGCAAACAAACCTCGCCCAAGATTCATCCGCCCTGATTTTACTTCCTCTGCCCATATCTTTTCAATTTTCAATCTATTGTGGCACGGCAATTCCTCATATCGGAGTTCTGAAAGATCATCTTCTTTGAGTGGTCGCTGAGAACCCAGTTTCAACGTTGGATAAGCAGAGTGAAAGAAGAATTTGGAGATTATGCTTTCGGACTGCTGGGTGGCATCACTCTTTGAGCGTCCTTCATTCTCGGTGAAGCTATCCATCAACAATTTATCTGCCGGCAGAATTATGATGATGCATCTACTTTCTCTGACTTCACAACACGTCAAGTACCTCCAGTACTGGACTTATGTTCCTACGGACTTGATCGGTGCATCTACTTTCTGTATGGTACGACTTCACAACGCAATGGATGCGATGGATGATGTGCTGTGGGATGTGGCGGAGTGCAAAAGCGCGCGAAGTGCAAAACGCTGCCCGGCCGCCCCGTTACATCCATTACGCTGACGTCACATTGTCCATTGTATGTTACCCTAATTTATATATGGTGGTAACGAGACCACTTCGAGAAAACGAGACTAGTGATCGGGTCTCTTTTGATAGCGAGACATGTCCGGCAAGGGCCATAACGAGACTAGAGATTGGCATCTTTTTTGTGAGAAGTTTCTCCCTTTTGAGAAAAGTCTTTACAAGATCAACACAGAACAGCCCCGGCCATCGTCCGAGCCGGCGCAAACTTCTGCATTTCATCGCATTGGCTCTGCAAGCTACGTGTATCGAACTACTGGATAAGTTATCACTTAGTAGAACGTGAGTTATATACTTCTTCCTACTATGACTACATTACTCCCCCCCCCTACTTTAACACAGAGGATCTTGTGCGAAGAGCTTGGACCGTTTGCCAGTACAAATCTAAGGAGGACATTGCAAATGTAGACGCTGGAAGTAGTGCAATTGTTGAATATGATGAGGCGATGTTGGGCAGAATTGTGGAACAAACCGCTGGAGCAGATGCATTGACTCTCTTCAATGATCCAGAAACCGTGAGTTTCCTGAAGACGACGCGGGCGGAGTAAGAGATGCAGCAGTGATGCTTCAGATACAGTAGGTGTGGAAGTAGGAGGATAGATAGGTTAAGCCATAACGAGACCATTTTTTAATAACGAGACCACTTTTCAATAACGAGACTAGTTTCTCGAGGTGGCCTTGGTAACGAGACTAAGGAAAAATCCAAAACGAGACTAGTCTCGTTACCACCATAAATTAGGGTACATTATTGTATGATCTTGACATCTTCCACTTTTTTCACTTGCCACTTGCCAAAAACACGATGATGACGTTTCACCACTACCCAATTTCTTTTCTACTATTGAGTCTATTACTAGTCTGCACAACTCCAGTATCTGCATTTAATATTGATGTTAGTAGGAGCAGAGCGGTTGATCCGATATCACAAATTTCGCGTCGAGATGTCCTCTCAAGAACTATTGCCGCAACTTCGTTAATATCACTACCCACAAAAGCACTGTCGATTGAGTCAACAACATTTGTTGCGGGTACTGCAACTCTTCAGACAGGATTATCCAACGACAATGTTGTGTCTGGAGCTGCGCTATATGTGACATGCCGACCGAATAGACCCGATAATGTACCCAAGGCAATTCTGGATGGTTCTCGAGGGAAGCCACCGCCGGTCTTGGCAGCGAGGTTTGAGAATCCCCAATTCCCCTTTGAATTCAGTTTAACAACAGATAACTTGACTCCTGAAGGTGCATCTGCAGTTGAGGGGAGTTCAGGAACTATATGGTGGAGCGGAGAAGATTTGGTAGTGAGCGCAAGATTAGATTCTGATGGTGTGGCTGCAACTCGAGATCCAAATGATCTGGTTGGGAGGGGGTTTTACTCCCCCAAAACAAATGATGCTGCAATGATTGAATTACAAGGTCGTGGAATGTTTGGCAAAGCTGTTACTTCGAAAAAGTAAATATTGTAGAAGTAAGAGTATTTTTTATCCATAGAAAATGTTGTAATGATCGGTGTTTGTTGTATTGGATATTTGTTTTTTTTCTTTACCGATCCCCCCTCATGTTTTCTTCACTTATCAAGTTATTGATTGTTGCTTGTTGCAAGCGGTGAACACCACAGGCCTTCGAGAATATCAACTATCGAATAGAGCAATAAATAACTCGACCATCTCCTTCAAACCAATCTACATTAGGATTTTTCTTTATCGTCTCAAGATCAGATGGCGAGAGTGAAACTGCCAAGCTCGAATTGAACTCTCCAAAGTCATGATGAACATTTTTTGCCACAGCAAGAATTGACTCTCTTCCGTCATAATTTCTATACTTCAAAACTGCACGGACTTTTGCTGGTTCAATTGGCGAAGCCGCTATATTTGATGCAGCCAGCGGCTGCGTTACACCGGCGGCTGGAATTTTGACCTGCGTAGGCAGGTCGCTGGGAATATCAGGGTTCATAGATTGCTTTGTCTCCAGAGAGCGGACGTTCTGTTGATTTGGTAGGCTAATCTCTCTTTATTAGTGCGTGTATTTTTATGTTCATCTCGCTACTCGCGATGGAGTCGACGCGATGATTACACAAAAAAGAAGAGTGGTATGCGTGATGGAGTTTTCGTGATGTAAGATGTAACATCATCACATGTCATGATGTAAGCCTGTTTTTTCTAAAAGGGGAGGTAGGAAAATAGCGTAATGGAATTTCACCATTTTTGGAGGGGGTTGAAAATTGCAGGTTGAAATTTCAGAAATTTCAGAAATTTCAAGGGATTAAATTTCACTCTAGCTTATCCTGAGATAGTCGTAATACTTTGCACTCTGCAGTCAACACATCACTCTAAGAGAGACTGTCAGCAAGCTTCTTTCCAAGCATCTTCTTCGCATCCATGATATGACGGAGGTTTTCCTTCCCTCGAAGAAGTGCAACACCAGTTGGATCCTTCATCCTATTTCTATCCTTCACAAGAATGCTGTTCTTCAGAGGTTTGGCCCTACGCTCACAATCCATCGATCCGACAGTTCCCATAGACATTAGAGGCTTAGCAACCAATCGATAGAAGTCAGATGATCCTGCATAACATTCAAACCACGTGATGCGACCAGAAATAGCACCAGTTGATTCCACATACTGTACCACATTTTTGATACTAAAAGACTTGTTGTTCTGTTGCAGCTGTTCCAAAGATGGAAGCGATGGAAGTGGAACGTCAAAAGAATGAAACCAGTCATTGTTTTGAGTATCAAAGTCCTCAAAATCCTTTTTAACTCTCCTCCGCATCTCATCAGAACCATCTTCACCCAAAGGCACATACCACTCGATCATCTTCCTTACGAGCGCAGCCTTGTTAGGAATAAGTAATACTGCATTGTTAGTCGCCAGCATTTTGGTGAAGAGTTACTCTCCGCTGAGTTGACAAACTCATCATCTGGATGGTGCGTGGTGTTCTTTGGGGTTTGGTGGTTGGTGGAATGAAGGGTCTTAGGTTATTTTTGTGCTACGTGTTGGTTCAGTACCATCCGTTCGCGCCAGAATTTTTGTGAAATTTCATTGTTGGCCAAAATTGGTGCAACTTTCACCCTGTAAATTTCACGAAAGTTGCAGTAGTGAAATTTCACCCTTTTGAAATTCCATTACGCTATAGGAAAAATTCCGCGAACGCTTGACGGACGAAAATATGGCATGTTGGCCAAATTTGGCTTTATGCACTTATGACCATGTACTAAGAGGTAATTGATTGCTCTCTCTATACGTCTATAAAGTAATATTCTGAGATGTCTTTAATGCCATTAATTTTGACTTTATTGCTGTGTACAAAATTAATTTCGCCCCCTCAGGCCGATCCTTACGGTCTGTCACACATGACAATTTACTTGAAGTAGAAAATAAAATCAGAAAATTTTGACCCTTACGGGCCCCTTTTTTTTGTCTAGTCCTCAACCCAACTACACAAAAGGGAAAAAGAGGCCAGAAAACTGTCTAGTTGGATTCCAAGTACATAAATTGTACAGATGATAATACAGTTGATCGAGATGAACCGACGTCTTCTCATTCCATTTCTTTACTGCCAATGACATCAATTTAAATTACGGCTGCACAATCAATTGAGTTGCCTCGCCATCATCACCACATTTCCTTCAACTAGTTTTTATTGCTGCTATTGAGTATGGCATCAAGTGCAGTATCAGCCGGGCCTGCACCGGCACCACCGCCACCACCAAAGAAGAGCACATCAGCTGAAATCGACAGTCGCAGTCATAAGGAAATACAGCGGTTATGTGCTGCCTTTGCTTTGCATTCCTGCCGAGGAACAACCTACAGCAGAAGTACTCTAGAAAAAGAATTGAAGAAACGTTTCCATGGTGATGCTAACGTGTCATTACAAATTGAAGACTTCATCAAGGGAAAAAATCATTACAAGGTATTACAGAAGAAGGCAGATGTACATAACACCGGCCTGTCATCTGAATCAGGTTGGGAAACTGTGCTACATGAAAATTTCCGCCGTGGCAACTCTCCTCTTATTTATGGTGACAACCTCACAATGGATGTCCTCGCACGATCTGCCAAAACAAATCCAAATTCCACTATCGGGGGAGCGTCGTTGTTCAAGTTTGCCAAGTTTGAGATTGCTGAAGCATTAAAAATACAGACCTGCATGTCTGATGCTGTACAGGCTGGTATTGTGGCTGGTCCCACTGATGGTCGTTATCAGTTTGCTTCAGGTAAGAACGACTCTGAGAAGTGCCAATTGTGCAGGGCACAACATGTGAGCCAAACTCTATCGACGGACTCAGTGGAGTGAAGGAGGACACCGGATTTCAAAATTCTCCACCGTCCCTTTAATATTCCAAAAGTGCACTCTGAGGTAGGAAAAGGAAAGAATCAACGTCTTATCATTGAATGAGCCGGGATTACCAGGGGTGCTAGCGAGGATTCGTCTGTGGTGATTTGCGGTCAAATTGTATGTTCGTGTAGCGTGCTTGGACTTAAATCCAATGTGAGCTCGTTTTTTATTCCATCTGCACAATTCGTGAACAATGTGAGTTGCATCCGTGGAGCCAAACGCACCAGGCAATCCAGCCAGCAGAAACTCATACATATGTTCTTTTACCTCTTCCTCACTCTGTGGAGCCTTCACCCACTTCTCATAAAGAATAGTGCTCCCGACCTCAATGAATTTGCGTAAAAAGTTACGATGGACCTCTTCTGAAATAGCAGTTGACTCCTCTAAGTCATCAAATGTAAGGCCTCGGCCAAGATAGCGGAATGCTCCAAGAATTAATAATTCAAGAGGAGAAGACTCTTTCCCGGTTGCATCTTTCCCCATCCACCTTGGAAACCAATTCTCCCGCTTTGCTTCTTCTACGAATCACTCGAATTCTTGGTAGGGGAGGCGGAACCGGCGGCGAAACTTTTTGAGGAATCTACTGTCATGCCGCTGGGGGCAGTCGACATACATGTGCCACCATAAAGACTGTTGTGGTGGAATAGCCTCAAGAATTCCATCCTCATTCCTCCTTGCTAAAATAATTCTCTTTTTCCGGCGTTTCTTTTCACGAGGATTTACGTCATCGTCATTGCAACGTTCGTCGTTGCTGTCATCAACCATGTTGAGCAGATCGTCTTCGTCTTCATCCATCACCATGTGCAAAAATCTATCTGTGCTGATATATCCACTGGCATCAAAACAGTCATTAATGGACATTGCATCGTCCCTCATCTGACCAAGCAGATCGGCTGCAGCTGCGTAAGACATGGTGGTGGCGGAGGGTGTACTATTGTAGTTGCACAAGATGGAAGTGGCTGCAGCCGAGCGAGGCGAGGTAAATATTAAATAGAAGTAGAAGGCGTCGGAGGTCTTGGCGCGTGCGACGTGGAACAAATCCAGAAAAAAATCTACACAACACCGTAAGGCTCAAAAATTGGCACCTAGTAATTTTGTACTTGTAGCTAGAGTACAAAAATATTTTTGACTCACCGTAAGGATCGGCCTCAGCTAGGTTTTGTTGCCTCACACATGCCACAAAACGCCTTTTCGTGCTCCGTGTTTTGCTGCCAATGCTGCCTCCGATAGCCCTCCGATAGCGCTCCGATAGCGCTCTTATAGCCCTCTGATGGCCTCCGACACCATTAATACCAACACAATGGCGTCCGCAACCAACAATACAACTAATAATGCCTCTTCTATGGATACCTACCCAGTCTGCGAAGATATTAACGGTCCAACAACTCCCCCCCACCCCTCCCAGAGAAGACCATTCATCAAAAAATTAATGCGTGGAAAAGGAAATACGAAGACAAACCAATGCCGACGGAGATGGTTGAAGGACTGGTTGTTGAAATGGATCAGCACCTGCTGACAAAGGCACTTCGTGAAAATTGCGAAGATATCAAAAATAATGGCAGACGTCAAAAGTGCTCATGTCTTTCAATTCTCCGCAACTATTCGTACCGACGGGCATTGGCTCAATTCTGCACCAGTTTCCTTCAACAAGATCATACTTATCAAAACCAAACAGTCATCGACTGGTACAGATATGCCGCTGCAAACGGAGTAAATAAAAAGCAATTGTACCTCATGCCATATGATGTTACTGGGGTGGACGACTGCACTACAAAGTCTTAAAATATGCCGATCTGCCATGATGACTCTTGTTCAGTTTGGGAAGAAAAGAATGAGCACCATCAAAACTTGCGTTTCTAATAATGGAGTTGCCCCTCGGCATGGAAATACAGGGAGGATGATCCTATATTAATTGCCATCCGGGAGCACTTCGAAATCCTCATCAAACTTGCAGAGGATTGCCCGAGGGCAACACGCATTGTGCAGAAAGTAATTGACGGATTCATACAACGGAGTACACGTGATAACGATGGTCATAATGCAGTATATTTGCCCTTCTCAATGGGTGTCCGACCTTGCTACTACCGATATTTACAAGAGCAGGGGTACTTAGTGAAAGTGCATCAAGATGGAACGTACACGGTCACTCCTGTTGCAGGCGGAGAAGAAAAGCAATATGTAGCACTATCCACCTACTACAACCCATGAAGGCTCCTGGAATAAATGTCTACAAGAGGGTCGAGTTGTACACAAAGTATCGTTGCAGCGGTATGTGATCTAATGTACCAAGAACCTACCCCGGAGGAAGTGGCAGCAGTCAAGGCGAAGAAGAAAGAGAGAAAGGTTTTCAGAGACGAAATCAATGAGAAGAAGGCAAAGATGAGCGCTGAAAGAAAGGAGCTGAAGGATAAGTGTATTGAAGCTGCAATGTAACAAATAGAATGTGTTGTCGTGCTATTGCGCTATGGTATTATGGTAGCTCCTTTTTTTGACCTTAGTTCAAAACTCTTTTTGGCCTTTACTCGATTTGAGCATTTCAAAATCGACGGTCTGTCCAACTTTCTCGTAATTTTCCGCGAACCCTCCTACCTCCCCTTTTAGAAAAAACAGGCTTACGTATGTAACACGTTGTAGATGCTGCTCAAATCACGTACAGCATGCATGCCACAAGCCAAGTGGCTTGAATGAAACATCTGCTTGTCTGGCAAAGACACTCTAGAGAAGTACTGGAGTTGTATCCCAATGGAGTGAAACATCACATTATTACACTTACTTTATTCAATTATATGAAGTTTGTATGTGAAGACAAAAGTACTTGCAAATTTTCAATTGCTATTTCTCGGAACCTATTCTTCGCCGATGTCGCTCCCTATACTCATATTCATGTCGCTCACACCCGCCATGCTCATCTTCAGCGACCGTCCCGACAAAGGAACGTTTGCGCTGTTTGTTGCAACTTCGCCAGCAAGCCGAGAAAATTCATTTTCCCCTTTATCTTCCCCTTCCTCATCAATCGTCAAATTAGACACTTTCTCCTCAGGCGTATTTGTAGATTTTTGACCCACAACTGTTGGCATCCCCTGTTCATAATCATTGGCCACAGACTCCTTAATAGGAAATCCCATCTTCCTAGAAGAGGATCGATCCGAAGTTGGCGTAACATCACTTACATCTTTCTCAGCTTCCCCCAGGTAAACTACAAGATTCCGGAAGCTCTCGTTATCCAAAGACATAAGAGAGTTCGCGAAACTCACACGGGACTGTGGCTGTTGCTGTTGCCGCCAGGATTTGCGCATTGGAAACGCTGGCTTCTTTCTTAGAGCACTTTTCGGATTGCCATTGGGACTTCCTGGTGGAGGTTTTGCATCGTCGTCAATCGTAAGAATTGACATGTTCATTAAAGACACATCCGCTGATAACTCGCGCTTGGGCAAGTCATCATCATCGTTGACATCAAAATCGACACTGTCTTCCTCAAACACCAAATCTTCAAACGCATATTTTGAATCAATTTCAATCAGCCCAACAGATTTGCGTTTAAGCAGCTCGTCCACCTCCATATTTAACTGCTCCATCAAGGCCTTGCCTTCTTCTGATGACATCTCGAAGTCCTCGGAGCAAATGTTACGGAGAGAGAATACAGATCCTGATCCTGTAGAGATTAACTTTTTCATCATATTTGGTTGTGGAAGACCATGATCAACCTTGTAATTAAGAGGTTCCAATGAATCTAAAACTGCTTCGGCTCCCGGCGCATTCTCGGCTGCAAGACCTGGTGCTTCTTCAAGCATACATCCAGTTGGACCCGAACTGTTTGGTGGAGGGAAGAAGGTACTGTTTTGATCATATTGTTGTGGTGGGGGTTTCATAACCGGTGGCAGTGGTTGAGGAAAAGTAAAATTGTTCTGTTGTGGCAGAGGGGGAGGCATCGTCGGAGACAAAGTTTCCATCGCTTGCTGAATGCGCGATGGGTCGGCACCTAGGCTCTGGAGCTCTTTGCGCCTCTTTGCTGCTTGGCAGTTAGCCCCACACGCAGTGACTTCACCATGTATATTGTTAGTATACAATGAATCTAACATCCTGTAAGCGAAGGAAAAGAATGTCTGCTCTGAAATGATCTGCTTGTACTCGTCAAGGTTGGCTCCCCCATTCTCTTTCGCTAATTTTTCTCTGATTTCCTTCTGCCCCTCACGAAGTGCTTGGCTTGTCTTTGACCACGCAGGTTTGTCCCCAATTTCAAAATGTGCCCCACCTCGCGCTTCGTCTACCTGCAAGAAGCGACCACCAAACTCCCGAGTTGCGGCAACAATCGCCTTGGATATTTTTTTCTTATCAAACTTAGATGATGTGGCGTATAGTTCCTGTGATAACCATAATACACATTAGATTACAGATAAACACATCGTATCTTTATCAACAGCACAAAATTCTCAGAACGCACCTTGTTCAAAAACACAAGCTTTCGATAGGTAACATTTCCACAGTGGTTTTGTGTGCCGCTGCCGCGGCCCATGACAACATCTTTGCATGTTATATCATACACGGGGAAAGTACCAGGAAGCATTCCCACATCTTCACTCTTTAGCTTCGGCATTGCTACTGCTACTACTTATTTGTCAAAGGTTGTACTGAACACAAATCATCTATGTACTTTAGTCTTTGCAGATTCGCTGGTAAGATGTGGATATTTTTCGGATCGCATCTCAAACCCCAACCACCAACGTCTCGGTCTCTCGGTCACGCGGTGTTATGTGCAAGAAAAGCAAGAAAGTGTTCGTGCACCTCCTGGCTATTTTAGTTACTCTCTATATACTCCTAGCCTTCCTACTTATGCGATACCATTTGCCGTGTCGCGAAAAGATGTGTAGGCAGATTGAATGTGAAGGGTTGAGTCTGATGAGTCTTGAACTCTTGTCTATGGACTCGGACTTCATTATTTGTACGAACCAATCTTGTAAAGCCATGCTATCTTCACCTCTCATTATTTGCATCATTATATTTCAACATGACGGACGACTACTTCCACACAGAATGGGAATGCCCCGAGGAGCTACACAAAGAATTCATGGATCTCAGCGAGGAGTATCGAGCTAGACGTGAATCGGCAGGAGGAGACTGGGAGAAACAATTTTGGGAGTACAGAAACACCGAAGAATGGAGAATAGAGTACGAGGCTGCCTTTTCTTACGCTGACAAGAATGGAGATGGGCTGCTCTCAAACGAGGACGAGTTCGAAGCCTGGGTGCTCAAGGACAAAGAGACTCAGCTTGCTAAGTTTGGCAAGTCAGCTATCGTGACTGATAACAATGCTCCACAGAAATGGTTCAAAATCATGAACAAACTTACTCCTGAAGTGGATGGCATCGTCTACACTGATATCACGCAAAAATTGAGGAAGGTGTACTTCCAGAGTCAAGCAACGAAGAGCGAGTGCGATCATACGAGAACAACTAAATAGAAAAAACTATATAATTCTCTGCTTAGTCTATTACAGAAGCAGCTCCATATGCAACCGTTAAATCTGGATCGATGTGTGTATTAAGTCGCTCCTTTCCAAGCTCCTGCCGTACTAGTTCTCTAATTTGTGGCATTCTCGTCGTACCTCCAACCATGACAACTTCATCGATTTCTTCCTTTTGCAAATCCAGATCTTTCAGCAGTGTCCGAATAGGGATCAAGCTACGATCGTACAGCTTACTGACAGCACTATCATATTCTTCCAAGCTTAGCTTGAACGTGACTGGAACGATAGAATCACATAACTCATCGACTCTATCAGGAATGCTCTCATGATTCGCTGGCAGCCTATAGCACGCTTTCTCTACAAATGCTGTTTCTTCATTCGGATGCCCCGATAAGCCAATCTTCATTTGTTCTCCAATAGTATGTAGTGACGATAGTGTACATAGTGGCGCTTCCCTCAATTTCGTGCAATGCTCTGATATTGAGTCTTCAACGTCCACTCCTTCTTCATCGTTGTTCAAACTGGCCTCAATTTTGTGAATAGATGACATGACTGCCTTGACAATCTCTTCCCCACCATGTCTTTCTAGCAGCCAATGCGCGACAGCTGCATCAAAATCAGCACCGCCCAACTGCTCATCACCATCGCTCCCTATGACCTCGATATTGCCTCCTTCACCAATGAACAGCAGGCTAATATCCAATGTTCCTCCACCAAAGTCATATACCATTACATAATGAACATCATCTCGTTTGTGAAGTCCATAGGCAAGGGCTGCAGCAGTGGGTTCTTCTAAGATGCGAGCTACTTTCAAACCTGCCAATTCAAAGGCTCGAATTGTCGCATCGCGTTGGGCTGGTTCAAACTTGGCAGGGATTGCAATTACTGCTGAATTCACATTGTCATGCTGAAGATGATTCCTGGTAAGAGTTCGTAGATGATGGATGATGTAGGACCCTATCTCAGAAGGAGTAATAATTGCAGATGATTGAGTAGCTGTTGTTGCATCTTCTGTAGGAAGGTGGTACGGAACACCAAAGGAAGCATCGCCGTCACTTTCATCATTTGATACTATGTCATAGTCAACTTCACCAACCAATGAATTTACCGAATCATGGTTGTATTTTCTACCAATGATGCGTTTCGCATGATACACAGTATGGTGAGGATGTGTATTTATTCTCTCCTTTGCAGCTTGGCCAACCACCACATCTACAGGATGAGGAAACATCCCTGGTGGAGCTGCCTCCTTCTCTTCTTTTGTCGTTCGAAAGTTGCGCGTATGGTGATGATCTAGAAACGAAACAACCGAAGGAATCACCGGAGAGTTGGTTGCAGGATCTGGAATGCAGACAATTTCTCCAACTCCCGAGGAAGGAGCTTGCACGCAGACGACACTGTTTGTGGTACCCAGATCTATACCTGCTACTGTAGCTCGGCCGCGGAAGCCCATCTTGGCCATAACTACAACTATAAGAACGACAACTCCAATGAGAGAAGGAATTAGTGCATCCATTCCTCCTGATTGAGAATCGTTTTGGTGTTTTGCTGTCATCTTTGTCTTCTTCTTTTTCTTTACGATGCGTTTGTTGTGGGATGAAGAAGATGCTGCTGCGGATGCTTCTAACTTGGCGAGCTCTTTTGACCATTCGATCTGCTTATCCGTTTTTCTTCGCCGTCTCCGCACTGTTGAAGTTTGCTCACATGATGGTAATAGTATTTGCTGTGATTCTGTCTTCGATTCATTTTTATTTTCGTCACTTCCGCTACCGCTGATTTTGGAAGAGTCAATCTTCTCTCCTTTGTTGGAGCTGCTGGGTGCAATGCGGCACATACTAGATATATAATAGCAGTGTGTAGTGCTTTCAAATTTATAATATGGTATGCATTATCAAAGCCTTTTCCACGTGGTCGCCATGGTTGTTTGGTTAGTGGCTGTTCTGGTCGTGCATTGTATGAATTCCTACGTCAAAACGTGGAAACGTGGAAATGGAGAAGTACCAGGTGGTCAGAGTTCCCCAAAGACCTGCTGCCCGCCCGCCAGCCTCCAGCCGACCCGTATAACCACCCGCCGCGCCATCACGCCATCGCCGTTTATTTCTAGTGTTAGATTACACGTACGTAGATACAAGTAGAGTACGGAAATACTCTAATCATTATCTTTTATCTCCTATCTAATCTATCAATAGCATCGATTGGAAGTAGGGAGATCGAGGATACTAACAGGTTATAGAGCCTATACAATCACCAACAATGAAGTTCATTTATGCCATAATTCCATTTGTGAATTTGGCAACCAACGAATTTGTTGGCGGCGCAACTCATGCGCTATTAAACAAAATTGTCATTGCCACACCTCCACAAGGTACATGCCATGACAATATTATTAACGGAACAACAACACTACGTGTAGATTCACCAACATTTATCAGTGACACACCTCCTACAAAGCAAACAACATCAATTAGGTACTTGCCAGTCGAGGACGCCGACGACGTGTACGCAGCCCATGATAACATGCTACACAACTTGGATACTCTTATTAACACCTTTGACGACTCTGAGCAATCTACTCAGTATGAACCATTTAATTATGAAGACAGTGACGAGTATGAGGAATTACTAGAAACTCTTCCACAACTCCAACACGACCTGGAAACAGCGGGGAAGATTTTTTTAGCAGCAACTCAGCACAATCACATTGCATTTGAGGTTGAGGACGAATACAATACTGATGAAGCATTTGAGGTTGAGGACGAATACAATACTGATGAAGAAGAGAGTTTCATGAAGCTTGAACCGAAGGTTGAGGACGAATACAATACTGATGAAGAAGAGAGTTCCATGAAGCTTGATCCGACTGAGGTTACAGCAGCGGATATAGTGCTGAATGATAGCGCGCAGAGGACTCGTATTAGAACTAACAAAATTGAAATTGAGCAGTGGAATTGTGTTGAAACTAAGACAACTGAAGTTGAGCAGAGGAAACGTATTGGAACTCAAACAACCGATGTTAAGCAGCGGAACTGTATTGGAACTAAGACAACCGATGTTGATCAGAGGAAATGTAGTGGACCTAAGATGAACGATGTGGATCAGAAGAATATTATTGGAACTAACTCTGGAGTGCAGGCAAAACCGTGGTCGTTTATGATTGACGAAGGTAACCTAGTGGCTCATATTCCCGTTACCTTAATGCATTCAGGCGATCAAATGGGTCTGTATAATGGTAGCCAGTGGAATCCTGGGATCGACCGGGGTAACCCAGATGATTCAGTTACAAAAACAACCCTTGATTACCCCAATGATGTTGGAGACAACTTGGTCAAGTCACTCATTGTAAAGTGGACTTCCTTTGTCCTTTATTGAAAGGATAGAGATGCTATTTGGTACAATCCGATATCGACTACGTGATATCGAATTGTGGGGGGGTGTTAGATTACACGTACGTAGATACAAGTAGAGTACGGAAATACTCTAATCATTATCTTTTATCTCCTATCTAATCTATCAATAGCATCGATTGGAAGTAGGGAGATCGAGGATACTAACATCTAGAGCTGCATCTCTCCTCGCCATAGTACGATAGTTGCCAAGAAGCTGCGTCGCTTCATTCAGGTCATACTGTACTCAAAGCATTGAGCTTGTACCATAACTAAACATGGGCGCATGTCTCTCTACCGTGGATAATATCATCAACGATTTTATCGACAAAGAATCACGTTATTACAAAGAATCCAATCTTGCAAAGACAAAGAATGAACAAAATAATAATGGAAGTCACGAAGCGGCAGTACTTTCTTCGAAGTTGTCTCCAGTCTATCCCAGCCTTCCAAAAAGAGCACAGCAATTTCATTGCAAACATGTCTACGATGGTGATACTTTGACTTTAGCAAACAATGATCGTGTGCGTCTGCTGGGGATTGACACTCCTGAATTGAAAGAGAAGCAGGCATTTGCATTGGAAGCAAAAGAGTATACCAAACGATATTGTCATGGGAAAGATATATGGTTGTCGTTTGATGATGATAATAACGATAACAACAAAGATCACTATGGGCGACTTCTCGCCTTTATTTGGGTTCCTGTGAGTGACAAGCAATGGCTATGTATCAATGAAGGATTGGTTGCCTCTGGATTAGCACATGCATATTCACCATCGAAGTCAAAAAAGGTTCATAATTACGACAAAATGCTTGCTCTACAAAAGATAGCACGCAATCATAAAAAGGGGCAATGGAAATCATACAAAGATTTTAGTGTCATTGTTACACCCAATGGTAGTGCATTCCACAAATGCAAGAGAAAAGGCAAGGCAGAGAGTGATTGTAAACATTTGTCACGTTCAAAGTATTTAAATGTGATTCAAGCATCTGAAGCCTATGATAGAGGATGCCATCCATGCCGGAACTGCCTTGGGTAAGCAGGCAGGCAGGATCAAGAGGAGGATCTGCTGCTTGCTCAGCGGGTTTGGAATATATTTTCAATCATCTTCTTCTTGACACCAGCAGAAGCATTATCTAATTCTTGCACGGCTGCATTGCTCAGTTTCCAACCCACTGCACCCAAATTCTCTTGCGCTTGTGCCAGATTTCGCGCTCCTGGAATTGGGACAGTGCCCTTCGATATTGCCCAATTGATTGCTACTTGTGATTGAGTCTTGCCAACATCCTTTGCGACAGCATTGAGTGTTCGCCTGAAGATCTTGAGATTCACAATGATGATGATAGCACCTCCGAGGAAGGTGATACCAAAGAGCGTGCTGCAGAATCGAATTATCCTATGAGCATCAGTGCATGAACTCACGGAAAGGTTTCGCCAATGATGCTGGAGCTATCGTTCACAGGAAAGAAGCAATGTGTACAATTATCATGTATCAATTAAATACTCTCATCTAAAAGGATTTTAAGACATCTGTCGAAGCACTTGCAACGGTGTATGAATCGAGACTGAGAACATTGACTATGCAAAAATGCTGAGTCCAGTTCATAGGTTCTTTTGCATACAGAGCTAAGTACTGGACGGAGGTAGAGATATGAAGCAATTGTTAGCTTGAAAACATTCCGGCGTTCTGCTCATCCTCTTCCAAGGCGATGGCACCACTCCCGACCGTTTACCTCTCTGCATCCACGGTATTTCACGCTCTTGGTGCGTCTTTGACGTCAAGTGGAAGGACCAAGAGTAGATATTCTCACATGCATTGTATAATGAAGTGAAGGGATAACTCTGCTGCACTGCCCACAACGCAGCATTCTCGGCTCCATTTTCGTTCATGTAGAAAGACTCCATTACGTGGTTCTGGTTCAGACGTTTGAAATCTTCTGGCCTCATCCTACCTTTTATTTTGCTCTTGTGGAAGATCCATGTATCCCATGACCATCTTGTATCAGCTGCACATTTATCAGCGTCCCTGCTTTTATGTGCGGTACCATCCATCATTTGGGTGTAAATGAACTTTAAATGCTGCGGTGTTTCTTCAGAATACCCTCGAGTTCCCAATGCAGCAATTACTTCCGGATTCAAGTGGCGTGCAAGAGAGATAGTGTCGTCAAATGCCATATCAGCATTTGCTAGGACAACAACATCCCCTCTTACATAGTCGGAGACTGCATTCTGGAACATTTGATAGTAGTTTGGCTGTCCCGAATACACATCTACGCAAGTTAGTTTGGAGTATAGCAACTCATTCACTTCCTCAGTCGTGCTATGAAATAACCGAAGACTAAGATCTTTCATCGTTCGACGAAAGTGATGACATACTTCCGAACCCTTCTCTGATCCTATATCGAGGAATATTACCACCTGATCAAAGTGCGGATTGTGAATGTTTGCTAATAGAGCTGCCTCAACTTCTTTACGATGTGGATGCATTTCTGTCCGCCGTACTTTCGCCCAGAAGCTAGTGACGTAAGAGACACGAATTTTTGGCTGCTGTGGTTGAAACTCCGGTGGCTGTTGAAATGGCAGCTGTTGTTGAACTTGTCGCTGGTCGTTGATGAGGCCGCTATTCGGAGCAGTATCAGATAAGGATGAGGGCTTGAATGAAACAGTCCTAGGATCAAGATATTGCAGCCCTCTTTGGCGGAGATTTCGTCCATTGAGATCATTATTAAGGTCATCATCCATTCTTCTGCTAATGCTTGGCCTTGACAAAAAATGAACTCCAGCCAACAGTCCCAAAGCAAACAATAGAAAACCGACGCCAATAAGTACTGACGTAGACGTAGAACGTGTCTTGGCCATGGTAGTGGTTAGTAGTAGGATGTTGACGAAGATGAAGTGGTCAGACGTTGCCAATGTTGTGTCTCTGCTGACTTCTGGATTTATGGCGGTGTGAGCGAGCGAAGCGAGCGAACACTTCAACTACTTAAACTGCAAGATGTAACCTATCCCAGTAGACAATATCTATTTTACTTTCGCCGAAGGATTATTGACGACAAATCCTTTCGAATTAACTTCATCAGCGGCAATCGTATTGATTGTGGTCAGTACTATGTCATCATGGTTTAGATGTGCTTCAGAGTTTGTTCTTATTTTATTGTCTGACACCGAGCGAGGAAGACCCCCAATAAGCCCAGACAGTCTCCGTTCCCGCCACCAATTCGTCGGCCGGGCCCATTTTTTTGAGACCTCCACCATGGCGGCCGCCTGACCTAGACTAGCCCATAACTTTAATTTCTACTATAACGGAGATATATGCTAAACCAATGATGCAGACCTGTAGAGTATACTTATGAGATCATATGGTATCCAAGAATCGTACTTATATCTTATTTTCTCGCCGAGATATGCATTTTGGGGTTTACTATGGGCATGCCTGCCAAATTTGTCCATCAGTAAAGTTAGACAAGCTCATAGTAAACCCCAAAATGCATATCTCGGCGAGAAAATAAGATATTACTACGATTCTTTGATACCATATGCTCTCCTAAACATACTCTACAGGTAAGTATCAATGGTATAGTATATATCTGCTTCATAATAAAAGTTATCGAGAATAAAATATAGGGGCTTATTAGGCGGCCGTCATGGTGGAGGTCTAAAAAAAATGGGCCCGGCCGACGGATTTGAGGTCTGTCTGGGCTTATATTCCGCTTACAACGATTGGGACACGGCACTGGAAGACCCCCTATGAGATGAGGCCTTTAGTGTCGAGACAGTTTGACTTGCTAATGTGACTTGTGTCATATGCGATTTACGAAAGACCTCGTTTGGCGATCCAACGCAAGAAAAGCGGTATTCAACTCTGTCACATCTAGGGACACTCAGGGACACACACTCAGGGACACTCAGGGACACTCAGGGACACTCGCGGTGAGTGTCCCTGAGTGTCCCTAGATGTGACAGAGTTGAATACCGCTTTTCTTGCATTTGATCGCCAAACGAGGCCTTTCGTGAATCGCATAGTGACACAAGTCACATTAGCAAGTCAAACTGTCTTGACATTAAAGGCCTCATCTCATAGGGGGTCTTCCAGTGCCGTGTCCCAATCGTTGTAAGCTACCCAGCAAAAAAAATGAGAATTCCAAATTTTCAGGGATTTTCTAGCAAACTCACCCATAATTTTTAGCAACCAAGTCGACTACCTACTTCACAACCTGATTAATGTCATAAAAGCCTCCTGCACACAAATAACCAGTATTGCATGATAGTCCATGCTACTGTCTTTCGATAGAGCCCCTGGGCAACGTCGCAGATGCTATTTTATCCCTAAGTTGCTGATTGTCAAGAGGGTCGGTTGGTCTGGAAGGCGATTTTATTAGTGTTTTTTGCTAGTAAAAAGCAATAAAAACACCTAGAATCATTAGATGATATCTCCATCAGTACTAGATATAATTAGTTCAACCAAGGAATAATCATATTCGGATAGACTTCAGTTTGGCATTTCTAATGGCCTTTTTTGTCGAAGGTCTATCTGTAGTGCTTAGTAGGGGAGGTTCTGACATGGTTGTTTGATGCCATTTTGTAAGTAGAGGAGACATGTACTAATTCCTACGTGATTTGATATTCCAGATTTGTTCACGATTCTATTTTTTTCTGGGTAGTAAGCGGATTATTGGAGTTTGGAGTGTCACAAATAATTTTCACTGTCACAATCGTACTTTTGGTGGATGCAGGTGCCCAGTAGAAGCGTCTCTTCTTCCAGCAGCAACGAGTTCAGGGTAGGAGCAAGAATAGATTGGACGGTGGGTACAAGCAACATTTTCATGAGGAGTTGCTTCTTGAGGTGCAGCTTCTTCTTTGGCAGGAGCGAGTGGTAATCATGATGCAAGGGAACAAGAAGTGACTTCGAGAGTGTAACATTTTTTGTGCGTACTGACGCGGACGCGCTAGGTACAATAGCACGCGAAGAAAAAACGACGCTGTAATGCAGCTCAACGAAAGCACGCAGATCGTTCTGGCCGAAATTGGGAAAGTCGTTCTGGCCGAGATTCGGCTACGTGATTTTGTACGTAGGAATCAAGTACATATTTAAGATGACATCTCATCTGCCATTACGAGTAATCCAGTACCGCTAGCTACGTTTGAAGGCTGTTCTCAGCTGAGACCAGCCCTGCCCGCCCAGCCAGGCCAGGAAGCCTCTTCCCTCTTCCTCTTTCTCACTCTATTTCATCGCTCGCAGACTGCTAGCTGCTATGTATGACTTTCATGATCAGGTGTCTTTGTCAATGTATCAGTAGTACCAACCATCTTCGGCATTGCATTGGCAGCAGCGGCCACTTGTAGTATTTGCTCACATCAGCCACTTCCGTCATTGTTTCTACTTAATGAAAGGAGCGCACACTTTGTACAATTGGCGCGAGATTTGGAGGTGGTATGTAAGGGTGGCGGGCAGCGGGCAGTGATGGAGAGGGCTGAGGTGGTGCTGGTGATGTGTCTTATCAGTACCGCACTACACCAACTGGCGATCAGACGTCATCTTAAATATGTACTTGATTCCTACGTACAAAATCACGTAGCCGAATCTCGGCCAGAACGATTTTCCCAATCTCGGCCAGAACGATCTGCTTGCCTCAACGAAACGACGATGCGTGCACGAAACTTATCTTTATAGGAAGGACGAGTACACTGGACCTCCTCTGACCATGCAGCGCCTCTCACCCTGGTCCAAAATGGCCATAATCCCATTTAACTTCGTTTTTCCGTTTTACCTTTTCGTCAAGTATTTTTGCAACTTTCGGGCTTGCCCTCGGGGGCAGACTACATAGCAAGAAGTAAGTACATAAGTTTTGCTAATTATTACCGATAGATTAGCTACCATAGACGACATTACAACCATGGCTTCCGGTTCTTTAGAGCCAATAGCTGCGCTGTAATGTATTAGCGTACAAAATAGTAGCCAGGACAACCAAAGGATACCATGACTAATGATATGTAAGTAAGATACCTCTAATTCTGTGGATATGGATATCTACTACAAACTTTATTCGAATCAGTGTTAGTGCAAAGGTGCAAATGATGGATTACCTTATTTGTAACATCTATATTAATAAGAATCACTTGAAGCCGCGATTGATTCTTCTAGACATTCGCATAAACCTCTTCTTTTATTCAGTGAGTTCGGCTTTGTCACAAGCTCCAGATACATTGTGACGGTGCAATTTTAAATGAATGTATCATGCTGACTCCAAATCCCCACGTCTTACGGCTCTTGATTACTTGTCTTTCTGGGGTCTTTCGGTGTATATAACAGCATAACAGCACCAGATGCTATTTGCATGATAATTTTTCTTTCCATCAATGATGCCTGTTGTTGATTGTTGAGTAAACCTACGTCCCTTACCTTCCTTCGATCCATCATCTTAATTCTAATTTATCATGTGCATCAATTAGATAACTACGATTGACTCTGTTGAAGTTACTATTGCCCTTTTCCATTCCGGTGATGATGGTGACACATACGCTATCGGCACTTCCCTTGAGATAGGCGTTGGCCTAGAGCCTAGATCACTTCCACAGCAAGATCTAATTATTACTCAGCACACGACACTGCTGCTGAAAATATCTCTACATCGCTCAATTCTTGCAAATTAGATGGACTTGATAGGTCTAATCGATTCTAAAGACGTATTAGAGACAATTTAATGTGTCAAGTCCATGTAATTCACCACTTCCTGAGGTACTAGCGCATGTTGAAGTGGCGATATGATATTTATTTCAGACATGACACATCTCCGTTTCGAAGGAGTTCTCGAAGCGGATCAGGGTGGCGGTACGTCTCTTTGGCCGCGGAGATCCCATGTTACAAATCGTTCACCGGTAGGATGTGCTCTCGGCACCGTCGATGAAGAAATTCACCTAGAAAGAGCGTCAGTACTGTTGACCCCATTGAGTTCCACAACACACGACACTGCCGCTGAAAATACTCTCTAGCTCTCTCAATATTGACTGTGTACCCGGAACAAACAGACTAAATCGATTCTAAAGACGTATTAGAGACGATTTAATGTGTTTGTTCCGGGTAGCCGACCACTCCCTGAGGTACTAGCGTGCGGCGAAGTATCGCCATGGTGGCGATGGAATTTGTGGATTTTGTGTGATGAGTGGCTAACAAAAATGGTTTGGTGAAGTGTTTAGGTAGAGGTAGTACTTGTAGGTACGAAATAATCACATATAATTAAAGGGAGAAAAGGGGAAAAGATAAATGAAGTTAAATGGGCTCTGGACCAGGGTGGCTCTGACCTCTGCAACCTCTCACTGTTGATGAATGCTTTTGCCAACTAATGTAGGTAACCGGTTAGAGATGTCTGTCACTTGATAGTGCAGTCAGGCTTGTAATGCTTAGAAGCATACGCTCAGCGAACACGAGGTTCTGGACTGCACGACAGTCATCTCGGCGCTAGCGACTTTCATTATGTTGATGAATGCTTTTGCCAACTAATGTAGATAACCGGTTATCTACATTAGTTGGCAAAAGCATTCATCAACATAATGAAAGTCGCTAGCGCCGAGATGACTGTCGTGCAGTCCAGAACCTCGTGTTCGCTGAGCGTATGCTTCTAAGCATTACAAGCCTGACTGCACTATCAAGTGACAGTCATCTCTAGCCAATTATCTACATTAGATGGAGCATTCTAATGTTGCCCCTGGTGTTCAATATTAACACCATCCCCCCATCAGACCACAGGCTACTGGCTGGCTACTGATGGCTCTTACTACTCTGGCTCTTACGTACGCGGAGGTAGAGTACCTGACTCGGGGCTCGAACTAGCGACTTTCATTATGTTGATGAATGCTTTTGCCAACTAATGTAGATAACCGGTTATCTACATTAGTTGGCAAAAGCATTCATCAACGGTTATCTACATTAGTTGGCAAAAGCATTCATCAACATAATGAAAGTCGCTAGTTCGAGCCCCGAGTCAGGTACTCTACCTCCGCGCACGTAAGAGCCAGAGTAGTAAGAGCCATTAGTAGCCAGCCAGTAGCCTGTGGTCTGATGGGGGGATGGTGATAATATTGAACACCAGGGGCAACATTAGAATGCTCCATCTAATGTAGATAATCGGCTAGAGATGTCTGTCACTTGATAGTGCAGTCAGGCTTGTAATGCTTAGAAGCATACGCTCAGCGAACACGAGGTTCTGGACTGCACGACAGTCATCTCGGCGCTAGCGACTTTCATTATGTTGATGAATGCTTTTGCCAACTAATGTAGGTAACCGGTTAGAGATGTCTGTCACTTGATAGTGCAGTCAGGCTTGTAATGCTTAGAAGCATACGCTCAGCGAACACGAGGTTCTGGACTGCACGACAGTCATCTCGGCGCTAGCGACTTTCATTATGTTGATGAATGCTTTTGCCAACTAATGTAGATAACCGGTTATCTACATTAGTTGGCAAAAGCATTCATCAACATAATGAAAGTCGCTAGCGCCGAGATGACTGTCGTGCAGTCCAGAACCTCGTGTTCGCTGAGCGTATGCTTCTACAGCTGTTAGCAAATCTTGGCGGATAATCGCAGAATTTTTATTCCTACGTACAAACGTACTGAAAGCCCCTTAACTGGGGAGCTACTCTACCTCCGTCTTTCTCAATTGCGAACAACAACCGGACCATGGTAAATAATGCCTCGTATGCCATATTCCACCAAGAGACATAAATGAACATTGTCCTATGTTTATTTCTTCTTTGTCGTCGCTTCCACCTTCGTATTCTCTCGTTTTACTCTGAGACTAAAGTTGAGCTTCTCTTCCTTCTTGAGCAAATCATTCTTGAAATCAAAGTCTTTTGCGTAGACAGTTTTCATAATGAAAGATTTGTCAAAGTCAATAGCAGCACGATGACATTTCAAAACCTTCTTCAGCGTTTCAATTCTCTTGTGCGGAATGGGTGCATCCTCACTTGAATTACCTTCTGTCTCCTTGGTATTCTTTGCCTCAATCTCCAACATCTTATATGTCTCCATGTAACCTCTTGCCCTGGCACTGAACTTACGAATGAGATCCACAGTGAGAACCTCTCTTGAAATACACTTGTCGACCAATGCAAGGAAATCAGCAGTCGTTTTCTTTTGAGCTAATGGATGTCTTCGGTAGAGAGCTTTGGAGAACCCCCAAGAGTATTCGACACCCTCACCAGCGTATTCAGCATGATACTTTGTTGTAATCAAGGCTCTTACTCCCAAAGATTCACAAACATATTCGAGTTGGCTTTGTTCAGACAAAAAATCTGTGCAGTTTGCAAGCAAATGCCGGAGGGAAAGCTCAGGAACCAAGTTACCCTCATCATCATACTTCATCACTTGGTAGCTGCCCTTTCTGAAGGTTGCTATATCGATCCAGCCACGTTCATACGCAATCTGCAGAAGTCCCTTACCCTTGCCCTCCCATCCATATATCATTTTGGTGGTAGGTGTTATTTTGATATCAATACTAGACGCTTGCGCCATTTTTTCCAGATGGTCAAGTATGAAGTTTGACACATCTACTGCTGCTGTCGGAAATACCTCAAATAGTGTAGGCTTTCGTTTGATACCATTGGCGACGTAGGGGTTGGGGTTTGGAAATTGATGATTAACGCGGAAGATACGGTTCCAATTCATGATTGTCCTACCAGTTGCTGCATTGAACAGTGTTAAATCATTGAGCAGCCTTGCCGCTTTGTCGCAACAAGCTTGGAATGGAAACCCAACTCGATACTCGGCAAGTGCTATTGAATACGCAACCCTGAGGTATAAACATTTATTGCGTAAGTCAAATAAGGCATGCTTTGTCAATTTACTATCTTCGTGCAAGTCAATGACGCCTGCTTCTTCGTATCCATTTGCTGATTGCCCCACCAGTGTAAGTGATTCAACCAATTGCACTAGTCCGTTGTACACATCGGCACCTTCTTCAAATCCGAAGAGAGCTGCTGCTTCAGGTGACTGCCATATAATATTCGGAGTCTGGTTGTTGCTGCTGTTATCGCCGTCTATATCGCCACTGCTGTTGTTATTGTCGTCGTCTTCGTCTTCATCTTCGTCGTCAACTTGATTATTCTCATCCTCTAATCTACCCACGTTGGTGACGAATGGCACGAGAGGGCTCTGCTGCTGCTCAACTAGTCGTTGCGAGCGCCTTGTTCTTTTTTGTGGAGTAGGAGTAATTGGTGCAGCCGCTGATGATTTTGTTGCTTCTTTACGTTTGTTCTCATTATTTTTGTTCTTCTTCTTACCAGCGCATCCATCGTCGGGAAATGATACTTGCTCCGGCTTGTTGCAAGATCGCTGCCGATTATTAGTTGCACTGTAACTCTGTATATGTTCTATTTCTGTGCACAATAACTCTGCTGCGCGTATTGGTTCGTTGGGCACTTTCTCTCCCTTTCCAAAGTAGTAATAGTGCACCATCCGGCGTAATGACGAATTGAATGGACATGATGTTGTGAAATTTTTGTGGTATATCTTGTGTACATTGCTGCTGTTGAAAGGTCCGGCTGCCTTGTTCAGACGCTGCACGAGTTTGTTCCGTAAGGTATTGTCTTTATCTACATTCGTATAGTGTCTGTGCAATATCTCTACCAACGACTGGTCGCAAATCCACCTGCCGCGATAAGTGTCACTTTTACTGATGAGCCGTGTGAAAAGGTATTCAAAAAGTGTATTACCATCGTTCATGATTACAATCTTTAGTCAACCTAATTGGCTATTTTGGATCTAGACATGCAAGAGAGGTTAATTTATCCTTTTGGTTGAGTAAATATTCAACTTGTTGTGCGTAGTACGCTCCGGCATTTGGCCATGGTTGGCATCTTTTTGCGCGGAGTGGCTCTTGTTGAGGGGTGAGTTGGGAGAAATCGGCCCAATGGGTTTTTATAAGACTCACTACGTCATTTGTACCTAACATACGTAGGAATTCGAAACTTGAACGGCTATCCGAAAATCCGTGAAAACAGCTGTAAGCATTACAAGCCTGACTGCACTATCAAGTGACAGACATCTCTAACCGGTTATCTACATTAGTTGGCAAAAGCATTCATCAACACTCACTCACTCACACTGAAGAAAGACATACTCAGTCCCCCAGACGACTGTGTTGGCGGTGCTCATGGACGTTTTCGATTCGGGGCAGGAGGCACAGATACATTACAATACTTAGCCCAGTTCTGCTGATTGACTTCTGACTTCATGAAAGAAGTAATCGATAAACAAACTTAAATGTCGAATGCACATGAAAAATGAATATTTGACATTGATGGTGTTGGCTTGTGACGTGTCTTAGACATCTTCTTCGTACTTGTGTTCACAACTTCGAGGACAATGGGGGACGATACGATCTGTCTACTAGTCATGGTGATCTTGGCATCCTTCGTGGGCAACCGCATTGTGCATTTGGTATTGCCACAACCGCAATGTTTGAGCACAAGACTGTTGATGGGGTCGAGCACAAGACTGTTCCGTGGTATATCGCTGATGCTAACACCGATTTTGTCGTTTCGCAATTTGGGGAGTGTGATCATTACACCAGTTCTTCTGTAGTTGTTGCTTTCTCCACCAACGTACAATCTTATTTCGCAAGAGATGGTGATACTGATGGGGGATGTCTCATAGTGCAGATTACTGATGGGGGAAGATTGATTGGATGGAATGTCACTGACACCAATTTTGATAGCAACAACGTCAGTGGACTATTGGAGACGGATGATTTAGCTGGGACAATAGATAGCCGTTGAGGAACGTAACCTTCTCTCCGTCGCCTACAAGAATGTCATCGGATCCCGACGTGCCTCCTGGCGTGTGGTCGCCTCCATCGAACAAAAGGGGGATGCCGACAAGATGTCCATCATCAAGGACTACAAGGTCAAGATCGAGAATGAGCTTTGCGACATCTCTAATGACATCCTCTCCAGCAGATAAGAGGGGAGATGGAACTTGGACATAATGCCATTGAGAACGTTGAGTATTCAGATGATATTAGTCAGGAAGTGAACTTGGATGATCTCGACGTTGTATGTGTGCCTGTTTTTGACGAAGACGTTGCATACCTTCCTTCGCAAGTTGACCGGCACATTGAGGTGACGCCTACTTATCAACAACAACAACAACATCACTGCTGGTATGATCGTGGTACAAACGGAGGAGTTGCTGATGACGAGATATGCACGCATGCGGAGCAGATCTCGTGGTATTATTATTCTCAATTGAGAAGGTGGTGATGCCAAGCGTTAGCCTCGCAAACGCAGAGTCCTGCTGGTGCCATTGGCTCCGTTGTCTTGACTCCGCCAACGGCAGGGGAGGGAACCGCAGCTCCTGCTATTGCCCAGATCTCCGATGCCCAAGTTAACCCCACACCCACCGCTACTGCCCAAGCTGATGTCAATGCGAGCATTGCAAACGATGTTGCTGCAGTCGCTTCTGTTAGAGCCCAAGGAATCTTGAAGAAGAGCCCCGCTAGCAGCGCACTTGAAACATTCAAGTCTATGGTTGGTACTAGATCAGGAGCGAATGAAGTAGCTGCGGCGCTTCATTCAGGTCATACTGTACTCAAAGCATTGAGCTTGTACCATAACTAAACATGGGCGCATGTCTCTCGACCGTAGATAATATCATCAACGATTTTATCGACAAAGAATCACGTTATTACAAAGAATCCAATCTTGCTAAGACAAAGAATGAAGAAAATAATAATGGAAGTCATGAAGTGGCAGTACTTTCTTCGAAGTTGTCTCCAGTCTATCCCAGCCTTCCAAAAAGAGCACAGCAATTTCATTGCAAACATGTCTACGATGGTGATACTTTGACATTGGCAAACAATGATCGTGTGCGTCTGCTGGGGATTGACACTCCTGAATTGAAAGAGAAGCAGGCATTTGCATTGGAAGCAAAAGAGTATACCAAACGATATTGTCATGGGAGAGATATATGGTTGTCGTTTGATGATGATAATAACGATAACAACAAAGATCACTATGGGCGACTTCTCGCCTTTATTTGGGTTCCTGTGAGTGACAAGCAATGGCTATGTATCAATGAAGGATTGGTTGCCTCTGGATTAGCACATGCATATTCATCATCAAAGTCGAAAAAGGTTCATAATTACGACAAAATACTTGCTCTACAAAAGATGGTACGCAATCATAAAAAGGGGCAATGGAAATCATACAAAGATTTTAGTGTCATTGTTACACCCAATGGTAGTGCATTCCACAAATGCAAGAGAAAAGGCAAGGCAGAGAGTGATTGTAAACATTTGTCACGTTCAAAGTATTTAAATGTGATTCAAGCATCTGAAGCCTATGATAGAGGATGCCATCCATGCCGGAACTGCCTTGGGTAAGCAGGCAGGCAGGATCAAGAGGAGGATCTGCTGCTTGCTCAGCGGGTTTGGAATATATTTTCAATCATCTTCTTCTTGACACCAGCAGAAGCATTATCTAATTCTTGCACGGCTGCATTGCTCAATTTCCAACCCACTGCACCCAAATTCTCTTGCGCTTGTGCCAGATTTCGCGCTCCTGGAATTGGGACAGTGCCCTTCGATATTGCCCAATTGATTGCTACTTGTGATTGAGTCTTGCCAACATCCTTTGCGACAGCATTGAGTGTTCCCAAAAGTGGCTGTGCACCAGGCAATAACTCACGGAACAATTGCCTGCGTGGATTTCCCTCGCGTGGTAAATTGTCCAAGTTGTACTTGCCAGTCAAAAGTCCGAGGCAAAGTGGAGAATAAGATATAAGCCTGCAACCAGCATCCTCACATGCATCCATAATTTCATTATTGCGTGCTGTCATTAGCGAGTATTGTACTTGAGCCACTGCAATTGGTACATTACGTTCTTTCATTCTATTTGAAAACTTTGCAAGCTGAATAGGCCCGTAGTTGCTCACGCCAACAGCTTCACAGAGTCCTTCGTCGTAGATATCACCTAGACCTTCCCAAAGAGCACCTTTCTTGAAAGACATTATAATTCGCTGTGCTCCAATGTGTTTGTGCAATGGCAAGTTTGTCCTGCTCTAGTCGCTTCAAGGATTCTCTCGCTGCTTTGACCAAACTTCCCCTTCTCAACCTCCAAGGATATGGGGCAAGCTTGGTGGCCACTTGCTGTTTGTTGCTTGCATTCCCCACAAAAGTTCCAATCCCAAACATAGCTTTGCTGCTTTCTGACTTCTCCTCGAGATATCTCCTTTCGAACTGTCCCAAGAGAATCTCTGCTCTGCCATTTAAATCCAGAGTGCCATAGGAATCACCTGTATCAAAGATTGTTACACCTGCATCTCTTATCTCGCGATACGCACGATATATCTCTTCATCTTGTGAAGGATCGTAATCCCATAGCAAGCGGTTGCCCCAGCTCCATGTCCCGCATCCTAGAGCACTTATTTCGATTGGGCCTGCCGATACTCGTCCTACCTTCCCAACTGTTCTTGCCCCGGGAAGTACCAGCGCTGTGACTGTTTGGGCGGCTAAGACGAGATAGAGAGCCAGCAGCGGAGCGAAGGAAACCATTTTCTATCACTGATCTTCTTTTGACGACAACAGAAGACCAGCAACGAAGTAGTATATTTGTGGAGGAAGGGAGACCTATTGTACTAGTACTACACAAAGCAACACGTACCCTTGTACATACTTAGAATGCAAAACAACAACATGCAACATGCTGAATGCTGAATGTGTGAGTGAGTTGGCAGTTCCCGCCACATTTTCGATTTTTCCAGTTTCAGTTTCAGTTTCAAGTTTCAAGCTGATTGAAGCTATGAAGAGCTGAGAGTAGGTGTCAAGCAATAGTACTGACGGATATAGACTCATCACAATAGACAAACACCTCCCCCGCGATGAAAATGATAATAGCAAGACCGTTAGCAGCCGCTATCTTTGCCGCATCGGTTAATATTTTTTGTGTAGGGAGTAGTAGCCGCTCCTGCGCACAAGCAGCGTTCCTGTCACCAGTAACGCATTCCACTATCCCATCATCGCCTGCTCGGCCTTTACCAGTAGGGCCGCTGTATCTAAAAAAGGGCGGAACAAAGAAAAAGAAAGTCAAAAGTAATATCATTACAGTAAACAAGCTTGCGTACAGAAATTATGAAGTACTGGAGAAACTGGAGGTTGGTATTTCACTCGTTGGCACTGAAGTAAAAAGTATTCGAGATGGGAAAATGAATATCAGAGATGGCTTCGTAAAGGCAAACAAAAACGGTCGTTCGTGCACTTTGATGAATGTTCATATTGGCAAACATAATATGGCTAGTGAATTCTTCAACCACGAAGAACGCCGCCCACGTCAATTGTTACTACACAAACAAGAGGCACGAAGATTACTGCAAAAGACGGATAGAGCGCCGGGGATGACGATTGTACCCCTTCGAGCGTATTGGAATGATGGAAATAAAGTCAAGTTTGAGATTGGGCTTTGCCGTGGTAAGAACTTGAGGGATAAAAGACAAGATATTATGGCGAGGGAGAGCAAGAGGGAAGAATCGAGAATGATTAAAAATTTCAACGTAAGATAATAGTGTTTCTCTTGATTACACATAAGTATGCGAGTAGCTTCATATTTATTGTTTATTCGCGACAACAGTTTGTTGTATTGCTCAATTGGAGCGATGTGTCTTGAAGGTTATAGAGGGATTGAGACAGATGTAAACATCATGTTATGTGTACATCAAGATACATTTTAACCCTCCAACATCTCTGCAAGTTTTCCTGAGCGGGCTGCAGCCTGGGTATCATCGTTACCTCCCAAATGCTTTCCCTTAATGAATACATTTGGCACAGTCCTCTGTCCCGAAATATCCAGCAGAGCAGCTTGAACATCAAGTCCATCTTCCATTTCATTCAACTCAATAATCTTAGCATCAACGTTCATGGAGTTAAAAAGCTGCTTGGTCATCGAGCAGAATGGACAGGTGGATTTCGAAAAAACAACCACGTCGTTCGACGCGATTTCTGCTTTGGCAAATTCCATTGGAGAGGCGTAGGCGGCAGTTGGGCTTCGAGAGCTAGCACGGGAAGAGAAGTTGTTTGCAAATGCCGTCGATGATGATCTGACAACGGCACTATTTCTGGTGAATGCTACGGCTACTCCGCTACCGGCGATAAGGGCTGCACCTACAATTACTGGGAATTTCATTGTTACAGTGATACGGTGTTGTGGATGGAGGTCGAAGGAAATAATTGCATGGTGGAGTGATGTCCGCACAAGCCAATGAGTCACACTCTTTAATCGGGATTCCTTCCTAAAAGGGAGTTGAGTTACAGAGGCATGATGTTACGAGTTAAAAACTAGTTCTCGGCAAAATGATGAGTTCTCGGAATAATGCTGTCTGAAATCAATTCTGGCCCGATTTGAGTGCTTCAAAGCGGCAATATTGTAGTACACGATCTTGCGATCAAGTAGATATACTTATATAACTGGTAGACCCCTTATTGAATGATCTGTGTGTGCTCAATGGCAGAAAGTCGACGATTCACTCGGATCGATTTACGGATTTTATTTACGGATTTTGATTCGACGTAAAAATATCTATTTTTAAATTTTTTGCTCTCCAGATGGCCCACTTCTCTGCCAAGATGCTCACTATTCACCATGCCTTCTCCTCGGAAGATGAAACGAGAGAGACGGAATGGACAGGACACGAAGCGAAACAAGGTAGCAAGCGCTCCTACTCGCCCTCGGAGTTGAAAGACGACGAAGACGAACAAGAAAGGGCCACATACACATCTCTGGACGAATGAGCAAGGAGATACGTACAGAATGGTCTCATCGATCAAGAGGCTCTCGATGCGCAGAATAGCAGACAGAGGTCAAGAGTACCTCTCTCATGGTCTGCACAAGCGCAAAGAGGACAAGGTTACTGCAGGCACGGAAGGACTGCAGCTGCAGGACTCTAGACAGACTGCCTTATCTCGAGAGAACAAATTTAGGTCCATCGTCACTTATGATTGCATTCCGTCAACACAGTCGACTGCACACTGAAACACTGCAATCTCCATTTCAACCCTTGCAAATGCGAATGATGGAACGTGTCAGCATCCTATTCGGCAACCAACAAGTTTTCAGCTCGGAAACACTTTTCAGCGAGCGATCCGGCCCTCCTTCAGACTCTGATATCTTCGTCGAGATTGACACGATGGAAAGCCAATTTCTTTAAGCTATCACACACAAGTGACGGAGATAACGAGAAGAAGGTGATGAAGTTGGATCGAAGCAGACGGAGATGAGTGATGAAGAGGAGGATGAAGATAGCGACACGTATGCACTTGAAAGAGGATGGCTACTGTGACGATATTGTTCAGTTAATCCAATATAACATTCCTATTTCGATGTGCATTGTAACCTATGCGATATGTTAGAGTTAGATACGAAGAGTAACACAATGGATGACAAGACATTCTTCTCCTGTCGCGACTTCTTCCCTAACCCAATGGGGTTCATGCTGTTTCACTCCATCCTTTCTATTCTTGCATGGCAATCAATTGTCAATCAACCCTTTAGCGTATTCATTGTATCATTAGTAGATCTGAACTCCTCCCTACGCGATGATGGATGCGCAACAATAAGTATCGCAATGTCAAAGTGAATTGTCATGCCTGTGTAGGTGTAGACCCACTATTCATTCCCTTGACCTTGATACGCTTAAAAACATCCCACACCACCCCATCTTCCTCTCCATCAATTCATATTCATATGGAAGTGCTAAAGCCAGTGGGAGAAGATCGACAAAGAAACGTAACAGCTCACACGATGGTGATGTGTGTCTTTCAAAGTTCCGACGTCGATGCCCCTGATTGCAAAAAAGTGATGCTGATGCTGTGCGTCGTTGAGTGGTGGAACTCGACCGAAAATGCATGTCCGTGATGCTGTTTGCGTTGTACATGATGGTGCGGTCGGCTGTTTATTCATTCGAATGTCATGGGAAGATAATATGGACGATGAAGTCGTCGTCGGGAGGATGATTTTGGAAATCTCAAATTCCGTAAATCGAAAATCGCTAGCTAGCGCCTAACAAAAAGAGACTTTTTGCCGAGAACTCATTCACGATTTTTCAAACACAAAAATAGCACTGAACCCTCTTCTTTGGGCTCTAAAACGAATTGGAAGGACTGCATCGTCGGGGATGTTGAGATAATGAAATGATAGAGGAAGACCATCGCTTTGAGGTGATGGCCGGGGTTTCAGCGAATTCAAGCGATAAGTGTGACATCGAATGCGTCGAAAAGACGTCAAAATCCGTAAATCGACACCTCACTTTTTGCCGAGAACTAGTTTTTAACTCGTACTGTTGTTACAAAGGTTTTGTTACAAACGGATTGCGGAACTCTCCAACACAAAACAACTTTAGCCTAAAACAACGATGGTGGCAGCCGACACCAAAGCTCCTCCTAAAGGAGCGGTGCTCTACATTGACCACGCTCGCCACTTGTCTCCTCTTACATTGACATATCACGCAACTGCCTCTCGCCAACTCACCAGCGGAAGATATGATATCATTCCGCCATCTACATCAGTGGAGGTCGAAACGGCCTACTGTCCAAGATGTTTGACTTTTTGTGATGCTGCATCTGCCTCTACATCACTGGGGGTTTGCCAAAAGGATACTGGTGGTTGCAAGGATTGTCCGCTTTGTTTTAGCCCAGTGTCAGTTTCGATTGATAAAGAATCTTCTGATGAAACACACCTTGTATGTCACTACGTTTGTGGTCATTGTTCGTGGTCTTCAAAAGATTGCGGAGTAACAGTTAGTGCTGATAAATTACTCGAGTACTCCAATAATGAAAGCATGGATGAGAATGAGGCAGAAAAACATAGAATGGCTGCCATTCCAGAAATAACGAAGGAATTGGAGAATTGCTTCCAACAAAAAGTGAGTGAAAGAAATCAAAAGGGAGATGCACTATTTCAGTCCATTGGAGAGATGTGGGCAAAAAGAGAGCAAGATGAAGAGAGGAGGAAACGTATGATGATTGGATCTAACATACTAAATGATGACAAGAAGAAGAAGAAGGAAACGAACTCATGGTCTTTGTTGGCACTTGAAGATTCATTGGTGGAAAAGAAGAGAGATCTGGAGTCGATGTACCATGGTGCCAAGAAGGGTGTTGACGCCACAGAATCATCCCCTTTTGGTGAAGATGAGATACAAACGAAGAATCAGCTGCTACCGACTTCAGAACAATTGGCAGCACAAATGTCCTCTCACGATAACTGTACCTAGATATCAGAAAGATTTGTTGCCTCTCCCGGTACACTACAGGACCAGAGTGAGCAGACGTTGTCGCTCTGAACAATCTGCTGGTAGGACAGGAATATTGGTCAAGCCAAAACTCAACCCACTAGAGGGTGATACTAGTTTGCGCGCTGGCCACGGGCAATGGTTTAAGAAAGACTCGAGCGCAATCCATGTAGTCCCACGAGTGCAGCTCTGTAGGTATGGAACTGATCCGAAGAGTGGAAAAGTTGCGGTTCTGTTGAAAGTGAAGAATCCTACATTGAACATGATTCGACTTCGTTTTTCTGGGCCTAATTCTTCTGAGGAAGCTCTCAATTCGAAGGAACTTGAAAATATACTGGTCGATCCTTTTATGGAAACCACAATTGCGAAGGCTGTTTTGTGCTCCTCAGACTCACTATCATCCATTGACCCAAGTAAGTGGATAGAATTAGATAGTGCCAAAGACCTATTACTAGACATCGGAAAACGGCAAGAGGATGACCCAGAAGTTGTCAGCTCTTGGGACTTTGCGCCGATATTTGATACTTTAGACGGCGATAGTTTGCCAAAGCTGACAATAGTAGCATCTCGGGGAGACACGGCTTGGGTGGAATTGGTTATACCCAGTACAGTCGTAGCTGAATCAGATGGCGAGAAGCCTCCAAGCAATTACTTTGCAGTACCTCTATCCATGCAAATTGAAGTTGGGAATGGATCTTGGGAAGCATCTCTCATCAAACGCCGTGACTTGCCAGAAGAAGAACAGGATTTGGTTCACTTAGATTTCGCAGTTTTGTTACACATGTAATAGATTGATTACTTTTATTCAATCGCTTGCTTTTATGAACTACAATAGCGCCTAACACGAACACACATTACTTGATCTTGATCAAGTTTGCAAACACGTTGGCAATCTTTTCAAGTAGAGTAGGGTCCTTCACAACAATGGCAGCGGGGCTTATGGGACTCCCAGGAACCTCTCAAAGAATGCCTTGATGATGGGAATGGGTCCACCAGCCTCAGCAACGACGACGGGTGTAGCTGCTGGTGATAATATTAATGCTACCTTGGCTATAAGAGCAACAGCGATGCGTGCTGCTCCAACACCGATAATGATAGGAATCACAGGTTTGACGACCGATAATAGCTTTTTCCTTGTCAATCTCTTTGAGATGGTGTCATCTGATGAAGAAGAGCTGTCAGAGACTATTGCTTCCTCCTCGATATAACCTTCGTCGTCGGATGACAAGGGGCTATCAGGTACTATTGCTTCCTCCTTGACATTATCTTCGTTATTGGATGACGAGGATTTATCAGATACTATTGCTTCCTTCTCAATATAATCTTCATTGACTGAAACCACCACCTCATCGCAATCATCTTCCTCTGGATTAGAATCAATCTCTTTCACTTCTTCTCCTGCAGCTACAGGTGCAGTCTCAGTGTTATCAATTTCTGAATGTACATCCTGATGTGTACTACCATCATCTTCATCATCTTCTGGAAGTGCCACTGCTTCAGCAATCTCAACAGAACCAACATCAGCTGGCTCCACTCGATCGTTATCGGCCGGTGGAACAACTTTAGAGACAGAAATAGGGTCTCTATCCACGGTAGACGAGTTGTGCATCACTTTTACGAGAATTCCAAGACACAGTGTATTTAGGACCATGATGCTACCGACGGCCAACGCAACACCGCGCCCTCCAAAACCGCTTTTGTTGCTGCTTCCATCAGCTTTTGTTGGATTCTTCTCCTTTTTAATCTTGACACTAGAAGGAGTAGAAGGGATCATATCGCCAGTGATGCTCATAGGTGAAGCTGGGATGTCCTGAGGACATGCACCGTCAGCAAATTTCACTGGAGTACCACTACTTGATGATGGTAAAGTCCAAGTAGTCTTGTTTGACACGGGGTCAAAGTAATACTCCCTCTTTGTTTTAGGATCCTGGAATGCGTACCACGTTTCTGTCGTCGTCATAGGGTCGTGCGAAGGAGATAGGATGGGTTCATCTCACCATCGTGCACGAGGCGGCCAAAGCTGATGAAAAATGAAACTGAGAAAGCAAGCAAGGCGGTTGAAGCGCGCGAAGTGGTGTGAATTTGTGGACCTTGATGAGATTGCATGTTGACACAGCGTGATCATTGATTTGATTTCTTGTCTCGGTGACGCGATACCTATGTTCCATTTGGCGCATTCCCATCTCAATGGTGCGTGCTGAATCAAACCCCGCGCGCTTTGGCGTGGTGAGCGGAGGGCGGTGCGTGGGCGTGGGGCAGCGTGGGGCGTGGGGCGTGGGGTGGCGTGGGGCCGCGCCGGCGTGGGGTGCTGGGAATGAAGCGCTATGTACCCAGGGCAAACGAGGGCAAACAGAGTCAAAATATCAGAACTTCGCTTGTAGTAGCCTGATTTTAATGATTCCAAGAGCCGTATTATTCTCGGTAGGGTAGTAGTGAATAGTCTGCCTAATATTATGCCGTAATTCCATTGTCAACTGCCGCTAGAAAGGGTATTGCTGTCTCACGGTGTGTCGGCTTCTACGTGAAAATTGCTAGTAATAAACCATGGGCTATGTATGGTTGGTACGTAGGAAACTTGTAAAAGCACCTTTCAGTACATATGCGTGAAGATACTTGAAAACTACATTAAATTTGTAGTTCAATGGTGTTTTGACCTCGGATTATAGCCAATTGCATCAAGGAACACTATCACACCAAAGTTTGCTACTTTTATTTCCCTAGTAAATATGCAAATATGGACGATTTTGGTGAGGTAGGAAACTGATTAGGCTGAGGTCAATATTGTGAGTATAAACTATAAATTGATTACTTCCCGACAAAAGAAGACATGCTGAATCGATTGCAACATCGAGCGGTCGCTCAACTTGATCACATAACATGCTAAACGCGCTGCCAATATAGTGATCGGGACGGACGCCATGTTTATTAGCACTTTTGTTAGTAATTTTTTTTTTGCCTCCCGCCACTCTCGGGTACATAGCGTTAATCTGAAGCAAGATCAAGAGTATCCTGCTTTTATCTTCCTCTTGCCATGTGAATAAATAAATACAAAATTAATCAAGCTTGCATGCAAGAACACCCATCACTTCTACCTTACCATCGATCTCATAAAATTTTTACTGACTACAACCAATTCAAAACAACATGTCAAAAGTACACATCTATTCCAACAAACAATTGCCCAGCATAAGTAAAATTGAACAGAAAATGCGAAACTACATTAACGCTTGGAACACGAACGACTTAAAAACAGATATCCTCTTTGACGACCTATACCAACGAGACTTCCACGGGATCCATGAAGGGAAGAAAATCAATCTGAGAGAGTTGAAGCAGTTACACACAGATTATCTTTCCCGATTCGACCAGTGTAGACTCATTTACTTCCGAAAAGTAGGAGCATACGCCTACAATATGAAACTTACATTTGTCACGAAGGAGGGAGGCAAACACAGCATCCGAAAGTTGCTCACTGTAGAGGACGATAAGATTGGGGGCTCTATTGATTGCAATGGTACAATAGCTTCGACATTGATGGCTGAAAGTGAGAAAGCAGTTAAAGCGCGAAGGCGAGAACGTGTGGATTTGTTGTTTAGAAGGTGTCACTCAGGGCATTGTCACTGTAGTTGTCACTGGAGCGGATGGAGGAGGTATCACTGGTAAGATAGACTCTCATTCCTTGATATGAAAAGCTAGAAATAGACTAGAAACTCTGAGCAACAACAAGCAAAGCAATGACTAAGCAATGATAATGCTATGGAAAGCAGACACAGTATTACTCGATTATAATACAAACATTAAAAACAAACCTTTACGTTGACACACCCTGCTCCTCTACACGTAACTCCAAATCATTGTAATCACTGGGAGATGATTGCGATGTCACAGTTTCGCCGCTTCCATATGGCAAACTTCTCTCACCTGCGGGTGCCCCTCCACCGTTAGCATCTCCGTCAGTTCCAGTGCTTTGCATCAAGTCCCTTGTCCTTTGTTCTGCTTCCTGTTCGGCCTCTCTGATTAGCGTCTGAAACTGGTATGCACGGATAACGCACAGAGCCCAAACTGTCATAGGTAGTAATATACCCACGAATGCATCAGTGTGCAATTGGTCTTCGTCAATTGTCTTATTGTTCTGTTGTGCGAACCTTTCTTCTTGTTGGACATTTATGTAGTAATAGTAACAATTTGATGAAATAGCAGCAACGATGATACAAGCAAAGTATTGCTTTGCCAATTGCAACGTATTCTCGGTTGTTGCTCTGATACCTAACAACGAAACATAAAAACCAAAAGCTGATATCACTGTGTCTGCATAATCACTATTCTGCCAAGTCCGTATCTGCATAGTCTGACTGGGTGGAGGGGGTGGATCTGTTGGATTGCCAGGAGGTATCTCTCCACTTCCTCCGTAGGGATTATCTTCCGCCTGCACTCCCACGAACAGTGTCATTAATGTCAATAATTCCATTGAGCTGATAATCATCAACAAGAACGAAAATATTTTGACCCGGTGTTGCGCCTCGAAGATCTCCGTAGAGGACAATATTAAAATTTGAGATCGACGAGATGCTTCCTCCGAATCCAGTACAATCTGTGGTACGTGTGCTCCCCCTTCGTTACCCTCGCCATCTCCGTTTCCATCATTATTTGAAGCGGATTGATAGTTGCCATCACCCTCATTATCAGTGTTAATCACAACATTTGGCTTGGGAAACAAGTGAATAATCTTTTCGCTTGCATCAATCCCACACTCGTTTAATGTGGCGTCATCCTGCAGCAATTTTCCCATGTGGATTAGTCTCTGTGAATTGGGCGGAACCTTCGTTACCGCCGCACTAACTGATTTGAATTCAGCCACCGTCCAAGCAGGGTCACACTTGATGGTGAATTTCTTGGTTGCCCCATCCAATAACTTCACATTGATCTCATTTTGTATCGGCGGAAGTTGAGGTTCAGATGTCAAACTAGATTGATTAAGATGATCACCACCCTTGGTTTCCACATCTTCGCCGGGAGACAATGGCTCATCTAATGAATTCGCGTTTTCTTCGTCGGGGACATCCTCACCCTGAGCAGCTACACGATTGTATGTTCGCCGAAGAGATCGTAACGGCATGGTCAATAATGATACTCGATGGTGTCTCTGCACGACAGTAGAACCTACGTGTTTCTTTTGGTGCTCACTGTACGGCTGATGGTAAGTTCATGAACGTTATTATGATATGGTGGCATTTCACTGCATTTTAGATTAGCACATTTTTTCTTAGATCCTGCCCAGTGGCGGGAATGATTATGGCAGGGAAACGGTTGTGGTTCGGCCGGAGCCAAAAAACTGTCGTCAAACAATACAACTCTTGGCACTGGCGCTGCCTACAAACCCACACTGGACCTGAACCTCTCACATCAGCTACGAGGTTGTAGCATCGCTTCTACGGACGCTAGTCGTCTGAGCGGTACAAATGAGCTTTTCTAGTATCACCGCCGACTACAATGGGCCACTAGAAGCGGCTCATGCCCATACTGACGGCGATAGATACGATGTGGTAGAATGAGGTGCTGCTGGCCAGCCCACACTGAACCTGGACCTCTCACATCAGCTACGAGGTTGTAGCATCGCTTCTACGGACGCTAGTCGTCTGAGCGGTACAAATGAGCTTGTCTAGTAGAGAGAGAAAGGCAGCGGCGATATGAAGTAGGATGCCGTGCTACTTATGTAGGGGGGATGCCTGCTGCTCGGCTCTCGGCTGCTCAGTTGCTTGTCTTGTTCCTGATTCCACCACAAAGTCCTTACGAAACATCTTTGTAGCGAATGGACTGTGATGACCGTACATCTGCAGGAAGCTTTGAAGAGTGAGCTCAGAGATTTGAATCCTTCTTGAGACACAGTGGAAGTCGGAGCATTGGAACTGAGCGTGACATGCACACTTGTTGGGTGAATCTCAAGAGGGCCGAGCATAAGAACAAGCTAGCATTGGAATTGGACTTTGAAACCGAATTAACTGGAACTGTGCAGTAAGTAAACTTTTACATCTGACAACAAAAGAGACACATTGTCTATCTCTCATTCCAACCCAAGACTAAAAGATGGAAACGCCAATTCCCGATCATCTCGCCTCTCTATCTCTAGAGAGAGAGAGGCAGCAAATATAATGTGCCATAAGATACGCGATGGCGATGCATTATGGGCGCTACTTGGAGGACAGGCCCTGTTCGACTGCTCAATCAAACTAAACTTGCCATCTTGTTCCTGCCCTGCTAGTATGGCCTTGAGTCAACAGTCTCTGCTTGGTCCGAGTTGCGGTGGGGTGGAATTTGGACGGTAGCTGTGTAGCTTGCGATACGCCTTGCGAAGAGATTGTCGAAGAGCATACAGACGTTGAACTCCTCTCGATTACAGTCAACCGATTTCGTAGCTATCGCCATTAAGATGCATCGAATGAGACACCATGGTGAAGGGAAGATGGCAATGTTGAAAGAGGGAGAAAACGTTGTTGGGTTTAGATAAAGTAGGTCAACAATATTTATGAAATAACGTTCATTTGCCACCGAAAAATAAGAGTAGAGTCGGATCTTTGATCCGTTTGTGGGGATACGTGTCAAGAGAACGAATGGTGGTAAAACGACGGATTTATTGGTCTGGCAAACCCTGAAGGAACTGTGCCAATCTTTCCCTGAGGAGGACGAACACTCTGTTTAAGCCTCTCGACACCTTCTAGCCCCGCCAAGACCCACCTTGGAAACCAACCATTACTATCTCTCTATCTCGGAACCCCAAACTGAGTGCACCCGAAGGCCATTAACTTCTTGGGCCAATTTATCAATCGCCGGCTTTCCTCGGCGATGGGCCAATTTATATAGCACCGGCTTCCACGGTGCTGGGCCAATTTATATAGCACCGGCTTCCACGGTGCTGAAGTTGTTGCTCGATCTCATCGACAATCCACAATACTGTTCTTTGTTCTTTTCGCCCGATCATGAATCATGCAACTCACCTGTAATCATCGGTCATCGGCTGCAGTCGTTAGCGGCGGCAATACTGGCGGGTGAACGTCATTGGAAGGCAGCGGTAGTATAGCAAGGGCCGGCGAGCGGAGAGTTGGCCGACATGGTGGATTGCTAGCAAATGATGTTGACAGTTTGCCAGATGGAAATTTATGAGCTCATGAAAACAGTCGCAAGTGATCTCAACAGCTTTTTCTCTCTTCCATCACGAGAAAGCCATCCATGATTGAATGAATGGCTGTGAGAGATCGAGATACTGCCGGTCCGCGCCATGATTGATAAGTGTTCATCGCGCTCGTTGATGAGCGGAAAAGTGTTTTGGAGAAGATCCATCGCGCCATTGATAGTATTGATTCCGACGCATGAAGAGGAGTGAAATCCTGCTTTCAAAATTTTTACTTAGGGGCTATTGGATAGAGATGTGACACAAGATCGAGGAGATCGAGGGGCTTGCCCCCTTTTCCTCAGCTCCATCACCATCGCATCCTCTTTTCTCCAGCCAAAAGCTGATGACATGCATGCCAAAGCCACTCATTTCAATCCAAGAACAATTACCCTCATAAACTACATACTTGTTGTGTACTACTTATCAGATACTTGCCTTTACACTGCAGAGTTCCTATCAGCCATCATGATGACAATGTCTGCTGCAGCGCCTCAGGTGGTGCACGATGGAAATGATTCTGACAGCGACGATAGTGATGTTGCTTTCGCATACATGGACTTTGGTGGAGTTGACTTTGGTGAAGATGATGAAGAAGTCAAGGAAGAATCAAATCAAGGGAATTTCTCTGATGCGGATAAACCTACCAAGCAGGATGTGGCCGCTGCAAATGCTGTTGCAAATGCTCCAGCAGCCATTGCAAACCTTGACTTGAATGCAACTGACACTGATGCATCGAACACTGCAAGTAATGATCTACCTACTGCATCTCGATTTCAAGCTGATGATAGTGGCCTTGATACGTTTACGATCGTGCCTGATCCCAGTTTTGCTCCATGCAAGAGCGATGTGTTTCTTCTCGAAATTGAAAAGGAACGATTGCTTCCTCATCCTTTATCAGGGAAACAAGAGCCTGTTAATGCAGCGTTTGGTGACGAACATTCGGAATTGAACAATGTGAAGAGTCTATTCAATTTACTCGAGAATGGTCAGTATGCAGACATGTTGAGATCACAAACTGCGCTTGACCTATTTGGTGCGGAGATTGATGGGAGCGATGAGCTAAGCATGGTACAACAGATCAAAAGCAAGATACTTGCTTATTTTGCTGCAAAGGCTTCCTCTGAAAGTGCAATCGTCAAGTGCCAAGAACTGGAGCTGATTGGGATTGCTTCTCTAAATCTGTTTCTGCAATTGAATTACTGTGGACCATCGATGGACAGAGGTATCAAGCCTGAAGAAGGAGAAGTGATGGTACATCCATTGGATGGGATAAATCCACACAGCATGTTTGAGTCATTGGCAAAGAAAGAGAACGAGAAGGATACAAGCACATCGGTGGCTCCTCTTCCACTTTCTGCATCAATTCCAATTCCAGAAGATGATGAGGTCGTTCCGGAGGAAGGAGACAATACTGAAACACCCAATCAAGCAACTGAAACGGTCATTGTGCCTCTAAAGGAAACCAACACTACAAATTATTTTCACAATGCAGTCTTGTCAGAGTTGGCTATCGACGGCGAGTGGCCATTTCAGGTATGTGCGGCTCCCTACTTTTTGCTTCTAGCACGATCCATCTTGTCAACGTTGGCAGAACCTACTATTCCATTTCGATGCTGGTCATCATCGAAACCTTCTAGTAGCCATGTTGATGCCCTCATTGACGCAAACAGATCCAGCGCAAGTACGTTTGCTGCTGGAGCAAGTCATCTCAGCAGTTCTTCTCATTGGAGTGCCAGAGCTATCGTAGCACACCGTCGATTAATCTCTACAAGACGAGACGATGATGACGGTGAAGCATGCCCAACACTTTGGAACGAAGCGGAACGTACATTCTCGCGTTGCATCAATGATTTTTGTGAAAGCAGCAATGTATTCGACGACCAAGAGAGGAATGATTTCGTTGCAAGTGCAATCATGTTAGAATGGGGGCTTGCACAGCACCACTTCCGTAAAAGTGGTCGAGGAAAGGCTTCTTTCAATAAAGCATTGGAATATTCACAGCTTCAAGTGGAAGTTACTGGTGCAGAGGGTGTCCGAACAAAATATCAAACGAAGATGACCGCACAATACTTAGTACGAGCCAAACCAAACGTTGCTGTAGCCGATGACAACGATGTAGACGCAAAAAGCAAGGAACATATCGAGAAGCAAATGATCAAACACGATGATGTTAGCGACGATGCTCTCCTTCTAGAGAAAATTCGATTTGAGAATGATGATGACAATGTCCATTTCAATTTATCTATACATGACCAGTCAATCTTATTGGCTCTGTGTTTGGATGTGAAGAATGATAACCCTATGGATGGCCTTACTGGAACGCAAATGTTTGCCTACCTCGCGCGTGTGCTAAATCAACATGATGACTGGATGGTGTATGCAACTGGTTTGCTTGAAAGGGCTTGGCTCGAATGTGAACGCACTCACGGCCGTGAACGCGCTATACTGCAAATTCAAGCATTGGCAGATCAGCATTCGAACCGTCTAACACTGACGCAATCTACATTCAAATCGGTGGAAGAAGATTCAGCGCCAGCCCAGGACCGCCTTCGTCATCTCCACGGAATTGTGTATCCTCCGCGATGGGATATGTTGCGTGATCTTGCCGAGAGGTATGCCAAGCTTGGCATAGTTACCAGTGCTGCTGAGCTATTTGAAGAAATTGAACTCTGGGATGATGTGGTTGAATGCTACCGTATTGCCGGGAAGTCTAATAAAGCAGAGGAAGTTGTGAGGGCACGCCTTGCGGAAAACGAAACTCCAAGAATGTATGCCGCTCTGGGAGATATTACCAACGACCCCAAATACTTTGAGCGTTCTCTTGAATTATCTCATGGCAAGTACTACGATTCACATGTGGCACTTGGCAAATACTACTTCGACAAAGGAGACATGAAGACTGCGCTGAAGTACTTTTTGGACGGTTTAGAAATTAAACCTCTCTTGCCAGCTGTTTGGTTCCGAGTAGGGACAATATCTATGCAGTTGAGAGAGTGGGACACTGCATTGAAGGCGTTTACTGAGGTAGTTCAGCAAGAACCTACGGAGGGTGACGCTTGGGCAAACGTTGCAGCTATCCATATACATCGAAGAAACCCGGGAGAAGCCTACCCCGCTTTGCTTGAGTCTCTGAAACAGAACCGCAATAACTGGAGAGTATGGCATAGCAAATTGTATACCTGCATTGATCTCAAGAAATATGATGAGGCTATCCAAGCATGTGTTGAACTCATCAATCTCAAGGCTCGTCGAAATGAATCGGAGGGTGTAGAGCCATTAGAGGAAAAATGTGTACGTGCTATTGTTGGAGGTACAGTACGGAAATATCAAGAGGCCCGTGAAGCAAAAGATGAAATTAGTATCGATTCATCGAAACGTACTCTGGTCCGTGTTAGAGAATTACTGGACAAAATTGAGTCTTCGACAAAGATAGAACCGTGGTTTTATGAGCTATCAGCTCACTTCAACGAAGAACTTGGATGGGAAGAAGAATGCTACAATGATTTGATGAAGGAATATAGGACGTTAAATTCTTCCAAGGGATGGGAAGAAGACTCGGTAAAAGTTGGCAAAATGGTCGATCTGATGAGGGACATTAGTAAGCATCATAAGAAGACTGGTACAAAGGAGAGTCTTACAAAAGCAAAGTTATTGCTGAATGGAGTAGTGAAGAAGGTGCGCAGTGCTTACAACTACACGGAGCCTTCCAAAGAGGCAGAGGAGCTAGACGCCATGCTACTTGAAGTGAATCAATAACTAAGAGTAACATTATGAAATAGACACATACTTAGAAACAAAAAGGCTACTGATTCTGCGGCTGCGAAGCACCAAAGATTTTTGCAACAAATTTCAGTAACTTGGGTGTCTCCTCCTCGATTACCTCGACCATCTCCTGGTTGTGTTCCCAGTAATCGATTGTGTACAGTAACATCGCCATAGGTTGACCAATTGCACAAAAGCTAAGCCAAAAGATAAAATTGCCAACTGAGCTATTAGGCATTCGCTTGTCAATCAGTTTGGTTATGAATATAAGTGGCAGCTGACCCATCATAGCCAAGAAGGACCATATTTGCAAATTGTGACACGGGACACTAATCAAAACCTCATGCAGAATGGCTGAAAAGAAGAAAACCACAAACGTGGCCCCTGTTTTAGATAACCCAACCCGTACTGATGGGAAATAAAGATGCCTGACAAGCCAATAATGCACTGGCATATTCCACAGTCTCCAATAGGCAGAAACCTCTCTTGCATTCCACCAGTCTTGGTAGAATACGCGATCGCCAAATCGTAGCAGCTCTGCAGTTAGATTCATGAAGCAATGAAAGAAGCCGTAGAACCCAAGCAGCCAAATATATGTGGAAGTGATTGACAATTTCAGCAAGTAGTCGGCTATGACTTGATATCTCAATTCTCCTTTATTCGCCTCCAAATCTTTTATCAGCAGGTCTAGATTTGGCGCAACAACTTGAGCTGCAAGAAATGCAATGAGTGTTGCAGAAATGAACAGATGCAAGGCGTGAGTAACGACCTTAACCCATCGTATATATGGCGTTCTAGGGAAGGCAATCTGGTACGTCAGTGTTGGCGCAAACCAAAAGTAGTAGATGTTTTTCAATGTGATATTCATTGGGTATGATATCTGGAGGCCTTGTTCATCGAGATCTTTCACCAACGCCAGTGTTGCCTTGTGTGTTGCCAAGTTTTTACGATAGTCCCAATTGGCATGATTGTACGAGATGAGCTTCATCCACGTGATTGTTGCTTGCATGACCAGACCTGCACCCACAATCGGGTGCTGAATGTAATACCACACGATCAAAATGACCACCACCAAGGTAGCATTGGTATTGATAAAGTGTAAAAGCATTCCAAACCATGTTGATACCCAACCCTTGCTCAACGCCTTTTCAATTAGATAGGCGAAAACAACAAATGCCTGAACCACCAGCAGACCAGAAATGAACGGAAAGTTGTCTAGTGGTGCCTCTGAAAACCCCTCTGAGAATCCCTGTAGACTAAACCTCAATTTATCCAATATGAATCCATGTTTACTAACGGTATCCAATAAAAGTCGAAAGTTGCTGATCACCAAGATGATAATGAGTAGATTGAACATTCCTCGATAGTTTTGAGGTTGTGCTTCACTCGAGAGGTAAGATGGAGAAGCTTCACGATGCATTGGTTTCGAAGGAGGGTATTGAATCTTATTCGAGTGTGCTGCATCCTTGGAACCAGACTTCTTCATGTAAGACTTGCCCATTTTAATCAAGTTCCCAGATGGCGACTTGAGCATGTTGGCTAAATTTCCCGATGGCATACTACGAAGTGGTACAGTAGGCGTCTCAAAGATGAGATTGGGAAGAGTACCTCTCTTATTGTTGGGTGCAGCACGCTGTAATGCCTCCTCTTCCTCTTTTTTGAATTGCTGCTGAATCGCAAACTCTTCCGAATCGCAGTAGGCACATGATTGTGAGATTAAGGTCATCCATTGTGTCTTTTCGGCAAGACTTTGAGTTGAGAATCTTAATAGGGGGATGATTTCATCTTCGTCATCGCCTTGTGCATCACTGCTCTTATTGTTATTGTTTACAGTCGCTGTTGTTGTTTTTGTAGGCCGCTGATATACTGAAAAGACATGAAAATGCGCACCAATCTCATTCTTATCACCACCTGCATTACGCTTGTTCACCTTGCTCCCTTCATCTCTCACTGCACAATTCTTCAATGTTAGAATATACCGCGGCGACTTGTCTTCATGTGATTTATAATACGATAATTGACCATGATCCAAGCGAACAAATCGTAAACCCCATTTTGTCCCTCCCCATCCGATGGATCGATCTTGCCATTTGAATAGATATCCTGATTTTTCTGGAGGTGCTTCTCCCAAACCAAAATTGAAGGTGCCGTTGTGGTTGTGGTTGTTGTTGAGATCTTGCAATTGTTGCTCGAGTTGAAGTATCTTTCACGGAGTAATTCATTTTCAGTCTCTTGAGGCGATGCCGACGTATTATCTGCAGTGGCGGCCGCAGCTGCTTTGGTTTGTTTCGACTTCTTCCTGGCCATACTTAATTGCGGTATATTGTTCTTCCAGATTCACTGCATACATAGTAGCTGCATCGACATGATGGTCCAGAAAGATATATTGCATAACGGCGGTATGTAACGTCGTATGTAACGGCTACATTCTGTGCGTGACTGAGAAGATCATCTTTGCTCGTGATCGAATTTTAAATTTTTTCAGCACAAAAATCAAAAACCATTATCGCACCATGAAAGACACCGAACTCTACTAGCCATTCCCACCCCCAATAGACAGTATCAAAACAAACAATATAGCTTTCTACATCATACAAACAATGGGTAGAAGGTCCACCACCAGCAACAATCGCTCCACCACACCACCCCCCACCTCCCCATCCGACCCCGCCCATCCCACCAACCTCAAACGATCGTTGGCCCGAAATGACGTTGAACTCGCCGCACTTGCCAAATTGCACACTTCGCTACGTGTGTTGCGGGAGGCGATTGTGGAGGATTTTGGTGAGGATGGGTTGATTGAGATGGTTTTGGAGTATAAGGACAAGTTGAAGGATGGGGGGCTCAAGAAGAACGAGAACAAGAAGGAGGTGCAGCCTGAGAAGTTGACCATGGACGGCGGCGGCGACACTAATGATGATAATGAGGCAGTAACCAGTGACAATGACAATGATGATGATGATCCTAATGAAGACACAACATCCACCCGTCGTGACAAACTAGCCACCGCCTTCTTCCTCCGCATGAAACTCCGCCGCCGTCTCCTCAACCGCCTCGCCCGTCGTCTTCACCGTGTCGCACACATTATGGACTCGGGATCACGCAATATCGATGCACCGGTACCTCCTCAACATGGGGATCAATTGAGACGTGTTGTGAAGGATGATGAGGATGGGAATCCGGTGATTATTACGGAGGGAGCGAAGAATATTCGGGTGAAGGATTTGGAGGAATTTCACAAGAGGGAGGACGAGAGGATGGGGGTGAAGCGGACTTTGGTGGAGAGGAGGCGGGAACGGGATGCTTCTTCTTTGGCAGTTATTGAAAATGATGATCATGATGAAAACAAAGATGACGCAATGGATGTGGATACACCAACACCTGTGGAATTATTATTGAAACATGATGAGGAAGATAAACCATTGCTGGACAAGTTGGTCGAGTATGAAGTTGGGTATGACAAGGTCTACACTTTGGGAAAGCCTGTGCCTCCTCCTTTGCCATCTCCGTCGAAAAAATCCAAGGGAAAATCTTCTACTGGGAATAATGACGTTGGTGGTGTTGATGACAAAACTAAGGAGGAGACAAAGAAGGAGGCAACTCCTGAACAAAAGAAGGAGACGGATAGTACCCAAGCCCCAGCAAAGGAAGGAGATGACAACAACAATGAGGAAGTTGTGACCATGTCTTTACCAATTGTAGACACTATCGACACACATGACATTGATGAAGGAGGAGATGCTTCTGGCAATCATGACAATCAAAACATTTCACGTATACCATTCATGATGAATGGTCGTGCTCCTCCTCATCCAATAGATAAAGCTGCTGAGTGGAAACGGTGGACAAAAGAGATTTGTGATCGCATTCCTGATCAGGTAACATTTGATGATTTGGGTGTGGGTGGGGATGGAGTTATTTTTGAGCTGGAGGCAAGGTTGGAGTCAGCCAAGCGCAAGGCTGGAGGAGGAGATGATAGTGCGAATGATGTAGCTGTCAATCGTGGGAAGGGCAAGGTTCTACGTCGTAGTGAAGAGCCAGAAGAGAAGAAACTTGAAGATGATGAAGATGTTAACATGACAGATGCTAGTAAAGAGGAGGAAGGGAAGGAGCAGACCGACAAAGAGAAAGAAGGTGAAAAGGACAAGGAGTTGGCTGCAAAAAATATGAAGCCGTTTTCAGTCAAGCCGGTCCCTTCATTTTATCACCAAGATTTGCAACGTGTGAAAATTATCCAAAGCGAACTCGTCCGCTTTGCCAATCTTTATGAAACCCGAGAGATGTTACAGATTGCACAACAATCTTACGATGCTTCCTACAAGGCGTCTGTGCAACTTCAACAGGCCAAGGCTCAGGTCAGCATTGCAATCAGCAAAATGAATCATAAGCATCAATACGATCTGGCAGGTCTTCAACAACAAGCGAAACACCAGGTAGCCCAAGCAAGGGCTCATTGGGAACGCAGACAGTGGCAACTTCAGGACACGAAGAAGAAATATGGTGCAGAGGGAGCTCTTGTACGATCTTTATGTAATGATGTTTTACTGGAAGTAAAAGATCGGCTCATGGTCCGATTCGCGCAACCTGTGGCAGGCGGGGGGTCCCCCCAAACAGCCAAGGCAGCCTTCATCGCAAAACAAGCAGGCGATGAGGAGAAAGAAGAAGTTGCAAATGTGATGGGACAGATCGTGGACTGTGTCGACCGCCGTTACTTGGATATGTTATTTGATCACCCTAAGACGTTCGTTCCTCCTCCTATTGCAAATGAGAACACTGTCACTGGAAACGCTGAGACTGGGGAGACACTGGCAGAGGTGCAAAAGCGAGAAAGCTCCGAGTTGAAGGCCAAGCTAGAGAAGATAGAAAACGACTTCAACGAGGCGGAGCAGAAACGTACTGCAGCTTGGGCAGCTTTGAGTAAAGCCAAGGCGGAGGTTGAAAGCGCACCTACTGCTAAGAAGGCTCGTAAATCTGCACCTGCGCGTCAACCACGTCCAACGCCGCAGCAGCAGTATCAACAACAGCAAGCCATACAAGCGCAAAGGGCAGCGCAAACGCAGGTGGTCGTGCAAGGGCCTACAGGACCGATGTACGTTTCGCAGGCACAATTGCAACAGATGCAACTACAGCAACAGCGATTGCAACGACAACAGATGATTGCGAACCAGACGGCAAGAATTATTCAAGCGCAAGTGGCACAGCAGAATATCGCCCGAGCTGTAGTCCCGACACAAGCACAAGTGATCCCACAGCCACAGAAGATTAATGTACCAGTCCAAGTCGCGGCAACAGCCAATGTGAGCAACAATGCTGCTCCTCCCACTCAAAATAATGGTGAACCAAAGAAAATGACCCAAAATGAAAAATATGGGTATGGTGATAGGTACTCATCAGCCAACGTTCAGGCCCGAATAAATCCCGACGGAACAGTTTTCCCTGTCCAACAGCCCAAACTGCTAGCCAATGGAGAGTTCGCTCGTCCGGCTGGAAGGCAGCGTAGGGGTATGGAGTGGGATGCCAAACGCGGGTGTTGGTACCCTGTACAAGAATAACAGGGTGACAATTAAATTTGTGGGGTGCACAATTACATGTTTCGTGATCATTCTTTTCGATTTGGCTGGAGTTAATTTGCATGAATAAACTGAGGATTTCATATTATTTTTACTTTTTAGTTCGTCATTCTTATTTACTTTCTATACAATGATTCCCTATTGTATACAATGATTCCCTATTGATGTTTTCTTCCCTCTCTCAAGGCTTGACTGGCTTTCTTCCGAACATCATTTGCATCAGCCTCAAGCCAGTTTCCTGTCTTTTTATCATCTCTCTTAAGAAACCTTCCCCCTCGTTCACGGACCAAGTCTACCAACATGGCACTGATGGTGAATTTCTCACTCTTGGATGATGATTCATACCAGCTACGTAATTTCTTGGCCTCCTCTCTAAATGATATGTTTCCAGGATGAGTATTGGCCTTGCCCCCTCTTCCGCATATGACATCCGCAGGTGATGGGCCTGAAGCCATGGCGGATGATTTCACTGCTGATGGTGATATTGTAAGCCCATCTTCGCTTCCGATCGAGGATCCTGCAGTGCTCGACGACGAAGGAGAGTGAAGCAAATTGCTCAACTTTGAAGATGACTCAATTTTTTCAGGAATAATATGTTCTGTTTGGTAAATTTTCTCATATGGATCAGGAAGGACTGGTATTTCATTATTTGTTGCATCAAGCGGCCCAAACACATTGTTGAAATTGATTTTATCAATGCGTTCTCCCTTGTACTTTTTTGCCCATTCTTTGCTATTCACTCGTCTAAGGGGTGGAGGAAATTGATAATTATTGTAATCCTGTTGCTGCAAAATTCTCTGCTGCTGTTCCAATGGTGACGCCCTTGCTGCTACCCTCGACGGCGATCGACTCTGCTTGATGTGTTCGCATTCAGCGATAGTTAATGAGGGTTTGATATTTATCGAGTTCATTGACATTGATGCATCTTGCATCCGAGTGATCATCGGCGCTAGGAGCCAATTGTACCCGCTTGCTCGACATCCATCTCGCAGTGATGAAGATATCTCTGTCAAGTGCGAAGCTAGGCGAGAGGTGGCTTGCTCGATTTGTTGAAAGGCCCAATTGGATACGGTTTGCTGCTTATCGTCGCCCGGGGCCAGCGCCGACGTCTGAGAAATGGCCTTGCATGCATGGTTTCCAACAGAGCCGTATAGGCCGTATAGCGGCTGGAACTTTAGCCAGGCGAGGAATGAGAGGTTCATGTTGGGCTGTTCAAATTATGTCGGTATCGCGGAGGGTCCGTCGAGGTCCATGGAAGTTGTCAGCGACAATGCTGCACTGGGCTGTTAGTTTGCAACCAACGGCCATCTGCCTGCTTTGGTTGTCATGCTTCGCTTGTGAAAAACAGCTTGCGTGGTCGTGGAGAAGGACGCTTTTCACCCCTGGGAATGACGGACAGGCTGTTCGGTTGAGTTCTTCCGTGGGGCAAAAGGCAGTCGTACACTCTTCTTATCTTGATCTTGCCTCTTGCCCAAAATCTCCTTTGATCTTGCTTACTTATTCAAACGTGCGCTTTGTTGTCATGGACGTACTTGCTCGACTTAACCTTGCGCCTACCTACCTGATACATGAGTACTTCATAAAATAATGTTGAACATGTCCGAAGACAGTAAAAGTAGCAATAGGTTTGAGTTGGAGGTGGAGGAGACTCAGACTGAGGAGGTGGTGGTGGCGATGGCGACGGCGGTGAGTTCCAGTTCCAACGCCAACGCCACCGATAACGATAATGGTACGCAGCCACCCAACTCTGGTTGCAACTATTTGAACAAAAAGTGGATAGTCGGAACCGTCCTTGTTGTTGTTGTGACAGTCTTGGGGGTTACTATTGGCACAAGCACAACAAAATCAACATCCTCAAACCCCAACATCCCAACATCCTCTAACCCCAACATCCCAACAGCCCCACCAACCGATGTAACAGCCCCACCAACCGATGCGCCGACAGCCAAATGCAACGGTGAGCAACTTGTCGAAGTCATGGAGGAGGGATATGGCAATGCTGCGCCGGAGGGTATTCGACGATTGATCACCGACGCCGATACGAAGTACTTGAGCATTGGCTGCTTCCGGACACAGGATAGTCCTGATAAACGTCCTTTGATGGCTACCACACAAAAAGAAAAAGCCCATGAGTGCCATTCTTCCTGTCGCACTAGCTACTTTGGAATTGCAGACTCAACGTGCTACTGCCATTTTGACCCCCCACAGGATCGACTTTCTATTGGTAGCTGTCAATTTACTGAGAATCCTTGTCTGGAAGATGATCAGAAGTAAGTTCGTTGACCTTGGACTCGGATTGTGCAACAATTTATCAAATCCAGATTTAACTCAACTATTCTTTACCTTTACTTTACTTTTGCTCCTTAGGATGGAAATGTACTTCAAAGTAAATGCAGACGAAACTTGCAGCCAAGTCACAACAAGCAAGGTCAGGAACTTCTTGGTTGAAGAAGACGATGTGCCTTTCGGCTTTGACATCGTCACGAATCAGTTTCGGCCTTCTCCGTTTGAGCTTTATAAGTCAGAATGCGGAACTAATATCTACGAGGTACAAACAGAAGTAAGTGGTTTATATGCCCAGACTGAGCTCTGAGCCTGAGCTCATTCGACTCGAAGCGAGCTCGCCCTTTCTCATCTTCTCATTCTCATCTCCTTTCTTATTCACAAATTCGTATGACAGATCTCGGAGGGTAGCCAAAAGCTTTCTACGTCTGTCTCTGGCATCAAGGAGTTTGCGAAACAGGAGAGGACTCATCTATCTCAGTCCGTCAGCGCAACTGCATCAGCTGGTTATGATGGACTCTTCTTCAAAGCCATGGCGAAAGTTAGCGCTTCTGCCGATAAGGAGCAGACAAACATGTTTCGAAGCTCCGGTGCCGAGTTTGCCGGCGGGCAGGTGTTCAACTCTGTAGGAGTCAAACGTCTTGCAGAGGTGAAGATTGAGGACTTTGACAATAAAAAGAGCTTTGTAACATTGAATTCGGAATTCGTAGAGGCCATCAATTCCTATCGAAGAAGCGGATACGATCGTGCTATTGCACGAGAGCAGATCTTCAATAAATATGGCATGTTCATCTTGACTCGTGGCATATTCGGTGGCTTCTTACAGCTTCGCTCAACCATGACCGAATCCAGCATCTCCACGCGGTTTGAGTCGTCGGAAGAATCTCGCAAATGCTTTGAAGCATCTGTGTCGGTAAAAGCAAGTGGATTTGGATTCTCCGGTAGCGGCTCAGTGAGTGGAGGAGAGTGCAATGAGGAGGCAAAGAATGCGATGCAATTTAGTCAGAACGCCTACGCAGAACAATCTTCTGAGCAGGTTGTAGTTGGCGGCAAAGTTGAAGGTACGTTCTCGTGTAGATGCCTTCACAATCATGTTTGCTAGCAAGCTGCAGCCTCACTTTTGACTCTGTTATCTGTTTTCCAAATAAATTTGATTCCAAAGGGGGCAATTTCGTAGTCGAACCTGAATTCAGCACACTTCTAACCTCGAGAGACAAGTATCCTGCTGGAGATAAGGGCATTGAACTTAGGCCCCTCTCGGACTTTCTCTCGCCCAAAGCATTGTCTCCTCTTAATGTAATGCAATACCAGATTGACGAAGCGAGTTTTCTTGAGATACAAACCAATCTTCAAAATCACTTGCGGGAAGAGCTATTGGAGCTGGAGGGCATGGTGGGTGGATGTGGCGAGTGCGAGGTGCCGTATTTGGTGCAGTCTGAGTCTGAACCTGGTGAAACCAACAAATATACTTGCACCTGCTATGACCCGGTGAAGAAACAGACTGAAAAATTTGTAGCCGATGACGTGGTTGAATTGCTCGTTGACAATGGCGTTCGCTGGTTGTCTTACAACACTGAGTGGACCCAAGAGCTTGTCGGTGGCCAGGTGCTTAAGTGGAAAGAAACGCGCCGTCATGCCAATGTAATTTATCTCGAGGACAAGAACGGGCGTGAGGGCGCGACGACACGTTTTGACTTCAATGACAAAACTGTGCTCTATTGTGCTGCAGTGAATGGTGAATGTAAAGTTACTGGCACCATCAGTGTCTGGTACAATCGAAATCGGTTCGGTGTTGATGCGCGTGATATCACGGATCTGAACGAAGGACATGATGGTGAATACTGGGAATCAGATGGAAAGAATCAGTGGACCGAGTTTGATGGAAACGGGTATTTTTATTGGGAGGAAGATCGCCGAGATATTAACTCCATTTACCTGAAAGACAAAAATGGACGTGACTTTTACACTGCACGCCTTGATCTGTTCGATGCAAAAGTGATGCTTTGTGATTCGCGCCTCGAAGTGGGAAAAGAATGTTTTTCACTTGGATCCATCACAGACGTGTGGTGATATGTTTGATTTGTGATTTTGAACTTAGCGTTTTTTATTAGAGTGTTGTGTCAATTAATTATATTGCCAAAGCGACGTCCCGTCATCTTGAGAAGTCAGTATTGTTAATGTATAATCATGATATACTATAATCCTTATTGTCAGTCTGCTACTCTCAAAAATTGTTGCAGATTATTTGTAATCTTCACATGTGTTCGTCATCCCCTTAACTGCAAATTTATTTATTTGGACTTCGATAGCTCGGCCCTGAGTTGTGTTGTAAATTCGTCATCAATATCATCGTCATCCCAATTGTCCTTTACATAGAAGAGAGTAGTTGATGAAAATAAGATAACCAAAAAATAGTTGTGTCAGGGTCATAAATCAAACAAAATGAAAAGATCCTTCATCCATCTGAAGACTACAGAGTGTTGTGCATCTTTCTACCCTTGCTCTCTCAATAATTGATGCCTCGCGCTCAGCAAAAGTTGGCATTCAAATTATGATGTATGTACCCAGGTTCGCAATGACGTATTGCTCATCTCTCGAGCCAGCGACAATATTATTACATCTATCATTCATGTCATCAACCATCTCCTACACAGATCATTGAGCAACTTACCTGCCACTGCTGACTATCCTCAGCATCCTCATCACGCTTATCCCAATGGCATGGCTCGAATTCTTCAAATTCATCATCCTCTTCAATTGCCTCGGCGGCTGGTGCCGGCGGTGGATTGGCTGTGGATGCAGCGGCGGACTCGGCTGCGGCACTTGTTTCCTTGTCTGTCATGGTGATTGTGAGAAGTTATAGAAGACTTTCTACAGTTGATTTGTGGTGATGGTATCGTATGCTCTAGTATGTCACGGCACTGTTTCATGGAGATTTGGATTTTGATCGAAACAGATGGAAAGATACCATCACTCGTCGCCAATTGAGTACCGCCTATCGCCTCTGTTGTCTATATACCGGGATCTAAACACGTCACAGAGCAAAAGAACGGGACGACGATGATGCACAAAATTCTACTATACCTACGCCTACGATATCCCTGCTGTATCACATCCATTCTTGCAAACACAACAGCATTCATTCAAGCCTTATACAGCAATGACCAGATCAGTCTCACTCTCCGTCGTCGCTGCGCTGGCCATCGCAGGAAGTGGCATGTCATTTACTCTGCCCGATGCGTCGACAATCCGATCTCACAATCTCTCGCCACTCCATTCTACCGTATCGACGCAAGAAGAAGTACCTTCATCTCCATGGTTTACTGACGATGAGAACACAAATCAATCTGCGGAAAAGTTAAAGACTCAAATTTTGCAGTTGGGAGCAGCTCTGGATCGAGGCCAATCCTACAATCCTACCAGCGGTGATTATTACTCGTCTTCCATGGAAACTGCCAGATCTAAAATCCAATCTCTAATTGCCTTGTCTGATCCAGAAACCAATGTGCCCAAATCTCTTGATGATATTGCTGGTGAATGGGAATTGGTCTTTACAACTGTCAAGCATGGTATCTTTCGTTCCAGTCCCTTCTTCCTTGCAGTGCAAGAAGCCTTTGAGTATGCCGAAGAAAAGGAAGCATTCGGTGAAGACAAGGCAACTCTATTTTTCAAGTTGCACGAGCTACAAACTTGTTCTTGGGGGGCTAGTAAGATTGGAAGAGTTGCGCAGAGGATAGATCCAAAGACTGGCTATTTGTACAGTGAATTTGATACCAGCATTTTCTCTTTGACTGTCATTCCAATTCTTGGATGGTTCAAATTGCTACCAACATTTGGAGGATGTGTCGTAACTGCATCAAAGGCAAAGCTTGCAGAGGGAGGAGTCTTGGAAATGGAAGTCGACTACACAACCTCTAGGCCAGTTCCAGGATTGCAAGGTCTTGGCGAGTGGATATGGTCAGTGAAAGTTCCTGTTGGAGCTGTGTGGAAGTTGTTACCTTGGAATAAAGGAAGAAGTGCAGATTGCAGTGTGACTGTGAAGTATGTTGATGAAGATTTCCGCGTAGTTGAAGATAAGAGTGGAGATTTGTTTGTTTACTCTCGACCAGTGGTGAGCAGGGACTTAGACATCTAATTGAAAGAAATGGAAGAGTGAGAGGCATGGGAGTGTTGCGATCGCAGCATTACTCAACAGTGCAATTTTTTGCCCATCTAATACATATTAGCAAGAGCTGGTTCCTTCTGCGTTTGCTGCGTTTGCAAGCTCGGCTATGTATTGTTCGGACTAATTACTAAGAGTCAATGAATGAATTATACTCGCCGCTTGGAGCTGAAATCATTCTTCAAGCTTCGTATGTAGCACATCGTACTGGTATCTACCGCTCGAAAGATTTGGTTGGAATTGGACGGAGTCAAGGAGCGTGCTTTGCATCGTCGATTGCATTCGAAGACAATATTGTAGCAGTCAGGAAGAAGAGAGTTCGTGGTAGATAGTTTGATACAATGGGAAGCATTCCTGGTTCGGCACATCCTGCCTTTGGTTTCGGCGCTTTGACAATTGTCGGAGGACTGGTTGGCTACTTGAAGAAAGGATCAAAAGCAAGTCTTGGCGCTGGTGTTTTTTGTGGTGGTCTACTCGTCGGTAGTGGATTGATGATATCAGGTGAATCACAGTATGGAGGGCATTCCCTAGCCGCTGGTACATCTACGATCATGGTGTTCGGCATGGGTCAGCGATTTATGAAGACAGGAAAGTTTTTTCCGGCAGGAATTGTTGCAACATTAGCAGCAGCATCAAGTGCCTATCATGTAAAGAAGGCGTTGGAATGGAAAGATTAGAAGTAATTGCACAAATCAAATACAATGAGGATTGGTAACTTCGAAGCGTGCACGACATTCAATTGAGGCTTTATTGAAAGTGATTGAAAATGATAAGCTATTCGATGTAATATTATATTTGATGACACAAACATGTTCTACAGATCTGTCTCAGAATAAACAGCAACATCTCCATCTATTCCAACCCATGCGGTAGGCCATTCTCTTGCAATAATAATATTTCCTGGATCGGCCCATTTGTGTGTATTGTACTTGCGATCAGGCGTGCTATAGTAACTTGATGTTCCAGACAAACCAATGTAGCCGCGCATTCTGTTTATGTAACCTGTGAAGGTGGAGAACCAGGTTCCAACGAACAGTCTGCCTCGACTCGCTATTACTGTATCAATCATTCCAAATAAGTTTGGATCTATTTCGTCCAAGCCTGCTATTTCTTTGAAATCATTCAAAAATCTAAGGTTGTAGTGTTTTGCCAACGGGTCAAAGAACGTTTGATCTTTCTCGTCTGTTGCAATATATATGATTTCGTTTGGGTCTGTAAAGATATCTTTTGTGTTCTCGTACCAATCTTCTGCTGTTATTTTCACCTTCTTGTACTGAAAGTCGCCCCTGCGAACATGAAGTGCCGAAAAGCTAGTTCCACCTTCTTTGGCTGCTTCCTCCTCTAACGCACGAATGATTTTGCCGGCAGTACAAAAGATGTTGTCTCCATAGTGCATAAAATCCCGGACGAATCGTTTGTAATAATGGTCAACTTTGTCGTCGACAAAGTACAAGAAGGTATAGAAATGATTCAGTAGACGATGTTCTTTCTCGCCTCCTTGAAAGTGAATCAAGGGAACAGTATCCAACTCACTACCGTAAAATACTACTTTCCTACCTCTGCAAAACTTCAAGATCTTGTCTTGTTCTTCCTCGGGTAACAAATCGAAAAGCTCTTGGTCATTGTATTCAGCCTTTGCAGCTTGATGCTCCTTGTCAAAAATCAAGCATTCGCGTCCTGCTTGTAACTCTGGCACAAATCCTTCTTTCCTCAAGAAGCTATAAATGCCTTCGCAGCTGTAATTACTTTTCGCAATGTAGAAGCAATGATCGGCGGCATTTTTAATCAGTTTACCCGCCTGTCCAGATGGCAATGTAAACATCTTTCCGCCGCCCTCTCTTTCCAAGAATTCAGTCATCGATATCATTTTCACCCTGTTTCTCAACGCTGGATGCTCCAAGTCTAGAAAATCTGCAAACCCGTGATGTTTCGCACCCTTCCCACTCTGATCAGTCAATCTATAGAATGGAGTATTTGGTGGTAGAACTAATGTCCTGCCTGTTGCCGCTGCAAATACAAGAACAATCTCTAAAGCCATACGAATGTTATTCCAACCACCTCTATCCGGCTCAAACGTGATATATCTCGTTTCGGATGTGTCTGATGAAGCAAATGGGGAGATAAAGTCGATGTCTCGTTCCCCCTGTGGATCATTCCAGTAAGCCAAATCATCATAATTCTCATCGTCGCATTGTATTGAGCCGTGCTTTGCGCCAACTAGAGCGGGTGTTTGTGACATCGGTAAGCCTGCAACTCCTCTAGCAAGCGGCATAGAGTGATCGTCTGCATTCGATTGTAAAATGACATTATCACTGCTATCGTGCTGGACAATATCTTTGTTCAACTCATTCACCAGCCGCTCCCACCTATTCTCGGCGGTGTTGATCAAGCCCTCCAAATGTTGATTGTTCTCATCATGCGTTGGAAAATGGCCCAGTAAAAACGGAGTGAAAGTTACCATTGCAAATATTGCCGATGCAGTCATGAATACTATCACGAGACGATCTTGAGATGGAGGGCTTGTCCGTCTCATTGTAGCGGGCCGTTTTCGTCTAGGTCGATTTTGCGATGGCCTTTGCCTTTGAGGAGAGGAAGCTAGAGACTCATTGTTCGAAGCAGAGGAATCCATCATTCGTTAGGTATGCTCTCCCCTGGATATCCTAGATACGATTAGTGCCAGCTCAACTCCAATGCTACTCCTCTCCTAAGTAATGCTTAATGCTATTGCTCCCTCCGACCGATCGCTAGCGACGAAATAACGGATCATTTCGATGTGATTTATTTTTCAATCAAGAGAGAGTTACACCAAGAGAGATTGGTTACACAATTTGTGTAACAATGGTAACACGCTAAATTAGGCCAGCCAGGGCCTAACGTTGGCGGAAAATTTCGAATTTTCGGTTATGTGTGAAGGAAAATGGCCGTTGGCGCAAAAGCTAAGCCTGGGGGGAATTCAAAAAAAGGAAATGGAAAAATACAAAAAAAATAAAGCTGTGCTGACTGCCTATTTTCTATTTTGTGGCTTGTTTGTGGCGATAGGCAAGCTTATGTATTTCCCCAAGCTTAAAAACGGCAAACGGTCGTGTCTGATGTTCGCTTCGTTGGTGGTTGGTGGATGTTGTGGAGGCTGATGTTGGCGACATAAATTAGATTTTGTTTATGCATGCTGCATGCTGCCTGATAGATGGAAAAGCGCTGCTTGCAGTTAGGCCACTCACCTCCCACTTGTACATAATAATGGCAGCGCCATGATGTGGTCCTCCATCATCCTTCTCTTTTTGTTGGACCTGCTCATTAGAGCTGATGCTGTGATAACCTTCGCAGTTCATGATGAGCGTGACCATGTTGTACATGAACATACCGATGAAGAAGTGGCATGGAGCAACGGTCGTGACAATGTACCACCAAAACATCGACGACTTCTGACATCATTGGAATCCAACCCTCAATTCTTCACTCCTCTTGAGCAATCCCAGCAACAGCAGCAGCAATCCCTAGAAGCATCGAGTGTGTTTGGTCTTCTGTTCAACGTTCGGTCCAAAGTGGATGAGAGGATTCAAATCACTGGATTCGAATTTTACACAACGGAGGTTGAGCGAATCTTATACTATCAGCTCTACACCAAAGAAGGTGAATATTGGGAGACAACAGATGATGGCAACGGAGTTGCAGTTAACGGGGGAGTGGACACATATGAACTTATATCTCAAGGTACCATTCAAGGTTCTAGTGATTGCACTGACTCTTTTGAGGGTACGGCACTCTATTGCAAACTTGCTGTTGTACCTGATGAAGTTTTCATAGATTCAAAATGGACAATATCTGAGAAGTTGGAATCGCGATCATTCTATTTTACTCTTGCCAGTAAACATCTCGTGGTTCAGGGGATCGACCCTACACAACAACGTGCTGGCGACAGGGTGGTTGCATCGACACCTGAACTTGACTTATATGGAGGGATAGGGACGAATGCATTTCCCGTTACTAGCGATTCAGCATACCTCTATGGGACATCATTGGGTTTTGTTGGTAAAATACATTATGACACCGATGGTGATGCGCAATTGGTTCCTGGATTAGCTCCTCCACCTACCACAGAACAACCTACGCAATCACCAACAACAAGTTCACCAACAACAAGCTCACCAACAACAAAAACATCAACGCCAACAACAGCAGCAACACAGCAACCTACGCTATCAGCGATTGCAATACAGACTTTACCAACTGTGGCTCCTCAGTCTTCTCCACCAACACAAGAACCCACGCCATCACCAACAACTCCGCTCGCGAGGCCAAAGTGTAGGCCGGGTAGACCATGTTTAACTCAACCCGAACCTGATGATACTGAAGATAGTGCGAATATGACAAGCGTGCCAACAACTTCTCCAGCAATGACAATCCGAACTATTGTCTATATTGAAAACACACCTGGGCGCCGATTAGAGAAAAGAGATATAGACAAATACATTGAAGTTGTGACGAAATTTCTGGATCGAAGCACGTTGAAGGATAATGGCGTAACACCTATGAATATTACTGTCGTCAATGATGATTTGATAGAGGAACCCGACAATATGAAAAAGGGAGCGGGTCGATTGGGCAGTAGTAACAAGAAGAAGGGGCAGCTACCCAACGATAGAACTCTCTCTTATCAAGGGAATACCTCTTATTCATACTCTTACAATGAACAAGAAGACCCTTACGTCCCGAAGATCTATCCCGCTATATTTGTGCAGACTGAATTTTTCGTGATGTCCGATTTACCCTATGACGTCGCAGCCTTTTACCTATGGAATGAATTTCGCACATATAAAGAAGAGCTGCTGACACAGTTTCATGACAATACGCTCTTTGTTAGCTACTTCCGTAATATTCAGAACGTGACTGTGCAGATAGTCAATGAACTGATTGCTCCGACAGCTGCTCCGACTATTTTTGTCGCAAACACAACAATAGTTGCCTCTGAAAACTCCGCTCAACAAGGTTTCGAAGATATTTGGTTGTATCTTGGTATAACGGTTGGCATCGTTTGGTTGATACTGACTTGCTGTTCTCTCCGTCACATCTTGAATCACCGCCGTTCACTAGCATACCGAGACAACTTGAAGAGGCTAACAAATCAAATGTCGTTTGGATCACGCAACAGGAGGGAGATAATCACTGCGACGATGATGTCGCCAAGGAAACTCTTTAACAGATTATCCTCTTTTTTAATACGGTCGAGGCACCCTAGCAGCAGCGATGAAGAGAATTCACCCGCCGATGGAGAATCCATAGGATCTAATTTTGATTGAATTGTACAGCGTGTAGAAAAAGTATGTAATACAAATAATTTAATAGTTACATGTCAGACGGAGATATTAATGCTCCAACATTCTGCACGCAAAATAGGTTACTGCATGGCAGAAACAAGTGCCTGTTGTGCATTAGGTTCAAGTTGAGAAAACGCAGCTTGGATTGCGTTTGCGTCTACAGTTTGTTGAATCGTGTCAATGACACCCAAGAGACGTGCACAAGTGCTTTCGGATGCAACTTCGTCGCCTTCGGCAACGAAGGACAGGATGTCTCCAATGATTCGAAGCAAGTCATTGTACTCAGATTTGATGTCGATCAGGCCCATGTCAACCATATCACAGAGGCCATCGTGGCAAACTTTTGCTTCGTCAAAATCTTCTTCAAGAGGAAGTCCGGCTAGAAATGACTTTGTCAACGCTACCTTATCAGGGATAGTGTCAAAGAGAGGAGCTCCTTTAAAGAGGGCAAGAGATCCCAGGCAAGAGACAGCATTCTCGAACAGGGCGGAATCGTCTGCTTCGCTTTTGGGATTATTACCGCACAAATTATAAACCTTCATCAAAAGGTCTTGACCTAACCGAGCTGACAACGCATTTGGTGCATTCCTCGAAATCTGTGCCAATCCATACAGTGCTGCCTGTATCAGTTCTGCGTCACTTTCTGGGTCGTTTAGACTTTCAACGATGCCTTCCAGGAGCTGTGGTGCGTAGGTGCTAGCAGCTTGTGGACCGCAATGCTCGACGCAGTCGTCAAAAAGACAGGTAGCAGACAACTTGGCACGACCATCTCTTGTTCCTGAGGAGGTAAGCAGCTTTCCTAGTGGTTTTGCAACGAGCTGCGAGAAAATGGGAACAAACGATACTCCCAACGACTTGAGCTGATATCCAACTGAATCAACCAAGTGAGTCAAAAGCTCTTGTTCAGAATGAAGTTTCTCGTCGCAACGAGCCAGTTCGTCGTTGTCTACGACATCGGTCGTCATCTCGGCAATCAATTTAGAGCGACGAGTGAGACATTCTGCAATTAGAATCATGACATGACCAACAATTTCCCGAGCGTCCAACACTGAGATTTGTGCAACGCGTATCCCATTGGCGTCTTTGTGAGTAAACGCATCATACATAACTTCACTAAGTGCATCTGCAATGGCGAATCTATTTTCAAGCTCATCGTCATCACTTTCTTGAGAAAGCTGCTTAGCTAATGCCTTTGCTAGAACTGGCAACAAGTTTTGGGGCAGAGCTTGAGCACCACTTCCTGCGGAGGCAGACAAACAGGCTGCTTTGAAAATTTGACAAAGAGCTTGCGCTGATGTAGACCTCACATCACCTGAATATTCATTGTGCAAAAGAGGTAAGAATGCATCAGCACTCGCCTCAGCGTAAGGGCCAAAATCTTTACCAAGTGAACGGGCATGCTCGTATATTGCTCTTGCGCTATTGGCCTTCTCCTCTAACTGAGTCGTATTGATCTTAATTTTCTTGAGACCCATTCCTGGAATATTGATGCTGTAGCCGCCATCGTCATCGTCGTTAGATTTGTTGCCGTTGTCCTGACCGTCTGTAATAGAAACTTCAAGTTTCTCAGTAGCCCTCTTCAAAATATGAGGTAGGATTGATGACATAAATGGAACGTATTGAGTCCCCATTACGGCAGCAATACGTGCACATGCTGCAAACAGCTGGTCAAGTGGCACAACATCAGTTTGTCCCGAGCTGAGCAGTGAAGTAGCAAACTCCATAATTTCAGAAGCGTCGTTTGCGTAGAGTGATACTTGTTCTCCTTCAGGACCGGCAACAGCTTGACCTACAATGGATGCAGCCTCAATCGCCGCGCCTCTCAACATAGCCATCTCGTGGGTTCTCACATTCGGGCAAGCTTTCATTGTAGCTTTCAGTCCACCCATAATTCCATAGTGTTGTAGGAATGTTTCACCAGATGCATCTGCAAGGCATGCGGTCGCACCAATCGCACGAATAAGAACGGTCAACGAACCTTCGTTGACACCCTGTTGAGACATATCAACAGAAAGAGGCACCTTCAATGCCTCAAGGAGGCTTCCAACAAAAGGCAAAATCAGATCCTTCTCAATAGGTATCATGCAGTCTCCTTGACCATTCCCTCCTCGGCAATAGCTGACAACTGTGAGGCAAGCATGAGAGGCAACCTTCGTGCAAGGAGACTGGATTAAATGAGCGACCGCCTCAAGAATTTTCTCGCCATAATTTTCTCGCACAAGAATTGGCTGTGATGACGCAGGTTGCTCTTCACTTTCAACAGTGTTTGCACAACAGAGAGCACCAAGAAGTTGTAACGCTTGGTATTGCACTCTCCTACTCGAAGATTGGATGAGACGAAGTGCTACATCAACAGTCGATCCAACATGAGGAACAAAAGTCGCCGGAGCAGCTGCAAGACACCTCTCAAGAATAGACAAAACTGCCCTCTGGTTTTGCCACGAAGGAGATGCCAAAAGAATATCAACCAATTGAAAAATAGATTGTAGGGTCGAAGCTCCTCCGAGATTTTCGACAAAAGTCTCCAACAATGATTCGGCGTAGAGCGCCGTATGATCGTCTTCCCAAGACGATTCTGTGTCATACACAGACGCTGGATCTTCCGACCAACTCTCTTCGTCTTCATCGACACCTGTGATGGCAAGTTCAGCGCAAACGTATAGGACACCTTTCTGCTCTAAGTTGTTGTCATCATTCCCTTGAATAAGAAAATTGAGTAGAGGAGATTTTTCACCCACTCCTCCTTGCATGACACATCTGGGAGACGTTCCAATAGGTTTCAGAATTGCTCGTTTGATTTGTGGTACACTTGTAATGGTAGCCAAAACATCTAGTGCTGATAGCTTCAAAAATGTGATATCTTCATCACCCTGGCTATTGATCTGAGCAAATTTCATGCAGGTACGCAATAGACAAGTTAAAGAAGTATCATCTCCAGCCAACATAGATGGACATTGAATTGAACAAGTCGATAGGTGAGACATGCAACTTGTCATCACGGCAACTTGATTTGATGACAATGAGTTTCCAAACACAGTCAAAGCTTCCAACATGGTCGGCAAAAAATGTTTCCCGACGATAGCCGATGGGGACGAAGCATCCACAGTTGTACTTTTCTCATCAAATTGTGCCATTATTGCCTGCTCCATTTGGTCTTTACTCGACATGATACGCTGGGCTTTTTCGTGAGCAATTCCGACTTGTACGAGCGCTCCCATACATGCTTCTAGCTGATCCAACGAACAAGTGCTACGTTGAATAAGCTCCATACTACCCGAGAAAAGCGAAGAAAACGACTCAGCGTTCCCTACAGACCAAAGAGTTAGTGGAGATCTATCAGCAATGTCACCTAGTAATTGATACGTCACAGGGTCCATTTCACCGCACTGTTTGACACAAGACATGTATTCAATCGTTAGTTGTGTGTTGAATAATTTCCACTATATATCAAGTAACACAAACAATACTTACACCAGGTCTAATATGATTCAAGACGGTGGTCATCCACTCCTTTCCATCTTCCACAGACACAAGCGATAAACTGCTGCTGAGTTCGGCAATAATGTGTCCAATCTGTCTCCTAGACTGTGTCACCTCCTTCTGCAAAAACAATGACATCAATGGATTGGCTATCTCTCCCATCAACGCCACTGCAGATGAAGGTGCAAGACCCGTCAACTGTTGTTTCCCTGCAAGACTTTCGACTTCTCTCCTTAGTAAAACTGCAGCGAGCATGCAACGTCCCGCATTGGCGGCATTGTCGCCATGAAGTTGTGTCAATAGACTGGTGAGCTCGCGCACCCTCGAGTCTAGAGGGATTGTTCGATAATGAGCTTCCGCTGGGTTGCCAGGCGATGGCGCCAGCATTGAATCGAGTAGCTCTATAGTGATGGGCATTGTTAGGGTGTTCAGTAGAGTCTATTGTACCTCTGGCACCATCTACTGCTCATGGTTCATGTGATAGTGAGCTGAGGTGCCAAATCAAAAATGGGTTCTTGATTTGATTTTTATTTGAAGTGAAGAAAATCTGGCAGGATTCGTATTGGTACTTTCCTCTCTCTAAGTAGAGAGTACGATAGATAGGGGTATCTCCAGTCTCCAGTCTCCAGTAGATAGAAGAATAGGTAGTGGAGCGACGGAGGAAACTGAGGTAGCATGGATCAAGCATGGATGGAAAGGAAGCTACGATAGCTAGCTGCCTCATCTGTAGATAATAGCTGGCCACTGAAAAAGTAAAATGAGACATAACTTCTTTAAAGTCGCAGCGCAGTTTGCTTTGTTTGGCTTAAAGATGCATGTATTGTTACGAACGAGCTCCATTAAAACCGTTCTTTTTATGGGACCTCTTTGTTTGATGAGTTTCTCCCCAGGCCGACAAGCTGACCACGACTTATCACGACTCAATGCTCAATCCACTTATTTCTTTTGTCTTCCTTCCTCCATTCGTCGCTTCATTGCCTCCTTTCCTCTACGTTGCATAGGTGAAAGTTCCTCGTCAAGCTCCATCTCGAGTTCATCCATATCCATATCTTCCATATCATCCATATCATCATCATCTCCACCAATCACAGTCACCTTCTTCTCCTTGGAATTTTCAATTGGGAGGAGTCTACCCTTTGTCCACGAACGTACCAAATCCTTATCTTCCAATCCGTACACTCTTTGAAGCGATTCTCTATGATAAAGCAATGGAAATGGACTCCTTAGGTTGCCTTCCACTAATTTTTCGTATAGGCTCTTTGCAGCTCTATTTCTCATTATATCTAATCGCTCTACTTTGACACCAGTTTCTTTCTCTAGAGATTTGATTATCTTTTCCATTTCATCGCCTTTTGGACATTGTCGGGTAGAATGAGATTAGATGTGATGTCAACGTGTGATTCTAAGACAAATCATGCATGAGCTTATATCAAAGATGATACTTACATTCAGGCATTGTACCAGCGGGTACCTTGAAGAAGAGGAGAGGCGTGTATTGTTTCTTTTGTTTGATGAATGCATCGGCGACATTCATTTGCATCGCCGCTGCTACCAATGCCATCATCAGGCATATGATCGAGCTACTCCCACCGCGAAGAAACATGATGATAGAAGGGTATAGAAAATATACGGTGAGCTCGACTGGTAGAAGTTAAGTTTTCCACACAAGAGGAAGATAAAGGATGGCGATACAAGAGATTGATGCCATGGTGAAAACAAAAAACAAAACCACGTGGAACGTGAAAGGGGAGATGGGAGATGGGTTTTGGCGCCGCGCGCCAAACAACAAACAACCCCACTGCCCTCTGCCCTGGCTGCCTCCAGCCTGCCTCCTGCCTCCCTCATGCAAAAACGGAGACGACATGGATCTTCCGTCTTCCTATGCACTATCTCTGCATGAGCACGATGATAATAACTGGTAGCAGCTGAGATTAATAGGTGGGCTGTCAAACTTATCAGATTTAGAATGGTGCATGATAATAGTCGGAGGATGAGAAGAGTATTGTTCCTCCTTGGTGCGGTTTGCGACTCAATAGCCGCCTACTCCTCGCCAGCTACCGCTCTCAGGAAGCAACCGAACTCACGTTTTGAACGCACTTCGTTACATTCAACTCCAAACTTTAATGTTGACAACATAGTGAGAGATCACGCCACTATCTCGCCAGAAGATATGTGGGAAGATCACTACTTTGCCTCACAATCAATCATTTTGAATTCGGAGGAAGAAGAACAAACCTATCAAAGAGCTACACAGTCGTATGTTTCATCAGTGCTGCGTGATATGACTGAGGAAGATAGAAAAGCTTTTTTGACGGAAATTTCAACAAAAACTATCACTGAAACACCTCTGACATCAATAAATGGAAAAGATACATATGTGGACGAACCCTATCGGAAACTGAGACTGCTTCGAAGGCGTCTTCCAGATCCGCTGTGGGCACAAATTCGACTGGAGGCGAAAAATATCTTGGATACTGAACCAGATGCAGGACCACAACTTTACGAACACATTTTACGCCAACCGAGTCTTGTGGATGCGCTTGCATCGGTCATAGCACATGAAATTGGAACTGAACTTATGCCTGCCACTGCTCTCCTTGCGTTGATCTCGGATCAATTGCAGCTTAGTGATGACATCAATCTTCATTTAGATTTGATAGCGTCTACACATAGAGACCCTTCGCAAGAATCAACTGCGCTGAATGCACTACTATTTCATCAGGGGCTTCACGCACTGGTATGTTATAGAGTTGCGCATCGACTCTGGCAAGCAGGTCGCACAGGTTTAGCTTATTATATGCAAAGCACTGTGAGCTCGAGGTACTCTGCTGATATTCACCCAGCTGCAGAAATCGATGGAGGTTTGTACTTGAATGTAGGTGGAGGAGTAGTCATCGGTGAGACTGCTAGAGTGGGAAAGGATTGTACAATATTACAGGGTGTCACCCTTGGCGGCACGGGAAAAGAGGTTGGTGATCGTCATCCCAAGATCTCAGATGGAGTAATACTTCACTGTGGTGCATGTGTTCTTGGGAATATAAATGTTGGTAGAGGCGCAATAATAACAGCGAAGAGCATTGTCACCAAAGAGGTACCAGAACTAGCTAGAGTAAGTGGCGTTCCTGCAAGTGTCAAGAGCTACAGGGAGTTGAGAAAGGATTTGTTTTCTCCAGCAAGCAGTAGTGGCGACGACGACGACTACGACTTGGATTGTCAAATGAAGAAAAAGTATGAGAGCTATTTAGATGCGTTCCAAGAGCTAGTCGAAATCGAAACCTGTATGTCTGATGGCGAAAATGATTGCTCGGATGCATTAGACGAAATGCTCAAATCTCATGTATAATTAGACCCCTATTTTCATTTTATCACCAAGTCAGAGTGCAAATTGTCAATTTCTCTACAAATGTTGCGTGTTTGTTGTTTGCAGCCCACGACAATATCTTCACAGCATCGTTTTTGTTTAATTTTCACATCATTATTTTCATCAATAAAATCCCCATTTATGTCACTTTGATGTTCAACCATTACTTTTTTCAATTTTTCAAACAACAATGATTGTGTCCGTTACGATGACTTTAATACTGCTGGTGACAGTCCCATTGCAACTTTAGGAAACCCCAGTTCTGTCAGCTGTCCATCAGAATATCCCTGCTGTCTTAATTCTTTCACTTGTAATTTATCAGCTTCAATCATCTGCAGTGATACATTCAAACCAGTACGTTAGCATGGGCAAGACAAAAGCATTCTCAACATGCATCAATAACGGATATATTCCATAGGTCTCACCTGTCCCTCTCTCATAATCTCAAATATCAGCGGCATTAGTACAACAATGGATGTGGTGGCCACCATGAATCCCACATTTCCGGCCTTTTTCGCCAAGACCCAGCCCTTCTCTTTCATGAATAATCCGCCTGCGTAGAATGATGCTCCCGCGCGGGTTAGGAAGCCTTTGATTCCTCCTTCTTTGGGTGCTGGCATGATTTATTAGATTGTTTGATCGGTGTGGTCGCTATAAAGATTTCACTGTGGCTGTGGCAATGAACAATGAATGATTTGTGGTTTGTGGGTTGTGGGGTGTGGGGTGTGGTGGAGAAATAAGAGGTTTTTTATGACGCTATTTTCTTTGACACATGTAAACACATGCCCATACTAATATAAGTAGGGGATTGTTGATGACGCTATTGTATTTGGCACAACTTGTGTTCGCGTTTTTGCCTGAATTTTGCAAGCTGCTTGCTGCTTTGCTAATGACGATGATGAAGTTCTTATCATATTCTTATGCAAAGCATTTCCTGTAGGTACTAGATCAGACTGGATCGTTGGTAGTAAGGGGAGCTGCTCGTGACGTCAATGGTTGCCGCACGGCAGGACGACAAGACACGTCGTCGTCCTTATCCACATTGGCATGATTTTGTTGGTGGCGGCGTCTCCGGTCTAGGCGCTCGTTGCATCACTGCTCCTTTGGATCTACTCAAAATTCGGAGACAGCTTCAGCCATCATCATCATCATCCGATGCAACTGTATCCTCGTCGAGAGCCTTGACTGGAGAGTGGAATATATTTCAACATCTCTACAAAATTGCGGAACGAGAAGGTGGCATACGATCATTGTTTCGTGGTAATATTGCGGCTTCTTATTTGTGGATGGGGTACAGTGTTTCTCAGTTTTGGGTTTATGGATATGCTTCCGAATATCTCAAGGACCGATATGGTAGTAAAGATCCAACAAACGACAATGAGCATGTAGCGACTGTGATATCCTTCACATCAGGTGCATTCGCTGGTCTTTGTGCTACAGCAATCACATATCCATTTGATCTCTGTCGGACCATATTTGCAGCAAGAGGCCTATATCCTGTTGCTGCTTCAAATGTTACGTGGTCAGAATATACAACAAATCTTGCCGCAGTCAATCAAGGACAACTGCAACGCCGTCCTCCCAGAACATTGCGTGAGTTTGCCCAACGAATGTACCAACAACGTGGATTAAAGGGATTCTTTGCAGGGAGTGCCCCAGGATTTTTGCAAATTGTCCCGTACATGGGTTTAAACTTTGCTCTGCACGATTTGTTCGTGACGAAGATTGGTAGCAGTGATAGCAAAGTATCTGGCATAGCAGGAATGGGTGCTGGTGTAATTTCCAAGTTCTTGGTATATCCTTTAGATACAGTGAAGAAAAGGCTACAAGCGCAAGCTTTTTGGGAGAAGGGTTCAGATACAATCAACACAAATCGAATGACAAGCTACAACAGTGCATTTCTACAGGATGATCGTCTTACCAAAAAAGTTGTGGGAGCTGTGAATAGAGGTGTAGGAAAGAAAAAGAGTGAAGTAGTTGTGTATAATGGTATGATAGATTGCTTCCGACAAATTGCCAGAAGAGAATCAGTAGCAGCATTCTACAAGGGCTTAGTCCCTTCACTATTGAAGTCATCAGTCAGTACAGGCGCATCATTTTGGTTATTCACATTAACAAAAAATGTTCTTCAATCCATACATGATTCTGATCTGTAAGAATGAAGTAAAGGCTTGGAGTTTTTCATGTTCGAAATACATCAGAATAAATACTGTAATGCAAAATGTACCAACGGGGCTATATCCATTACTACTCATTTGCCAAATTAAAAGTCATCATACTCAAAGACTCAGATATTTCGCCTCTCTCCAACTTTCCTTTGACTTCCCTAATGCTGCCTCGAAGCAAATCTCCATCACATTTCCCAATAACGACAGGTCCAGCTTTGGTACCATCCAGTTCCACCAAGTCTCCTTCACTATTGAGCACGTAGGCAATGAAATGGTGTTTCACTTTGTTTTGATCTCTATTCACTGCTGCTGTTTGACCCCTCGCTGCGTGCTTTTTGTGTGCCTGTTGGAAAGCCGTATCTTGTTCTAGTGCAGTCTTCCTTTCGGTAGGGGTAAATGTTTCAACACGTTGTTTGTATGCTCCAAGAGTTGTCGACGGATCCAGAGTGACCAGTGGACAATTGAAAATAGCATGAAGACATGCAATGATCCCACAAGCATTGTCGAGTGTCCCAGACTGGTGCATATACCAAGATACTTTATTGTAATTGTCGGGCGAACCTTTGTCTTGCTCTCTGTATTGTGACTTTGGAATTAATCGCTCGTAGCAAACAATGATACCTAACACAGGTTGCGGTATAAAGGCGAGAAGATCTTCGTCAAAACCAAATACTTCACCAATGCTGAAGGTTGTAGGGAGGCCGATGGAGTGTAGGTATTGTGCAAAAACTTCCGGGTTGGATTCCAGCGGAGGCCATCTGAAATCTTCGCCTTGTTTTGTAGAATAAAATCCGGGTTTTGTGCTGTCTTCGCTGGCTGACATGTTGTTTCGAAGTAGGGCGGTGAGCAGAGCAATGGCGTAGGCAACGTTGACAATCACAATCATTGTCAAAGGCAAAGGAGTTTTCGAAAAAAAGTGGCTAATACACCGCGAAAAAAAAGTTGGCCGTGCTGTGACCGAAACTGAGCCAGACCAAGCTACGGCCACCCAAAAAATGGCGGTACTGGTGGTCGTGAACATGACTGCCGCGGTGGCCGTAGGATCCATGGCCACCTCTCAACAACTTTTCACCATCACCAGCTCCAAAATCTATGACCACTCTCCACCCACATTTTGTCACATATTGCCACCGTATGCCCAGTTTCCTACAGCCATTACACAGCCAAATCGTTTTAGCCACCATAACAACATCTGCACAACAACCCCTCGGCCACATTGACAGTCAACCTGTAGCCACCATCTCAGCCACTGTACGGTCATAATTATATATAGCGTATATTGCGTATTGTATGTATAAGGTATTTTATTGTATCCATTGATTGTATTTAATGTACTAAATATTTGATGTATCTTCTAATTTTTATATATTATTCCTAACACAAATATTCTTCATATATTACTATCTACTTCTGCGGAGGAATGAGCTTGTTGCACTCATCGCACTTATGGCAACCATGCTTTTCCATCCACGCCTTGGTGAAATAACTCTGATTTGTATGCGACGACAGGCCTTGGACTAAATCCTCATGATTGCAAGCGCCTCGTTTCCTGGCCGTGTCTTGATTTTTGGTTGAGTCATCGTTCCAGGCCCTTTTTCGCCCTCGCCTCTTATTTGTCCCAGATGCGTCAATTTTGCTCATTTGGCACGGAATACACAAGGCAAAGTGGCAGGGATGATCTTGCTTGATTGCGTTCGAACAAATTGCCATTTCGAAGTTCCCGCGAGTAAAAGAGAGGTAGTTTTCCTGCTTGTTATCGATTCGTCAAACAATTGCACAAAGAACAATTTTGTTAGTGAAGAAGATTAGCAGCAACAACCAAACAATAGAAATAAATGCATCAATGCTTACCTCGTCAGTCTCTGAAGTAGCAGAATCAGTGGTATTGTTGGCAGCAGACTGTTGTACGGAAGCTCGATTGGGCGTGTTAACTTCGTGTCCACGTTCTACTGTTTGTTGATTTTCCTTCCCAGAAGATGCACCAGTGTCGGCGTAGTTAGATAGTAGGTTCATGATATTCACGCGAGCAGGGGCAGCAACAGTGGATGGAGTTCTGCCATTATTTTCAGTCAATGGGGTAGGGACAGCAGCAGTTGCCATTTCGAAGTTCCCGCGAGTAAAAGAGAGGTAGTTTTCCCGCTTGTTATCGATTCGTCAAACAATTGCACAAAGAACAATTTTGTTAGTGAAGAAGATTAGCAGCAACAACCAAACAATCAAAATCAATGCATCAATGCTTACCTTGTCAGTCTCTGAAGTAGCAGAATCAGTGGCATCGTTGGCAGCAGACTGTTGTACTTGTACGGAAGCTCGAGTGGTCGTGTTACCACGATCTGTTTGTTGATTTTCCTGTATGATTTGAAAGTGATGATACAATATTTTTCAACTTAGATAGCGTTCCCTTTGCCGTCTTCGAAGAGCTCGATTGTGTTTTTTTCTCGAGAATACTCATGGTCAGCGGGTACGATGGGTAGGTAGCTTAACCTCATAGTAGTTTTAACAATTTGGTGATACACTGTGACAGTAATGATTTTTCGGCGGTGCTTGTTCTTGTATAATTTGCATTGGTTAGTTTGTGAGAGTCTCCCGCTGCTCCCGTGATTACATCTGTGCTGGCAGTGCAGTGCCAACATCAATATTATAGGTGCGCGAAGAAGGGTTCTCGTTTCGGAGTTCTCGTCTCATCACTGACAAACCGACAGACTCTTCCGAATAATGGTGACGGACAGGCACTTTTTAAAAATTTAATCCTCATCATTAATAAGACAGATAAGTATGAGGCTATATAGCTGCAGGAACACCATAACATTTTGCTTGCGATAACCAAACATTATAACCACTATCCATACCAATGATGTTGGGCCTCCAGAGGTGATCATTGCCCATATTCATGTCACTGCACACGTATATGTGCTCAGATATGGGGCTGATGTGCCACCAAATCAGTCATGGCACTGAGCAGCACAAATGAGGCTGTGCCATCGCCTCAGCATACATAGAGACCAAATGCCAAACATATTATCTTGCCCACTATCCATACCAATGATATGGGGCCTCCAGAGGTGATCATTGCCCATATTCATGTCACTGCATACGTATATGTGCTCAGATATGGGGCTGATGTGCCACCAGCAAATCAGTCATAGTGGGCACACATGAGGCTGTGGCATCGCCTCAGCATACATAGAGACCAAATGCCAAACATATTATCTTGCCCACTATCCATACCAATGATATGGGGCCTCCAGATGTGGTCACTGCCCATATTCATGTCACTGCATACGTATATGTGCTCAGATATGGGGCTGATATGCCACCAAATCAGTCATAGCGGGCACACATGAGGCTGTGGCATCACTTCAGCACACATAGAGACCAAATGCCAAACATATTATCTTGCCCACTATCCATACCAATGATATGGGGCCTCCAGATGTGGTCATTGCCCATATTCATGTCACTGCACACTTATATGTGCTCAGATATGGGGCTGATATGCCACCACCAAATCAGTCTTAGCGGGCACACATGAGGCTGTGGCATCACTTCAGCACACATAGAGACCAAATGCCAAACATATTATCTTGTCCACTATCCATACCAATGATATGGGGCCTCCAGATGTGGTCACTGCCCATATTCATGTCACTGCATACGTATATGTGCTCAGATATGGGGCTGATGTGCCACCAAATCAGTCTTATTCTTGGGCACACATGAGGCTGTGCCATCGCCTCAGCATACATAGAGACCAAATGCCAAACATATTATCTTGCCCACTATCCATACCAATGATGTTGGGCCTCCAGATGTGGTCACTGCCCATATTCATGTCACTGCATACGTATATGTGCTCAGATATGGGGCTGCTATGATGCCACCAAATCAGTCTTAGTGGGCACACATGAGGCTGTGGCATCGCCTCAGCATACATAGAGACCAAATGCCAAACATATTATCTTGCCCACTATCCATACCAATGATATGGGGCCTTCAGATGTGGTCATTGCCCATATTCATGTCACTGCATACGTATGTGTGCTCAGATATCATGGGGCTGATATGATGCCACCAAATCAGTCATAGTGGGCACACATGAGGCTGTGCCATCACTTCAGCATACATAGAGACCAAATGCCAAACATATTATCTTGCCCACTATCCATACCAATGATATGGGGCCTCCAGATGTGGTCACTGCCCATATTCATGTCACTGCATACGTATATGTGCTCAGATATGGGGCTGATGTGCCACCAAATCAGTCTTAGCGGGCACACATGAGGCTGTGGCATCGCCTCAGCATACATAGAGACCAAATGCCAAACATATTATCTTGCCCACTATCCATACCAATGATATGGGGCCTCCAGATGTGGTCACTGCCCATATTCATGTCACTGCATACGTATATGTGCTCAGATATGGGGCTGATATGCCACCAAATCAGTCTTAGCGGGCACACATGAGGCTGTGGCATCGCCTCAGCATACATAGAGACCAAATGCCAAACATATTATCTTGCCCACTATCCATACCAATGATATGGGGCCTCCAGATGTGGTCACTGCCCATATTCATGTCACTGCATACGTATATGTGCTCAGATATCATGGGGCTGATGTGCCACCAAATCAGTCTTAGCGGGCACACATGAGGCTGTGGCATCGCCTCAGCATACATAGAGACCAAATGCCAAACATATTATCTTGCCCACTATCCATACCAATGATATGGGGCCTCCAGATGTGGTCACTGCCCATATTCATGTCACTGCATACGTATATGTGCTCAGATATGGGGCTGATATGCCACCAAATGCCTCATTAGCATGGTGGTATGCAGCCTACAGGTGCAATATGTGAGGTCTGAGTTGATATATCATCTTTATGGATGTATAGAAGAGGCTAATAGACTAACTTCTTCTGCACCACTCATACATTGGACAATACAAGCAATTTGGGGCCCTGATGAGCATAGTGGTCTTTGTGGCGCCACAGTAGCATGGTGGTATGCAGCCTACAGGTGCAATATGTGAGGTCTGAGTTGATATGTCATCTATATGGATGTATAGAAGAGGCTAATAGACTAACTTCTTCTGCACCACTCATACATTGGACAATACAAGCAATTTGGGGCCCTGATGAGCATAGTGGTCTTTGTGGCGCCACAGTAGCATGGTGGTATGCAGCCTACAGGTGCAATATGTGAGGTCTGAGTTGATATGTCATCTATATGGATGTATAGAAGAGGCTAATAGACTAACTTCTTCTGCACCACTCATACATTGGACAATACAAGCAATTTGGGGCCCTGATGAGCACAGTGGTCTTTGTGGCGCCACAGTAGCATGGTGGTATGCAGCCTACAGGTGCAATATGTGAGGTCTGAGTTGATATGTCATCTATATGGATGTATAGAAGAGGCTAATAGACTAACTTCTTCTGCACCACTCATACATTGGACAATACAAGCAGTTTTGTGCCCTGATGAGCACAGTGGAAATTTGTGGTGCCACACTATAGCATTGTGGGGTGTGCAGCCTAAGGTGAAAAATAGACTAAATTATTGGATATATGGTTTTTCAATCTTTATTATATATGTCTAAAGATCTATGCTAGCCAGAATACTCTGTGGCATTTAATACATGCCATGATAGCAAGCTTTGACCCTTTTTACCATGCTTTGTTATGACATCCCAGTCACTAAAAACGCAGGCGAACTTGTGTTCAAACCCATCACCGCCCCTTTTGCAAGGAAACAATAGACAGTATGTGTCAATCTCCTGCTCAATATATTGTCTTTCAATATTCATTCTATTCACAACCTCATCACTATCACACAATGTGCAATCATTCCAGCGTTACGCACTTAACATAATGTTGGTTCTGGGTTGAATTCAAACTGGCAACGAATGGCGCAAGCAATTTCTCTTGATGCCCCTCCAAATCCCTGAACAGGGAAGCAGCACTCAATTGGGTGGTTGAGAGCTTTGAGAAAAGGTTGCAAACGATGTCATAAAATATTTCCTTCTGTTCTCCCTTGTTGTTCAGGGCATGATCCATCATTTCGAACATTAACACAGAGTCATCGAGCGATAGCATGCTCTCATTGTCGCAAGTCTCCAACCGGTTGATAGAACGCCAAGTAAGCCCCCTCAACCCTCCAAACCGCTCCCCGCTAACATGATAATGTATGTAGTCTTGCCAGAAGTAGCGTTTGCTCTTCCTCATTTCGTTGGATCCAAAGAGTGGAAAAGTTTCGATGGCACACAAATGCTTGTGGCAGCACTGAGACATTGTTGCAGTAGGCGCAGATTCGTCCCCGGTGCCGCTGGAGCTGATGGCGCTTATGTGGCGAGTTGTTGCTCAAAATCCTCCTGTAACAAATCTTCCGGCATCGACGCCCGTGTCCAACTCGTCCCACTCATCATCTTCATTATTAACAAAAGAAGGGAGATCTTCTAGTTCATCACTGTCGTACTCGCGATTACTGTCACCAGTAGTATCAAACATATCGACATCGCTATCTCCTACACCGGTGCTGCTGCGAATTGAAATATCCATATTATTATTTTCCACGCGAGCATTTATTGGAGACAAAATCGGAGATGAAGAGACGGAGGTATTCTTGTGACAAGAGCGACAATGTCTAGTGATGTTCCTCTTGAAGCTGTTGTTGTAATTAAGGCATGTTGCGCAAACGTAGGATGTTTGTTTGCATTTCGGGCATTGAACTTGAACAAATCCATCCACTCGATAATAACAGCAAATATTGCGATCATTCAAACAAATTTCGCAACTTTGATTGCACTTGTTGTTGGGACAGTAAAAACTAAAGGTAGTTTCGCTGTTATTTCCGTGATTGTTCATCGTAGCAGTTGTAGTAAGTCGTAGTGAGCTATTATTATATCATATATATTGCGTAGTAATAAATATTATATTTGCGATTCGGAATATAGCCGGCTGACAGAGTGACCATGGGGTGGCTACACCTAGCTCATACGGCACCAAATTTCAAGATTGGCCATGCGATGGCATCAGTAATGCCCTTCTGATGGTCATAAGATCTTGGAAGCAGGATGGCAGTGTGGTGGCTGTACGTGGCGCCAAAAACGACCGGCCAACCTTGCCGCCAACTTTTTTTTTGCGGTGATAAGGCGCGCCTTTTTCGCATGTTGGCGCCATAAATTGTTCGTCAGCCTACATCCTACATCATCATCTTCCAGCTCATATTATGTAGGAGTGATAGTAGTGCTGCAGGCACTTCAATTCAACCATGACGGCGTCTCTCTACTCCAAAGCAGCGGCTGTGACTACTCTTGGCTACGTCGGCTACGGCATTCGTGTTTCCAACTTCGCGAGGACTACGCGTCGAGCCGCTCTGCATGAACAAAAAGAAGAAACAACGCCCAAAAGTAAACTCCAACAAAGGATTTGGTGGCGGATCATCCTCTGCTAGCGGCAGCACTACAACCTCTTCAGCTCTTGAATCTGACATGTTAATCCGACCAAAAACAACCTCAAATTTCAAATATGCAGGATCGATCCGCCCAGGTCTTCAATCGCCGAAACGCATTGTGCCAAGCGAAAAGATTCAATTACCAGACTACGCACTTGACGGCCAACCCAAGAATCGACCAGCTCTCTTCCCATGGGTGATTGAAACTAAAAAGCCGGAAGAAATTGAAAAGATGCGTGCGTCGGGACGATGTGCAAGAGAAAGTTCTGGATTTGGCAGGAAGGGAGGTCCGTCCGGGTATTACTACGGATGAAATTGATCGAATTGTTCACGAGGCTACTATCGCACGGGGAGCTTATCCTTCGCCTTTGAATTATCACAATTTTCCGAAATCTTGTTGCACGTCTGTCAATGAGGTCATCTGTCATGGTATTCCTGATGACAGGCAATTGCAGGAAGGAGATATTATAAATATTGACATCACATGCTACTTGGATGGATACCATGGTGACTGTAGTGAAATGTTCGTGGTTGGAGGAGAAGCGGCTGCTGATCCCGTCGCCAAACGCCTACTCCAGACAACATATGACTGCTGGGTCAAAGCGCTGAATTTTGTGAAACCAGGCAATGATTACAAAGATATTGGTGCAATAATCGAGGATCATGTGACAGAGCAGGGCTTTACCACAGTCAAGTCCTTTTGTGGACATGGAATTGGAAGTGTATTTCATACTAATCCGAATATTTTGCATTACCGCAACTCAGAACCAGCTGGTAAAATGGCAGCTGGTCACACATTCACGATCGAGCCAATGATATGTGAAAATGGGGCAAATTATCTCATGTGGCCGGATGATTGGACGGCGACTACAAAGGACGGGGGTAGATCAGCTCAATTCGAGCATACATTACTCATTACACCTGATGGAGTTGAGGCGCTCACGGGCAAAATCGAAACAAGTCCAGTACAATTTTGGGAAAGAGATAGCAAAGTACACACAGGATTGTGGCTTGGTACAACACCTTCTGCGAAAGCACGGGAAGGAGAATTGAATTCAAACTTATTAAACTCTAGCTAAATATGTAAGCTTAAAACAACAAAACTTGAATAATATCGCTATACAAAATAACATATCGAAGAGAATATTGGAAACCAAAGTCAGTGCGAAAAGAGTTCTACGTATTCAGAGGACGGAACATAAACCAAAAAACTGAAATATGTAGGCCTTCTCCAACTATCTGACGACAAACAATACAATCAAAGGAGCAGATCACAATCTAACAAATCGATTCTAGAATGGTCAATATTCATGAAAAGTAGTAACTCAGAAGATAGCATCCATTGAATTTGTCAAAAAAAAAATTACAACTAACAAGACGGATACCGCACATGGAGGAAATAGTGAGGCTACAAAGATGACCAAAAATGAACAGCACTGCCAGATCATATCTATCATCGTCACTACAAACATGAGCCGCTTCTAGTGGCCCATTATATTCGGCGGTGACAGTACAAAAGCACATTAGCACTGCTCAGACGGATAACTTGAGGAGGCTATGTTGCAGTCTCGTAGCTGATATCATGAGTCTAGTGCGGGCTGGCAAGCGCCACATTCTACCACATCGTATCTATCGCCATTAGTATGGGCATGAGCCGCTTCTAGTGGCCCATTCAAGTCGGCGGTGATACTGCACAAGCTCATTTGTACCGCTCAGACGACTAGCGTCCGTAGAAGCGATGCTACTACCTCGTAGCTGATGTGAGAGGTCCAGTGTGGGCTGGCCAGCAGCGCCACATTCTACCAATCGTATCTATCGCCGTCACTACAAACATGAGCCGCTTCTAGTGGCCTATTCTAGTCGGCGGTGATACTAGACAAGCTTATTTATACCGCTCAGACGACTAGCGTCCGTAGGAGCGATACTAAAACCTAGTAGCGGATGTGAGAGGTCCAGTGTGGGCGGGCAAGCAGCGCCACATTCTACCAATCGTATCTATCGCCATCAGTATGGGCATGAGCCGCTTCTAGTGGCCCATTCTAGTCGGCGGTGATACTAGACAAGCTCATTTGTACCGCTCAGACGACTAGCGTCCGTAGAAGCGATGCTACTACCTCGTAGCTGATGTGAGAGGTCCAGTGTGGGCTGGCCAGCAGCGCCACATTCTACCGATCGTATCTATCGCCGTCAGTATTCGCATGGGGCGCTTCTAGTGGCCCATTCTTTTCCACGGTGATACTAGACAAGCTCATTTGTACCGCTCAGACGACTAGCGTCCGTAGGAGCGATACTAAAACCTCGTAGATGATGTGAGAGGTCCAGTGTGGGCTGGCCAGCAGTGCCACATTCTACCACATCGTATCTATCGTCGTCACTACAAACATGAGCCGCTTCTAGTGGCCCATTCAAGTCGGCGGTGATACTAGACAAGCTTATTTGTACCGCTCAGACGACTAGCGTCCGTAGAAGCGATGCTACAGTGTCGTAGCTGATGTGAGAGGTCCAGTGTGGGCTGGCCAGCAGTGCCACATTCTACCAATCGTATCTACCGCCGTCAGTATTCGCATGGGGCGCTTCTAGTGGCCCCTTCTAGTCGGCGGTGATACTAGACAAGCTCATTTGTACCGCTCAGACGACTAGCGTCCGTAGAAGCGATGCTACAGTGTCGTAGCTGATGTGAGAGGTCCAGTGCGGGCTGGCCAGCAGCGCCACATTCTACCACATCGTATCTATCGCCATCAGTAAGGGCATGAGCCGCTTCTAGTGGCCCATTCTTTTCCACGGTGGTACTAGACAAGCTCATTTGTACCGCTCAGACGACTAGCGTCCGTAGAAGCGATGCTACAGTGTCATAGCTGATGTGAGAGGTCCAGTGTGGGCTGGCCAGCAGCGCCACATTCTACCACATCGTATCTATCGCCGTCAGTACAAACATGAGCCGCTTCTAGTGGCCCTTTCTAGTCGGCGGTGATACTAGACAAGCTCATTTGTACCGCTCAGACGACTAGCGTCCGTAGAAGCGATGCTACAAGGTCGTAGCTGATGTGAGAGGTCCAGTGTGGGCTGGCCAGCAGTGCCACATTCTACCACATCGTATCTATCGCCGTCAGTATGGGCATGATCCGCTTCTAGTGGCCTATTCTAGTCGGCGGTGTTACTTAACAAGCACATTTGTACCGCTCAGACGACTAGCGCCGGTAGAAGCGATGCTACAGTGTCGTAGCTGATGTGAGAGGTCCAGTGCGGGCTGGCCAGCAGCGCCACATTCTACCACATCGTATCTATCGTCGTCACTACAAACATGATCCGCTTCTAGTGGCCCATTCTATTCGGCGGTGATACTAGACAAGCTCATTTATACCGCTCAGACGACTAGCGTCCGTAGAAGCGATGCTACAGTGTCGTAGATGATGTGAGAGGTCCAGTGTGGGCTGTTTGCTGGCAAGCGGCGCCACATTCTACCACATCGTATTTATCGCCGTCAGTATTCGCATGGGGCGCTTCTAGTGGCCCCTTTCTAGTCGGCGGTGATACTAGACAAGCTCATTTGTACCGCTCAGACGACTAGCGTCCGTAGAAGCGATGCTAGAGTGTCGTAGCTGATGTGAGAGGTCCAGTGTGGGCTGGCCAGCAGTGCCACATTCTACCAATCGTATCTATCGCCGTCAGTATGGGCATGATCCGCTTCTAGTGGCCCCTTCTAGTCGGCGGTGATACTAGACAAGCTCATTTGTACCGCTCAGACGACTAGCGTCCGTAGAAGCGATACTGCAACCTCGTAGCTGATGTGAGAGGTCCAGTGTGGGCTGGCCAGAATCACCACAAATTGCACCAAAGCGTATCTATCGACGTTTCTACGTGCATGAGCCGCTTCTAGTGGCCCATTCTATTCGGCGGTGATACGTAACAAGCTCAATTGTACTGGTTTTTTATTTTATGGTTGCATATTTCATAGTACGATAGTAAAAAGAACCAAGTTTAGTCATTTTTTCTATCAGCAAGCGCCTAAGAAGAACTGTGCCTATTTACACGTAGTGAATTGTTGGGAATGACGTGTAATGTTCGAAGTCCATTCTACACACACACACACATTGCCTCTAGGTGCTTTTGCTTTCAAGTATTTCAAATGTCGTCAATATGAATTAGTGTTATATACTTTTTATTCTTCGTCACTCGAATCAGCCCACATATCATCCATCTCTTCTTCGTTAAAACTTTCTTCCTGTACGTTGATTTCGACCGTTCCATCAGGCAAAAGTTGTCCTGATACTCTGTTTTGCTCAGATTCATTGACGAATATTCTTGATTCGCTTGCAAGTTTTTTATTTATCAGTTTCGGTCTGTTTGGTTTCGTCCTCTGATTCTTTCTGTTGAGATCTTTTCTCAGGTTCTCAATGTAAGTGTTGTATCCTTTACGACGATTTTTCACATCTGAAACTTCATTGAGTCCAGACTTCTCAATTTTTTGCTGCAGAACACATGGACTCATACCAAACGAAAATTTTGAATCGTCAAAGATGGATCTTTTGGCACCTTCCTCATCCTTATTTTCCACTAATCCTCGTCGGAAGGGTGTAGAATCAAATAAATCGTCGTCATCATCATCGTCACTTTCAACATTACTAGAATATTTGCCAGTCAATTTGCAGCCAATTGCGTTCAACTGAGACTTGCTCTCTTTCTTTGAAGTTGCCCGTTTGACTCTCGGAGTGGCTACCAAGGAGAACCACTTCTGACGACAGTCATACGCTGATTTTGTTCCGACAGCAGATGACACATCCTCCCAGTATGTTGCAGAAGTAGGATTCATCTCTTTGATTGCTCCGCGAAGTGCTGCGACTTCACCGTCTAACCATACTCTATCCTGATTGATGGCAGCAGGCTCTACAACTTGTTGTGGCTGAGATTGTTCTGGTTTATCACTGTCTTTCTTAATGACTCTGTTCGAGGCATGAGGCGAATCTGGCGAAGGATCATCTATTTCTTCTGCAGTGTGTTGAACTTTCGTGCTTGAACTGGATTTTGTTTTCCAACTAGTAACTGTGAGACGATCTGTTGGCTTAGCAGCCCTGGTTGACCTCCGTATTGGCTCAGCGTCTTCTTTACTTGATACAGCCGCACTCTCATTTGCAAGCTTTGTTGTTTGAAGCTGCTGTTTAGGCAACTTTGAATAAGTTCGCTTCGGTTTGGTTGGTTCCGCCATTTCCGGCGCCGTCTCAATCTCAGTTACGTCTGACTCAGGTTTGTGATCCTCCTCATCTTGACTAGTCTCTGCATGCTCTGTCTCTTCAATAATCTTGCCGTCGTATAAATCCATCGCATATGATACCTCTTCAAAATCCATCTCTTCCTTGTCACCATCATCATACGATATCTTCCACAGACGATGTGTCTTGAGAAATCTTGTTACTGTACCATGATACACTTGTTTGTCGAATGTGCGCGCGATGCGTCGGCCAATGTAGGACTCGGCCTCCGTGAGTATGGATGATTGTACAGTATCAGTTGGTTGTATTGACTCCTCGGCTTCCGTAAGTATAGATGATTGTACAGCATCAACTGCTGGTATTGAATCAATATCCATTTCGGTTGTTGTTGTAGCTGCTGCTGCTGCTTCTGGCAGAGATGTTGATTCAATTAATTCTTGCGGAGACATTTGGCTTTGGTCAGGAATAGCTTGTGACTCTGACGGGCTTTGTGATAACGTCAACCCAACAATTTTTGGTGGCGTCTTCTTCTTATCCAAACGTTTTCTTGGATTCAAGCCCGGCACTGGTGAACATTCCATCGAGAACAATTGTTGCTGCTGTTGTTGGAACACATTTGAGTTGGATATGGTTGAGAATCTTAGTATACCTGCAGGAGAAATGATCTCTCCGCTTTGCCTCGTGGAGCGCTGTCGCGTGGTCAATGGCGAGCGAAATGTTGGACTGATAGCTAGTTTTTGTTCATTATCTAATGATAAGCGTCCAACTTCATTAGTGAGAGATGACACATTCAATGAAGAAGCTTCTTTTTCTGTTGGCTTTGATCGTTCGCTTTTCTTCTTTTGCTTCCTTTGAGGTGATTTTGATTTCTTTTGTGTCGATGAGGGCAATGCCATGAGTGAAGACTCTCCAGCAGAGCTTCGTGATGATATTCCACCGAAAGATGAGCCTCTTTTGCTTTTTGATACAATGCTGTTTGTTGTGCTACTTTCGCTTTGTACAAGGGATGATATTGGATGATTAGATCTTCCTCGTCTTCGAGTTTGTTGTTTTGAATTATTGTTGTCTTTCACTTCATCATTCTTTTCTAGTGGCAGAGCACTACTTTCACCTTGAAAGCGAACCCGTGACATTCTCCGATGACGATCATTCTGCTGCGGTTCAGGCTCAGAGCTCACCAATAAAGAGCAAGTTTGTATCCCGTCACTTCTACGTCCACTAGTAGACTTGCGAATGTTACCATTCTGCTGTTGCGTGTCAGAGCTGATCAAGAGAGAGCTTTCCTGCGCTTCCAAAATGCTTCTACTTCTGTCACTTCTGCGCCCACCCGTTGAAGAATGCATTCTGCTCGGTTTTTGCCGTTGTTCCGTACTTTCATTTATGTTCACCGCTTCTGTTTGTATGGTAGACGCTGCAGCTACAGCAAGCGAGTCCATTTTTCGATGCGCACTGCCTCGCTTTTTGTTCTTTGAAACGTTCAACGACGACGATTGTGATTTCTTATTATTCTCCTTGCCATCACTGCTACCACTACTATTGTCAATTGTTACATTCGCAAGTGAAGAGCCACCAGCAGATTCCATTCGACCAGCTCTTCTTGCACGGGACTTTGACTTTTTCTTTTTATTGACTACGGCCGTGTCTGATGATTTCTGAGCATGATGATGCTGCTGCTCTTGGACGGGATAATCGTCAGGGAAAAGCACCTTCTTGGCACGGCCGAGGATAGGACCCATGAAGCCGATGTCATCGTCTACGGGTGCCATCGTGCAGAGTGATGGTCAGTTGGTTACTGTTAGAGAGGCGTCTACAAGCAAGCGATCAATCAATAGGAATTTCTATGGCGTGCTCATGGTAGAAATATGTATGCTGATGCTTTCATCTCGCTCGCTATTCGCTATCGACATCTCGTCGCTCGTCGCCCAAAAAATGCCGTTATCGACGATGGCAGGAAAGAGTGAGTGATAACCCTGGAACAAAAATGGAAATTAATTTTACCCTAATACCTAATACATGGTTTAGTTCTATGAACATACTCCTAGTATTTAGGAGTATCTACTAATAGGGGTGTACACTTTAGATTCTGATAAGTATCCGAGGTGAGCGAGATCTACCATGACAATGGTGGTGCTAGCAGGATTGTCTCCATTTTCCATCTCTATCTGTGTCCACTGCAACAGTAGACGCACCCTCTCTCTAGAAAACAAACCTACAATAGACCCCGACAGCAACATCAGAGAAATTGTGGCATCGCTAGAGCCACATGTCATCAAACAACGAACAAGAAAAACCAAAGTCCAGAAGCGACGATAACAACATTAGTGATAGCGGAGCATCATCATCATCATCTCTGCCATTGAGGAAGAGGAAAAATATGGATAAAAGTGGCGGTGCGAAACGTTCGCCTTCCAAGCCGAGCGGTAGTTCTTCATCTGCTGCTGCGGCACCACCACCAAAGGGGCGTGGTCGAAAGCCATCAGGTCGAGTAGGAGAAAATGGGAATGATGTGGATCCGAAAGATCGGGATCCGATTGTCGACAAGAAGTTTTTTGATGGTGCGTGCAAATAATGTTTATTATGTGCTATCATTATGATTTTTTTGCTAACTGAGTGTACTTTTTGTTTTTTCGATGCTCTCAAAGGATTTGTGGACGATTTTGACATGTCGGATCTGAGTTAATTTTCAGCTTGGCTTTGGTTTATATTTACAATGCACTCTAGTTTCACCTAAAGATTTCATAATAAGTGCACATTATGGATATTCTTTTGCAGCATATTAATCAGCTATGAGTATCTCCACAATGCCTCATAGCCATCACAAAACCAACAACTACGGAAGAGCATCTGCATAAAAGTTCTTACATTTTTCATACGTAGTCATTGTCACAGTTGTAGCCGGGGCAAAATGCAATACACGCGCCCCTGCGCCACGGAACAGTTCTCCCTTTTTATACGCTGCGTGTAAGCAATCAAACATTCCTCGATATAGCTTGGTTTGACCTGTGTTGTTTGATGCCGCAGCAGCAGTAGTTTGCCCTCTTTGGACTTGTAGTCTCAGCTTCGCCATATCCAGTGGTGAGGTTAGCCATGACGCAAGTGCTCCCGAACCGGCGCTGCAAGCAACCAAATAATGCAGAGGTAGGTCTCCATCATCCATTCTTTGTGCGTTTGTATTGTCAGTTTTGTTGTCTTGAAGTATTTGTTTCGACCAATCCTTGCACCGTTCGTAAAAAACAAAGTATAATGCAGAAAACGGTCCAAATGATGCAAGGGTTGCCCAATAACCTCTATAAATACCCTGCATTCCTTCTGTTCTTATGATTTGCTTTAGAGCATCCAAACTCCCATTGTAGTGATATGATTGTGGTTTTCTCAGACTATTATTATTCGGTATCAGGCTTTCTCTCGATTGTACTTGCATCCTCTCCTTGACAACATCTACAGGAACATAAATGATACATGTAACCGCCTCAGCAAGCATACCAGAAGAGAAATGAACAGCAAACTCTTGTCCCTGACTTAAAGTAGGTTTGTTGCTGCTATTGAACGTACTGTCACCCCAATTAGATGCAAATGATGATAATGTGTCCCTAAAGAAAGCATAGCCAGTCAAATACACTACAGTACCAGGTGTTCCTATTTCATCGCATGAAGAGAGTGGTCAAATTGCAAGTCAGAGTTGCACACAATTTTTTGTTTCGTTCAACAAGTTTTAAAGTTTCGAGTCGATTGCATTCACTCACCCCCGACAATCACCGCTCCAAAGCCACCATACAAAGATCGTATCCCCTCATGACGATATGTCTTCACAAGAGCATCAATCGGACCGCGATAGGTTGCAAAAGAACTAGACGGAGCCTGCAATCTCGCCTTCACGGTATCAAGTGGATGTGTTATGATTCGACTGATGATGCCAGCGGTGGCAGAGCCAAGAACATCATGGAGCAGACTCTGCTGCTGCTGCGGCAACGATGACGGTTCGTCAGATGAATTGTCCATTTCTATAGTTAAGTACTGTATCAGTGCTGCAGTCTGCTACTCCAAGATCATCAACAACACCAAGCAAAGCTAGAGAGGGATGGATGCATCAAGCCTATTGCCATGCTCATGCATGGGTCATCCGCTCCGCACAACAGCGACGACGTCTGCTTTGAGTTTCGAAATTCCTGGCGCGTCGCCGTCTGTCATGAGTCATGAACACTCTTCTCCCTTTCACTTCCAGGGCACATTTCGCTCTTCCTGGCTGATACTGATCTGAATAGCACAATGACGACATTGCACCGGCCGCATCACTCCTGCACTCCTACAAAGCCCCTGCAATGCATCTAAACGTCTTCACAAACTGCTGCAGTTGTCAACAATATCGAACACTATCAACATACTTATCAGCATGTCTGCTGCCATATTATTGCGGAGCTCATTATCATCCGCTGTAGGTCGCAACATTATTCGAAAATTGCAGAAAACATCGGCACCTTCATCTGCGTATCGGGCCGTTCAACACAACATACCAAACTATAGATCTACTTCCCGTGCATTCTCTTCAAAAGAAACTGTGACAATCACATACTGCGACCCAGATGGAACTGAGCATCCAGTCGAGGCAGAGATAGGCAAGCACTTGTTGGACGTTGCACACGACAATAATATTGAGCTCGAAGGTAAGTTTATTTTTTAGCTCAAGGTAATCAGCATCACACAAAGAGAGCTACATCTAATGTAACCTTCTTTTGAAACGACTCAACAATTGAAAATATTTCACAGGAGCATGTGGTGGAGAGCTTGCTTGCAGCACATGTCATCTCGTGTTTGAACAAGAAGTTTATGATGCTCTTCCACCAAAGTCTGACGAGGAAGAGGATATGTTAGACTTGGCATTTGAACTCACTGAAACGTAAGTGTACAAGCTGTTGCAAGCTTCTTGTCAAGTTGCAAATAATTTGTCTCATTTTACCTAATCATTTTTTGGCTTGGTCAGCTCTCGACTTGGGTGTCAAATACGAGTCGTGAAAGAGTTTGATGGAATCAAAGTTAGAATACCTGATGATGGCTACTGATGCGATGAGAATACTCAAGCTGATTTAGTGTGAACGAACAATCAATAGAGCTATATGGTGAAGAGGTCCAGAAAGAACAAAAGCAGGAGATTTTGAGACCGGAGACGGGAACTATTCAATTTATGAATATGGTTGTCTGAAGAACCTATCCTCAAAGATTTCCCTTCCATGATGTAAATATTTTTGACGAAGATAATATGAAAACGACCATTTTCTTCTTTCACTCTACTATTGTACAGTTCTTATTAATACTATGAGTACATTTCAGTTGGATTCTCCCAGCCCAAGCAAACACGGGCTTTCCCTTTCGCTAATCTTTTCCCATTCTGCAGATTTTCCCCTTTCTCTTTCTTGTTTTGAGTACTACTTTTGCAATTCCCGCTTCACATTCAACGCTAAACGCAAGATAAAAAAATTAGCCGTTACAGTGAGACCGTAATTGCCCGCGGGTGTATCCGCTCGTGGTGGCGGGCAATCATCGTGGACGGGCAACTCCTGTAACAGAATCTGCTACTGTCCGGACTTCCTGTGTCCGGTTTCTCGGGCGGTCAACTACTGTGGACGGGCAATCACCAAGGCGGGAAACTATGGTGGACTCACTGTAGATTCAGGCAGGTACTTGCTCACTTTTATGCCATAATTTCAACAACCAACAACCGACAACCAACAATCACAGCCTACCATGGCATCCAACCCCATCTACGCTTTGTTCTGGCTTATCGTCCTCGCAATTGCTTGGCCGATTGCGCTTGCATGTGCAGTCATATGGATTATAATACTACCGTTCGAAGCGTGTTGTCCTTGTTTCAAAGACATCAGCAGGTAAGTCTCCGTCGTGTCAATGTCGGCAGATATTAGGTAGACACAGTTTACAACACAGTTTATCTCGCCTGTGATAGATTATGGGTAGCAATATTGGTGCCATCTATTTTCTGTTCATGAATTGCACTCTAACTGAATAATCGTCTCTTTAATGTCTGCTTGTAGGTCTCTTGAGGGATTTGTGAAGTGGCCACAAGATTGTGGTGTAGCAATCAAGAATTGCAGCTCATCTTGCCCATCTCCTGTGTAGATCGGAAGACTTAGATAGTAGGTATGAGAGCAGCTATTAATGAAGAGAGAATGGCCGATGTAAAATAGGAGCAACAAACATACATACATCTACCAAAAGCAACAGTGCTGCTTCATCTTAAAGTAGATGCTTTGTAACACGGGCGGAGTTGATGAACAGTTTCATCAATACAAATACGGTTACGAAATAGAAATCAATCTATCATAGGAGTATAGTTATCCCTTCTTTACAAAACATTACATCACTACTTCACGGTTATTCATGTGGCTAAAAAACAAGATGGCGAATCAAAGCAATACATCTCATGTCAAGACATAAAAGGCAACTGTGTTGACCCCAACTTTGGTGCGCTCGTTACCTTCTCCACATCCTCAACTTCCTTCAGAACACCTACAAAGTTGATTGTCTTTCCCATTTCATCCACAACAGGTCCAACTCGAACGTAATTCCTGAACTTGCGCCCATTTTTTGTGTAATTTGTCAAGATCACTCCAGCCTCTTCACCTGACAAAAGCTTGGAAACCAAAGCTGTAGCAGCCATTTTGTCCGTCTCAGGTCCATTCAAAAGGCTTCCCAAGGGGCGTCCCTTACACTCCTCTCTCTGATATCCACAGAGATCTTCCCAGCTTGAATTCACTTGCGTTACCCTGAAAGGATTCTTTGTTTCTGTTACCACGATGGCACGGACATCTTCGTCCAATTTAGATGCTTCAATATCGCTGATTGTGTTGGGAAGTGGACGTGTCTTCTTTCTCAATGCTACATCCTCAACGTCAACTTCCATACGAGGCATTGTTCGAATCTCTCTCTTTGGTACACACACTGCACCCAAATCAGTAAGATTCATCTGAGGAGGTAGGCGACTACGCAACAGCTGGGCATCAAGATCAGACGGGTTATAGTCGGGCAATTGTTTCAGAAGTCTCTCATCTATTAGAGGAGAAGTGTCATCGGATGATAAATCACTGTCGAGACTGTTGTTAGGTGCAAAAGATTGCATTTGACGAAGATGAGAACTCCGGATGTTACGGCTTGAGACCCTCCACGCCGATCGAAGTGAAGAGGTGATCATGATGAATGGATGATGTTGAGATAGAGACGATCTATATATCTTGCTGAACGTGAAGATATCAGTTAGAGAAACTTGCTACTATGACGGAGGCAATTAAGTAAGTACAACATTGGCATTGTATGTGCTGGAAGTTGACTCCATCCATCCACGCAACAACTTCGTTCACTTTGATGTCAAAGATACTTGTGAATGCGTTCAATTCTACGTAAATCAACTGTAGGAATAGTATGCCAAAACCCCGCGCCGATCAAGCGCCACTTGAACATTCTTTCCTTCCTATCTCTCATCGCCAAGAAGTTGAACCAAGTGCATGCGCATGCCCAACCTATTGCGGAATGCCAGCTATTTTCTTGCCACAACTCTTTCGTGTTGCAGAGTAGAGACGATATCCAGCGAAATCTTTAGTGCAGCGACTTATTATTATCCCATTGTCGAACGCCTGTCATCTTTTTTACTTAGGCGGCAGACGTGAGATCTAGTGGAAGAAGGAGGAAAGAAAGAGGTCAGTATCGAGTATAAACAGGTATAAACGCAAATTGAAAATCATTCTTCTATCATGTCAGACTCTTCTGCTGCACGGACCAACCTCACTTCCAACAGTGTGAGGATCAACACTTATCACGTGCTTGGAGAGGGAGCCTTTCGTACGGCATACGGTGGCACTTACATAGGAGGCAATCGCAATAATCAAGAAGCAGTTTGCAAATCGTTCAAGAGTAGGTACCGTGATTTGGAGGATGAATTCTTTCGGTCTGATTTCCAAGTAGCAGACAAAGCCATTCAGTACGCAGAAGAATGGAATAATTTCTGTGCCAACGATGAAACAATCTTGATCACTAGAGGAAGCGTCCACAATATTGGCCGCACAAAGTATTTGGTTGAACCACTGATTCGTAACTTTACCAAATTCAACTCCAACAATGGATGGATCAATCGCAATGAGGGCTGGTGTGGAGAAGCTATGGAAGCATTCACTCACTACACCTATCATCGATCTGGTGGCTATCTGATTGTATGTGATTTGCAAGGCCGTCACAGATACAACAGATTTGCCAATAGTAAAAGCCGCTTCGAGCTCACTGACGTTGCAGTGTGCAGCCGCAACGTAAAGTTTGGCCCCACTGATTTGGGAGAAAAGGGGATTGATTCATTCTTTGACAATCATGTTTGTAACCAGTTTTGTCATGTCAATGGGCACTGGAAACGTCCAAGGAAAACAAGACAATGGTTTCCTAAATCATCTTCGACTAGCATGATGAGATCAAGTCAATCTCACTTGTTAAACTTGGGGAACCGGTCTACATTTCAACCTGGACTCGGAGGAATTATGGAGGCGGATTACTACGACTCAGACTCAGACGATGATTCTTGGTGAGCTAGAAAATTATTGCAATTGCAAGGACAAGAAGAGGATGAAAATAGGAATTGCAATACAATCAGTAAGGAACGATGATCGTGTATAATCTTATAAATTCATCCTTTTGTCGTTTCACGATAATCTCAGCTCAGTAGATATCATTCGATTCTCTCGCTACGCAGGGCTACTCCTTGAAGGGATCTCCTCTTTGCTTCTGAGTTCTTTTCTCTTTTGTCCGTCCCGTCGGACCCCGTCCCGTCCCGGATCACGGAGCGGGCTGGACGGTTGGGACGGACTATGTAGCTTCTCAACATTTGTTTTTGACACCATCCAAGCGAACTCAGATCCTTCAACAATGTTCCTCTGTTCCTTTTGTGCTCCTCGCTATCATCGCTGCCCAATGCGATGTCAATGTATCCAAGAATTGTTAGTGTCGTCTCAAGAATACTATTCTAGCGTGCAAGCTTGAAACTTGCCAACTCTCAGATATTCACTGCACTTATCTTTTTTGCAAAACAATGACACGTTTGTTCACAGCCATTCTTCTGGTGGCATGCTGCATTCTTCGCCCTGCATCTGCATTTAGTCCATCTCCAAAGAAATCTGTAGCGGCATCAACTTCACTACCTGCTTCCATAAAACAGCGCTTGGCATTCAACTCCCCTCCGCCTTTGAAAAATGGGAAGGATCCACCAAAGCTGATTCTCATCAGCGGAGGGCCGGGTACTGGCAAGAGCACATTCGGCATGTCCCTGGCTCTCGAGCAAGGCATCTTGAAATGTATTTCAACTGATACTGTACGAGCTGTAATGAGATCTTACGTGCCTGAAAGTATCTCTCCGCCCCTTCATCGCTCCTCATATGCCAAATCCACCGAAGATGGTTCTGATGATCCAGTAAGGAGCTGGATCGAGACCTGCAAAGTTCTTGAGTCTAGCGTTGATACGCTTGTTGAGGACTCGATTAACAGAGGAGTATCATTAGTCCTTGAAGGAGTATCTATCTATCCTTGTCGTAAGTGGATTGATAAGTTCACGGCGGCTGGAGGTACAGCATGTGGAGTCCTCCTAGTAGTGTCAAAGGAAGAGACTCACAAAAACTTATTACTCAAACGAGGATTCATGACAGGCAATACTGGAGCGGAAGAAAAGAAGCTGAAATCTTTCGACCGCGTGAGGCTGATCCAAGATGAAATGATCAGATCCGCGAAAGAAAGCGGCTGGCTAATCATAGAACAGAGGACGGACCCGGATCCTTTGGATGTTGTTTCAGATGCTCTGTTTGATAGTGCATCGTGCATGACGAAAGATCAACTGCTTGATAAGTTGGAAGAGGACTGTGTCGTAAACAATGAACCCAAGAAAACACCGATCAATGATCTAATCAAAGCCGAGAAGGCCATGGCAGCGGTAGCAGAGCAGGCAAAGGATGAAATTGAGATTTGAAGTAACATTTGTAACATGTATCCCATCCCGTGCAAGGGACAGCCCCAAGCTCCATGCACAGCATAGAGTGAAAGTAGGCCTTCTACCGTGCTGAGTATCCAAAGTTGAGGCGAAACTTCTTTTTGCGACATGAAACGAAGCAATGCTTATTGTCGAGCAGCAGTTATGAATCCTTCTATCCTTTGAAGTAATCAGTACTCAGGTTATAAAATTTCTGTTACATATAGTAGTCGTGTGTAACCTGAGTACTGAAGACATCCATATTATCAATAATGCGTCGACCTGAGTTATAATAGAGATTACATCTACTGCTTCATACATTATGTACAAATCTAGGAAGGTATTGTGGGGAGAGATTCTGGCATCTCAAAATGCCACCCTTCAACCAATGAGCTCATTTCGTCTTTGCCAGCATTCTGTATCAAACGCTTGGCTTTGCTCCTGCTGAGATCAAATACAGCAGATCCATCATCACAGATCGATATCCTTCCTAGTTTTCCAGAACCAAGTGCCTTTACAAGCTTTGTGACTTCAGGCGGAGATAAGGGATTATTGCGGTTGCACGAGTCATTCCACGCACGGATTGTCCGATCTGAAGGGTTTGCTGTGAGAAGAGATCTAGGAGGCACAACCTCTTCCAAACCTGATAAGGCTGCCATAGCTGCTGCGAGTCGTCTCATCAAGAGTGATTCGGTTGGACTAGGTTCAGTATTGGAGTGATCAAGAAGAACATCTTGCATCAATCTTTTCTCAAAGTACTGCACCAAGTTTTGCTTGTCGAGATCATCTTCTCCGTCTGTGTCAAACTTCTCAAAGCGCTGCAATGCCCGATGATATGCTGAGTTCATTACTTCTCCTGGAGACGGCAAAGTCTTTGGTAATATTTCAACACCGCGCAGACGTTTCATCTCTTCCTGTAAACCTTTCAATGTAGTCCCTTCTCCCTGGCTCCTATCATATAACATGATTGTGTCAGCCGTGCGAGTACTTCCAAATCTACCAGCACGTCCTGTCCTGTGAATGAAAAGTTCAGAGTCAAATGTGCCGTCCTTGCCATTCTTCCGAGGAACACCATACTGCAGCACAAGATCTACGGTAGGTATATCAAGACCACGGCTTGCTACGTCGGTGGCAACGAGAATTCTTGACATGTCTGTCTGGGTAGGCTTAGATTCGGTGTCCCCACGAAAGGCAACAATCGTCCTGGATCTTGCTGCTTGAACCATATCACCATGTAATACATGAATGCTGACGTCATTTGCAGTTGAAAGTCGTTCAGTAAGTTCTTGCGCGACAAGCTCCACTTCGGCCTTGCTGGGGACAAAGATTATTCCCCGACGTGGAGCCGAAGTGATGATGATGTCAGAGACAAGTGCAGTACGATCTCGAGCAGAAGCAGCCATGGACCAGTGCCGCACTTCTTGTGTTGTTTGTTTCTCAGAAGCTCCTTCAATCTCGAAGCCAACATCATCATTGGTTGCAATGCCAGAATCATCAGTTGTTGCATCATCGTTGTCGTCGTCAACCATGTTGACATACCCCTCTTCTCCAACCTCTATTTCCATCACCTCTCCTACAAATGACTCCACACGTTTATTTATCGTAGCACTAGCAAGGATGAGTTGATAATCATTTCTCATTCCTTCGAGTAACCACTCAACCTCTGGATTATCCTGGAAATTCAACAGAATATCTCCTTCATCCAAGACAATCGAACGTACGTGAGATGTCGTTAAGAATCCCTCACGAATCAGCTCACGAATACGACCTGGAGTGCCAACGACAACGTCAGTTTTACTGCTCAGTAACGCTGCTTGTCTCGCCGTCGGTACACCGCCAAACACAGTCACAATTTGCTTCGTCGCTTTTGTAACAGTAGGATGGAACTTGCTCCACACCTTCCCTACCTGCTTTGCCAGCTCACGAGACGGTTCAATCACCAAAATCGACGGAGCAGCAGACTCAGTTTGTTTGGTAGGCATACTATCGTTCTTATTCCGTTGTTGTTGAATGAATCGTTGCTTCTGTAGTTTCTTCTGGTGTTGCAATGATCCATCATGCTTCCACTCAAAGAGACGCTTGGCGAGTGGCAAGATGTATGCCAATGTCTTTCCAGTGCCTGTTGGAGAGAAAATAACCGAGTCTCCTCCGTCGGCTATGTGTTCAAATGATCTTTCTTGGACAGGTAGTAATTTAGGTTGTTGTGTAGCTGTTGATGTATTATCTGTTCCATCATGCATATTCAAATTTCTTGCTTTATTTGAAGATGTGAATCGAAGGAATGATTCAAGGACTGGCTTGGGGAGTAGTGTGAGAGAAGGATCATGACTGATCTCACTAATAGCTTCTTGTACTTGTACCGTTGTAATGTCTTCTCCAGCGCTGCTGTTATTTTGTTGATGTGATAATATTCTGTCAACGAGCACTGCCTTGGTCCCAGTTACCTTCTGATTGCTTGTTCGTAGCAATTCTTTCAGCTCGGCAATTGTCAGATCTTGTAACTTTTCTCTACTACTTGAAACATCAGCTGGCATAGTTGTCGCATGCAATGCAGATTGATGCGTTGGTATCAACCTTATTATTGGTTTTGATGCTATTGGTTGGTGATGAGGTATTTGTAGCCAAGCTGATGATGATGTTCCAAAGAACAACGCGCAAAAGAGAGGCGAGAGTCGTCTCGGTGACCAAGCCATGATGGTATATTATTTAATTGTTGCAGCTTCTTCAGCACCACAGATTACTTCGATTTTGTATTATTAAGGTCTCTATTTCCAAGTGATGGGCACAACAACAACAAGTTCATCGACTACCAACGCACATAATCGACATCGTCACGACAGTTAGTAAAAAGTGATGGATGGGGGGGGGAGAGGAGAGGGAAATCAGCGGCCAGAAATCAGTGTTGATAGATGTCGAGTGTCGAGTCGATGCATTTTGCATTATTTTTCTTTCGAATTTCAGTCGACCATCATCATGGGATCTTCCATCTTCCTCACTATTGAAGTACAACAGCACCGATCTAGCACCATACTTCTCTAGAGGAATATAAGTACCTCCTCATAGAGAGAGCCCGGAGAGGAGTAGCATCATCTCATTTTGCCCCAACAAAAGAATGAGATCGTCAACAGGAGTCATCACATCATTTGCAATCTTCTTGGCATAGCAGTTGCACATCATTCTGCAATGGCTTTACTTCTTCGTCCAAGCCATATCAATTGCATCACACACAAGGCAAAAAAGACACATATGATACGATGGTCAAAGGACTGAAAACAACAAGCAATGGTGAAGGATAGCAAAGGGGACGAACAACAACAACAGCCAATCAACAATCTAGATATCTTTGGACAGCCAAAGGACAAACAACGTCGAAAGTTTCAAGACGAAGGTGACATTCGTGGACCGGACCGGATAAAGAGTTGCATCCCATACATGCTCCCTCTCATTGACGGTGATAGCTTTGGAAGATTCATCTATGAGCGTATACCACCGCTGGAAGCTCTGGACTATGTACTCCTGCGACCATTTGTCGACGCATTCCACGCAGTACCATTTCTAAGTATTCTTCTCTTTATGGTATTCGCGATTGGTCCACAATTGTTACGAGATTCCTTGTCAAGGGAGGTTCGGTTCAATGCGCAGCAAGCAATTTTTATTGATATTGCATTACTCTTTCCTACGTTGATTGGAGAAGCAATTGAAGGTGAGAAGGTACCAAGACAATTGTTAGAGCCGTCAACGAATTTTGTCTGGATAGGTTACATGAGTCTGGTAATTTATTCTGTTGCAAGTTGTTTGAGAGGGAAGAAACCTGATCAAATACCATTCATCAGTCCAGCTGCTGAAATGTCTACTGGACCTTTCTAAGTTGAAAGCATAGTACTTCTTCGATAGATACTTAACTTAGGCTTTAATAAATAAATTAATGAACAGTCCCATGCAACGTGCAACCTCTATCTACCAAACAAATCAAACATGCATATTTTCTGGAAGCATATCTGGAATACTCGGAATTTGCATGTTGTTTTCTGGAAGTGGAGGAGCAAATTGAGCAGGTGGAGGGACTGGGGCTTGAGGTGGGACTGGAGCTTGCGGCACAACATGTACCACTGGAGCTGGAGGCAGAGGTATCACAGGACGGTGTTGTGCTCCTTGCGTCGGTCCCAACTGTTCTTCGCGAATCTTTCGACTCCATGTTGCAACTTTCCAAGTTAGATGCTTTTGCTCATTCTTGCCGGACGTCATGTTTGGAGCTTTGCTATGCAGTGCAGACATTGCTTGATCGTATGTCATTTTAATGAAGGCATCATCAATGTTGGCCACTGGCACGGAGTCCAAGTCCTCGTCTATCACTGTCTGCATGAATATCAGAATGGGACGCCATCCGTCTTTGAACTTTTTCTTCGCTGCCTGATGAACATCACCCAGCGTGACAAGCCGAAGCGGTTTAATAGGAGCATCAATGATCTCATCCTTGTTGTTGCGAATCTTGTGATCGGGAAACCCAATGAGCCAGTGACGCCAAGCTCCATAAAGATCACACTGAGGAAAGACGAATCCAGCCGGTATATCATAACTTTTACCATCTTCGGTAAAGGCGCAATACCCGCTCACACTTGGTGTGATCGTCATTTCTGGTGATAAGGAGATAGGATTCCTTGTGAAGCCTTGAAGACTCTCAGCAACCTTGGAAATTTCTTCTTGCATTTTAGATGCAAGACCCATAACATCTGGAAGCTCAGAGATGAAAGTGGCCATCTTGGCTTGTTCTCCAGCGCTTGCAGATGCAGAATCTTCCTTCGAAAGTTCCTTTGCAATCGCATCATTACTCGACTCCAATGATGTTTTCATCTGCTCAATAGACGTCCCAAGTGACGCTACAGATGTTCCCATGGTCTCCAACATCTTGATAAACTCATTATTCCGATTTTGAATCTTTTGAAGAAGACCGCTCGCACCATCTGCAGAGTTGATCGCCGTGACAATCTCCTCCATACACTGCTTCTGCGCCAGCATCTCCGGTGCCTTTTTCCTATTATCCTCAATACTTTTGACTCGCAAAAGTAGAGTCTTGACTTCATGCGACTTTGTTGGGTTTCCTCTCTGTTCGACATGATCCCAAGGTGCAGTCCGTGGCATGAAGAAGGATATGGACTGGATAGTACGGACATGATAAGAGTGGTATCGAAGTCGTGTTAGAGATGGCATTTACAAGACACGTGTAACGACACGACACAACAAGTATCTGCAGCTGGTCACCACAACTCACCTTTTTCATGAAACCCAACGAAGACCAACTACTACCCACAAGTTGGGCATTCTCATCTGGTTCTGTTGTACCAAAAGCTTTTGCATTCATCCACCTGACAATGTCGTTCGGAGTGATTGCAAGCAGGTCATCTTCCTCGAATTCATGTTCCTTTGGATACGGAGAAGTCTTTTGGTGATAGTGAGCTATGAATGTGGAGAGTGTCAGAGAAAGATAAATCAGTGAGCTTACAAGCAATCGAAAGGTAGCAACTCATTTGCATCGAAGCGGATGCATGCTTACCCATGAATTCACAAAAAATAGACGTGTACCGTGGCGTCGGCGGGACCTTCACGGCTGGCTTGGACATGGTGATGCGTCGTGCGACAGCGTATATAGATGAACTGTAAACGAATGCCGCTGTCACTGTTTATGTGATAGCAGGGAGGAGTGCAATGCTCTCGGCTTGGTGCTGTCGTAGTGAGGTGATTGTATATGTCGGGCGCGTGTGTTGTACTGGTGGGCTGCGATTTTCATTGTGTTGCCCATCAATTTGAAACTCCAACGGATGATTAGCGAGTTACACGACGAGAATGCAGAACGATGATGAGAAATCAAATAAGAAAAGCCTTCTCATAAGAATCGCCAATGGCCCTTCTTCAGTTGGAGGGCTAATTCTTGGGGCTGAATTCATTTTCTCATCAAACTTCTCATGTTGGAGAATATGGATGCGGGTCAAAGATTAACCCGCGGGTGAATATATGGTGTTGCTGCTCACGTCTCACTTAACAGAAATGTAACAGAAGTAACGAGATCACTGTTCGTGTAACTGTAACTGTCTTCCAAGCCAACATCAACTTGCTGTGGGCACAATCACAATGGTGGTGCACATCCTCTCTCTCTATCTCTAGAGCTCTCTCTCTGAGTAAACAACACCACTGCTTTCAATCTTATTGCCGCGTAAAATAAACACAGTATCATCAAGATGGCTGGTAGCATGGAAGACATCCTCATGATGGGGTCCGACTCGGACAGCGATGACGACGGCAAAGTAGGGGTCGCTGAAGTAGCCGCACCACCTGCACCGCCACCAGCGGCAACTAATTCATCCAAATCAGAGTTGACCAATCGCTTGAAAAATCTGTATTCGTCATCCTCCTCTCCTCCCAAAAGCACCGGTACGATTCCTAATCCTATAGCTGCGGCACCCCCAAGGAATATTCCTCCAACGATGAATGTGGCCAGAACGGGGGCTCCATCTAGCTCGCATAATCCAAATTATGTCCCGCCCATGGTTCACAATCAGCATCCTCATAGCAATGTCCCATCATCCTCTTCGTCGCAGCAGCAAATGCAACAGACTCAGCAACAACCGCCGCCGCTAGTGGGCGTCGGGCGAGTCCCAGCACCACTACCCAAGGCCAGGGCCAACAATCGTGCAGCACCCCCACCCAACAGAATTGCAGCTGTGCCCAATCCTACCATCCCACCCAGTCCAATGACTGCATCATCCGTGCAGCAGAGGCAATCATATTCTACATCATCCCAATCCTCTCGTCCGCGCCAGTATCAGGCTCCTCCTGGCAGATCGAATAGTTCTCAAGGAGGAGTGCCCCATGGTATATCGCAACATTCCAATCCTCACATGTCAGCATCCGAACATAGTGCAACTTCATCACGGTCTTCGGGTCAAGCGTCCATGTCTGTGTCTGATCAGGAAAAGAAGGAGAAGGAAAAGTTCCTCATGTTCACTAGAGTTTTGATGAAGTAAGTATGGTCATAATATGTTTTGCATTCAAAGTTTCGAGCATTGGACTCACTAAGTTTGCATTCATTGTCATCTTGACAGATACTTGGAACAACGTGATACAGCTATGCATGCCCGGGCAAAGGCAGAAATCAAAGACTGCTACGAAAGAAATAAAAACGGCGACCCCGCCTACAAATCTCTCACTCAAAGCATGAAGGCTCGATTGAAGGTTACAGTGGGTGATGAATACTGGAGAAAGGCGCATAGCTATCTGGAACATTTCTTCAAGCAAAAGCAAAAAGAAAGGGCCAGGGCTGGGGAACAGCCACACATGTCTAGTCAGCCTTCTCAACAACCTCACCCTCAGCAGCCTCCTTCTCAACAACCTCACCCTCATCAGCCTTCTCAACAACCTGCCCCTTCCATTGTACGTACTTCGGGTCAACATCAGCCACCTCCACATCAACCACCAGTTCAACACCAGCCACCGCCGGCTCAACCCATGATCCCTCCTCCTCAGCAGCAGCAGAAAATTCCCATACAACAACCCCCTGCACTCACCAAACAACAAGTTGATGCACAAAAGAAGAAAGAAAAGGAGAAAGAAGAAGCTGCCAAAAAGAGGAGAGAGCAGCGCAATGCCAATGCCAAGGCGAAACGTGCGGCCAAAAAAGCAAAAGAAACTGCCGCCGCCGCGTTGCAGGCGAAAGGAATGCAACCAGCTGGAACTACGAGCTATCCATCGGGTATTCCCACGCCTGCTTTGACATCGTCAGTGGCTGTTCCAGGGCCTGCTGTCACGTCGGCAACTGCAAGCGTTTCAAGTGCGGGTAGCAAGAAGGAAACCAAGAAGAAACCGAAAAAGGTACCGTCACGGCCTTCTGTTACCAAGAAGAAGAAGACAGAGCCAAGTTACAAATTTAAGGATAATGTTGACCACGCCTTCTTGATCGATACCAAGTCAATACCAAATATTCTCTCCAAGGATCACAAGCTGGATTTGAATTTGGATGAGGAGCAAAGGATTTTACTTTATGGAGACCAGCGCCAACGAGAGAAGGTTAGAGCCGTTACAGATGCTGCAGCGGATGCATTGTCGGCAGGAACAGTAGCAGATGGAGTGTTATCAGAGGCGGGGATACCACAACTACCGTGGAAACTCCCTGCTGTGTATGAAGCATGGGGGGAGAGGAATATACTTTCTGTGCGTGCAGCGTGGGCCAAGGTGCGTCTTCCAGAGAGTGAACTGCTACATGATGAAAAAATGAAACAGGAGAAAAAATCAATTGAGAGAGTGGCGGATGTACCAACTTCTGCAGAGAATGTGATGTCTGCTCCTAACATTCTATCAAAACCTGTTGAGGAGAGGGCACCGACTCGACTTGAAGATGATACAACGAACCATGTTTGGCACAATGAAACTCGAGCAGCACAAGACCCAACTCTTGCCTTGCTCAGTGAAGCTACTGAAATGTATCTCAAAGAAGCGATTGAAAAAGCCGTTGGCAAAGCACGGCTCCGACAGAACCTCGACGGAGTACGATTATGGCACACACTGCACTCTCACCATGCAGATCCAAGCTCGACCAACGGCAAGCAACCTCCTGCTTTGATTCGTTTGGGGTGTGACGTGCGCCGACAAGTAGCTTTGGCGGATGGAAATGCAGTCAAGATTTATCAGCGTATGGAGGAGGCAATTGGACGTGACAATGATACCGTTCATTTTGAAGCAGAGGATCCCGAGAAGATGGTCCTGGAAGCCACTAGCATGGCAGATCTCTCGCGAAAACCTCCATTGAAATCGGCAGTTTCTGATGCCGACACAGAAGCCAAACGAAGGTTTGAAGTGTTTGCAGGAAAGGATATTCAGGAGCCTCCATTCGGTAGGGTACCAAAGAAAGCAAAGGTGCTCTTATCGGATCTTCCTGTGGGGACTGTAAGTAATCAGACTTCAGCGATCCGTGCTCGAAGGAGACGGCTCTTGGGTGGCTGGTAGGATATGTTATAGATCTTTTCTAGGATATATCTATCCCTAATTTATGAAAAGAATATTCTTAGCATCTTTTTCAGTAATACACATTGCCTCTCTATGCATCTTGTTGAAACCAAAGCATCAACATACTCTATATTCTACAATTTCAATTTAACCACCTCCACTAATCTAATCACCCAAAGAAACTAGGTAATCGGCCCCTTTATTGACACCAAAGCTCAATAAAATCAATCCTGTACCCGTTGCATGCCACAGTGAATGATAGATAACAAACTGATCATAATTGTTTCGTTTACTGTGGTACATAGCCATGAGATGACATTTCACAGCCACTAATGACAGAAGTATCCACATGATTCCAAAGAGTGAATATACTGCATAAATGTTTGAAAACTGTACAAAAGAAGTGTGTTCAGAAAGGATCGGATATAAGGTGAGTTATTGACATGCCTTTAGCTACTTCCAAAAGATGTGTTGCATACTAACATACTCACAAATGCAATGGGTGCCAAAACTCTATCAAACAAGTGACTCCACGATTCAACACCACTGTACAGATAATCACTGCTAAAGGACGAAACCGTTACAACCAGCAAGCATAATGCTGCAAACGGGCAGCAAGATTTGATCAAACATGGTATCGGCAGGAGGAAGAGGAAGCAAGAAATGCCGATCATCGTTGACCGCTTATGACCCCATGGCAATGAGGATTTTCTGGACAGTCTCTTCCGAAAGAACGTTGAATTGACAGCTTCTACAATGGATGACCTCTTGCGTTCTTCCAGCTGTTTGGATGTTGTGGTTGTGGTTGCTGTTGTTGTCGTATCTTGTGTGGAGATTGTGGATTCGTCATCAGTCTCCGACAAAAAGCTGCAGCTCGATTCGGCAAGAGATGGAACTCTCTGCCGCAATTGATATTCGGTCGACATGATGATGTGGCTTCCTTATCTTGCTGGCTGGAATAGCGACAATCCCAGTGCCTCCTTCCAAAATGACAAAGCTGTGATGGGAGTTAATGGGCGAGGGCGAGGAGAATCAGTTGTGCGTAGTGCGTGCTCGATTTTGGCCCATGGCTTGGAGGCATTGGTCGGGCCTCGCTATGTGAGCAAAATGTAGGTGCGAAGGTAGGCAAGTGGTACTCCCTTAATCAATAATACTGATTCCTACAAGTGAGTTGGAACGAAACGTACTGATTCCTACAGATAACACAAAACGTCATCTATCAGATCCAACTTTTTCCCAATTCTCACTTGGATCTCGAATCTTTCTTCGTTCTTTTCTGTTTTTCATTCAGTACCTAGGAGTACGTTGCTCTCGACTGTCAACTAACATCATTATTCTGGTTCGGTCAGCTACTTTCACTTCAGGTTCAATGCCCTAAATATTTGCTTGACAGTCTGTGTGGTGCAGTTATTACAAGCAATTCATCCATGAACACACTAAGCCGTGAAGATGCCGCCATCTTCGTCCGATGGGTTGCCAATTCTTTCACTTCGAACATCAACTTCTTCTCCCAAAGCATCGTGACAGCGATAATCGCAATCATTCTATCACTTTTGTTTTATAGGAGAATTAGAAAGCGACACCCGCTAGCGATAACAATAAAACAAAAGTCGTCTGCATCTACAACACTGCGCAGCAAACATGAGTTCCTAAAAAGAGTTGGGAGTAGGTATGGTTACTCAAATTCTGAGAAAGGATTTATAGATGATTGGAGAGAAGTAGAATTCCCTTCCCTCATCCCACCGCTACAGGTCACACCAGACGATACTATTGCCAACAGTGATAATGCTGCTAACAAACAAACAACACTGGACTCTGTGGAGCGAGAGGTTTATTTAGATTACGCAGGTAGTGCACTCCCTACGCAGTCGCAATTGAAAAGTTTATCCAAGCAAACTCAGATTTTGGCAAATCCTCATTCGATTGGAGGTGGACTTGCATCGGATAGGACATATACGGCAATACAAAAAGTCAAGGACAACATAAGGGTGCATTTTGGTATCGATGATGAAATAATTTACAGTGATGAGAAAGACCCTAAAGAGGGAGAGAATGAAGTGCAAAACAAGGAAGAATATCAGTTTGTCTTTACATCTGGCACAACAGCGTCTTTGAAACTTGTCGCAGAACGATTTCCTTGGAGTTCTCTAAAATTTACGACAAGACAACATTCTCAAATTCGAATGAGGCGTGATACTTCGTCAGAAATGCAATACAATCTCGAGTCAATACAATTTCAGTCAATGCTTTTATATCCCAAGAATGTGCACACGTCGGTTATTGGGATGCGCAATATTCCTTTACAGCGGGGGTCAACATTTTACTGCGTTTCAATAGAGGAACTTTTGAGTGCGACTCCACAATGGTTTCGCAGTGTTGTTGATGCAGCAATTTCTTACAAAACCCCACCAAAGAGTGAGGAACCTGTTGGCTTTTGTGAAGAGAAAAAAGATGAGAATATGAATATAGAATGCAACAATACAAGTAATCAAACTCTGTTCCATACCGGTGAGGAAGAAAGGGCAGAGGTGTGTTGCAACACAATTTGGGTGCACCACCTGCTTGCTCTGCCTCTTGAATGCAATTTCAGCGGTGATCGTTATGATTGGAGTCATACAGTTGAAGCGGCCCGAGCATCTAACTTTTGTACATATCTTCAGTGTCCTACTGGTCAGTTACGAGTCTGCCACAAATGGAATATATTGCTTGATATTGCGAAAGCTGCAGCGACAGGTCCAGTAGATATACCGAATACTTGTGCACCAGATTACGCTGTTGCATCTTTTTACAAGATGTTTGGATATCCTACTGGACTTGGTGTTTTGATAACGAAAAAACGCCCCAAATCAAAAAGGGTCACGTCCGACGTGCCCGAAGATGGAATGATCAACTCTAGCGAAGAATTACTACTGAGTGGCAGAAAAGACTCTCCGCGGCATTACTTTGGTGGAGGCTCAGTTGATATCGTACTCCCACGGAAAGATTTTGTAGTTCCCAGAAATACTCGGCATGTACATAATGAAGATGAAAGTGGAGAGTTTGTGGACATGGGTGTAACTGTTCATGGTACAGAACACTTTCGAGGAATATTAGAACTTGAAAATGGCTTCAGAGAGCTAGACGCCCTGGGGGATATGAAGGTCATATCCTCTCATGCTACCTGCCTTGCTGAGGAGCTCGTGCGTCGACTGGAGAAATTGTTCCATGATAATGGGACACAGGTTGTACAAATTTATGGTCAGTGGGGAAAGTCATTGAGCAAAGGCAATGCCAGAAATAGATTCTTAAGCCCTGGCCCCACTGTTGCGTTTAATATTCAAGATCGAGATGGTTGCATAATTGGATATGACGAGGTATCGCGACTTGCATCGTTGAACTCTCCTCCAATTCAGCTAAGAACGGGATGTTTTTGTAATCCAGGAGCGTGTCAAGAAGCTCTTTCTCTGACAGAAGCCGATGTGCTGGATCAATACCAATCAGGACATGTCTGTGGAGACAGAAGAGGTGTTATCGATGGCAAACCGACAGGTGCAATACGAGCTAGTTTTGGCAAAGATAATTTGTGGGAAGACTTGAATGCACTTGCAGCCTTCATCCAAAAGGTATTTGTCTCTCGAGAAGATGCTTTGTCTTTGTCACCAAGGGCACTCTTGACTGAGACAAGCAGTGATAACCCAGCGAATGAAAGCATGACAGTAATCGAAAGTCTTTTTGTGTTTCCAATCAAAAGCTGCGCTGCGATGAAGGTGAACCGATGGCCTATTCACCAAACGGGTAGACTGTCGTTTGATAGAGAGTTTGCTCTTGTTGATTCGTCTGGATCAGCAATGAGGCTCCATTCTCACCCTCGGATGAGCGAAATTCACCCACGTATAGATTTAGACACGAACAGTCTTGTCGTATCCGCACCTCATTGCGCTGACTTAGTTTTGAGTTTGAATACACCGACCAATAATGACGAATCGATTAATCCTGAAGATGTGCAGGTGTGTGGTGTTCTGTGCAAGGGTAGGATTTGGGGTGGTCGTAAAGCATCATCTTGGTTTAGTTCATTTCTTGGGGTGAGATGCTGGTTAGCTCGTCATCATGTGGCCAAGACCAAGGCGGCGCTGTCTAGAAATGGACGGGACGATGGATTGGCATATTCCAACGAGGCTTCGCTGCTGCTACTGTCGCAAAATGCAATCACTGCACTTAACAGGGTTATCTTTTCACAAGGCTGGGGAAAACAGGTTGTTTCGCGACATTTTCGACCTAACATAGTTGTATCATCAAGCTCTGATACAGAGAAAGATACTGAGCAACAAGTGACGAGCAACCCAGAAGATCTGTGGCAGAAAATTTGCATAAAGAATGAGGGCAATACTCTGGAGCTTAATGCGATAGGAAAGTGTGCCCGTTGTCAGATGGTTGATATAGATCCTGACTCAGGAATGAAAGGTAACACCTTGAGAGCTTTGGCCGAGTATAGACGCGAAAGAGGGAAGATCTTGTTCGGTACGTTTTTTAGTGGCAACTCAAAGAATGATATGAGAGATGTCTTTTGGATTGAGGAAGGTAATGAAGTACGGGCGCGATAGAGGGGCTGAAGGCTTTGCATTGAAAGTAACACATGAAGTATAGTTTCACTTCATATTTTTTCTATTTGTTTCAAATCAGTAACTGCTAGTAATTAGCAATTCTTACACACTCGAGCATCTCGCTCTCTATCCCCCCTCCCCCCAATTAACACTAATTGCAACTTGTTTCCATAACCCACAAGACTGATCTAAGCAGTAGCCCACGTGATTTCTTATGAACCAACTGACTTCTACGTTTACTCTGGCTTTTCATACTTTATCCACGCATTAGTAGCAACCATAGGAGGAAGCCCCTTATCAGCACGAATTTCATTAATATCCATCACTAATTCTTTTTCAAGCCTGACCCATCGCTGGCCAATGTACCCCCCAAGGAAAAAATATGTGACATGAAGCCATGGTTCTATCATTCAAGAAAGAGCAGTAAGGAAACGAAAGGGTAAGTACGAGGAAATACAATAGTCACTGAAGTTATATTGTGTCAAAATTGATCCATCACCCCACCCTACACAGTCAATGTGTAGGCAGCCCTAACGCCCGTCACCTTCAACTTTTAACCATCTCGTATATCAGGCAAAATATTATTTACGATGAAAGATTAAATAACAACAACCATCTCCGTCATAAAGTTCTATTGTCGGAGAATTAATCCATAAGTCATAATTAATTTCTAAAAAACTTACTCCTTGACAGAGGAACTTTTTGCAACGCATTATTCATCATTTGCATTCCGGTTCCGGAAATGCTTCCCACGAGCATAGCAGTGAGCCCCATGTTTAATGATTTGTTTGCTGTATTGTACACTCGCCTCTGCCACTAATAAGGACAGCTTATAGTACGCTCTATTAGAGAGACTTGCGACTTCGTCTTCGCCGGAATGAAAAATGAAATGCAAAAGGTGCAGGCGGGCGTGGACAAATGGACCAAGACGGAATTGAGGCGGGTAGATTGGCATGCCTGTTTCCCGTGACCAAAACACACTTGAAGCGGTTATCAAAACATCTGTCCACCTCCTCATATCCTCGCCGAGTTTTTTATGTACCCTCGCCGACGATTATTATCCACCTTTTCCTCACTGCATGCTGGCATGTCTACTTACGGCCTATTAACTTGAGTATCGTACGTTGTCGAGCGGTGCACTACTTCAATTAATGATTACTATTTACGGCCCTTTTGTTGAGCTTTTTTCAAATCTCATGCGTGAATAGAGGAAGTTGATAAGAGAACTCACAAGTCGTTGTAACATTTTGTACAACGCCACTGCTCGCTCCCTCTAGAGATGCTCAAGGCGCATGCAAAAAATAGACAGTACCGAGTATTTGCATAGTTACATTGCAGTTTTCTAGCTTATTCTCTTTCTATGTATTAGTACAATGGAATCATATCACATCACCCCAATATGTCTATTCTATTCAGTTTTTGTATCCTTCTGCTTAAGATGAGAAGTGTTCAAGGATTCCCTTGCCATCAACAGCCTCTTGGGCCAAGAAACCAGCGGCAGCAAGCATTGCAAGACGTCCATTCTGAAGTTCCTTGGTGATCATGATATTAAGCTCCTCAGGGTCCTCGGGCTTCAAGCCAAGAGGGTCAAATCCAATATCACCAGGGTAGTAATCGGAGTTCAATGCACCGGCCTGGTCAAATTTAACATCAGCGGGGTCAACCCATCCAGTCTTGGCACGCTGCAACTCAGCAAAGCCAATTCCGGCAATGATGAGGGCATCCCAGCCTCCGGGAACTTGTCCAGGGTGAGTGATGGCAGGGCCAGAGATGGAAGCATCAAAGAGGAATGAAGATCCCTCAACGGCCTCTCCAACAAAGAATCCGATGACAGCAAGCATGGCAACACGTCCATGGGTAACCTCTGCCTCACGGTAACGCTTGAGGGTGGCCTCATCAGCCTTTTCGGCAAAGCCGAGAGGATCGAAGAATCCAACAGGGGGGAGAGCTCCGGGAAGATCGGCGGCGTTGAATGCGTTAAGGCTGGTGGATCGGGCGCCAGTTTGGGCGGGAGCGAAGGCCACGGCAGAGCCGGCAAGAGCGGAGATAAGGGCAAGCTTCATCATTTTTGTAGTGTGGAGATGTGTGGTTTGTGTTCGAAGTGTTAGTGTGAGACAATGTGTAGAACTCTTTTCACAGACGTTTTGAGAGCCAAGAGCACACACCATGACGTGTTCTCAGCAGCATGATGTGTTACCGGTCTGAGTCAAATAATGGTGTGGTTTCCTGGTCGTGGAGTTTGAGATTCGTGACGTCATCATAGCTTACGTTGGATCCATAGAAATTGCTCGCCGTACCTACTACTTGCCCGTTCAGATATTTACCCAATGCCTACAGCAGGTTTTTTACTTCCTCACAAAAGCCGTGTTCATTCCATTAAAAAATATTTACAACGAAGCTTAGCCAGGTGATGTGATGTAATTTGCCGCCGACGCAGAGAGCAATAAAAGAACACGCCCGCACACAAAACACCTCAAGGGAACACTATATACAATGCAACCACATCAGTGCACATCACACTAACGACACCACATACTGCGTACTGAACGGCGTCGACAATGACATCCACACCGATCCAATGGATGCGCTCACAAGCATATTCTCACTCCTCAACCACAGCAAATACCTCTCTAAACATCATTATCTTCGCTCTGAAAAATGTCTTCTACTACTCGCAAACGGAAGGCATCTGGCGCTATCGAGCCGCCGAGGTTTATAAGCGTTAGCATGACAACGCGAACTGCGACTATCACTCCGCCAACCTCTCAGCCCATGTTGTCCGCTCCATCCAGTGAAGATGAGCGAAATGACTCCTGTGAAGCGTCCTATTCGTCTTTGCCTTACGAGCTGTTTTGCAATGTCGTCTCGTACCTAGGACCGACATCTGCATCTCTTTGTGCTCTTCAACAAGTCAATCGCGACCACCATGCTAAACTGACCATGATCGGGAACATTATGCTACAGCGAGCATATTTACGATTCCGAACTCCTCTTCCGCCTCTTAGCATAAATGAGTCATCCGTGTCTCTCTTCGTTCGACATGCAAGGGTCTCCCGAATAGTTCATGATGCGTGTGAAATTCTTGATGATGTACTCAAGAAAGATTTCCCAGTTATCAATACTGATGTCACTGATGATGAAGTCATGAAGGAACCATCCAACTTGGATGTTATTGGCAACATCGATGGAGACTTTGTGAAGCCGGATGAAGTCAACCACGCTCTCAATACTGCCCTCTGCTTGCTAGGAGCAGGAAAGCAACACTACTTCGAAGACGACCCTTGCAGAGCTGATGCTATTTCCGAAAGTGCTGCTACCTCCGCTCTTGACTGGAGAGTCTTCTGCCTATGCAGTCGACTCGGCGCTAAGGCATACAAGTATGCGAAGTCGAGGATGTGCAGAAGATATGATCACGAAGATCACCTCTTCTCTGCACACTATGCTGCTGTTACAGACGAAATGGAGCTAGAAGACTATAGTGATGATGAGGACGTTGACGATGATGAGATCTCTTTGGATCCAAGTGAAATTGAGATTGACCAAGACATAAATCTGTTAGAAAAAGCAAGCATGGTCTTGCAGCTAGTTCTTCTGCATGATCTGCATCCTGCAGGCAAGCGTATCAGTCAGGTAGGTCCGTCTTCATCAAATCGCATTATATCAGAAACTAAGTAATATCTGCTTTGTAACACTATTAATCAATATGTACTATTGGCCAACTTGTCTGAAATGTCCTAAGATCACAGCTTCCACCAATTTTGCACCTTTCTTATGCTGTGGAATTGAACGAACTTTAGTTCGCACATTCATTCAGCGCTTTGTAGATGCTACGCTACATTTGAGACTTAACTGCTCCAAGTGCGTCTAGAATTGAATACGACACTCACTAAACTCCATCGTGTTAAAGTTAAAACGTGTTAAAGTTAAAAGTCAACACTACCAGATAATATTAACAAATCTTTCTACTCTTTATACAAGTGTCGTAATAGCAAATAAAGTTAATCCTTCTTCTCCTCGATAACTGGCTGAGCAACTCCAGAAGCATCCACAGGACTTAGCAAATTGGACATCCAGTTGCCAAAGCTAGGTCCGCTTGTATTGCCCATAGATTTGCTAGCAACCTGAACAGGGTCATCGGGATATATCTTCAAGTTGTAACCGTACTCAAATTCCATCTCCATTCCCTTAAGCTTAGGGTAAGCACGAACAATGGCTGATCGGAGGCCTTCCTCATTAGCAAATACCGCATCCGAGACCTGTGCTCCACGAGGCACGGCGATACTTCCAGTGGGAAGCCAGGATTTATCATCTGATCCAAATTGACGCACGAAGATGCGGTATTCTTGTCCACCAGTGGCGGCGATTTCATCATATTTGGATGCTTTCTGCTCACGTTCGATTTGTCCTTCAGACTTCTTACGAGGTTCAGGTGGAGGAGCTCCAAATCCCTTTGCACAAAGTTCTGTGTTAGATACTGGTGCTATTGATTTCGTTGGGGCTGGAACAAAAGCATTGGTGGATGATAGAGCGGCGGCAATGGCCAACACACTGAGTTGCATAGTGGACTTCATTTTTTGTTATGTTAGACAGATGTGTGTTCAAATAATAGTTAGTAATCTTTTGATCAATCGAGACGATGAGTGTGATATTATGCGACAATATGTAGCGGTTGTTTGATTGGAGTTGTTCCTCTGTTGCTTAGGTGAGTGCTCGATGGTCGATGAATCAGCCTGAGATGCAAAGCATGCGTGTCGGCGGTTTTGGTAGGGGCAGCTTGCTTTACTTTTTGGCGCGGGCGCGATTGATGACTTTGTGCACAACAACTCGAAACTGACGTCACAGCTCACAGCTAGCGGATGGGGCAAAATCCAAGGAACCAACACAGGCAGCCGGAAGCAACATAGACTTGACACCTCTCCATAACTTCGATACTATCAGTAAGTGACTTTGGCAAAGGGCTATCATCTCTGCGTAGGCTGACCTGCCATCGGTGCTCGTTCTAATCGCCATCTCTTGCCTGCTGCGTCTTTCTTTTTTGCTCATCATCTTCATTCATCTCATCTCATCTTATCTGCTGCAACCATTTTTGATTTTCCAGAAACAAATCATTAATATCCAAAATGAAATTCACTGCTTTCGTCACATCTCTATTCCTTGTTGGATCTGAGGCCTTCGCTCCAAGTGCTGGAAATGTCCATTCTTCTACTGGTAAGTTTAAATCAATCGAAAAGTCTCGACACAAGATTCATATCTTTTCATGATGTTTACATTTGGCACATCAATTATAATTTGCGTGGGCTGGGATGGACAACGGTATGGGTATTACGAGTTACGAGTTCATGAGAATTTTAGCTATTCAGACGCAGGCGCAACCCGTCTTTCATGTATTCATTGCATGGTTATCTCATTCATACATGTTGCCTCTGCACTACATCTCTCTCACTAACTTTACCTTCACAGCACTCAATGCTGAAAATGGCGTGACCACCCGTATCGGATTTTTGCAGCAATCTGCTGCCGCTGTCGCCGCATTCACTCTTATCCCTGGTCAAGCCAACGCTGCTAAATACGGTGGATTCGGAGCTGGCAGTCCTGAGGTCATTGATCCCAAGGATGCCATTGTCGATGAGGATATTCTTAAGTCTGAATCTGTTCAAAACGGAATTTCCGCTGTGCGTGGATATAAACAATCTGTTGTTGATATGAAAGCCGCCCTTGCATCTGATAACCAGGCTGACATTGGACCTAAGATCAGAAAGGACTTCGACTTCTCTGTTGTGCGTACCGACTTGAATGCTATCAACGCCGCCTTAGATGAGGATACTCAGCGTGGTACCGATCGTATTGTGAGAGCAATTCTGCAGGACATTACTGAGTTGGAAGTATCACAGAAACAGAAGCCTGGTGTTCCAAGATCGGAAACTCGGTTGGGCAACGTAAACAAGAAGTTGGACAAGTTGGAGAAATCATTTGATGACTACCTTGCCTTTGCTAACTAAGCATGTTGCATGCAACTATATGGGGATAGTAGATGGAAAGCTGTAAATTAAGGGTGCGATCTACAAGGATATCGAAATTGTACTCTAATTTAGGAATTGAAGCTGAGCAGGATTTTGATTTGGCATTTGATTATCTTTGACTTTGCCACCAGGGACCACAGTTCATGACGAAAACTCTTTCCGCCTAACACCACATCTTATTGAGCATATCACAGTTTCAACTTGATGAAATTTCCAGCCTTGCCATCTTCAAAGCTGGCTCTGCTATTGGAACTGCACTTTCCCTTAAAAGCTTGCTCTCTCTCACATGAATACTAAAGCCAGATATTTCTTGTTCAGCTGAATTTTAGTATCTCGAGTGAGATCCTCAACCTTCCACGCAAATATGAATGATAAAACAAGAGAAAAGGTTGCGTAGCCAACGAGCTGCAACAAGCTTGATTAGTATCGCTCCAACAATAATACAATGCCTTATTAGAAGTACATACTCTTTATTGTACTTGCCTTGCCTCGGCCTTCTCTGCCTCACTGAGTTGTGTGGAGTAACACGGCAGGATCGTGTGTAACATTTTGGGAATTGGCACTTTTTCATTGCTCAGTCACGGTTGAAGTGATCACAGCAGATGCGATGTATGAGAGCAACGTAGGAACATGTAGACTGCTCATGACTCACTTGGCAACTCAAGATCGCGGTGTGGTACGTTGCATAATCTACTAACAAATTTAATAGAAACCATGATGAAGCTTGCCCTCGCCGCCGCCCTTGCCGGCTCTGCCGCCGCCTTTGCCCCCGCCCAACAAGGGTCGGCAACGAAGACATCTATGGATGCTATGCCCGACCGTATGTGGGACAAAATGGTTGATAAGACAGAGCGCTCTGCATCCATGCCTTTCCTTCCCCGTCCTATCAACCTCGACGGAAGCTATGTTGGAGACGTTGGATTTGATCCTTTCTACCTTTCATCTATCCCAAAGAACTTCGCTGGATTCATCCAGCCTCCTTCTTGGGAGGAAGTAGAGGGAATTTCTACTCTTTACTGGATGCGTGAGGCCGAGCTCAAGCACGGACGCGTTGCTATGCTTGCCTGGACCGGCTGGCTTGCTACCGATGGTGCCTTCGGGCCCGTTCCTCTTCGATTCCCTGGATCACTTTACCAAGATGTTCCTGACTCCTACCATGCTCACGACATCATGGTTTCACAGGGATCTCTCGGATTCATGCTCTTCGTTATTGGTTTCATTGAATTCTGCACTAGTGCTGTCCTTGTCGAAGTTTCCAAGGGAGAGAGTGATAGGGAAGCCGGTGATTTCAAGCTTGATCCCCTTCAATTCCTTAAGGGCAAGTCAAAGGAGGAAGTTGATTTGATGAAGCTTAAGGAGCTCCAAAACGGCCGTGCTGCTATGATGGCCTTTGGTGGAGTTGCCACCCAAGCCGCTCTTGGTGGAACTGAGTTCCCATACCTTGTACCATACGCCGAGAACGGTCTCCCAGCAATCGACTTCACTTGGTAAACAACTTGCAATATATGGCTTAAAAGAAAAGTCAAGTCTCACCACCATCACTTCTTTGATCATCACGAAGCTCTACCAAAATCTTTTCGCTTCGAACGAACATGTGCCGACAATAGGTACAATTCCTACCTCGGGCACCAATTTCTACTCTCAGTGTAGTATCTCAAGTCAAGGCCCATATGGCCGGATAGAATGATCTCTTGTGGCATCATTCTGCAATCCAACATCATAATAGATTGATCGACTCGGTAACAGTTTAAATAATAAATATTAGCTGTACTCAGTACTCTGAGATTCTTTATGATAGATACAATCGATTCTTCAACAGCCTAAATCCACATCCAGAGAGAGCGTTTTCTGCAACTCCATAGATATTTAGACGTGAGGCACTTGCAGAAGATGTATGGTACTCTCCGGACAATCTAACGACTCTACAGCACATAAAATGAAACGATTTACACATGAACATGATCTTCGGGTGCCTTCGGCAAGACACCCTAGGGTACGATAGCAGCAGTGTCTTTTGGTTCTTATCAAGGCTCAGGCTCAAACACCAGACACCTCACCTTGCTTGGCTGGATTTATTGACTGCCTTGCATGCATATGCAAGCTTGCAAGATAATAGTATGAAGTATCGTACTGTACCACTACGTTCTGTCTTATCTACAGGAGCAACCTGTCCGTGCTTTTCACCTCCAATCTTTTTCAGCTGTTGGGTTTTTGGCCTTTTGGCTCGCCGCTCGCCAGCAACAGAGCGAGAGGCATTGACCACAGTTATTAATTTTGCATAGAGATAATAAATAATCACAATGGTAAGTCTATGTGCAGCGTTGCATTGTTCAATCCATTAGTTCAGATTCTTGGAGCTCGGGATTCGCGGTGCTTTTCGGCGGCATTGGTCATATCTCCAACCGCGTGATGTATTGGATTCAATTGAATTTGACTGTTATTTCTCATGAAGACAAAATAAATCGTGGTGGATACAGAGATGCAGTGACAACTCTGGGCTGAAAATATCACTGTCAGCATGGTTATAAGGAACATGGTTTATTTCTCTCCGAGACAATGTACCTCATCTGGTGCTTTTACATTTCAGAAGAGAGTGAATCTTTCTTAATGTCTGCATAATCGAATTATATCATAACATTTCCTCAACCTATATCACTATTCTGACCTCTGCGACTTGTATTCACGTATTTCAACCAACAAAACTAATGATGAAACATATAGGCGGCTCAACAGGATATGCCAGAGTTCAAGCTCATCCTCGTCGGTGACGGTGGAGTTGGAAAAACTACCTTCGTAAAGAGGCACTTGACTGGAGAATTCGAAAAGAAGTATGTTGCCACTCTCGGTGTAGAGGTGCATCCTCTAGTTTTTCACACCAACAGAGGGCCAATTAAATTCAATGTCTGGGATACCGCCGGGCAGGAAAAATTCGGAGGATTGCGTGATGGGTACTACATCCAGGGCCAATGCGCCATCATTATGTTCGACGTCACTTCTCGTATCACCTACAAAAATGTTCCCAACTGGCATCGTGATCTCATCCGCGTCTGTGAAAACATCCCAATTGTCCTTACCGGAAACAAGGTAGAAATCAAGGACCGTAAGGTTAAGGCCAAGCAAATTACCTTCCATCGAAAGAAGAACTTGCAATACTATGACATTTCGGCCAAATCTAACTACAACTTTGAGAAGCCATTCCTTTGGTTGGCGAGGAAGTTGTCAGGAGACAATCAACTTCACTTCGTGGAGGCTCCTGCACTTCAACCGCCTGAATTCCAGTTCGATGAGGCTACCAAACAGAAATATGAGGCTGAGCTTGCCGCTGCCGCCGCCATGCCATTGCCTGAGGATGACGATGAGGATCTTTAGGTTGCCTTCTTGATTTTTATGGTAAAAAGTAATCAGGGGGATAATATTGTTGTTATTAAGGATGCCGTTTTAGTGTGCTCGAACGCTGTTGGGAGGTAGGGTGTAGTTCTGATTGATTCATTAGCATCAAGTGGAAGAATAAAACCATCTCTTATGCAGTGTTGGTGATCAATAGTTCATAGAAGAAACAAAAAGTAACAAACGAGCTTTTTACAATACTATCCTACTTTTGGATGCCATCTATCTGTAATTATGTACCTACATTGCGTTGTATTCCCTCTCGGCACAAACCCGAGCACCTCTGAGCCCAACGTCTTCGTTCATCACAGCAAAGATAGGTATAGATTCAATCAGTCCATTCATACGTCCCTTATCCAAATAAGCCTTCATGAATGGGGTATCCTCGCCTTGAATCATTTTAATATTCTTTGGAGCGAGACCGCCAGTCACAAACATGCCACCGATGGGGATGAACTTGAGTGCGGCATTTCCGACTTCAGATCCGTAGGCGGCAAACATTATCTGAGCTGCTTGCTGTGCCAAACTGCCTTCTGTACCGGAATTCATGCCAACTACACGACCCTGCTGGTCACCAGCATTTAAGAATTCTTCGTGCACAACTGATTGCACCCTCTCGGGGAACTTTTGAGCTAAAAATTCGTAGACATTGGCCAATCCACGACCTGACACCACACGTTCCACAGAGATTCGGTGTTCGGCTGAAAATTTACGTTTGAGATAATCCAGCAGCTCAACTTCGAGTGGACCCCTCGGGACGAAGTCAGCGTGTCCACCCTCGGATGGATAGCATTCGTATCCCAGCTCTGTCGCCAAGCTTGATTTGGTTAGAAAGCACTCTCCAAGACCAGTGCCTGCCCCTACGCAACAGATTGGTGCAAGATCATTCATCCTTGCCGTGGAACCTGGTAAGAGTTCAATCACCTCCGTGTCCAAGTCCAAATCCAACACGCCATATCCCTGACCAACAAAGTCATTGACGAGTTTGCATCTAACAACCAAGGATAACAGTCCATCTTGGCACTGTTCAATCTCATTTCCATCAATTGATCCACCACTTTGACCAAGGTTCACCATGAACACGTCATTATTCGTCGTTACAGGTCCCGCCGTGGCTAAGCACGCTACAACTTGGATTTGAGACAATACTCCATTCTCTCCCAATTCCTTCCACTCATCTACCTCGGCGAGACATTTCTTCAAAAACGGCTCCAAGGTTGCATGATGATAAGTAGATGCAGTCTCTAGAGCTTCTTCATTGGGATATATGTGCACTAAAAGAGGATCTTTCTGCCCCGGGCGGTGAAGTGCAAACCGAGAGTTCGTGCCACCAATATCACCTGCAATGATGTAGGTTTGTTTGTGCTCGTCAATGCAACATTTTTTGGAGACGGTTGATTTGTTTCTTAGGCGGAGATAATTGAGATATGAAAAAGCAGATCCAACAAAAAGAGCCAACGAGAATGGGCAGACACCTTTACCGCTTCCTTTTGCAGTAGCACCAGCTACTGTGCGACATGGTGACAATAGAAATAACCACAAGAAAAAGCAAGGACGTTAGGCTGCATCAAGTGCTGTCAAAAGGATTCGGCTACTGGTAATAGCTAGCGGTGGGCGGTAAACTTTGGGGTCTAAGGCGCCTCCTATATATTGAGCTTTTTTTTCCCGCCCGTAACGGTCATTTTACTGGCCAGAAAGAGCCGGTAACTGCCGCTGATCGTGCCAAACAACCATGCCGTCCTATTGAGCTTTATGTGCATTCCCACAATAACTCCCGCCCTGTTTGCCACAATCAACAACGCACGACACACAACAAAGACACCCACACCATGCCTTCCTGTTAATATGAACGACAAAGCCCCTTCACTACCAACTATATAACTCACATTAAAATGATTCTGTATTTGTCGACACTACTATTCATCTTAGGTATTTAATAAGCATCTAATAACTCGACTTTGGAAATAACACATATCTTATGCATGATTAGAGCTAACTCAATCAGTTGTTACCTGCAACACCCTCTTCATTTTTCTGTTCTTCCTTCAAAGTCTTCAACTCCGATTCGAGCTCAGTAATACTCTCAGTCAACTCGTTGCAACGCGCATTATACATCGAACGCTTAATCAACACGTCTTCACGTCTTCATCTTCCATGCGGAGAAAAAGCTCAAAGCGCTCAGACTTGAGCTTATTCATGATGGCAAACTTGTCACTGACACTCCTATCCAAACGGCGCAGAATCGAACTCACTGGGACTCATGCCAACATCCCCGACACTTGCAGAGTTACGGTTGAGAACCCCCTCATCCCCCGAGGAGTTACGGTTGCGGCTGCGAGCCTGACGAGAACGGCTGCCACGAGCAGTAGCAGCAAGAGTGGATTCAGATGAAGCAATATGGCTTGTGCCAAGTTTGGCGCAAGCCTTGCGCAAAAGATCTTTTTGGTCGAAGATCTCCCATGCAACGAGGGTGTCCTTCGGCTCATGACGTAGGAAGTTAGCACGATCATCTCCATCCATAGTAACAGAAAGTCCACCTGCACCTCCACCCTCAGAAGCCCTGGCGGCGGAAGCGGCCCTTGCTGCCTCTGGATTGAAGCTTCCCCACAATGAGTCAACTCTAACACCTTCTTCAAGTGTCAATGCTCCAGAATCAACTGCACGTTGATTAGATCCATTGCCGCTTCTCTCGTAGCGCTCAATAACTGCACTCAGATTACGACGTATATCACTGAGCATCTTCTTCACCTTATCAGGTGTCATGGAATACTCTCCCTTCTTGCAATGAATAGCTTCAGGATAGCCCAAGCTGGGGTACGGTCCCACAGTAACTTCCACATTCTCATCATTGAACTTTGTTGAGATCATTAAACTTGCTCGATGGCGTCTCTCCAGCGTCCAATTCCTCCCTGCTTGGCGACTCTTGAGATTGCCAGTAGGCCCTATACACCACAGGATCGTTGAATAGACCTACAAAACGAAGTCTGTCTTCAGCAGTTTGATGGCAATTGTTGGCTCCATCTTTTTCTGCTTTCTTGAGGCGGAGATGCTCAATCAACTCTTTTACCTTTTTCTCGACGTAGGCAATGTCCTTCGCATTATCGAGGGGTGTGAACATCCCCTTAATTGCATCCTTGCTAGTGTTGTACCGGCACGCCCTCCGCAACCACTTAGCCTGGCACGCCAGTTCCCCCGTTGTCGTCGCCACTTGATGCCAGGAGATTGGCAGTGGCAAGAGAGTCGTTGTCGTTGATGTTTGATGACATAGTAGATGTTTTTGATGTGTTTGATTGATGTTCGTGTTGTGATCTTATTTAATTTATGAGGGCATGAACTTTCACCAATGAACCATTGGCACGACCCTTGCTGAGAAGATCTTGCATTCTTATCGTGTGAATTAATCTTGCAGTATGGTTGTCGTGCAGCATGGTTGTCGTGGCGTGCAGCATGGCAGATTTTTTATTTATTGGTTGTTTGGTAGTTGTTTGAATTTTGAATTTGAAATTGATGGCACGACAAAAACTTCGAGAAAGGGGCTGAAGCGGGAGGCTTTTGCACGACCCACTGGGAGTTTCCCGCTGGGTCAGCCTGGCCTGGACCAAGCCAAAAATCCCGCTTTGTGGCGGTTAAATTGTCGTTATGAACCGTTAAGGCGGGAAATAAAAGCTCAATAGGAGGCGCCTAAGATCTGAGATCTGCCCAGATTCCAGTAGCGTAATGGAATTTCAAAAGGGTGAAATTTCACTACTGCAACTTTCGTGAAATTTACAGGGTGAAAGTTGCACCAATTTTGGCCAACAATGAAATTTCACAAAAATTCCACCATCCCAGCGGACTGAAGGTTGGTTTACTCGATGAGCATCACTTGATGTGTTTCCTCTGTGACCCAAACTCTCGTGTGTGGAGGGAGTTGTTCTACCTGCAGACTAACAAGGCTGCGCTCGTAAGGAAGATGATCGAGTGGTATGTGCCTTTGGGTGAAGATGGTTCTGATGAGATGCGGAGGAGAGTTAAAAAGGATTTTGAGGACTTTGATACTCAAAACAATGACTGGTTTCATTCTTTTGACGTTCCACTTCCATCGCTTCCATCTTTGGAACAGCTGCAACAGAACAACAAGTCTTTTAGTATCAAAAATGTGGTACAGTATGTGGAATCAACTGGTGCTATTTCTGGTCGCATCACGTGGTTTGAATGTTATGCAGGATCATCTGACTTCTATCGATTGGTTGCTAAGCCTCTAATGTCTATGGGAACTGTCGGATCGATGGATTGTGAGCGTAGGGCCAAACCTCTGAAGAACAGCATTCTTGTGAAGGATAGGAATAGGATGAAGGATCCAACTGGTGTTGCACTTCTTCGAGGGAAGGAAAACCTCCGTCATATCATGGATGCGAAGAAGATGCTTGGAAAGAAGCTTGCTGACAGTCTCTCTTAGAGTGATGTGTTGACTGCAGAGTGCAAAGTATTACGACTATCTCAGGATAAGCTAGAGTGAAATTTAATCCCTTGAAATTTCTGAAATTTCTGAAATTTCAACCTGCAATTTTCAACCCCCTCCAAAAATGGTGAAATTCCATTACGCTAGATTCCAGATCTTCTTTCCCGCGCAAAATTACCTATCATTGAGACCAAGCCAAGCAAGGGCCAAGCTACGCTCTCTGGAGAAAGGTTAGTACACTCTCTAGAGACCACAATGCTTGCACTAAGAAGTAGCACAGATCTCTTATGAATTCCTTAATTTAATCGAACTCTTTCCAAGCCGGTCTCCCTTGCTTCGTCAAGGTCGTCTTTGCAAAGAGCAAGTTCAAGCATCTGTGGCCCCTTCGATTGGGAACGTTCTACCACTTATGGTTAAAACAATACGCCAAGATTCGAGATGTTACTATGGTACACTATTATTTTATCTCATAACTTTGCAATTGTCGTCTCGACACGTTGTACAACTGCTAGAGCACCCCAACTCTCATAGCATCTCTTGGCTGCATTGAAACATTCCAATGCTTCGCTGCGTCTGCCGTAGTGATCATGAAAGCTAGCAAGTCTCTCGTGTGCTAGTCCCTCCTCGTGAATGAAACGGTGATCCTGCGCCGACTTAATTGACGCATTATACTTCTGCAGTGCTGCCCTTTCCTCTCCTCGAAGAAAGAAGGACTCAGCTTGTAGTAGAAATAATTTGTTGCTGAAATTCCAATCTGAACTCATGGCCCAGACCTCCATCAAGTTGAGCACGCCATTCCCAATGTCCGTCCAACGATTTTCATCACTGCGACGTTTGCGAGCGTAATAGAAAGCTATCAAACCATCGATGAATACCCCTACAATGATATTCACTAGCCGACCATTTCCTCCAATAGGAAAATTCAAACCCAATTCAAAGAAATCAGCAGCTGCATTCATCTGCCCTAGGAAGAAGGCGACATATTTTCGTTTGAATAGGATGAACCTGCACAACGAAATCTTACTCTGCTCTCTGCCGTCGGTGAACATCCTTTCCTCTGTAGTATCGTAGAACGAAGCATATGATTTCTCAGATGAACCCATCAGTTTAAGAGCTACCTCATGGATAACACAAATGAACTTTCCAACGAACTCCTGATTGCTTTGTTTACACCTTCGAATGAACAATCTCGTTGTCGAATCCACATCTCGGAGATTATCACCGCATCCGTACAAAGAATTTGTCGCGTGCATGTACAGGTTTGACAAAGCGAACTCCACGTCTCCTGAAAATTTTCCGGCTTCGTACGCTTCTAGATGTTTAGACAGAGACGCTTGAAATGGCATTTTCCAAATGTTAATCAATCCATACACTGCTGAGTAAATGCGGGGAATCCCATCTTCAACACCGAGCCTTTTGTTCAGCTCGATTGCAACATGGCCCATCCTGTAGCCCCCTTCAAAATCGGATTTTAGGGCGGAGACGAGCCATACCCCATAACCCGCAAAAGCAAAAGCCGACACGTCGCTAACACCGTACTCGACAGAGAGAGAAACCATTCTAAAGATAAGGACAGGAGCCAGCAAAGGTTCAACAGCAAACGCCGAAGAGACCGCAAGATTCAAGAACTGCATGGTGGCTATTTTGCGATCGTTTGTCATTCTTGGTAAAGAAATCAATTCTTCTTCGGATCTGTCTTGGAGCAATTGCTCAACACGACGAGATTCCCTCCGGAACAGGGCTTCATCAACAGCAGCTTTATCGATGAAGTTATCGCCTAGTTCCGATATGACATTTTTACATTTCTCAATAACTCCTCTTACGTCACCTGTAGCTCTCAATTGACGCACTAGAGTGTGGTAGGAATTAAGTTTGTCATCAAAACATCGCGCCTTAAGAAGAGTCACTTGAATAAAAGGTGATAATTTTTCCCAGTCACCGATGACATAAAGAGCTTCACACACTAGCAATATCAACATATATTACGATACAATTCGAGTCAGAAATCTTCAGGGATGCAGAACATAATGGAATCGTCATGCACGGCATTTTAACACTCACCTGCATCATATATTCCAAGCGAGAGGTCATATTCGATGTCCCAACTTTCCTCATTGAGTAAGGTTACCCCCAGCAGAAGATACTTTGAAGCGGAATCATATGACGACGCAGCCATAGCTATCTTTCCGGCCTTTAAGTTTAGCTTTGCGACCTCGTGAAACTGAGCTCGAGTTTTCAGTTGTTTGATGCCTTGATTCATGTTCCCAACAATAGTAAATATAATGTCTGTCAGTTCCTCAGGGTCAGTTGTCCTCATGAACATCCTCGACCCAAGTAATAGATGGAAAGACTCACGCTTTCCGGCTGGGATCAAGGCATATGCCGCCTGCTGCACCTGATCATGAGCCCAACTGTATCTACGTTGTCCGTCCTCTCGTAGAAAACCACCCTAACAAAGACAGAAAAATGTTAGTCCTCTCCTTTTTGTTGCGAGAATCAGACCGAAGACAACAAGAACTTACCTCAACCGAGAACGGTAGAAACTCTTCAACATCAAACTCATTCGTAGGACCTCCTTTCCTAAGAGTGTTGACGTCAAAGCTAGCGCCTAGACAGGAACATAGTTTCAACCCATACTGTATGCTCCTCGGGAGCCTCTTCATTCTTTGAGACATGTGTTGGACCACGTCTGCCGAAACCTCTTTCTGTTGGATTCCTGCGATGTCATACTCCCATCTCCTCGTGCTCAAATTAAACCACAACAAGCCTTCTTCATTAAGAGATCTCAAGAAATTCATGATAAAAAGAATCACCCCCCCAGTTCTATTGTGAATAACCGATGATAGGGGGTTGCATATACTTGGTGGAAGACAAAGTGTCTCGGAAAGCATCGTGTTTACAGCTTCCTTCGCAATGGTCCCTATCTTGATCGACATCACGCTAACTCCTTGTTCTTGGATGGTCTGAAACATTCTTTTCATACGTTGTTGTGGTGTATTTTCCTCGATTCGATGCGTGCATAGAAAAAGGCAGTACTTGATGTTAGGTTCAGAAATCATCATTCTTATGACTTCAAGGCTAGTTTCATCCGCCCACTACAACGTAGAAGAAGGATTCAGCATGGAAATTTAGTCAGCTTAACGTGGTACAATGATTGAACCGCAAAAAAATACATATAAATGCATTAGACTCACCTGCAAATCATCGAAAAATATGGCCATGGGTTCATTTTTACTTGACACCGCTGCGACCAATTTGCAAAGTAGATACTTCCAGCGATGCTCCGATACGCTTCCGACGGCACCATCTGAGTTATCTCCGAGGTGGCCTTCCATGAATCTACGCAAATTTGGTATTGAATTCATCAACACACGGCATCCGGGCCCAACAGCATTGCGTATGCGTTGGATAAGATTTTGAACATTTTCTCTCCTCTCATCAATTAACCTCGCAAAAAAGTCATCTAGTGCCAAGAAGATGGTCGAGTTGGGTCTTGATCTAACATCAAACTTAGCTCGGATAAGATATCCATTCGCCTCTTGAAGAGGTTTTTGTATCTGATTCACAAGGTAAGTCTTGCCTGTGCCAGGCGACCCAGAAATGGACACGACCATTGGCTGTCCCTGGTGCTTTGTGACAGCATCAAACGCACGGTACAACGATGAAACCTCTGATTGCCTTCCGTAAAATGCACCGACAGGTGCATTCAAACGGTTGTGCAATGTAAAATCGTCCACTTTCAACGCCTTCAAATATATTTGTGGATTCATCGCAATCACTTGCAGATCCGAGAGGACATCTTGGGCATTCCTGTACTTTTCGGATGTTTCTTCTCCCTCCTTGAGAAGGAGAAGGGTAGAAATTAAAGCATTCAAACATGTCGGGAGTCCGTCCACTTGAGCCTGCCTCTTGTTGCGCTTTCGTTTGTACGAATGCTCGTCCCCTTTTGTGCTTGTTTCATCATCATCACGAGAAAAAGAATAACTATCGGATTTCTGTCCATCAAATAATGCATTCAAGATCTGCCCCAAATCTTTAAGATCCATCTCCACACTTTTCCCGGTCCGCCCCGCATTACCGTCATCATTAGAGAGTATGATAGCCTTGGACAAGTCAATAAAAGTGGCAATGTACGATCCCTCGAACGTGTCGAGAATAATATTATCCGGCGACAGATTGTTGTACACCACCCCTGCCTTATGAAAATCCACCAGGGTTTTCACAATGGCAATTGCCGCATGTAAACGAATGGTGATATTAATATCTGCCCGTCGCCGGTCCATACGTAACCATTCCGTCAGCGTGCTTCCATTGACCCATGCAAAATGAATTGCCGGATCGCCATTGAACCCTTTCACGTCTATCACTTGACGCTTTTGACAAGTGGGGGGCATATAATTTGACACATTTTGCTCGTGGACCAAACGCAAAATATGCTGCTCTGTTGGATGTTCTACGAGGAGGACTTTAATCCCAATATCCACGTGTCGATATACGGCCGTGGTGTTTGATTGGTAGACGAGTGTTGGCTGCGCAGGGGGTGGAGGGGATCCTACAGGGGAGGACCTATATTTATACACACCCAAACTCATCGTTGCTCAGCGTATAGATGTGACAATTTTCTTGCGTTTTCAATGGTAGAATACTTGCAATTCAGCTTATTAAGAATGCTGCGCGCTGGGGTGGTCTTAATTGGATATTGCGATTGCGATCCCGGTATTGTGTTGGTTTGTCTCAGTAGAGAGGAGGTAGAGAAGTAAGAGGGGGTTCAAGTTCATCCACAACTGATCGGCCTGCTCGAGAAGGGAAGCGCTTCGTGTGTCTCCCACCAAAAGAGTCTGCACGGAGAACGTGCTGGCACGCGGTCGTGAACCGGTACTCAAACTGCGAAAGAATCTAACTTTACAGTTCTCATTCTCATCTGTACAGAGTCCCTCAATATGTATTTACTGAAGGCTGATGAGAAGAGTACAGCATGAATGAGACCTAAAATGCACAACGTATTTCTATCAACGCAACATCCAACGCTCCTGACTTTGAAGCCTGGAGCAAATTTGTAATTGAAATTTGAAAGATCTGAAAAGATGATTTGCGGTTGAAAAGACTTGACTCGACTCAGAAATGTCTCCAAACTTCAAACTCCCGAAATCCATGCGACACATCGATTCGCGCCGTCGTCAGAATGTGGGACAGGAAAATATCCCTAGTATTTGGAGAAGTGGGTTGGGGGTTAAGCCTTAAAACCTACTTATGGTTGTCTTAAATCACTTTTTCGACGAGGTGGGCTACTTACGTAGGAATAGTACGTCTATCTGGATGCCCCCAAATGTGTTTTTGGCCACCACCAAAAAGTTCCACCACCGCCACAATCCACAACGCCATGGCACCATTTCCGCCATAAAAGTGCCATAACATAAAAAATTGCACCTCCTCCATTACATCCACAGTAGGTTGGGTATGGTAGTCCATGAATAGCTTAGAACACAAGGAATCCAAATCCGAGCCTACCCAACTTAGTTGTTAAAGAGCAGAGACGCATATCAAAATGCCGCTATAGCAGCGCAAATTACCATCATCGTCCAATTCCACTCAATATGAATGGTACAATCGGCCTCTCTCCATCAACCCTTGCCGCCGCTTATACATATAGACATTGGGTGTCGGTGTGATTCATTGTTAGTGACTTCATATGGCCATAGCACTCCGTCAGGCACCACGTTGCTGCTACACATCATCGATTACACACAATGTCACCCATTTCATTGCTCTATTCCGACCTCTGATCATGACGAGACAACTAAACACTACAGTAGAGCTCTCAATAATATGTAAGGATCGCTTTGTGCCGTGGAGCTGTTAAGAAGATCCGATTTCACTGACTACACTACCATCGCGAACTCAGCCTTGGTATCACCATAGCCCAACACATGGCCATTCCCCGAACAAACTCCAATGGTTTCGTTATTAAATCCAACCTCACCATCCGACAACAACGGCACAGCAACTATTGCATTTGATTGAAGAGATAGGGTCGTAGTTGTGTGACTTGAAGTTCAATTAGGGTGGAATAAGTGCACATATTGTCTCCGAAGAAGGCTGTTGTTTTGGCGCTACATTGCTCTGAATAGATCGAAGTGGAATCTTCAGTGACTTGTTATGACTCTCCGGTTTCAATGAAGTAATGTTCGACGGATGAAGCTGCATATGGTCACTGCTGACATCGTTGGAATGCACAAAGCGTATTCTCTTGTAGGAGATTGGCGTTCAAGCACAAGTGTTTGTGTTGAATGACAGGGATCTGTGGGCCTCAAAAATAATTATTATGCAACAAAAAGATATACACATTCATAACATAACTGTATAATCGTTATTTTAACAGTGTTTGGTGTCGATAGTGCTCAAATATTTGTTATAGCACCATCGTTCATTGCTCACGGAGGAGATGAGGATACACATCCATGTGCACTGATTGGCTTTTATTTTACATCAAATGTAAAAATCGGTACATATCAAGTCGCTTCATACATTCATGTATATATATATAAACATCCCGAGCATTATATCTTTTATATGATAACACCATGCCTCTAGTAAAGTACGATAATCGGGCGGAAATCCCATGGTGACAATGTTCTCGATGATCGTTGGCGCCACTTTGGTACCGCTTCTTGGACAGTTCCTACGTACACAAAAAAAATATACCTCAGGGGTTTGTTGATTTAAGACAGATAGCTAGATGAGTAGGAGCGAGGGCCCACCAGACGTACTTAAAAATTTCTGCTACATCTGCTGAACTATGTTTTAAATTATTTTTTAGTTTATTTGCAGATGTTCATTCTACGACCTACTTGGAACTTCCGCGTACCACTACTCCTATATAAAAGTACAATTGTTCCGAGGTCGTAAAATCAGTGCATGTAAAAAAGACGTGCGTGTTCGCCAGGTTCGCCTAAGTAAAAGTATTGCTGGCCTATTGCTGGCCACCTAAGTAAATCCCAGTGAGTTTTTAAAAGAACCCGCCTCGCGCCTGGCGCGTTCCTCAGAAATAATTGTACATGACACACAGTGATACACTCTCTATAATAAAAATATTATATACTACATTTTCCGTAACAACTGTTTTTGTCAATCGGTACAGCATTTGTGACGCCCTGTGCAGCATTTATGCCGTCATTTTTGTCAAAATGACAATCCTACGTAGGAATAGTAGAAGCCCCGTAGAAACTCAACTCGTGCCACCACAACATCAAAAAGTAACCACCATGACACAAGAGATAGTCACCTATCCTGCTATTTACGTTCATCCATGTTGTTGAATAAGCTTCAGTGTTAATAGGAGACCTCTCTCACTGTGTTCACTTGGTCGTAATAGTCGCAGTCTGCCACTGTCATTGCTACCATCTTGTCGATTGCATATTACGCAACACGCTACATAAATATTTTCACGTCTTCGGATACGTATTGATTGCCGTCTTGTCACCATGTCCGGCGACGGCGATAGGATCGCAGCCATCCTCAAAGGGATGAGGGGTTCAAGAGTAGAGGATCATAAACATGCTAGTCGTGGTGGGAATGCCTACCCAAAAGAAGTGCGTGAGATGGTCATTGAGTTGATGGTGGGGGGGAACGGAATTGCATCCGTCAAGACACCAGATGTGAGGCGCCTACAGGAACAAAATATATAAGTTCCCTTCTCTGCAGACTTGCAGAAGGTGGCTGAGACAGCATGTTCTGCTAGGACACATCTTACCAAAGCGTGCTACTGGGAATAAGGTGGCTACGAGGGAGATTGACGGGGAGGTCCTCGTCCAACTTGCCTCATATCGTGTTATCCGGCCTGATGCTAGATTGTATGAAGTGAAAGCCTATTTACACAACAGATTTCCAAACATTGAACCATACTCTGATTCACAGATCAGTCGGGCAGAGAATCGACTTGGTCTCTCGAGAAAAGCTGCGTCATCAACATCGCAAGAGGCCTACACGCGTAAAAATCTACTCAAGCGGAAAATGTATTGGGAACGTCCTTATCCCCTTGGAATTGCGGGAGAAACTACCGCCAATATCATTGACATTGATGAGGCTCGCTTCAAACTGGAGTCGACGGACCGCTCTTACGGAAAGGTGGCCTGAGAGTTCCGATGCAATTTAAGAGGAAGCTACAAAAAGGGAGATCCCGGAACCAATTTAATTATGGCAATATCTGGAGACACGAACAATCCTGTATCATTCCATCGGCAGTACTCTGCAGGAGGGACTGATCTATTCCGATTCTACACCTTCATGAGTGAATTGATCCAATTTCTCAATCATAACTACCCTGGCCGGAGTTTCCTCTTTACTATGGACAATCTCAACATCCACAGGCACTTCATTGTTCTAGAACTAATAAAAGAAGCTGGGCACCGGATAGTGTTCAGGGCGCCTTATTGGAGTTGTGATGGAGCTATTGAGTATGTGTTCAATACCATTCATACCTATCTTGAAATGAATGATGAAAAGATGGAGGATGTGAATGCGTTGGAAAATAGAATAAATCTCATCATTGGTAGTTTGGAATCCTTCAGAAGATACTTTTTGCATGTTGGTTTCCTAGATAACTAAGGAGATGATCAATCGAAATGTGTAAAAATATATGAACTAAGTTTATAAAAACTACTGCAATGAATGAATGCTACTTCTTCTTTTGCATTGCTTTATGAACGTTGGTAATGTGTTTTGCTACATCTGTAGAAGTCATCTCTCCGGCTTTGCGCTTGTTGTGCGCGAGTTTGGCAAAGCTGGTCATGTTCGGATTGTAGGGCTTGGTGGTCAGTGCTTCTGCAGCACCTACGGCTGCATGAAATTCATCAGGGTCGCTACCACCATCCAATTCAAAAGCGTAAGTTTGTACACATTCACGAGTATCTTTTACGTGCTCAGGAGATGATACATCATCCTCTGGTGTTTTGAATTGTCCAGGTTCAGAGTGCTGGTTGAAACTGCTTCGTGCGAATGAGATGCCACTATCAAAAGAATGGTTTGACGCATAGAAATGAGGATTCAAAACCTCATTCATGTGACTACCGGATAACCCCACGCTATACTGCATAGGCGTAGTCTGCTGCTGCAACGATTGCATCATGTGATCAGAACTGGAATGGACGGTCGTGATGCCACCTGCACCTGTCCGATTTTGCGAGTCAGCGCCTTCTAGACGAGTGTTCCTAGCGCGTGCGGTTGCTGCTCGAGGACCACCACCACCGTGGTTGCGCATGTTAGTATTAGTAACATTGGAATAAGCAGGGCCGCGTGGATTATCTGCTTGGGTGACAACCGTTTGAAAGAAGTTTTGAGCATTCTGAGGCGGAGGATTGTGCACAATATAATGAGCCTGGCTGTTTTGCCCCGCTCTAGTTGCTATGGCATCAACTTCGTCTGTTACCAACTCAATTTCTCCATTTTCTTTCAAAGCATTGAGAGACGCCGCAACATGATCTCGATGAGTCTTTCCAAACGCAGCAGCCTGATCCAAAAACTTATTCGCTGCAGCCCTTTCGTCATCCTTGGTGTCAGACCTGAGTTTCTGCATCTCATAGTAGCGCATGATCTCATCATGGTTGATGTCATCAAAAACAAATTGACAACTACATTTGCAAGCTGGGCACTCTCCAAGTGGATACTGCTTGCCATCAATTTTACAACCAAAACGGCACTCTTGACCCCCGTAGGCTGAAGAAGCGTAATTTTGCGAACAATGGCAGTGGATCAACTGTTTGTTGCGCACCGGATTGGTGACTTTGTTGACTGCTTTGCCATTGCTATCAACAAGAGCATCGACACGATCCCCAGATTGATATTCATCCAAATGCTTTCTATCCTCGACGAATTTCTTCGTGTTTGCGATGTTCTTCTTCTTATTTTCGTCACAATCAGGTTCCTTGTCACACGAGTCATGGCCGCATTTAGGGCAGTCTCTGTCGTACTTCTTTCCTCCGTCCAAACAATACTCTCTTCTCATCTTTTGAGATGAGAGCTTTATGCTCTTCCCAATCTTGTCACCATTCGACTCACTCACATTCTCTGCCTCTGCCTTGCAGTATCTATGCGCTGCTTCTAGAATCCCAATGAAGGCGCTAATTTCTTTCTTGACACGTATGTTGAGGTTGTCGTCGTTGTATTGAAGAAGTTCCGAGAGGAAACTCCATGCATCCGCCATGACCGAAGACACTCTTGACTTGTTCGTCCTAGCTGCAATTTTTTTCTCGGGAATTGTCGTGAGCGCAATTTTTTTCAGCCTTCCTGAAGAGTCGCACGCTTCTGCAGCTTTCACAAGTGATGCTTTGTTCCCAATAACTTTGTTCATTTCATTTATGAGCATAGCTTTGTCTTGCGTCGAAGTTGAATCGCCTACCTTTGTCCCAAGCCTCTTCCCAATAGCAGCCTGTAGCACCGGAGATAGGTGACTAATATTCTCGTTGGCGGCGGAAGATGGTACCGTAATGACATTAGGCGGAGGATCAGATGTTTTTGGTGTAGGTGTAGTTGTGTCATGAAATATATCCTTTGGGGTCTCATCTGAAGCGGACTCTAAGTCGGCTCCTTCTCGTTCTCGCATAGCCCGCAGCATCCTTCTACCTTCTTTTGAGCAAACCATTGGCTTTCCATTGAGTTTGGGCCCAGAGGAATCGTCGGACGAATAGTATGAAGGCTTAGTAGATGAAGGCTTAGTGGGTGAAGACGACGATATCGACAAAATTTCATTGTCCTTTGATGATTTATTAGTTTTGATAGCACTAGGCAACGGCGGCGGCTCGCTACCTCAATGATACCGCATACCATTGGATCCCCCTGCAAGGCGACGATCCTTTTGCCTGCTCTTGAGTGGGGCGGCCTCCTTCGAACTAGAACGTGGTGGTGTCTTCGCCCTAGTTCAGGTGGTTACTTTTTGATGTTGTGGTGGCACGAGTTGAGTTTCTACGGGGCTTCTACTATTCCTACGTAGGATTGTCATTTTGACAAAAATGACGGCATAAATGCTGCACAGGGCGTCACAAATGCTGTACCGATTGACAAAAACAGTTGTTACGGAAAATGTAGTACATAATATAAAAATATTAAACCACCATGGACGATATTGATGTCGATGACTTCTTCAACCTCGACCTCGACCTGGAATCAATATTCGAGGAGGGTTCTGTTTGGGATGAGCTCGAACTCACCAGCTCTTCAGCAGCAGATCACGTGGGCTCTGCTTCTTCAGCTCCAGAATTGACCGGTGTCGACACGAGTCACAACGCCGATGGTGGCGGCGTTCCATCACGATCAACTCAGCCACTGTTAGCAGCAGCCCCGCAGCGGACCGGTCTAATCAATGGACCCGAACTTGTTTCTGTATCAATTGGCACGTCAGTATATCGGTCTCAGGATACGGGCATCAAGGTCATTCACCAAAGTGCATCAACTTCGAACGTTCCGCACACGATACAGAAATTGCTACATGAAGAAACTGTCTCCAAACGATTACGAAACCAATGCAACAACCACCGTCAAGTACTTCAAGTCGGCAGCTTCAACGGCAGTCCGGCTCTCTACTTCAAGTGGGAGAACGGAATCACCTGCAAAGAATGGCTCGACAAGGTGCAGCAGATCCACCCCCATTTAGTCGGATTCAATGTGCGCCTCCGTGCCGCAATGGCCATTGCCCAAACATTGAGCCAATTCCATCAATGTTCCGTGGCGTATAATTCTCTATCATCCGAAAATATCGTCTTGACACCACTGGAGGGAGATTATGTTGCCAAGTTCATTGACCTGTCAGAAGCTGTGATATGTAATGATGAGCAGACGTTTAAGGAGATGATGGCCTCGGACTTGACTAGTTTGGGATTAATTTTTGACCAGTTGTTCAAGGAATACAGCGAAGGGGGAGGAGGGGAGAGGTGTTTCGCTTCCGCTGGAGGAGGGGGGTCAATAATAAGTGATAGGACGAGTTAGCATGGAGGACGGAGAAGATCATGATCGTAATGTGAGGAAGCGGGGGAAGCAGCGCACACCCGGTGAAGGTCTTCCTCTCTATTTGGGAGCAATGATAGCCACACTTCTCATCAGTGGGGATGACAATGATTCTTCACAGTTGCGCTATAAGTCTGTCAACGATGTGTATGAAGATTTGAAGGCAATGGCAGCACAAGATGTAAGCCTTCATCGAAGCAGTCTGCGAGATGAATGTGATAACGACGGTTTCTTTCAAGGCCGTTTGAAGTTTCCTAAGGATTTGTTCTATGGAAGGCAAGTGCAAATGTCAATGATTTTGCATCTGCTGCAGTCATCAACTATGCTTGGCGATCAGCCATTGATGGCTCTCATTGCCGGGTATCCTGGAACTGGGTGAGTTAAATGAAATGTGACCGTCTTGTAACAGCTTTCAATTCTCATCTCTGACATCCACCGCTGTTCAACTTATTTTGCAGGAAATCTACCCTCGTCAACCAAATCAAAAAGCCTCTAGCGGATAAGAATGGATTCTTCATTGAAGGGAAATTTGATGTTTCTGCTCGTCCTGATAAAGTATTAGCATCCGCACTTGACTCGTTCTTTGCTAATATCAATGCATCAAATGCTGGAGAGAATACGTACATGTCAATGCGATGGCGCATCAACGATGCGGTAGGATCGGGTGTCAGCTGCTTATTTGACATCATTCCAAGCCTACGAAAATTTATGAATGATAGCTCTGAAGTGGATAGGACTGAAGGGAGGAAAATGGGTGGCAATTTGATGGGTCAGAGATTGAAGTATATGTTTTGCAAGCTCATTAGATCCATTTCGTGCCGTTCTCGACCATTGGTACTCGTACTTGACGATCTGCAGGTGAGTACCTTTGTAGTTTTCTCTGGTTTCTTTGGTTTCAAACATGAATTTGCTGACGTTATATTATTGAACATACTTCCATTTCAGTGGGCTGACAAGATGACCCTTGGTGTAATCAGGATGCTCATGACAGATCCTGATATTCATTCCTTCTTGTTCCTTGGTTGTTACCGAGAGAACGAAGTGAATGAGTCACATATTCTGTCAACAAGTCTGAATGATATTCGAGACCAGGGTATCAATTTCATGACAATCAAAGTCGGTGCAATAGAAAAGGAATCTGTTAATGCTTTGATCAGTGATGTTTTGTGCTTGCCACCAACTCTCTGCCAACCATTGTAAGTTGAAGAAAAGAGCTAGAATGGCCACATCCTGGTATCGGCTTCGTTTTGCTCATTGCTATTTTTGTCACTTCCCTGCCTTTTCTTTTAGGTCAAACGTTGTTTATCAAAAGACTGGCGGCATCATAATGTTCGTCCAAAGATTGTTGACTTCGCTAAATGATGAAGGTTTAGTTTGGTACAGCTACAGTTCCAATCGATGGATGTTTGATGTACAAAAGATTGAACAGAAAGAGATGTCTGAAGATGTCGTCAAGCACATGACAGAGCATATGAGTCGACTTCCTAAAAAAATGCAGACGGGTCTCAAGCTCTGCGCTTGTCTTGGCCCGCAGTTCGACGCAGCCATTGTAGAAAAGATACAAAAGGGTGCCAACACTGGCGACAATTTCTTGGAATCTTGTGTTGATGATGGATTCCTACAAACCAAAGAAGACTCGGGTTATTATACTTGGGCGCATGATCAAGTACAACAGGCAGCATATGAGTTGATACCTCTGCAGCAGAGGGAAAAGTTCCACTTGCTGATCGGTTCTAGATTATTCCTGAGCACATCTTCCTCTGAAATTGATAAGTTCATCTTTTATATTGTTGACAATATGAACAGAGGTTTGACTTTAGTTGACAATCCCTATCAAAAATATGAAATGGCAGAACTAAATTTGAGAGCAGGCGAGAAAATACTTGAACGGCACAGCTTTCAGTCTTCTGTCAAGTATCTCATGACTGGAATAGCGCTTCTTGACAATGATTCGTGGGAAAAGAAGTACGGTTTGACTATTCGTTTACATGATGCAGGTTAGTTTCGTCTCTACACATTTGATCATTTTCATGTGCTTCATTGTTCTAAGCCTGTTTTCAAATGTTTCATATCAATAGCTTCTGAAGCTCTATGCGCGACTGGCGAATTTACGAAGCTCGCAGCTTTGGCTGAAAATCCATTGACTTTCGCACGCTGTTTTCAGGATAAGTTGAATATTTACAACAATCTCGTCCGTGCATTGTCATCATCGGGTGAAAACGAAGAGTGCATTGCTACGTGTGTTAGTGTTCTCTCACAATTGGGACAGTTCCTGCCGACACAAATCACTCCGGACATCCTTCGGGAGGAGGTTGCACAAGTAAAACAAGCATTGATTGGACATTCAAGACAAGAGCTGTTATCATTACCTGTGATGGCTGAGTCAAAGAAGTTGACCGCGATGAGGTTCCTGAATCATATGCTGATAGCTACATATTCGTGTAACGCACCGTTGAATTTGATAGTCGTCTTTCGGATGGTGAGAATGACCGTGGATTTTGGTGTGTGTGATATTTCTGCAATTGCTTTTGCATGCTATGGGGCATGGTTGGCTTCGAGTCCAAACGACGAATATGACGGGGCGTTTACTATGGGGCGTGTGGCCTCAGATTTGATGAAGAAACTATGTGGTGAAGAAGCTGAAATCCTACCACGTATATATCTTCTGATCTATGGCATGATCAACATTTATAAAGAGTGAGTCAGCAGAGCAATGAATTGTTGGTAACGCTGAAAAATGTATCCTGACTTCCTTCTTTTCTCTACTCACAGGCCATGGCAAGCCTCGTTGTGCAAGTATTCTGAAGCATTCGAAGCGGGAATGACATTGGGAGATACTGAGTATGCTCTGTCAAATATGACCATGTACTTGATTATGTCTCAATTTGCCTGCGGTTCCAACTTGAAGGAGACAAGTCAAATTGCACATAAGTTCGTTCAGCGAGCATTGCAGTAAGTGCTTCCTGTCCTTCTCGCACATGGGTCTTTCACATATCTCACAGTACCTGATTTGTCACTCTATCTATTATTACTTTAGGTACCAACATCAATCATCGGCTAGGGTGTTTGCAATTTCGGAGCAAATGGCTTATGATTTGATGGGAACAAATAACAACGCATATGAGACTTTGTCTGTTTTGGATGAAGAAGCTTTGATTAATTTTTTTAACCGGAACAAGTTGGTTAATATGGAACGAAATCTATACCAAAAGATAAAATATGTCTCATATTTTTGCGGTGATATGGATACCGCCGCGAAGCACTATGACCTACAGGAGCTGAACGTAAATAGCTCGGGAGTGCAAGCTTCAACTGGTGAGTTCGATTTATGTATCGGTGTTTGAACTTAGCTTTGCTTTACTTCCTTCTGACTGACTGCATGTGGTTTCCAAAACAACACACAGGCCGAACGGGTTTCTTTTTCGTATCCACATTCATTGATGGCCTAATTGGTCTATACTTCGCGCGAAAACATCAAGATGACGAAGCGAAATGGACTCGTGTAGGTGAAAATGCTTTAGAAATCATGAAGAAATGGACAAACAGCTCATCCTGGAATTTTTCAAACAAGCTATATCTTCTACAGGCAGAATACTTCTTTTTGAAGAACGACGATAGAGCATATGCATGCTACAAAGCATCCATTAAGAAGGCACGTGAGCACAAGTTCAATCACGAAGAGGGCTTGGCACATGAAAAACTCGCTACGTATCTCTTGTACAAGAACCAACATGACGAAGCGTTGCAATACTTTCAGAATGCTAAGAAATGCTATGCGATCTGGCATGCAAACGTTTTGGTGCAACGTGTTGAGAAGGCCATCACGATTTTGTCTCCATTGTGCATCGGTGGTATGTAACAGACATTTTTAGGATATATAAGTACTTATTGTAATTTTAGAAGGTTAGGTTAATAATTCAAAGTGAACTACTGAATGCGGATACAGTTCACAATTCTTCGTGCCCTGGATCCCCAATGAATTCTTGAATACTGACAAAACCGTCCCCATTGGCGTCACTCTCGTCCCAAAATTCTTCACTCATCTTCTCGCCCAACGCCTCAAATGCAGCAGCAAGTTCTTCCTTACTTATTTTCCCGTCACCGTCTGAATCCATCTGCTGAAACAGTGTAGCAACTTGCTCAAAAGGATCCTGTTCTTGTGTCTGTTGTGTCTGTCGCGGTGGAGGAGGGCCCTCAGAGCCTTTTGGTCCGGTAAATTCTTCCCATGATACATAACCATCACCATCAGTGTCTTCGGCTTCGAATAGCGCATCTATATCAATATTTTGGTCCTTACTGTCAAAATAATGCTTTGCCTCACTTCTGGATATTTTCCAATCTTTGTTGGAGTCGATATGTTTAAAGTCGTTAGGCACTGGAGGTTGAATGTCAATAATCTCGACTTCATATCGAAGTATTGTATCTTTCGTGACTCCCTGCTCGGGCTTCCCAATGTGCCCATAAGCTCTTGAGGGAGGGATCACAATGTTTGCCTTGGAATGTTTGCACAAACCGATCAGCCCTTGATCGAGGCCCGAAATGACTTTGCCCTGTCCCACAGGAAAGCTGGGCGCAACACCCAAATCATGTGATGATTCTATCCTTCTCCCTGTGGCATTATCATATGCAGTAAAGTGAAAGGCCACCGAACAATCGTTTTGTACCTTCATTGGCTTTTTCTCCGCGTCAAAATCTGGGCATGATTTGGGTCCTTCGTATACCGTCACCTTGATTTCTTCGGCGCCAAGCGTGAGCGTGAGTGTTGCTGCCCACGTGAGGGCAATGGTGACGAGGAACTGTCGAATTGGCATGGTTAGAGAAGATTTCGATTATGATGCTGTGTCTGTGTGAAGAGTGATGATGGTGTGTGATCTACCTCAGTGTCACGTTACTTATTGTAACGCAACATCAAAATGTCTCATAACCTGTGTCATCAGGAATCTTCCAGCTTTCTTCGAAGCTTCCTTTCGTCATTTTTTATTGGTGTTGGTTATGGTTACTGGTGTAGATTGGTGTTGTCTTCCATTAGTTTAGTCTATCGTCCTCGCAGGCTGGAGCTGAATCATCAGCAGGACAGAGAGCAGCGGCACCTTGGCTACCAATATTCTTTACTGCCCCAGGCTGCACTGTCACCATGGTCGTTGGCTCTTCCAATCCTCCGTTACAGGTTGTACTTGGTTCACTATCCTCTAACACAATTTCGAAAGAATGTGGGGCAGCTTCTCGAGACAATTCCACTGCTTACATTCTTGGAACGTCTGCATCTGGTTTGAAGTTAAAAATAGATGGCCGAGTGCCCATGGAAGATAGGAAGGCACCTCTGTCTCAATTCCGTCCTAAATCTTTGCTGCTCAGTGTAAGTTTACCGTCGTGTACACACCGTCATTACTTATACACATCATGTCTCAACTGTCAATATCTTACTATCAATACTATTTTCAGACCGTCCGAGTGGTAGCAATCAATATCTCCTCAACTCTGTCAACTTACTTTTCAGATCAGCTGCAATCCGAACAAGACAATGAAAAACTCGTTGATGATGGTGAAATTACTCCCTACGAAGCGGATGAAATGAATGAGGAATGGGAAAGTCGCGAGTGGCAAAAAAGAATGGATGTATTACCCAGCAAAATCGGATATGCATTATTAAGATTTCATACATGCACGATATTGATGAGATTCTATGAATTTATTGCTGGGAGGTATATCTTGTGTGTGGATGGCAATGCACGTTTGGAAGGTGGCAGTATTCCGGGGAGAGACAACTCAACTTATGAGCATTCTGTCGATGTCATGGATAAGCTCACACGTGATCCATTCCAAGCGTCGTTGCGCACTTCACAAATACTACACAATCAAGAGCATTCACCGGGGAAAGTTATCTCTTCTGATGGAAAAGAAACGTCCACGTCAAGTGAACTTTATAAACAAATGTATACGACGTGTGTGTGGGCCAACATAATTCCATTTCTGGCGGAACTGACAGTGCAGCATGGGGTGTTGTTGTATGGATACGGGGTGTATTACATGGAAAAGAAGAGGAGACGAAAAGAGAGAGAAATGAGTAATAGTGATAGTGAAGAACAATGCAATGATGAGCAGGACGAAGCAGAACCTGTGGATGAATCGGCGTATGCACTTTCAATACTATTCCGATCATGTCACTTGACATTCTCGCGAGGTGTGAGTTTAATTGCAGCATCTGTTGGAGGCGCTGTTGGAAGTGTCATCTATCCCGGTTGGGGTGTCGTTCTCGGTATTCAGATTGGAGATACGTCAGTGGGCGCATTGCTTGACTGACTTATTGGACTGACTTCAATTTCATTTGGTTAATAGTATTTAAAATCAGTCTGATATAAGTCTTCATTCCCTCGCACAAACAAGGAAGAGGAAGCAGCTTCCTTCTCACAAACAATGGTCCCAATACTGACCTGCTGGTACAAAAGTGAAATTTATTACAAGTTCAACTGCAAAACAGCATTTGGTCAAACTGCAATTTTTAAGACAAAGTTTCTCTACAAATGATGCTATCAAGAGCATCCACTTTACAGACCAATCAAACGACAAAATGATACAATAATGAAGTTCTAAACTTCGTAGTCATAGCTCTCCTTCGCATCAATATCACCCTTCCTTCTCTCCTTCATATCACCCTTCCTTTGAGATCTTTTGATCCTGGCAGCAGTCACACTCTCACCATCTCCCTTTTTCCTCTGGATAAGTTCGCCGATAATGGTGTCAGCATGGACTGGAACAATTGGAGTTGAGAGAGCCGCATGTGTGAAGTGGCTGAGCATGTGAGCCTTCTGTTTGACAACATTTCCAGCCTCAGCAAGAGATCCGAAGACATATTCAATGAGATAAAACTCATCGAATGCTGCCTTGTCGTCAGTCTTATGGTCAAATACTACCTTACGAAAGCGATATCCATAAGAGCTTACATCACCAAAGTTGAAGAACTTTGCTGCTGCAGGCTTCTTGACATCCAAATAGATAAAGTGCCACTTGCAACAAAGAGGCAGGCCAACAGCAAAAAGAAAAGGAATCAGCAGAAGAAGAACACCAATCACTAAGGATGCACAAGAGCCAGAGTTGCCACCACAATCGCTGCTGTAGCTGTAGCTGTAGCCGTAGGAGCTGTAGCTAGAGCCTGACTGACACTTGGTGCATCCACCATTGGCTGCTCCAACGATCAGGAGAATAATTCCAATCAACATGAAGAAGACAGCCACTTTAGGAATGCTTCGAGGCCCAAGACTGAATGCAGTATTCACGATCTTGAACCTTGGAATGATTTCAACAGTATACTTCTTTGGAAAGCACCACAGCTGCTGGGTAATAGTTGCAACGACCTAAAAACGCAAGGGTGGTGGAAGAAGGTGGAAGTCAGGTAAAAAGTTTACGGTATGAGATGTGTGGAATTCAAAGGAGTATCACATATACCTCATATGAAACTCACAACATGTTCGTAGAACTGCAAACTTGTCGTCTCCCTATGGCCAATCAGAGAGCTCCAATGGGTGCTATGGATATGGTATAGAAGGTTTCCCAGCTTCTCGCCGACCTTGCTCGTGCCAGAATGCATCACGCTCACTGGCGCAGTTGTCTCTAGAGTTTCCTTGCTCATATTTATTGTCGGGTGGATTTATATTTGCGTTCTTGTTGTGAATGTGTTTGATACCCTGTTTGAATCGCCTTGCTTGATTCGCCTTCAAGAAGATTGAAGGTGAATGGACAACGCTTCTACTATTACTTGTGCAGGGAACAAGGGAACGAAAAGCGCAAACCATTTGATGCTGAACCTCCTGCCTTCAAGCTTCCTTCCAGGATATTTATCTGAAGAGATCGGATGTATCGTACTATGCTCTTGTACATACTGATTCCTCACAGATGTGAAAGTGAATTAAACATAACTATTAGTTCGCTTTGACGATATGTTTGTCAATCTGTCCAAAAATTGCCCAATTTCTAGCCCCCTCAAACTTTCTAGAAAGTTGCGAGCGAAGCGAGCCTCCCTTTCCAACGCGCCAACCTTCCAGAGAAGAAAAGAAGGAGATGATGGCAGCATCATTCAACCAATAGTGCTGATTATCTCCCTGCCGTCCCACGTTCCTTATCTTCATCGACACCATGAAAATATCCCCTTACATCCGCCATACCGTCATCCGCCTCATGTGCACCATCGTCCCGTCTGTGGCGGAGAACTGCTCCGATTCTGAACCCGTCCCTCCCTTCCGCAGCTCTGAACAGGGACCTGCAGGGACATGTCACGGGCCCAAAGCACAAAAAATGTGGACAACGCTGCCAATTACTATCTCGTCCACGGTCTTAGCGTCGATTGAATTAATGAGATTGATATCAATTATTTAGACGAAGATATGGAATCATTTTGATATGGTAGTGCATTATTTGTGCAATACCAATCCAAGAAATCACCAGAGTTTCATTGAAAATCCTGACCTGGTGCCGGATAGGTTTAACGAAGCCGGACTTGAGGAATATTTGAGTAAGGCAATTTTACTGTTGAAAACGTTATGTCCCGATAATCAATTTTGGAGGGATGAGGCCGGATTGAGCAATATAAAGGGGGAGGAACTCAGGAGGGAATGCCAGCGTGGACAGGCGAAAAATGATCATAATTTCGGACAAGAGTCGAAAGTATTATTATGCCGGCGAGCTCGCTACGGGGCATATGAGTCGTCCCCATTCCCACAGCACTGGACTTTCCTTGTTAATTTGGACGAAATATGCAAACAAATGTTGCTCAAAACGTTCGCCGATGATGAAGACCAACGGATGACGGAGAAATGCCTCCATCGCGTCGGCCGTGGCGGAAAAGCAATGTATTTGGATTGGGTCAACTTTGGGTTGATGCTGTTGATGGATTGTGGATAGAAATGAAGACTTTTTCATTATATGTTCATGCTCTCATTTCTTGCAAACAAGGATGGCTATGCCACTGTGTGATTCTTCAATGGGATCCTTTTTGTTGTTGGGAAAGGATTGTACCGCCCACCAAGTAAATGGAAATATGAGTACGAAGGTTATTCCATGGCATGAATGCAGGAGGTGTTACCCGCTTTTTGACACGAGCAGTTCCCATGTCCGACAAAACAGCAGCCTCTATCAGTGCCGTCTCTCTTAGAGGCAACAATGCTGCATCTGCTGCACTTCTTGGTGTCACAGTGTGATTTGGCTGCTATCATCCCTGCACCATCTCCTACTGACGCATCATCATCATCTGCTACTGCTACGGAGCCGTAGCAGCTAACACTGATGAAAGACCGGTGCTGCAGCTAGCACTGATGACAATGCAAATAAACGTAGTAAATTGCCGAGAACACAATGGTCATGATGCAGATGAACAGCAATGCGGTGCAGCACGTCACAGTATCATTGCACAAGTACAAGCCTACAGAGATAAGCACTTCTTGGCTAAAATCGATGTATCCCACTCTGACTTATCAGCGTCCAGATGGCCAGCAGAGACTCTCATTTGTTCCTGGGTTAAGATAGATATTAGTTCTTATTCCATTGTCTAGCTTTGACCATACGTTGCTTTGCGCTTATTACAATAAGTACTGCTTTCGAGCTGCAGGAAAGGTTCCCGATTCTGGTAATATTTAGCCACGCACGTTCGTTTTGGGGCTCTCTCTATCCATCTTCCCCTCTTCTTCTTTCTAGAAAGTTTAGAAAGTTACTTTCTAGAAAGTTGGCAGTCTTCCTCCAAAAAAGCAGAACATACCATCACCTAGCACAGGTGACAAGAGGAGTGCGGACTTGCCACTGAACTAGAGATACCTAGACTGCACTCCTCTTATTACCTAAAATGGGCAAGTTCAGATCCAGCTTGCCCAGTAAACAGCTCCTGAATACCATCCTAAACTAATCACTTATTTATCTAATCAAAAAAAAAAAAAAAAAAGTTCAAGTTGTTGTTAGGAGTAATATGTAGTGGCTACTGCGATCTGTCCATGCTTGCTCCATCTTGATTGGGCTGCCGCACCTTTACGAACTTGAAATTCATGCTAATACAAAACAAGCAAAGCCATACCACTAAGCAATCAGACTTCCGTACAGATGCCAAGTAGCACTACAAAACACACCCGAAACCGCTTGGGCTGGTGAATCACAGCAGATCTGCTCCAGTCTGGTACGAATTACTCTGATGGAAGAGAGACGCGGCGCTGCTGGAAGTGTCATCTATCCCTGTTGGAAATGAGTTTTTGTTGGTACATATTCAGATTGGAGACACGTCAGTGGGAGGTCAGTGGGCGCATTGCTTTGAATGCAATTAACTTCAAGTTGATTTGGTTAATCGTATTTAAAAGCAGTCAGATAAATCATCGTAATCTTGCCCTGTACAATGACTTAGTTTCTTCCAGAATTCTTCCAGTTTGGACTTGTTGTTAGCATCGCTGCTTCCTCCCCAGCCGAAGTGGTAAGAACCATTGTCGACATTTCCCCATGCATACTCGTCGCCTGTTGCAAGTTTATAAGTGTTATTAGCTTTGCTTACAGGTATGCCGCAAGGCCCCCAACCAGCAAGCAGCATCTTTGTATTCACGGTGCCGGGATCCATGGTAAGACATTGAATTTGTCGCATGTTTTCTAATAACTTCTGAGGATTGTCAGCACTTGTATTGTGATTGATCTGATACTTCGACAAAACATTTGCCAATTGCACTGTAAAGAGGAGATCACCTAGTTTGGAATGGCTGTAAAATGAGTGTCCAGAATATGGCAATGGCTCCACATCAAATTCTTTCTTTCCCACTTTCTTGGCAAACAACTTATCCACATCTGGCAGTGATCGTGACTGGCTAATGCTACTCGTTGTAATGATCCTTACGTCATTCCCGCGCACCAAGCAAGGAAGCAGTTTCCTTGTCAAAACAAATGGTGCCAGCACATTTATTGCCATTGTAGAATCATACCCTTGAGCAGAAAATCGTGGCTCTGGGTCAAAGACGCCTGCATTGTTGACGAGAATGTCCAGCGCAGGGACACTCGCCTCCCCCGCTAGTTGTTCCCAAGATTGCAACTCAGCTTTGACACTATCGGCAAGCTCTTCCACCTGCTTCAGATCGTTCAGATCTGCATGAATGTATGCAACTCGAGCAGCACCTCGTGACTCCAAGTCTTTGATGAGAGATGTCACTGCTGATTCAGTTCTTGACTTCCTACCATGTATCAGGATTTCAAAGCCATCGTTCGCTAATCTTTGCGCTGTATGTCTTCCTATGCCATCCGTAGCACCTGATATGAGGACTCTACGAGGACGATGCATGTTAAGCGCCAGAGCAGTGCAAAGGGGAAATATGCAGCATACCAGCAAGAGCTTCATGGCGGAAGTAGAGCGAGACACTATTGTTGCTTGTGGATGGTGATTGGTGATTATGCATTATGGTATGCGTGAGGCTGAGAGCTGAGACCAATTTTGCACTAGAGGAGCCTTTCCCGCATTTTTTTGTTAGTGAAAAAATGCTCTACGAATATTGCCTATTGCCTTGACGCTGATGGCACTCTAGTTTCAGGGAAGTGGGTTACATGCTTGTCCCGACTTATTCCTTTAGATGACTATTATGTGAGTGTATACTGAGGGGCAGGTGGTGAAAGCGTATCTTTTCGTTGAGATATGCATTTGAAGGTGCTCTGTAGCTTGGTATAATAGTACTTCATCCTATAAAGGCCGTGCGCCGCGCCAAAATCTTCGTTTTTTGGAACCGGAGCCTTTTTTCATTTTTTTTTGTTAGTGAAATGCTCTAGCTTTGGGCCACAATGGCCAAAATTATATTTTGGGGAGTTGCCGAATATACTTTTCCAGTAGCACCATCCTTTTGTCGACCATAATGGGGGTTCTATACATGTGTTGACTGTAAAATAATTCCAATGCTCCGCTGAGAAATGCATGTGAGAGTCCAGTAGCTTTTTGCTGCACAAATTTGGCAGGCCATCAGCCATAAGCCTGACCCGCCAAAACCTTCAGAGGAACAAAACCATTTTTTCACACACACCCACCATGGTAACTTGGCCGTAGGGAGATCGATAGGCTGGCACATGTACTCTACTTTATGTCGGAAACGACGATAGGATCGTTTTCGGCTATATCTCACGATGTTAAATCTTGTTCATTTAGTTTGGGTTCCATCAGCCCTACGAGAAACAGTGATTCCATTGTAAGCTAGAGTTTGTTAGCCAAATTTGTCCAGTAATTACTATGGGCCGACAAAAATGCTTATCTTGGCGAGGAAATAAGATATTTATATGATTCTTTCATACGCAAGACCCGCACGAACACACTCGAAAGGGCTGTATCATTGGTTCTGTCTATATCTTGTCCATAAGGGAAATAAAATTCGGGGCTAGTTAGTACGGCCGCCATGGCATGGTGGAGGTGTCTAAAAAAAGGTTTTGTTCCTCTGAGACGGGCGAAAGACAGGCTTATCAAAGCTAGTACCAAGCTAGAGAGCACCTTCAAATGCATATCTCGACGAAAATATAAGGCTTCACCACCTGCCCCTCAGTGTATATACTCTCATAATAGTCACCTAAAGGATAGTATCGCGGGACAAGCATGTAAACCACTTCCCTGAAACTTAATTTTGGCCACCATGGCCCAAAGCTAGAGCATTTCACTAACAAAAAAAATGCGGGAAATGCTCCGGTTCCAAAAAATCGACGCGCACGGCCTTTATCAGCTTTGATGGCTGATGGCATCAGGTCTCGGGCGGATCTTCAATCAACACTAGCCTCGCTGACGCTCGTCTAGCCGCTGCGCGGGTTTTCTAAATAAGAGAGGAGGCACCGGCTATCTACTACGATATTGATTGTGTCTACTTATATACATAGCAGTATTCAAATAGTACGTTATGTAACACTTTAATAATTAAAACGGGGGGGCAAGGGGGGGTGTCCCCCCCTGAACAATCAAATCTAAGCCAATCAAAGAAAGAGTCAATCGAAAATTCTAAAAACGGGGGGGGGGCAAGGGGGGGTGTCCCCCTGAACAATCAAATCTAAGCCAATCAAAGAAAGAGTCAATCGAAAATTCTAAAAACGGGGGGCAAGGGGGGGTGTCCCCCCCTGAACAATCAAATCTATGCCAATCAAAGAAAGAGTCAATCGAAAATTCTAAAAACGGGGGGGCAAGGGGGGGTGTCCCCCCTGAACAATCAAATCTAAGCCAATCAAAGAAAGAGTCAATCGAAAATTCTAAAAACGGGGGGGGCAAGGGGTCAAATCAAGCCAATCAAAGAAAGAGTCGATCGAAAATGCCTGTGAAGGCCAGCAAGGGGGGGTGTCCCCCCCTGAACAATCAAATCTAAGCCAATCAAAGAAAGAGTCAATCGAAAACTCTAAAAACGGGGGGGGCAAGGGGTCAAATCAAGCCAATCAAAGAAAGAGTCGATCGAAAATGCCCGTGAAGGCCAAAGGACACGCCAAAGGGCCCGGACAGAACGACAGAACGACCGACCGAACGACCGACAGAACGACAGAACGAACGACTTAGCTCCTCTCATTACAGTTTAGATCCTTCGAAAAAGCATCATATCGTATCCAACCGTGGACCAGCCGTGGACCTTGGGAAGAAGTACATACGCATACTCCTTCTGATATTATCCATCATTGTACGACTCTTATAGTACTACTCAGCCCACAAAGATGGATGACGTTTCGGAGGCACAACATCTCTCACTTGATGCTGCAAATTCCTACTCGTCTGCTTGGGCGGATGCCATAGCAAAAGCTGGTAATTTGCGCAATGTTTCTTGGGGTGGAAGAGGCAAGGGCGGCCGTGGGGTCAATAGGCGTACGTTCCAGCCCTTTGATATAGTTGTTGATAGCGTATCATTAGAATTCATCAACGACACATCCATTACGGGAGCTGGTAAAGGAGGGTCAAAAACATTGTTAGAAAATGCATACCTGAAGCTTTTGCCTTCAAGAGTATATGCTCTTGTTGGACGGAACGGTGTAGGAAAGTCTATACTTTGCAAAAGAATTGTCTCAAAGAAGATTCCTGGATTATCACCACACATAAAATCATATCTTGTCCCACAAGAGGTGTTTGGGCACGATGACTTAACACCCATTGACATTCTCTTACAACATCACGAACAAATGAATGACACATCATTAGCAATCACTCATCTGGAGGAGAAAATGGACATGTTAGATGAAACTGCTGATGACTATGGAGAAAAGATTGAAGAGATCTGCAATCGCATATCTGAACTTGAAGATTGTGCATCCAGTGATGGCAACGCTGTTATGGAGCGAGCCCGTGAGGCTCTACATTTCTTTGGGGTGGAGGAGACTACGTTTGACGTCCCCACAGCGAAGCTTTCTGGTGGAGTTCGAAAAAAGATTGCTCTCGCATGTGCTCTGATGGAAATGCCGCAGCTTCTCATTCTAGATGAACCCACAAACCATTTATCTTTCTTCAGTCTCTGTCAGCTACGAAGACTTATTGCAAATTGTTCAGATACCAAAACGACTATAGTTCTCGTGTCGCATGATATAGACTTGCTAAATGATGTTGCAACGGATGTTATACATTTCCATGACCATACATTGGATTACTACACTGGAAATTATAATGAGTACAAAAAGGTCCGCCGGGAAAGAATCACGCATCAGTTGAAACAAGCCAAGACTCTGGAGACTCAACGGTCTGCTATAGCAGAAAGCATTGACAATCTAAAGAAAAAGAAAAGCAGCAGTGGCAGCCAGAAGGCGAGGAAAAAGATAAACAAGCAAATTTCATCGAAAGTAAAGAAACTGGATCGCCATGGTGTAGAAAAGAATGAAAGTGGGCATAGACGAACGAACCAAAATGATGGTGGTATCCGTAAAGGGAGCATCAATGCCATAGATGCATCCACGAGGAATCAACTCGAACAGAAGCAATTACTGAAAAGGGCTGAAGTCGATATTAGTCCTGTCCCTGACAAAGCAGTGCAATTTGACTTTCGTGACACTTCTTCGACGTGGGGTGATGAGCCCTTAGTTATGCTTATGGATGTTGGGCATGCTTACGATAGAAATGACAACTCAACCGATGACGCATTAATATTTGACTGTGTCGACATGTGTGTTCGAGAGAAAAGCAGAATCACAATACTGGGCGAAAATGGATCTGGGAAGAGCACCCTCTTGTCCATTATTGCAGGGGTTACTATTCCGATTGAAGGTACTGTGCATCGTGCAAATGGCTTGAGCATTGGATATTTTCATCAGCATTCAGCTGATAATTTTGTCAGTGATAATATTGACAGCGATGGTCTTGTGACGGCTTTATCCTTTCTACAAGAGAAGTTTCCAACCAAGACAGAGCAAGATCTCCGCGGTGAGCTAACTAGATTTGGGCTCAGTCCAAAACAAGCAGGTACCAACGTGCGCTTCTTGAGTGGTGGAGAAAGATGTCGATTGAGCATGGCAACAATGTGTTTGAAAGATCCTCACGTATTAGTCATTGATGAAATATCAAATCATTTGGACAGTGAGTCCGTCGAAGCTTTGATATTTGGTTTGCAAAAATGGACTGGTACCATTGTTATGGCCAGCCATGATGCTAATCTTGTGAGGTCTGTAGGTGATCCAAAGGAATGCTATGTGCTTTTTGGTGGGAAGCTTCAAAGAATCGAAGGTGGGATAGATAGATACTTGCAGATTGCATTTACCACCTTGAACGTACAGAAGAGTAAGTAGGAGTAATTGATGAGCAAGTAACATAAAAAACTGCCAAGCAAACGCTGCGCCTCAGAGAACCTTTTAAGTCATCCCAGCAAGACCGTCGGAGACTGATGAAAGACTGCACCCGGTCATCAAGGCAAGAAATAGTAGTGGCAAGCAGGCCCGCCCGGCCGACAACGGAATCTAAAATTATCCCAGCCAAGACCAAAAAACCTTTTCTTCTATTTTTAACCCTAAAAATCGTATTTATCCCGGGTTCTCTTCTTTTTACTACAGCCCTGAAAACTAAGGGCCTACCCTTTGAGAACCGGTTTCATGTCACACAAAAACGGTCATCGAAGGTGAGGGTCACACTAAAACCAGTAAGACGCGTAGGAAACTAAAATTCCGCCATCGCGAGGAAAGGCTCGAAAGGGGGCTCAAGTAAAATTGTTTGCTCCACAACAATCGTTATCGATGGCAGGCACAATACTCACTTCCCTTCACGACAAACAGTAATACGAATAAGATGACCACGCCAGAGCGGCGTGCCGGCGGCGGTGAGGCGCATCAATCGCAGCAGCATCATTACAGTGAACAACCTCCATCACATCGTAGCCGCATGCGGAGAAGACATCAAATAACTGGAGCCGCGGCCACTACTTGTCTCGTCTCGACGGCAGCAGCGGCCGTATTACTATCGAAGCTACCATCGGCCCTTGCCTCTACTGGTGGGTTCCTTTCCGATCCAAAGTCACGGAATTACATCGCCTACAAGACCTCTCCCATCGTCCCCTCGGCCTCACAACCTGAATCCCTTCTCGCAGAGGAAGAGCCTACACCACATAACATCAATTCGGGCCAGCGCTGTGGAGTAGCTGGCGGAGGCAGACGCGATTATAATAGACCCATGAGCCGTGCAGAATCTCTCTTACCCCTCAATATTCAGGAAGTGTACGTGAGTGGCTCAGAAATCGAAGTCACTGTCAATTTATTCGATGTCAAGGATGGTGGCCATTTTGAATTTCATATTTGTGCACTAGAGTACCCGCAAGAGCCGACGGAAGAGTGTTTTCAGCAATATCCTTTAACATTTGTGAAGGATCACTACTATGATGCCGTACAAGATGAGATGTATCCAGAACGTGCATATGTTCCTTTTGAGCGAGCCTTCAACAGAAATGACAACTCATTGATACGAGTAGAAAGAGAAGAAGATGGGCTCATGGGTACCCCTGGTTTGGGTTCCATGATGGAATTCAAATATACATTTAAGCTGCCAGACAGCACTGACCTCAGGACTGACTTAGAAGTCATCGATTCAACCAGCGTTAGTGTTCAGGTACCGATTGCTGACATTGACTCAGTGATAGATGATGTCGACAGTGAGATTATACCCGTTATGACGCAGATGAACGGCCAAGTCTTCGATGATATCAATGACAAATATGCATCTTTTGAGGGAAAGACCTATACGAGTGGCTCAACTGGGAGTAGTGCTGTATTGATCTCTGCAATGGTGACCGACGGTCAAGGCTCGACAACCATGGTGTCAGTGAATGATGCTCCCACCATTCATGTGAATGGTCCAGTCGTGGAGGCTACCGCGGTTTGTACTTTTGGAGACAAAGCTATTTACGGTTTGGGTATCACGAATATACCTGAACAAATCAATAGAATTTGTGGCGTGATAGAAGAATCGTCGATTGAAGCCGCCTCTTCTCCAGTTGGTGACTCGGATGCCGATGCCAATGGAGACGTTTTTTCTGGCGATGCTGCTTCGTCTAAACCTATACCACAGTTCCCTCGGACCAAGTATGCCCTTCTTAGATGGCACTATCAGACAGCTCGTGATTGCTTTCCTTCGGGCTATGATACCTATGCTTGGCCAGAGGAATGGGGATCGTGGAAACCCCAGAGAGACGGGGAGTGTGATGACTATGATGAGTCCGAAGATGAGTATTGGAACTGTGCTGAAGTACTTATTTTGGACCCCGCTGAACCTGTGAGCGAACCCACTGCCATCAAAGACATCTTCATCATCGACGCCAACGAAGGAGCACGATTAGACGTACTTGCCAACGATGTCAATCCTTATGAGGACGACCCGTTACATGTTGGATATGTATCGAGTCCTATGCATGGCACTTCGGAGATTTCTGAGGATGGGTCTGCAGTCATTTATTTTCCGAATGAGGACTACGTCGGCTTGGACTCATTTGAGTACGGTTCTTGTGACAAACGCAATTCCTGTGATACTGCTGCAGTGGATATCCAGGTTAGTCCAACGTCGGATTTCGTCTTCGCCAAGGACGACGAAGCTTCAACCACAGGAACAGAGCCTATCTTCATTAATGTTCTTGCCAACGATAATGTTCGCATCGATAATTGGCCACTATTTGTTTTGGTTACACCAAGAGACGGTAGACATGGTAAATGCACAGTCACTCCAGACTTTTGGGTGCTCTACAAGGCGAACCCTGGATACGAAGGACGGGACAGGTGTTCTTACAAGGCATGCATTACTACCGATATCTGCGATACGGGGGTCATCTATATTGATGTGAAGTCTGTTCAAGAATATGCGGCCGCCGCCGCCGATCCCACCAGCCCAACAAGTGGATACAACATCGTTGCTATGGACGACAGTGCTATCACTCAAGTCAATCAGCCAATCAAAATTGATGTCCTTGCCAACGATGAAGTCAGTGGCAACGTGAAACCTAAAATCAAGACTAGCGATGGTGCAAGCAATGGTGACTGTCAAGTCTTTGAACATGAGATCTTGTACGCACCTAAGTCAGGATTCATTGGCTGGGATCAGTGCAGCTACACTGCGTGTCTTGGTAATGATATTTGCGATGAAGCCCTCGTCAAGATCAAGATAACTGGAGATGATGCTTTCCCTGAGGCTGAGGTTGATGTGAACTCTGCCCAAGAAGAAGCCACCGCCGCCGATCCCAATAGTCCAACAAGTGGATACAATGAACAGGAAATAAATTCGGACCCTGTCGCTAGGCCAGATAATGCTTCCGTCATAGAGGGCTCATCAGTCAGAATAGATGTGTTACAAAATGATGAGGATCCTGATGGAGACTCTTTGGAAGTATCGTCGGTGACTTCTCCTCTTTATGGAAGTGTAAAGATTGTCAACAACCTCTTGAGATATACCTCAATAACTGGTTTCACAGGAACTGATTCATTCAAGTATTCGGCCTGTGACAAAGCCAATCGTTGCGATTCTGCAAGTGTATTGGTCACTATAACCGCTGAGGTATTGGCTGTGGATGACTCTGTTACAACATTCTCAGCTCCGATCTTGATTGATGTGACTGCCAATGATCGTTCATCGTCTGGTAATAGCTCTCTTGTTGTCACCAATGTCAAAGATGGCAAACATGGTTCATGCTCGATCACTGCAAGCAACAAAGTGAAATACATACCTAATGATGGGTACTCAGGCTGGGATCGATGCAATTATATTGTGTGTGCTGGTAGTGCGTGTGATCAGGGTCGTGTAGAAGTCGAAGTCCTCCCTATCGTTAATCTGGCAAACCCAGAAAAAGTATACGCCAAAGATGACCACATCGTCGCTTTTCTTGACAAATCCATCACAGTCGACGTAGTGTCCAATGACTTTGTGAAGTTAATGGGCCCACTGACTATCACGCACACGGGCGGTTCAAAGAACGGTTCATGTGGAATCACAGATGATAATAAGATCCTGTACAAGCCAAAGAATGGTTTTAGAGGCTCGGACGCATGTGGCTACACTATCTGTCACGCTAGCAACATGTGCGATGATGGAATCCTTAGAATCGACGTAATTCAGAGAAAGGATCTCCGGTCGTATTTGAATCCGTCGACTGATGACACTTCCACTGATGAAATTATCCTTATACCCGCATCTGCAGACGCGACGATCACAACAGAGTTCCCTGCTGGTAATTTTGGAGATGTGACGACTTTGTTCGTTAGTGGTGCATCAAGCAGAGCCGGATTGCGTGACACTATGATAAAATTTCATACATCATCAATCGGTGAATCTGATTGTAAAAATGGAATCGGGAGTGCAATTGTTTCCATCTATTCACTAGCGTATGCAAGTGACGGTGGAACACTGATAACTACGTCTGATAAATTTTGGGCAGAGATGGAAGTAACATGGAATGATGCCCCCGTGGGAAATGGAATTGTGATAAATGATATGGGATCAGTTGAGGTAAACACATGGTATGACATAGACGTGTCATCGGCCGTGACTTTAGGAGATCCTTTGAGCATCCGTATCATTTCACACGTGGGCGGAGAGTCAATTGCGCTTTATGCCTCGCGGGATCATCCAAATGCATCATTGCATCCAGTGTTGAAAATTAGGTGTTCAGGCTAACTCAAACTAATACATAATGAATTATTTAGAGCTATTCAAGTATAAGTGTTTGGGCACGTGGTATTGTAACGGATCGATCTGTGTCAAAGGTCGCGAGTCGCGAGAGAATCGATCTGCAATCTGATCAGAAACAGAAAGTCTCCGCCTCCCTACAACAAAGTCCAACATCACCCGATGAAGACGCAAAGAACTTTCTATCATTGAAAAGATCGAAGATGTAACTCCTTCACATACTTAGAAGTCATCGGTAGCGAGTCTTCGATCTATCCCCGAAGTAGGATCGCTCACGTGCGTAATAAATAACCGAAGGCGCCTGCCGAACAAAAAATCTTTTTTATCGAATCTTATTGCTACATACTGGCCGGAAAAAAGTGGCACCAGTGCCAATCTCAAATCTCACACAAAACACTAACAAAATGAACAAAGTCATAAATATGGCCATGATACTCGACAAAAATACATAGAACAGCTTCAAGATACCATACCAATCAATATATATACATTATCTGCTTCAGAAGAAACTATAGTTCATCCATATAGAGCAACTATCTACAATTTTGGCACTGATAACTGCTATTTTGATCTAGGATGACGCATGCCTACGGCATCTTTGCATGCGTGTGCTGCTGCTGCTATGCGAATATACTACATATAACGTTGACCAGTGGTTCTATCGAAAGCTATTAGTCTCTTCTATCATATTATGGACGGAGATGGGGTCGGGAGGGCGATATTGACGCGCAGAACCACCATTGTAGGGGTTTAATTTCATACATCATCAATCGGTGAATCTGATTGTAAAAATGGAATCGGGAGTGCAATTGTTTCCATCTATTCACTAGCGTATGCAAGTGACGGTGGAACACTGATAACTACGTCTGATAAATTTTGGGCAGAGATGGAAGTAACATGGAATGATGCCCCCGTGGGAAATGGAATTGTGATAAATGATATGGGATCAGTTGAGGTAAACACATGGTATGACATAGACGTGTCATCGGCCGTGACTTTAGGAGATCCTTTGAGCATCCGTATCATTTCACACGTGGGCGGAGAGTCAATTGCGCTTTATGCCTCGCGGGATCATCCAAATGCATCATTGCATCCAGTGTTGAAAATTAGGTGTTCAGGCTAACTCAAACTAATACATAATGAATTATTTAGAGCTATTCAAGTATAAGTGTTTGGGCACGTGGTATTGTAACGGATCGATCTGTGTCAAAGGTCGCGAGTCGCGAGAGAATCGATCTGCAATCTGATCAGAAACAGAAAGTCTCCGCCTCCCTACAACAAAGTCCAACATCACCCGATGAAGACGCAAAGAACTTTCTATCATTGAAAAGATCGAAGATGTAACTCCTTCACATACTTAGAAGTCATCGGTAGCGAGTCTTCGATCTATCCCCGAAGTAGGATCGCTCACGTGCGTAATAAATAACCGAAGGCGCCTGCCGAACAAAAAATCTTTTTTATCGAATCTTATTGCTACATACTGGCCGGAAAAAAGTGGCACCAGTGCCAATCTCAAATCTCACACAAAACACTAACAAAATGAACAAAGTCATAAATATGGCCATGATACTCGACAAAAATACATAGAACAGCTTCAAGATACCATACCAATCAATATATATACATTATCTGCTTCAGAAGAAACTATAGTTCATCCATATAGAGCAACTATCTACAATTTTGGCACTGATAACTGCTATTTTGATCTAGGATGACGCATGCCTACGGCATCTTTGCATGCGTGTGCTGCTGCTGCTATGCGAATATACTACATATAACGTTGACCAGTGGTTCTATCGAAAGCTATTAGTCTCTTCTATCATATTATGGACGGAGATGGGGTCGGGAGGGCGATATTGACGCGCAGAACCACCATTGTAGGGGTTTAAAATCGATGGTTGTGTTTTGTTAGAGTTTTGTGTGAGATTCTAGTTGGTGCCACTTTTTTCCCAGTGAAACTTTTTTCCGCCAGTAGATTGATGAATCTATCCGTCACGACACGTGCCAGATGTATTATTATCACAACAAAAACAACCATGACGACAACAAAAGTATGCCTCCTCACAGGTGCTAGTGGCACAATTGGGTTCGCGATCGCAGAGGCTCTAAAAGCGTCATCAACCGATGCTTTTAAGTGGTACATAATTGTCATTGGCCGACGTCCTCCTTCCGATCATTGCGATAAGTTTCTAAAAGTTGCTTCCCTCTCTGATGAAGATGCGGTAAATAAAGTTCTAGATGAGCATTTTGAATCAGTAAAGAACAGCTCTGATCAGTCTTTAAATCGGTTGGATCTACTCGTCAATTGTGCTGGGTGCTCCCTTGGAAATGAACCCATCTGTGATGTTTCTGCAGAGGATTTTCGCATGGTCATGGAATTGAATGTCGTGGTGCCTTTCATTTTAAGCAAATATGCCATGAAAAAGATGGCAAATCCCGACGGTGGGAGGATTATCAACATTGGAAGTGTGGCTGACCAAGCGCCACGCCTACATTCAATTCCTTACACAACATCTAAAGTTGCTTTGAGGGGATTAAACAGGTGCCTTTCTGTGGAGGGCAGGTTTTTGAGCGAAACTACGAAAAGTAATGCTGAAGGGGGTATTGTTGCAGTGTGTTTAGTCGCGCCTGGAAACGTTAAAAGTGCCATCATGTCCGAGGAAGAAGCAGCTCGACGTGCAAAGGAAGAGGGGTTTGTAGAAGCTAATGATGTGGGTAAATTCGTTGCCAATATTGCAAATTTACCAAATGAAACGAATGCTCTAGAGTGCATGATGATGCCTACTCGTCAGCCTTTGATTGGACGCGGCTAAATAGCAAAACAATATAATCTCTGCCGCCTTCAAGCGTTCACATTTATCTTTTATGAATGACAACTATATTCTATGCAAAAACTTCAAACTTCTTTCACCAACACGGTCACATCTCCAGTATTAGGCCGTCGTAGAAGCACCTCTCAACATTACCACCTAAATTGAGGCTCCAACATCGTCCCCTTCTTTTGCATTACTTGGAGGAGCAACTGATCCTAATGCGTTTATTTCAGCTAGAATCTGTTGATTGTTAATACGCAAATTCGTTTGGAATTGTTTCATGGTCTCACTAAAAGTCCCAAAAAGTTCAATGAATTGAGAATTCTGAGCCACCAATCTTCGGAGAACATTTTGAACAGGGATTGCGTTGTGAGGGGCAACTGCTGCAGTGATAGGTACCGTGATTGTGCTTTGTGCGCTTGGTAGCGTTAGCTGTGGAACTGGTGGAATGGTCAGCGTAGCAGGTTCAGTGCTGATGGTATCCCTCTTGCGTTTCTTCTGTTCTCCTTCGGCTGTATCTCCGACTTCTTTTACCTTCTTGATTAGGTTATTGATATCCTTTGATCGTGTCGGATTGCCTCGCTTCGTCTCGGGGTCCCAAACCTGGCCTTTGTTTGGCATGAAGTAGGAAATAGACTTCTTGTAAAAGTCTGAAAGAGGATAAAGCGTGCAACAAGGTAAGTTGAAAGGTTAAACGTAATGTCATATCATAACGTAAGCTCATGTAAAATGGTTTTGGTGCGTTGGAAAGCTTACCCAGAACATGATGACTGCAACGGACGGGTAAAGGGATTTCGCCATGGAGCATATCAGCATTCGCGTCACCACAAATCTTCTTATTCATCCACCTCAAGATAGATTCGGGAGTAACGGTGGAAAGTTCCTCTTCGGTGAACTGGTAATTCAGAGGGAACGCTCTGGAGAGATTGCTCTCCATGTACTCATGAAGAACCCTCTGGTATCGATTAATTTGACTTGCCTTGGGTGTCTTGACGGAGGCATCTTGGTCAGTTGCAGGGCTGGTTGCAGACATAATGAATTCGAGGGAGCAATGTCGATGATTCGATGATGTTGTGTCAATGTAGGTGACTCTTTGTCAGTACAGTGGGAGTGGCTTGTCCGGTGTATTGCTGCCGTCCTACTTTGTCCATAATGGTGCGGTTGAGGAGGGAGGAAAGGAGCACATCACCAAGAGCATCGTGCAACTACTCATCAACTATTTTGCAAGTGGAAACAAAACAGTGAGCAGTGAGAATTGAGAGCGGCTGAGAGGCACCTATCGCTGGAGCGACATCTTCATCTGGGTGGTGGTTCGTGTCGTAGCGCTACTTTTATCCTTCGCAAACATCACCGCAGAGGATGCTGCATGATAACTCCAGCCAACTATAACTCACGAGGCTCAAGGCTCCACGAGGCGGAAAGCTAATAAATACGCTTGTACACACATGAGTTACACAATTAATTGTACACGTTATGTTGTAGAGGCGGGCGGCTTATCGTGGTTTCGTATCATCATTTCTCTCTAGAGGAGTTAAGTATTGCATATCGCTACTTCTCGTCAGCCGAGGGTAAATCAATTCGAAAACAAAGCAGAGATAAATACCGTAGAATCATCAACCATGGCCGCTCAATCTACAGCTGCGGTTGCAGCCAAAAAGAAGTCCTTTCTTCAGAGCATATTTTCGCTGTCTACGATTTCATCAGCAGCTGCGCTGTTCTACGTCTACTTTGCCTTCTCCAATCTGCTCAACTTGATGTACCCGTTGAGGAACATCCCTCTCGATGTATTAAGTAATATTGCAAACGAGAGAAAGGTCTTCCCATTGTGGGATTGGAAACAGGAGAGTGCGAAGAAGGCGGATCTGGGTCTGAGAGTGTATCTATCTTCTGAGCCCAATTTTTCACTCGATTTCTTCGCCTTAAATGATGATTTTAAAGCTCATGAGGAGGATTCACGTGATGAGGATGCACCTGATGATGCGACAGCGACACCAAAAACAATCAACGATGGCAAATCATTCTTGCTTTGGTCGGAGGATGATGCTTTGAAGGCGACGTCATCTTTTCCATCCCGATCATTTGTGCTTGTGTCAGGGGATGAATCTGTGGGCCCTATGACATGTAATAATAACGAAGGTGAACAAACTTGCACTTCCACGCAACAAAAATCTCAGGAATTTGCGCATCAATGGTTAGAAGATTCCATCAAACATGAAAAGCAACTACAGTCAGAAGGAGGTGGTATTATGGCTGCGATGAATAGTGCTGGCGGAGGGATTGAGTCGACATCTGTATTGCTCACATTTTATACCTCGCTGCATAAAACTGCTAAACGAATTGTTGACAATGTTGTTCAAAGTATATCTGGCGGTGGCAGCAAGGACACGAACGACCTCTCGGAACAAGCTACAAAAGAGGATGGAGAAGAACCAAAAACAATTATTCATATCAATCAGAACAATCCTGTTTGGCAGTCAATTATGTCGAATGGGACAGCATATGTGCACGTGTTGCTTGTTCGTCAAAGCCCTGCATTCATATCTTCGTCACTTGATCCTCGCACTGCTGCTGTTCGAGTTCAACAGCTTCACTCACAACACAATGTCCTTTTTGGGAGGGTGTCAATGATGAAGCGAGAGTTACCCTTGCATGTTCCTTCTCCGAAACGTTTATTATACCGCGATGTTTTGTTTGCAATTAAAAAGTACGGTATGTGCAAATTATGGGATGACGGAAGTTGCAGTTCGTTGGTAGCTCCATGGAATATAGCGTATCATCAGCCACAGGAGCAGGCTGATTATCAGTTGGCACAACAACACAAAAAAGAGGGCGTCACATATCCTTATTGGAAGCCAGAAGTTCGCATTCATTTGATACAAGAAGAAGAAGGCTATCCAATTGATTACGCGAACAGGGTTGGATTCGAGGTTGTAAGACTTGCATCACGGGGGAATGGCGAACATTCAAGTGGCTACGCATATTTGCCGTCAGTACATGTTGACGAAATTGGTCTCACGAGTGATAAATACATACCTCTGAATGAGACCGTTACGGCGTTACCCTTGAGGATTGGTTTTCACAGCGGCATGGAATCAGGCGAAGCCACACAGACGCAGGAGGGGATCACTCCTGCGAGGTATCGCCTTCTCAACCATCTGTCATCTGCCCTGGAGTCGCAGGCTGAAATGGGGTTTGAGCAATCTGATATTGATGACTTAAGACGTTTGATTGCGGAAACAAATGTGGTGCTGCTTGCCATTACCATATTGGCATCAGTTCTTCATCTACTCTTTGAGTTTTTGACTTTCAAGAATGATGTAGATTTCTGGAAAAGCAACACTGACCTTACTGGCCTGTCAGTGCGCGCGCTGTGGCTAGACTGGTTGAGTCAAGTAGTCATATTGCTATACTTGATCGAAATGGATTCAAGTTTGTTAATGACGATTCCTACAGGGGTAGGTATGCTTATCGCGTTGTGGAAATGTCAGAGAGGAGCGGGCTTGAAACTCGTCAAAGTTAGTCCTGATGAAGGTGGGAAAAAGGCCTGGTACGATTCAGTTTTAGGTGTGTTTGGTTATGAACTTCGCGCTACCAGGCTACGTGCAGCTGCAGACAGATCCTCTGAATCAGGATCAAATGACAAAGATCTCGCTGCACTGACAGAAGAAATGGATCAGTTTGCAACAAAACTGCTTGGTAAATATTTTTTGCTCCCATTGGTTACCACATACGCCATTTACTCGCTGATGAAGGAGCCGCATTCGGGATGGTACAGCTGGTTCATTACCACGGCGTCTTCTTTCGTGTACGCTATCGGGTTTGTTCTGATGACACCTCAACTATTCTTAAACTACAAGCTGAAGAGCGTAGCTCACTTGCCGTGGAGAGTACTAGGCTACCGTTTTGTGGTAAGATTTCTGCACCTTTTTCACAACTTTTTTTGCTGCACCTCTTTGAACAAACTAAACGTCTTCGTTTTGCCCATCAAAACCAGAATACTTTTATTGATGACTTGTTTGCTTTCATCATTCGCATGCCAACGATGGCAAGAATGAGTTGTTTTAGGGATGACGTGGTGTTCATAGTTTACCTTTGGCAACGCTACTTGTATCCGGTCGACGCGTCACGTCCAGTAGAAGGAGGAGGCATGGCAGAGGCAGAGACTGGCCAGGTGCAGAAAAAGAAGAGCATAAAAAAGAAGCAGTCATGATTGATATCTAAGAAACCTGTTAGTCCAAGCGTCCATGAATTGAGACAATTGATATGAGGGGAAAGAAGCAACGAATGGGAGCTCAAATAATAGTTACAAGACTACAGAGCTCTCTCTATGGAGCGTGTTTCTAATCATTTTCCTTGATACGTCTTCTCGAAGTAAAGATAGAACAAATGCCACGTGAAGGATCCAATCTCTCAGTGCCGATGTCATTTGCATTCTTTCCCTATCAAATATACCTATACCTAGCAATCTCTATTCCTGGGCGTCACAAATGCCTTGTGGTCCCACAGCATACTGAGCGTCTGCCTCGGGTAGTGTCGGAGAGTCAAAAACAGTGCATATGCGATTCTCTCCGCGTCCCTTACGAAGGCGAAGTCGAGTTGTCGAGGCATGTGCGATAATATTTCCACCAATGGGTTTGGTTGAGTCCTTGGCAAAGGACATTCCATCGGGGTTGGCAACAACTTGATTTGTGATGAAAACAGCCACGCCAAATTCTTCCGCCAAACGAGTCAACTGCCTCAAGAACTGGGCCAATTGCATCTGCCTCTCAGACAACTCGCCACGTCCACTGTAATCTGTGCGATACAATGCAGTTGCACTATCCACGACAAGCAGAGCATACCTATCGGTAGACATGATGGCAGCGGCCAACTTGAGAAGCTCTGTTTGGTGCTCACTGTTGTGGGCACGAGCATATGCTACATTCTCTAGTGCGGCAGAGGGATCCAGGCCAAATCTCTCAGCGATAGCCTGAAGACGTTGTGGACGGAAAGTACCTTCGGTGTCAATGTAGATTGCCTTTCCTTCGGCCCCACCCTCCGTAACAGGCATCTGGCACGTAACACAGAGAGTGTGGCAAAGCTGCGTCTTCCCCGTGCGGAATTCTCCAAAAACCTCGGTAATGGATCCAGTTTCAATACCTCCTTCCAACAACTTATCCAGCTCAGTGGATCCAGTGGTAAGAGTCACGAGAGACTTCCTATCCTCAAGGGCATCCGCAGCAGTCTTGAAATCCATGACCACCAACCCCTTGACAATTTCCTTGATCTTGAGGACTTTGGCCTCAGAAAGGCCACGTACTTCTGACAACTTTCGGACAGTTGCATGGGCGACAGATTCGATGGTGTGGAAGCCAGCATCATTCAATTTCTGGATGTCATTGACCGCTACTCCATTATCTTGGAGGGTATCCAAAGTTTGATAGGTGATGTACATCTAGAAATTTAGTTGGGAACGGAATGAAAATGGAAGTTAGAGAGAGGAATATTAGGAAGCAAAAAGAGGCGACAATCATCCCACCGCGTAAGTGGCCACTGAGGACATGCCGATGCTCCTCCGGCATGCTCCTCTAAATCATGCACATCATGAAGAAAAAATCTGCAGTGATGAAAAACAAGTTCTTCGTTCATCAATGACGGCCGACAGTGTCATGTTGGCCCTCCGCTCCATGGAATTCTGTCACAAACCTGAGGTGGGAAGATGCCCCCCTCATTGGTTACATCAAATCCAATCCCGACCTCTGGCACGTGATAAATTCTTCATACAACTGCCAAGAATAGGCCGAATAATGGCATAGACATCACGTTCGTTCAACTCCAAAAATGACGAGCCCCGTAAATAATTCGGGTCGGAAGCGCAGGTGACGCCCCGGGCTGAATAATACGATCACAAGGTAATTTTTCCTCCGCCATGGGGATACCAAAATGACAAAACAATTATGACTCACTTCATTTTCCTCCCCCATCTGCTCGTTCTGAGCGGCTTCTTCATAGTATTGCTGTGCTACGGCTGCCATGGTGCTCTCTAGTAGTTGGTTGGTGATGTTGTTGGTATGCTGGTTGCTGGTGTTGGTGTCGTGTGAAAAGTGAAAAGTGAGGCGAAAATCAAAAATCAAGGAGTTCTGCAATCTGCTGAGAGGAATAGTTTTCGGGTCATTGCCCTCTTTTATCTCCCCGCTTTAGTCATAACTGTTGTGATAGGTAATAATACTGTTGGATTCCGTTATCATTGCGTTCACATCCCCTCCTTTCCGCCCCGAAATTAATCCCTCTGAAATTTGGCGCACCGCCTCTGACTGGACCTATGAGCTATGAGATGCTACAACATTAAGTATATCTGCTGCCAATCTCTTGTGTGAAGCATAGCAAGACCGTAATGGGGGTGAAGGTGTGATAGATAAGAAGTATGCAGGGAGCCCTGCATTCCTCCACTAATCTCTATCACATAATTGTTGTTGTCATTGACCATTCATCACATAGCAAGAGTTGATCTTAAGTAGTAATAGCTATAACCCTAATATAATCCTATTGTAATTGTATTTGTCTAAAAACTACCATATACTTTGTCAATAACAGCAACACTTCTATCAATCTTGGTGACTGTGCTCGACATAGTGAAACTTTTGAATAGACTTCTCTACTCTTGACTTGAGCAAGAGAGAGAAGGCAGACATTAGCAAACAAGAACCAAACAGCCTGGTGGACATCTTCGCTATCAGCTTCGAAGGAAGATTAGCACTCTCAAAAATACCGGCAGATAATATGCTAGCAATCAAAGAAGCACCCGTCGCACCAAAGAATGTTGGAAGTGCAAAGTTCAAAATCCTCTTCCTCTTCTCAAGCCTTGACAAAGCCTCTGAGCAAATTGGACAGTTCTTTGTGTGAGAATTGTATCTATCTAATAGCTCTCTCCTGGATTGCTGAGGAAGTGCTGTATACGGCGAGCTTCCATCCAGTGAAAACCCAACTGCTGCTTCTACAATATTGTCTGCCTGTTTGCAATCACTCCGTCTTGTAGCCTCAGCGGCAAGATCTAACCACTTACGAAACATCTTTGACAGAGTATCTGCAGTGCTAGGCACCAAATAATCTGTATAATCTAATCCGTTCTTTGCCAGTCGTTCTCCTTGCAAGGCCAAGAATATGTTGTCTCCATCAAAAACATCCGATGTCAGTATGTGGTTATTTACGCCCATGAACTTCTTCAGGATAACTTTGCGCAAAAGATATTGGCCAATACCAGCTAAGAATTCAAATTTCTTCTTGCTCTTTGTTGCGTCTATTCGAAGCTTTTTCATGCCTCCTTCGAAAGGGTTGAAAATGATAACGCGGCATTTGCCCGCAGATTGTGGGCAAACGAAGAGCTCTGTATTGGAGGAAAGCCCAGACTTTGGGGTCCGATGATAGCGAATGTGAGATGGGGGGTAAAATCCGAGGTGAGAGGTGCTCTTTTCATCTGCCTCATTCGTTCCCATTAAATTGTAGGCGAAGATTGGGTCGGAAAATTGCGCTTGCCCTGGTTTGATTTCGACCTGATATCTTGGTAGTACTTTGTCACTTTCAGTTGCATTTGAGTATATCGAGCTGCTTTCTTTCTCCCATACTTTTTCCTTCTCATCAAGAGAGAGCATTTTGAAAGGCAGATGTACCCCATTATCACGACTAGAAAGCACTTCATGATGAGAGAACGGCAGGTGCGACATATCTATCACATTCTCTGCCAGCAATTCGTAGCCATAGGGGATCTCTCGCTGATATGCCGACTGGGGATATTCCTTCTCCCATTGTTGGAGCATCGGAGAAATAGGAAGTGGAACAGAATCTGCAAAAGGAGATGAAGATTCATCCGGCCAAACCCAAACAATACCCGCTCCAATCTGGACGGGATATGACGCTACTCTTGCAGACTTGGCTGCTTTCGTTGGATCTAAAGCTTGTGGTATTTTTTTGCATGAGCCTTGACTGTCAAACTCCCATCCGTGGTATGAACATGATAAGCATCGGCGATTGTTTGTGTCATCATTACTACTTTGAAAAACTCTACCCTCGCTGAGAGGGGCAAACCTGTGAGCGCACATATCGTCCATGCATCTCCAATCTTCTCCATCATGCCACAGTACCAAATCTTTGTTCAGAAGACGCTCTGCATTTGGTGCACGTTCATCAAGTGTATTAACAAGCGCCACAGGCCACCAATTTTGCTGTAGTGGGAGGATATCCGAAGATGATTTGGCAGGTGTAGTCTTTGATGATGTGGTCAAGTCGTTTGTCGGAGAGGCAATACTCTTTGGTGTTGCTGTTGTTGAAAAGGCATGACAGCCATGAAGTGCAGCAAGAGCAATTGCAATTGTGGTGGTGATCATCGCGATGAATTATTGAATGTTGTTGATGCGTTGCGGCCAGAAGCGGTGGCCAGATAGAAGTACTCCCAAGCAGTGGCCAGCCAGCAGACAGCAGTGGCAAGTTCATCAATGGCAAATGAAGTGGCAAGAGGCAGTTCATTGTTCATTGCGTTGCGGCGATGGCGATGGCATTTTGGAAATGTGACAAATGTCATCTTTGTCCACGGCCACGTCATTCATTTTATTGAGAAATTTGGTGCCGCGGCTTTGGATAAGATGGATGTCTCATTTTCAATTTCAATTGAATTTCCAAAGCGCACAAGCAAGGCTCAAAGATGCATCATTGCCAAGCAACGCTTAAGCAATAGTAAGCAATGCTACCATAGTCTGCACTGTGCCATATCAAGACCCAAGCTACAGAGAGCATCCGAGCCACCTCGAAAGATAAAATTACGAGTTTGAACATCTAATCTAGTACACGGTCAGTTTGTATATCTGGTTGTAGGTTGAAGTGTAGTAGTAGGTTGTAGTGTAGCTGTTCTTCTTTAAATTGATGTTGGTTGTCCTGGGGGAATGAAAGAGACGTATCAATGGCAGCTCAACTAAAGAGAGGAGATGATTACCAGACAACCACTGCTATCAGCGAAGAAGAGCAATTGAAGGTGATCCAGCTTATTGAGACAGCTGTTCCTCAATCTACACAAGCTGAGAGGCAGAGATTTTCGGTAGGTTGTAATGGAAATGAAACTGCTGCTATTGAGAAACTCAGAAAATACATCAAGTGGAGGAGCGAACATTGCGACGATGCTTTACGTGAAGAGCTTGATTCTTGGACCTATGCCACCCAAATGTTGCAAAAATGTTGTGCTAAGAATTCTTCGCCTACAAACCAATCACTATCATCATTGCCATGCATAGTGTACGTGCACGAAGAAACTCAATCAATGACGCGTTATGTCCAACATCTTCCCGGACGAATAGATACAACACTTGCAAAGCCATCGACATACGCTCTTGCGCTTGCAATCTACCTTGACCATATTTTTGACCGCGCCTCCGACGAAAGGATTACTCTTGTAATTGACGTTCGGGCTGGGCAGGGTTGGGCAAACATTTTAGCAATTCATTTGATACCATTTATGCAAATGTCGTGCAGATTATTAAGTGATTTACATCCCGAGCGCTTAGAAACATGCATACTCTTTCCAATGCCAAAAGTAGCCAATGTCATTTGGATCGCAGTGAAACCGTTCTTACGCAAGGACACAAGGAAGAAGGTAGTTTTGGTCAATGGACCTGCAGGAGTAGATGACCCGGTGCCGGAGAAAATGAGTCAACTCATAGATGGAGATATGATAACCCAGTTGGAGGAAAAAAGAAGGAGTTGCTTTTCAAGATGAATTCGAGTGAACACATGCAGAAATCCGTGGTAGAAATGATGTTTACAAAGCTCTTGTGTTTATTGTGTAGCAAGTCATTTAGTTTCCTCCACGCTTAAGAGCTGATAGCACTTCTCCCCAAACACCGTCCATGCCTTGGTTGGCGTTCACTTCGGACACAATTCCACCTGGTGCGTAGTGCTTCAGAATTGGGACAGTCTCTCCATGGTAGCCAGCCAACCTCTTTACTAATGCGGATGCTGTGTCATCCGGTCTTTGCATCAAAGCTTCGCCAGTTTCATCGTCCGTCATACTCTCAGGAATTGGGTTACCTTCGCCGTCCTTCTTCATACTCTTAGGAGGAGCATACTTGACGTGATAACTTCTTCCACTCTTCTTGTGAATCCACCTTCCACAAATACGTTCCTCCAATACCTCGTCAGGAACTTGCAACTCCACCACCTTGGTCACACAGGCACCTTCTTCTGCCAACATTTTGTCCAATTCTTTCGCTTGAACCAAAGTACGTGGGAACCCATCCAAAATGAATCCAAATTTACAGTCAGGTTCACGGATACGATCACGAATGATCGCAATGACAATGTCATCTGAGACCAAACCACCTGCTTTCATAACAGCAGCTGCCTTAAGTCCCACCTCTGATTTGGCTGCCACGGCAGCTCGGAGCATATCTCCAGTGGAAAGTTGAGGAATACCAAGCATATCCTCGATTTTGGGTCCATGAGTTCCTTTGCCAGCTCCAGGAGGTCCAAATAGGATCATGATGTTGCGAGGCCAGTAGGTGGCGAATTTTTCTTCCACTGCTTCCGCGGTATTGTTGGAGAGGCATTGTGCTTTGTTGTCTTGTTGGTTTAAAGCCATGTAACCCAAACCTCCAACAGTAGTCGCAGCTGCCATTAGGGGAAGAACACGACGGGCCTCCTGCTCTCCTTGTCTCAACGTAGAAGCGGCCCTACGCGAGGCGTTGGAGACGACCCTCCTGGCAGCTGTGCGAGCAAATGTGTTCATAATCATGTTGCTTGGTTTTGTGAAGGAGATGAATGGATAGAGCGTTGAAGATCGCAGAGTGAAAGGATGACGGTCATGATGAGCAATCCAAAAAAGGGGCGGTGATGACGATGCGATGAGGGGGTTCTCATAGGGACAGACCACTTTAATGACAGTACTGATAAAGCCTCATTACTTTTCTTACAGTCCTTTCCTGTCACCTACAGGAGTTAGCAAGAAATGAGGCAGATGCAAGTTTCAGCCAGGTAGCAATACCCATCGTCTATATCAGCTCACCTCCTTTCACCCATCAAGCCATTTGAGCTTGATTAGGAGAAACTTTCACACGTCTTTTACGAGACCCAAAACGAGGAGCTCCTTCCAATTGGTCAAAGTCAACCGTGTTGACTCTCGCTTTATTTGATGATTTGAGCCGACGGATAGCTGCGATGTCATCTTCGGAAATGTTACCTCCCTTCAACAACTCAATCTCGATCTCATCGCGCTTGTTGAAGCAGATTAATAGGCAGGACAGGACTAACATCAGCCCTGCTAACAAGCATACACAAAAAGCTCCAACCCTCATTGGTACCAAGAGCTCGAAGAGTTGGCCGAGTATCTCCACGCGACAATTCTCGTATGGGCAGGCTTCTTTAACTCCAGAGTTGCAGAGGCTTTCGTCGGGGCAGCATGATTTTGTGAAGGAGTCACAACTTGCTCTTGTCTCCAATTCGAATATACAGTGTTCAGGATTCATTCGTTTGGGGCACTTGTTCTCCACGAACTCCACCAGCCAAGCTGATGTCGAAGAGCCTACAAGCGAGTCTTTGGAAGACAGGCTTTCGAAGTACAAGCTGTTTATGTAGGCGCTGATGTGGCGCTCGAATGCGTTGTACTTGTTGAAAGAGTCGTTATCCTTATCCTCGATGATCGCGGCCATTCGCAATTCCTGATTTTCGAGGAATCTCATTTGAACGATACCAAAGAAGAGAATGCTGATCAAAAGCAACAGATGCAAGCACTTTTGTTACGGAAATGTATCGTGAGCATTTCAGCAACGCTAGTTGAATTCAAGCAATGCAAAGAGTTACTTACTAGCATTCTCCTACCACTGAAACATCCTCTTCTTTTCGTCTGGCGCAGCACAGCGCAGCAACCAAAACAACTGCATACGAGAGATGCCCCAGAAACGAGGACGACGAGGATGGAAGTCTTTTTTGCTAGAGGGAATGCAAACGCCGGTATTTTGCCTGATGCTACAATGCCAGAAGCGAGGACACAAAACAAGCTTGCGAAGAGGAATAACAACTCCCCGCAGGCAAAGAACAGTTTGATAGTTGCATTGAGTCTCGACATCGCATGAGCTAGCAGTGAACGTGGAACGTGACGGAAGGTACTAGAAGAAGACCCGTGCCCCCGAATCTCAGGCTCTTGTGTTCTGTGAATCTGCTCAATCTTCGACTTCGATTTTGAAATTTTAAAATTTGCCAGTAGGACATCCGTCGTCAACATCGCGCACTTGACTGAAGAAGCTCCTTCTTCATTCTGCAACAATACTGCAACAATATACAGACATGCAAAACAATCAGCTCGCTAGAAAGAAAGAATTCCGCATCCGCACGGTCCGTGAGGTACTGGAAGAAGTTGCGGAGAAAGAGGCAAATGACAAAGAGGCAAAAAAGAACCAGAAACGACTGAAGAAGGATAAATCTCAACAAGAGGAAGATGATGCTCCTGCGGCAGACCGGTAAGAGAACGAAGTGAAACCTCAACAAGAAGATTTTCCAGCGGAGTCGTCAAACTATGACGACAATGATGATCCTCCAGCGGAGTCATCAACCTATGACGATGATTATGATTCTGAAAGATTTGTGTTTGAAATCTAAGCCGAGGTCCATTTGCACCGATCGCCATCTTCTCGTCCAAATAGAATAATCTCGCGTTCGGCAGAGGGACATCCATTGCGACGAGATATAAGACACACTAAAGCACAAAGCATTGTTAGAAATTTTCGTGAGTCACATTTGGTGTAGAGACGGTTTCTATAATTCCATCTATACATCCACTATGTCAAGATTCAAGATGATGAAAGATACAAGATATCATACACTAAATATTAGAAACATTCAAACTACTCTGCTGCAATCTCAATCGCATTATCATAGGCTGCGTCTGCACATTCCAAGTAATCCTCAAAATAATCCTTTTGGCTCCTAGAGACACATTGTCCAAAGACGCCAGCTGCGTCACACCACATACAAGAATCACCATTAGAATCATTTCTTGAACTACAATCATCCGGGTTGTTGTTGGCATCATCATCACTCAAGCAAGAAGGGTCCAAGAAATCCCAATCCCCTCCAATTACACTTCCGCGCAAGAAGATACTTTCTACTCCTCCTAGCTCATCACCTTCTTGGTTACAAAATCTTGCAAATGATTCAGCCAACGCGTTGGTGACACATTTTCCACCCACAATGGGAAAGTTGCAAAACATGCAATTCTCATTGGAGGAAGTTGTACCGTCAATAGCCGTGGTGCATGTGCTTTCATCCGTGATACTCAGGCAACTGATTTCTTCGCTCTCCGAACTGCTGCACAATTGTCCAGCCGCTTCTTCCTGAGACTGACTGATACAGGCACCCTCAACGAAAGGGTTTTGAGGAAGACTACACCACACACATGGATTGGAGTCGGCATCGGTTCTTGATTTACAAGCGTCTTCGTCAACGACTGGTTGGTCACTGTTGGATGTGTCGATCGTGCATTGAATTTGTTCCTGCCAGTCGTTGGGGTCTAGAGAAGTACCCAGGACATCACTCAGCTCGAAGTTGGTAATGAATGAAGATGCTTCGACGCTGTCTACATCATCTGATGATGTTGCTGCTACTGCTGATAGCAACGTGGTAAGAAGAAGAAGGGTTACTTTCATTGTGAGGTTGGCGTTAGCTCTCTCTCTCTCTCTCTGGGAAACGCTGCTGCTCTCTTTTGCCGTCTGCTTTTGATGATATGTTCCTTTGGCTGACTTTGGCTTCGGCTCGGTTTGGAGTTCGGAACAGGGTTGTGCACCCGAGGGAAAATCCCGTCGGGTACGGGTATATACGGGTATTGGTATCCCTGGAAAAGGGGCATCGGGTATGGGTATCGGGTATATACCCGATACCCGGGTCAAAATACTCGGGTATCGGGTATTGGGTATGGGTATTTATTTTAGCGATTATAATACTAATTCCTACCAAATTTAGCGAAACTGTTTGGTACTTAGAGAAATTTTGGTGACTCATTTCTCCAACGCTCGAAAGGAGGCATTTTGGATTTGGAACTGGAGATAAAATCATTTCAAATCTGGGAAGTTCGCCCGTTTTGAAGAGATATTGGATCTTCTACGTCCAAAATTTAAGTATGTTGGGCTAAAATGGCTAGCGTAATGGAATTTCACCATTTTTGGAGGGGGTTGAAAATTGCAGGTTGAAATTTCAGAAATTTCAGAAATTTCAAGGGATTAAATTTCACTCTAGCTTATCCTGAGATAGTCGTAATACTTTGCACTCTGCAGTCAACACATCACTCTAAGAGAGACTGTCAGCAAGCTTCTTTCCAAGCATCTTCTTCGCATCCATGATATGACGGAGGTTTTCCTTCCCTCGAAGAAGTGCAACACCAGTTGGATCCTTCATCCTATTCCTATCCTTCACAAGAATGCTGTTCTTCAGAGGTTTGGCCCTACGCTCACAATCCATCGATCCGACAGTTCCCATAGACATTAGAGGCTTAGCAACCAATCGATAGAAGTCAGATGATCCTGCATAACATTCAAACCACGTGATGCGACCAGAAATAGCACCAGTTGATTCCACATACTGTACCACATTTTTGATACTAAAAGACTTGTTGTTCTGTTGCAGCTGTTCCAAAGATGGAAGCGATGGAAGTGGAACGTCAAAAGAATGAAACCAGTCATTGTTTTGAGTATCAAAGTCCTCAAAATCCTTTTTAACTCTCCTCCGCATCTCATCAGAACCATCTTCACCCAAAGGCACATACCACTCGATCATCTTCCTTACGAGCGCAGCCTTGTTAGTCTGCAGGTAGAACAACTCCCTCCACACACGAGAGTTTGGGTCACAGAGGAAACACATCAAGTGATGGTCATCGAGTAAACCAACCTTCAGTCCGCTGGGATCAACACCATCCATATTGAAACGTTCACGGATCATACCAGCAACTTCTGCTCTTGAGCCCTGACCAAGAAGTTCATCAAACTCGGGAGTGAGACACTTGTTAATATCATTGCGCAGCGCTTGAACCAAGAGGGGGTAAGCACTAAGTGGCATATCCTTGCGGGAACAAGCCAAATGTGCTTCCTTGAAAGGGAGCGTGAAGGCAATAACAACATCAAACATCTTCCAAATATTTTCCTTCTTGAAGTGCTCCATCAGCTCATCCAACTCAGCTTGCTTTGTTGCAGTGCGCTCACTACGATACTTTTGATACTCCGCCTTGCCAGGAAGTACAAGAAGAAAGTCACGACACTTGCGAGCGCTCACAACAACGTCATGTAGAAGGTTCATCCGTGTCTCCACGGGGCAGAAAACTTTGGAGTAAAACACGAGCTCATCCACTAGAGCTGCGCTGCGTCGGAAAGAATCAATGCGATCAATCTTCACGAAGTCCCTGACTTTCCTAGCATACTTTATGACAAGTTGCATAACTGAAGTCTTGGCTAGGTCTTTCATAAGCAAATCGATGCAATGAGCCGGATCGCGTGTAACTATGACCTTCATCCCTGGATACTTTTCTTCAAGTTCCTTCCCAACTCGATCCGCAACATGCCTTGCAGCATTATCAACAGGAATGCTCACAATCTTCGCATTGTATTCTTTCATGACGTTTTCACAAACCCTCACAGCATCCTCTATTTCGGCTTCGGTAACATGCTTATCGCTTCCAAGATCTTTCCATTCGAGGAAGAGTGAGAAGTCACTCTTCGCGACGGTGTATACGATCTAGGCAGAAGAGGATACAGCAGGGCAACATAAATAGTAGTGAGACAATTGAAAGCAATGAAGTTATTGTACAGAACATAAATCACGTACCTTTTGTTTGCCCAAGACAGTGACTCCATCCATCGCAACATTTACATGTCCGGGAATTTTTGCCATAAATGATTTCAACTCCGATGTCGTTTGTTTATCAATTTTAATGACATACTTGTCATAGATTGTTTCAACATCACTTGGAATGAACTTCAAGATGGCAGGGTATCGTTGGTGTAGGCTTGCTTGCACCCAAGGATCCAATAGACGACTCAATGGCTCGCCACGAGCGACAATGGCTCGTACCTCGTGCATGAGTACAATGTCAGCAGATGCCTGGTTCATGCTCTTACCATACGTGTGCTCCATAGTAGTTTGTGCAGATGGTACACGCTTTGTTTTCTTGCGAGGGGGAACGGATGTGGAGGTGGATTTGGTGACATCACTAACGTCCCCAGAGTTGGATAGTAGATCAATCACCGCAACGGGGCCATGATTACTACGCATGGCAGCAACAGTTTCACTTGGGTTGGATTGAAGTGCAAGATACGTTGCTTGTTTCTTATTCGCTTGAGCCCCTCCTTCGATTTGTCTCCTTGTGTGAGGGCATGTCAACCCTTCACATTCGTGGAGAGAATGTTTTCTAGCTCTTGTTGCATTAAATGTCGCTAGCAACTTGTTGTACTTAGGACAGTGCTTGCATACAATACGTAACTTGCCATTGGGTTGGGGCGTGATTTCGTATTGGGAATAGAGCGTTGAGTCTCGTTGCTTTTTGGCATCCGGAGCTGCTGCAAAAGGCACAGCAGCAGGTGGTGCTGCGGGTGGATCGACTGCAGCGACGGCAGGTGGATCGACAGCAGCGACGGCAGCATCGGCAGTTGGGGCCGCAGCGGTGAGCTTGTGTTGGACACAGTGAAGACACATGAGAGCGGTATGGGAGTTGGCAAGTGTTTTTGCATGATCATTAAGATCCCCTGCAGGGTTTTTGTAGGATGGGTTGCCCACAATTTCCTCACAGTAGAGTTTACCGCAAAGGGCACCATGAATTGGTCCTTCACACATCATGCACTGATGATCAGCCGGGTTGTTGAGGGGGGAGTTCTTCATGCCACAAAGGGCGTTGGCGGCGCATGTCAAAAGCATTATTGTTGAAGATTATTGAATTGTTGTTGTTATTGCCAGGCAAACTATGACAGCGTGGTAGACGGCAGAGTGAACAAAAAGTTGATTTGTGCACATACCCGCACCCAAAATAAGAGCCATCCGCGCCCAAAATCATCTGGTACATGCCAATGCAGGAACACGCATGTAAGCTGAATTACTACGAAGGAATAAGTAATACTGCATTGTTAGTCGCCAGCATTTTGGTGAAGAGTTACTCTCCGCTGAGTTGACAAACTCATCATCTGGATGGTGCGTGGTGTTCTTTGGGGTTTGGTGGTTGGTGGAATGAAGGGTCTTAGGTTATTTTTGTGCTACGTGTTGGTTCAGTACCATCCGTTCGCGCCAGAATTTTTGTGAAATTTCATTGTTGGCCAAAATTGGTGCAACTTTCACCCTGTAAATTTCACGAAAGTTGCAGTAGTGAAATTTCGCCCTTTTGAAATTCCATTACGCTAAAAATGGCACCTAAAACGACCTTTTCTCACACGAAAATCACAAAATACCCATACCCGAAATTATGGGTATTTTACTCGGGTATCGGGTATCGGGTAATACCCGAGGGGGGACTTTTTACGGGTATCGGGTATCGGGTATTTACCCGTACCCGAGCCAAAAACCTCGGGTATCGGGTATGGGTGCGAACTCGGGTGCACAACCCTGGTTCGGAATTCCAAACCACTCATGACATCATGGTCGAGGGTCGAGATGTTGTGCGTCAATGTAATGTTTTCTTGCTCCCTTTCTTGTGACTGCTGCTTTTCGTGACACCACCTTCGCGCCCTCAATCATTTTCTCTCATCAGCCGTTCGCCTTTTCCTTGATTGCATGCGTGCAGCCTGCAGCCAGCTGCAGCCTCCGTTCAAGCTGCAGTTGCAGTGCGTGCATGCATTCCATGCCTCCTCAACCATCTGCTTGAAAACACCGTTGTTCCTCAGTCGGAAGCATCTCTCACCATACCATTGCATTGGTAATAGTACCTCTAGTGGAGGGGGAGACTGCTCCTCTGAGTTGCAAGTCTTCATGTTGGAGGTCTACAGAGAGAGTCGCTTGAATTAATCAATTCCACATCTACTGCTCCTTCGCGCTTTGCCGTTCATCACTATATAAAAAATATTGGGCGTGAGAGTGACCACAATAGAGCTAAGATGCCTACGCAACGATATTACGGACCGGCACTAATGCAGGTGGCCTTTGTTGGCATAATCGCCCTATGGATGATAGCCTCATCATTTGCATTCACATTACAATCGCTGGTCTCCACCACTCATGTTCCACGTTCGAACTTCGCACAAGTGTCACGCACACATCAATTTCAACCCCGAAAGATGCGGAACAATAGAAAAGCAAGGTCAACTCCTGCTCCTCTTCGGGTATCTGTGGAGCCTCTGCCACCAGTGTTGCCAGAAAGTCCAGATATGAAGGATGATTTGATCACTAATATTAGTCAACATGACAAAAGTAATAATTTCACTCAAAATGCAACAATTGAAATCATCGAAATACAAACCCATCCTTCTGAGGAGACAGATGAACAATACAAGGAGCGTCTAACGACGGGAGATGATGTGGAAGAGCTCACAAATTTATTTTCACATGATGAAGTTCAAATGCAACGTCTTGTGTCTCCCTCTGTGCCTGTAGCTTACGATGAAAATGGAATGGTCTACGCAGACGCTGTAGGTATTGCACCAATAGAAAATGCCATGAGTGTTTCCATTGATGAACAGGACTACCCAGACTTCATCAAATTTCTATATCAGAAAGACGCCAATGGGCAGACTCTTGCATCGAAATTGTTCAATTTCACTCTCCTCGCCGTAAGCTTTGGATTCGTCTTCTTTTCTGTGTTTAATATCGACAAGGGGATGACTCGGGGATGGTCCCCGAGTGAAATCGGAATGCGCATACCCCTCGATACATGGGCATCCTATGAAAACAGTCTGAGCGAAAAGCCAGTTGCCACCAAGACCATCATCAACGTGGTAATCTATCTGCTAGGTGATTGGCTAAGTCAAACGCTCTTTCAGAAAAATAACGTGTTGGATTTTGATGCCGCAAGAACAATAAAAAATGGAATTGTAGGTATGTGCTTCGGGCCTGCCGTTCATGAATACTATGAATTCAGTGATTGGATCTTACCCGTGGATGGCGTAACCATTGGCATCACCAACAGAGCCTTCAAAATCCTTATGGATCAGACAATTTATCTATCGATCAAATGCTCAATCTACATCATTGCTGTAGGATTGCTGAATGGAGACAGCCTAAAAGATGGGTCTGATAATGTCAAGAACAGAATAAAACCAATCATGTTTACTGCTTGGAAATTCTGGCCGCTGGTACATTGCGTGACGTATGGACTAATTCCTGCGCGTCATAGAATATTATGGGTGAATAGTGTGGATTTGGTTTGGAATGCAATCCTCGCGACCAAGGCTCGAGATGATGATCCAAGTGGCGATGAGAATGAGGGTGAGAAGGAAATAGACAGTTTGGAGACAAATGGTGGGGATTCAGGTCTCAGCTGGCAGGATAGGTTGAACTCTGTCTTCGCCAACAATGCTGAGGTTGAAGAAAGCGATATCGTTACTACGGCAATTACTGAAGATATCGCAAACAAACATAACCAGGTTTCAACTCTGGAGCGTGAATGAAACTCAAAGGGATAGCTGTTAACCAAGCTCTTGTATAATATCCGTGTTGCTAAGTCAGTGTTGAGCGTAAATCTGATGAAAAATTAATCTGGTGACTTAATACACATTCCACAAGTCTGTCTTCGATGCCCTGGACTTCTTACAGCTAGTCATGTACACAACCTCACCTCCTTTTGGTTCATGATGCTGTGACGCGCATTTGACAGAGCTGCCAGCTTCACGGAGTTGAAAAGGTTGCCTTGTGCTTAGTCCATCCCATCTTTGATTTCGTGAGCCATTGCAAGTGTCCAATTTAATCGACCTCCCACGTCGCTCAAGGCATCGGCCACTCTTCTTCGAACGGATTCGATTGTTGTCAAAATAGAATTGCTGCCTTGAGTCATTCCTTGAGCATTTGGTTATCTCTATTTTTGAATTCGTGGAGCATGATGAGCTCTTGCAACGCATACACCACCATTTTTCTGACCTACTCCCTTGCCACTTATACCCATTCTTCCAGGTGAGACGAAGTCGGAAATACCTTGTTATCGTTCTTGTTGGGAGGACGGGGACATCTCGAATCGGCAGTTGAGTCGACACAAAGCTCTCTGCTTGCTGACTGAAGAAGGTGTCTGTTTCGTTTCTGGCAGTTGCGACTGCTTTGCATATCACCGCAACCAAAAGCTGCGTGAGCGTAGAAGGTTTCATTATTTCTCTCAAAGCATAAATGGTACATCCACCACACAACCCAGAGCCCCCTCCTGTTTTAGTTCACCTTTCTCTACCAACCCTTGCGTCTAAAGCTAGAGAGATAGCTAACAAAATGATCATCTATCCGCAAATAATCGTCGCGGTCGATTCAAATAAATCCTTCTGTCAAACTCTCATCGACGATCTCATTTTTGTTGAGGATATGTCGCATTCATCCATTCTGTGCTTCTACTTTTCATGCCACAATGGCCTTCAAGACCAAATTTGGCAGCATACATGAAAGGGAAAAGGGAACACTCCCCAAACGCATCAGGCTCCTTCCCCGTTTTCCTTGCCCGACTTCTTCGCAACTTTTACCTAAGTACTTACCCCAATGCCAAAGAACAAAGGTCTTTCCTCTACAATAACGTTTCGCCGGCTGCACCAATAGATGCGAACTCCCTAACCTATTTAGCCAAAATTGGCTTCTCTGTCATGCCAAAATGAAGAAATCGGAAGCCGAAGACCAACGCCGAAGACCATCGATCGGAATCACAGACAGAAATCCGAAGACAAAAAATCGGAACGCCGAAATGGATGTGCGCTGCGTGGAGGAGCAAAGCGAAGAGGACAAGGGCGCACAACAATGCACAACAATGCTACCAAAACAAAAAAAATCAACTACTCTCTACCCAAGCATACTACTCACGTCTAAAATAAACCATCATCAACATCATGCTAGAAACCCTCATCGGTAACAATCCGGAGAACTCGGGCCTTCTCGTCGTCGGCAGTGTCGCCGCCCTAGTTGGCGCCCATCTTGTGCTCTCATTCATCTTGAGGTCCTTCAAACGCGATAGCTACAAGTCGTTCGGCTTCGTCAGTGATGCTGCGTCTCTCCTGTCAAACTCTGACAGTGTATTGGGCCGCAATGGCGTCAAAGAATCTATCGCTGGTTATGAAGGATTGTTTTCCGGTGCCAGGAAAAAGGTCGGTTCGACGAGCACAGGTGACAGTATTAAGAACAGGGAGAAGGAATACGCCACCATGGTGAACAGCTTTTATGATTTGGTGACCGATTTTTATGAGTGGGGATGGGGACAGGTAAGCTACAGCTTTTGCATGCGTTATTTTGTTCATCCACAGTGGCATTTCCTCTCCCTAACTGCTGCGTTTACCAATATTATGCGTTTGTCATATAGTCCTTTCACTTTGCACCCCGCTTGAAGGGGGAAACATTTGAGGAATCGATTTACCGCGCTGAACATTATCTTGCTCTGAGGGCCAATATCAAACCAACTTCGAAAGTTCTTGATGTTGGATGTGGTGTCGGCGGTCCGCTGCGCAACATTCAGCAATTTACTGGCGCGGACATCACCGGTGTAACGATTAACCAGTACCAAGTTAATGTCGGCAACCAATATTGTGCTCAAAAGGGAATTGATGACAAGTGCCGCTTGACTCAAGGAGACTTTCAGAAACTTCCAGAGAAGTTCGAGGCCGGAACCTTTGATGCTGCATATGAAATTGAGGCGACTTGCCACAGTCCTGACAGGAAGATTTGTTTTTCGGGAATTAACCATTGCCTCAAGAAGGGCGGTTTGTTTGTGGGTTATGAGTGGGTTGTTTTGCCTGAAACCGGTTATGATGAGAAAAACCCTGATCATGTGCGCGTTAAGGAGGGTATTGAGGTTGGAAATGGATTGCCCACCCTTGCTACTTCACAGGATGTTATTCGTGCATTGGAAGAATCTGGGTTCGAGGTATTGGATTCATTTGATGCCAACAAGAACGTTCACTCTGATCGCGAGATTCCTTGGTACGAAACTTTGCGTGGATCTTTCACTCTAAAGGGATTCCGTATGACACATATTGGAAGAATTTGCACCCATTGCATCGTCAGCACTCTCGAGTTTTTGAGGATTGCTCCTAAAGGTTCAGTTCGTGTCAGTGCATTGCTCAATGCGACTGCCCTTGATCTTGTGGAAGGCGGTAAAGAAAAAATTTTTACTCCATCATTCTTTTTCCTTGCAAGGAAGAAGTAATCGGTTGATGGTGAAAGAATGGTGTTAGTATGATTTCTTCAATCGAAAAAGTGTGAAAGTGAAGTCAGTACTTGTGCGTTAGAAAGAATTTGCTAAGTGTTGGTGTTGACGCATTTAAGCGTCCAAAATTATTCTTATAGAAAAATGTTTATGTGTCTTGTATCAACTATATCAATATATCGCAAACAACACAATTGAAGTATAACAATCTAGAGATACTAAAGAACTGCGAACAAAACTAATTACTTTACTAGATGTATGCTACACAAAGTCAAAAAGGAAAGTGAAAATGATAATATGAATGTTTAAAACCTCCAAAAAGATGGTAGTAGCATCTCGTATGCATACTGACAACGATTGATACGATTTGGTATCTAGAATGACAATTACGAACAGCGAGCACTGGACCTCTCGTATCAGCTACATGGCTGTCGCAACGCTTTTAAGAGCACTATCATCAAGCCGAAATACTTTTATTACAACATGTTCTTTCTTGTAATACCAGGCTCTCTGAGAGCAATGCAGATGTAAGCTTTCAGCCAGGTAGCTACAACGTTCCATCGTCTATTTCTTCCCAGCTATCCTTCCACCCGTCAAGGCAATTCAGCTTCTTAGGAGAAATTTGCACGCGTCTTTTACGAGAACCAAAACGAGGAGCTCCTTCCAATTGATCAAAGTCAATGGTGTTGACTCTAGCTTTATTTGATGATTTAAGTCGACGGATAGCTGCGATGTCATCCTCGGAAATGTTCCCCGACTAGAATGGGCCACTAGCAGCGGCTCATGCCCATACCAAACGATAGATACGATTTGGTAGAATGTGGCGCTGCTGGCCAGCCCACACTGGACCTCTCACATCAGCCACGAGGTTGTAGCATCGCTTCTACGGACGCTAGTCATATGAGCAGTTGAAATGAGCTTGTCTAGTATCACCGCCGACTAGAATGGGCCACTAGCAGCGGCTCATCACCATACCGACGGCGATAGATACGATTTGATAGAATGTGGCGCTGCTGGCCAGCCCACACTGGACCTCTCACATCAGCTACGAGACTGTAGCATCGCTTCTATGGAGACCAAACAACTGAGAAGTACAACTAAGCTTGTCTAGTATCACCGCCGACTAGAATGGGCCACTAGCAGCGGCTCATCTCCATACCGACGGCGATAGATACGATTTGATAGAATGTGGCGCTGCTAGCCAGCCCACACTGGACCTCTCACATCAGCTACGAGACTGTAGCATCGCTTCTACGGACGCTAGTCGTACGAGCAGTACAAATGCGCTTGTCTAGTATCACCTCCGACTAGAATGGGCCACTAGCAGCGGCTCATGCCCATACCGACGGCGATAGATACGATTTGATAGAATGAGGCGCTGCTGGCCAGCCCACAATGGACCTCTCACATCAGCCACGAGACTGTAGCATCGCTTCTACGGACGCTAGTCGTACGAGCAGTACCAATGAGCTTGTCTAGTATCACCGCCGACTGCAATGGGCCACTAGCAGCGGCTCATCTCCATACCGACGGCGATAGATACGATTTGATAGAATGTGGCGCTGCTGGCCAGCCCACACTGGACCTCTCACATCAGCCACGAGACTGTAGCATCGCTTCTATGGAGACCAAACAACTGAGAAGTACAACTAAGCTTGTCTAGTATCACCGCCGACTAGAATGGGCCACTAGCAGCGGCTCATCTCCATACCGACGGCGATAGATACGATTTGATAGAATGTGGCGCTGCTGGCCAGCCCACACTAGACCTCTCACATCAGCCACGAGGTTGTAGCATCGCTTCTACGGACGTTAGTCGTACGAGCAGTACCAATGAGCTTGTCTAGTATCACCGCCGACTAGAATGGGCCACTAGCAGCGGCTCATGCCCATACCGACGGCGATAGATACGAATTGATAGAATGTGGCGCTGCTGGCCAGCCCACACTGGACCTCTCACATCAGCTACGAGACTGTAGCATCGCTTCTATGGAGACCAAACGACTGAGCAGTACAAATGCGCTTGTCTAGTTTCACCTCCGACTAGAATGGGCCACTAGCAGCGGCTCATCTCCATACCGACGGCGATAGATACGATTTGATAGAATGTGGCGCTGCTGGCCAGCCCACACTGGACCTCTCACATCAGCTACGAGACTGTAGCATCGCTTCTATGGAGACCAAACGACTGAGCAGTACAAATGCGCTTGTCTAGTATCACCTCCGACTAGAATGGGCCACTAGCAGCGGCTCATCTCCATACCGACGGCGATAGATACGATTTGATAGAATGTGGCGCTGCTGGCCAGCCCACACTAGAACTCTCACATCAGCTACGAGGTTGTAGCATCGCTTCTATGGACGCTAGTCGTACGAGCAGTACCAATGAGCTTGTCCAGTATCACCGGCGACTAGAATGGGCCACTAGCAGCGGCTCATCTCCATACCGACGGCAATAGATACGATTTGATAGAATGTGGCGCTGCTGGCCAGCCCACAATGGACCACTCACATCAGCTACGAGGTTGTAGCATCGCTTCTACGGACGCTAGTCATATGAGCAGTACAACTGAGCTTGTTCAGTATCAATGACGACTAGAATGGGCCACTAGCAGCGGCTCATGCCCATACTCTGACGGTGATAGATACGATTTGATAGAATGTGGCGCTGCTGGCCAGCCCACACTGGACCTCTTAGATCATCTACGAGGTTGTAGCATCGTTTCTACGCACGCCAAATGTCTGAGCAGTGCTAATGTGCTTGCATACTATCTCCGCCGAGTATAATGGGCCACCAGAATCGGCTCATGTTCATATGTACGACGTTTGATTGATACGTTTATTTATGACGAATACCTTCCTACAATATTTCTTTTCTTTTCATATTACGATTCTGTAGGATTGGTAACATGTTCGCAATTTATATTTGCAGTATTTTTGCATGCATGTACGCGGTTTGCGTTTAACGTTAATATCATAAGTTTCTTTTTGTTTGTCAAATCTGTCGATATGGTGTTTTTGTTGTGGTTTTTGTCGACTTTGTCTTGTGTGTCGTCGTCAGGTCCTTTTTGATGCTTCAGCATCCGCCTTCGCTGCAGAGCCAAATCTTGAGTGTGTTTGTGATTTGAGTTCTCCCTTTCGTTTTTTCTACCATATTGAATACATACTTTTACCATCGGTAATTGTTCTTTCTTACGCCTTTCGTATTAATCTAGTATGGTTGTGGTTGTAACTTGAGTTTCAATGTACTTTCTCCATTGTTTCATTATTTTTAGCTTTTTGTGAGTTGTTTATATAGCTTCAATTCGTGTAACTAGCTCCCTCAAGAACTCAGCTTGAACTCTTTGTGCCATAGATCCGTTCTCTAGTCCTAAAATTACTGATTCCATTGTCTTCTGTACCTCACTTACCAGAGCTTCTTTCTTCACATCGCTTTCAATTCCCTTCCTTATTTCCATTTCCCATTCATTGGTATCAACATGAAGCAACTTTTCTAATAAATCAGATGCTGCACTGGTTTCTCCTTCTTCAGCTGCAGCCACTACAGCGTCAGCTGCAGCTTGGTCTTCTCCACTGACAGCCGCACCAACATTAGCTTGCAGTCGAACACGAGCACGTGAAATAACTGTTCCAGCATAAATTTGTAGAGCTGTTTGCATGATTGAAACCATACCATCCATTCCATCCTGATAAATTGAGAAACAGGATTAGTGACACAACCAATGATGCACCATTCAAGTTTTGCACCCTCCTCCTCTAAAAACTTACCTGATGTGCCTTATTCATCCAAGCATCAATAGTGGAAAGAAATGCTTCATTCAAACTTTCTTCTTCCAATCCTTCAACTTCCTTCCTCATAGCTTCCACGCGTTCTTTGCTCAAAGGCACCAAAAATTCTCCATCTGGCTCACTAGCTGCTTTCACAACTTTCTCCACCTCTTTGGCCCGTTCATCTAGCGAGTCTTCAGTCATACTGACAACAGCCTGGATAGTATTCACAAGGTTTTCTGCCAAAGCACTCAGTTTTTCCTTCTCCATTTCATCTGATGCCTCGTCAGCTCTTTCGGCAATACGCAGGAAGAAGCGCGGAGAGGAAACGACGCGGATGGCACGAGATACAGCGTTAGGAAGTTCGTACGGTTTGGCATTTGCTAGTTTTGTAATCATATCATCCATCACGGCCAGTTCATTGGCAGTAGGCTCACGTTGCATTCCTTCAAAACGAGACCTGTCGCGAGGAGCATCGTCTGGGCTGTTGTCGGAGAGGAAACGCTGTGTAGTGCATCTTATCTTTTGGGGGAGATAGGCTGGCGGAGCAAATCCCAGACACACTGAGAGAGGGGCAATGAGGAGTCCTAATTTCATTTTGATTGTTGTCTAGTGTGGCTGAATATGTCAAACCGTCGTCTGCGTTGCCAAGCTATCCCTGTTATAAAATGCAATATGCAAGCCGACAGTATTGTACTACTTGGAACTTGAAGTATTTTAGAAAACCTACGGCTTGCTTGCCTCGCTTGCCTTCATTTAGCGTGAAAAGTTGGACTTGAAAGAGATGACGTATGCGCCTGCGGGCGGCGGGCCTTCTCCGGCGCCCCCCCCCCTAAGTACTTATGTATCAGATTCTAGTTGGATGATTGGGAGAAGATGAGATAAAAGAGGATGGAGGTGTAGAAACTTATCGCAAACAACAGCAGCAGATAAAATGCTATGAGCTTGGTTCAGCATTTGGCATAATAGTTACAGAGCTGGATGCAATTCAGACATTCCTATTGCGTTAATCTTCAAGCAGCAAATCATCTAAATCACCATCATCGTCCCAATTATCATCATCTTCGTCTATTGACTCTGCTTTTAGAAGAGTAGAAGATGGAATATTATTTGTCTGTTGCTGCGATGGATCAGTTTTCGCATACGAAGAGAGCCCCATACCCATTGATTCAAAAATATCATCTGCATCATTGCGTATTGGCTTCGGTTTTGATTTAGGTTCAATTTTTGTCGCCTTTTGGCCGAAACTACTTATCACTGGTCCCCCTGCACTACTCATCTGCCCCAATAAGTCCTCTATCGTATCAGCAGGTGGAGGTGGAGCAATTTGCTCGAGTTGATTATTCTGATTTGTTGACTTCTCTACTGCAAATTCCATTGTTGGAGCCGAGTGTTTGCTAACAGCATCTGCAGGTGGTCTTACAGTTTCACTGCGATCAACATTAGCTGGTTCTGATAAACTCATGGCTATTGCCATTGCCAAATCATCCTCCTCAGTCGCATTGTCACCTCCAACACCAGACAATTCCAAGTTTCCACCCACATCTTCATCGTCCCAACCCCACTCCTCATCAGTTGCCGTGGCAAGCGGAATAGTTTCAGTTCTGCTGCTGCCCGAACCCCCGACGGATGATCCACCTTCCACAACCGTTGCCATCGAATATCCTCCGCCGCCAATATCTCTACTACTTTCATTCCGACTTTCTGAAAGCCACGATGCCAAATCAGTCAATCCCTTGACTACTTCTTCCTGAATGGCGTGTGATACATTCATAGAAGGGTGATCATTCATTCTGTCCATTACACGCCTGCGAAATACCAAGCCCGACGAAAAAAATGCTGCAAGGAAAAGCACCTGAAGTGTTGATTGAATCATGGTAAAAAAGCTTTCCTCCTCGTCATCCTCATTGTAATTCACAAATGCATTCTCAAGCGGGACTTGCTGCTGCGGATTAGCCTGTTCCATTGGAGTTACAATGGTATCTACATCGTTGGCATTTTCTTCAACCGTGACCATATTATTATTGCCCCCGTCATTGATCTCGTTACCATCAACAGCGTTGCTATTTCCGGTGTTAATATCCTCTGATACTTGGCCTTTGTTCATGTCAATGTTTTCACTCTGATCAAAAGTTCTTGTATCACCTGTACTATCCGCGGGTGCTTCATTTTGGATTGTAGATTGGCTTCGATGATATTCCGTTGTTGGATTTTCCTCTCCCATCACCAAAGTAGTATTCTCTATATTGCCAACTTCGTTATTAGTATCGATTTCCTCAGTGTTGGATGCATTGTCATTTTGTAGCTTCCCGTTAATATCTACGTCTTCATCATTTGTTATTATTTCTTCATCATCTCCCTCGGCATCTTCCACCGCTGATACCAGCTGTGTCGGTTTCTCTGTTTCGTCATTATCGAATGTCGAGGTGGCATTTTCAGCGTTAGTATTGCCTACACTGTCTTCTGCATGGTCGACAATATTATTCTTGCTCTGAATAATATCAATATCGTCGTCATCGTCATCATCAGGCCACTCCTGGATATTTTTAGTGTCGCTATCTTTTATTTGCTCAAGTTCTCGCGAAAGAGACGTACTCTCTTGACGATGATTCGCCACTCGAAGCATTGTTGCTGCCTCGACATTTGTGATAGCAGCACCACATGAGATGTACAGCGCCAAGCAGCATAATATCAGCAGCAGTGTGTAATTTGTCGCTTGATTTTTCTTAGACAATAGCATGATAGTGATGGGTGAAATGGATTACTCTGTTGATGCAAAGCCCTTCTCGGATTTATTTGCCACTTTATTCTTAGGTATTGTAATGATGTGTAGGCTATGAAGTATGGCTTTGCAAACTGCAAACGGCGGTCATTGCAGGGCTCTCTCTCTAGTCTCTCTATCTCCTCTTGCAGTCCTCTACATAGCTCCTAGCTCTCGTCGTGTCTCGTGTCGTCTCTCTCTCGAGATGAGGAGCGAGCGAGCCTTTTGCATTTTGGACGGACAGACCGTTATTTATGAGACATGTTACTTCTGTTACCAATACTTGTTACTTGTTACAATCATCGACCATGCGCTGCCAACCTGCCACCTGCCATCAAACCAGCATCAAACCATAAAGCAACACGCCGACGACCATGTCGATAGATCTGCTGGCTCTAGCGACAATAGCCAACCGCCCAACTCACCAAGCTAGAATTATCTATCAACCAATCAGCATGCAGCAACAATGAGTGGTGATTGCGTAGTACTCAACCTAAAGCCACCACCAGCGTCAGCACCGTCTTCATCATCAGCCATCAATAAGAGCGCTCAAGAAGAAACGAACTGCATAGATGGGAAGACGGCCTCCATAAGTTTAGCTGATGCACAAAGCGTCGACATTAGGGATGGCGAGGCAGCGTTGATTATTCGAGTCTCATCATCATCATCATCAGCCCTTTCTCCGGAGCAAAGTGGCGTTACACATCATCATGATAACTTTGCCTCCTCGACATGTCGGGTTCGAGTGTCAGCGTCATCAATAACGCAACGAACTGGGACACAATCACCACCGAAACAAAAAAGAGAAGTTGCTGTTACACAAGGGAATGTTCAGATATCACCACTCTCTCTGTATCAGCATTTCTTAGTCGGTGTTGTTACAAGCGACAATAATGCAACAATCAAAGGCAATAAGAAAGAAGAGGTAATAGTCGCATCACCCACTCCGAAAGCTTCATCATCGGTATCATTTACTTCACCATCAAAATCGGGCTTTTCCTTTGCGAAAGGAGGTGGAGGCGATAAACTTATATCTCCACAGACAGCTGCAAAGACTCCTCCATCAAAATCAGGCTTCTCCTTTGCCAAAGGTGGAGGTGGAGATAAGCTTACATCTCCGCAAGCATCTGGCTCAAAATCGAGCTTCTCCTTTGCCAAAGGTGGTGGAGGAGACAAGCTTATATCTCCACAACAATCGGCCTCAAAATCGAGCTTCTCCTTTGCCAAAGGTGGCGGAGGAGACAAGCTAACATCTCCACAATCAGCTTCCAAAACTCCTCCGACTAGACATACTTCGACAGCTTCTTCTGCAAAACTAAAACAGGCTGGAGGAAAAGTTCTATTGTTGCCGATAACTTCCATGACGAAACAGCAGCGTGGAGCCATATGCCCTAATGCAAGCGAGTTGACGATATGCCATACATCCCCAGATGTAAAAACTGATGATTCTAGTAGCAATGTGATAAAAATGCTCATCAGGTCTAAGTACCAAGGATGTTACATTAATGCACCATCTACTCGACAACATGATTTGGAGACCAAAATACTCAATCAACCATTGGCAACTGCATTTGAAACAATATCTATTTCGTTCAAAGGACAATTACAATCTTTCTATATCGTAGGCGCAACTGCAAAGTCGGGCGCAGGGCAAAATGAAGCTGAAAATGAGGAACACTTATTAACTGCATTCAACAACCTCAGCATTTCGAGCGACGAAGGTGACAATACTAGTGCGCAAAGCACGTTTCTGAAGTTTATAGAGCAAAAGAAGGCAGATAATACTGCAGCTGCATACAGAATCACAGCTAAAACAAAAATAGACCTGATATCATCTCTGGATGAAGTAGGGACGATAAAAGAATCTCGATGTGATGTCATGAGCCCTGACAAATCAACCACTCGCCCATTATCACGACTCTGCGCAGGACTTGACAATATTCTGTCCAAGATCAACGATACTCTACTTCCACCACTGATACACCCGACTTTGTTCCCCGCCGATGGGCCTCTGCGACCTCCTAAAGGGGTTTTACTTTTTGGACCACCGGGGGTAGGGAAATCGTGTTTGGCAGCACAAGTTGCGTTGAACTTCCGCACCACAAATGACGTCTTTGTCAGAAGCGTGAATTGTGCCGATATCTTATCAGATACGGCAGTCGTAGGCGAGGCAGAGAAAACACTCACAGAAATATTCAAAGAGGCTGAAAGAAATGCACTTCCAAATGGTTCTTTGGTAGTGTTGGATGATGTTCATTTGATTTGTCCACGTAGAGGAGAGGCGAAGGGATCTGATCAAATTGCAGGAACGCTCCTTGCTTTGCTCGATGGAATAAATCCAAATCAAAGACGTAACAGGAAATCAAATGAAAACGGAGGCCTTGTTATACTGGCAGTCACAACTGATCCTTCATCGCTTGATCCAGCGTTACGACGACCAGGGCGACTTGACGTTGAAATAGAAGTACCAGTTCCAGACGAAACAGCAAAAAGTGAAATTCTATCACATTACTTCTCGCAGTTTCAAGCCGATACCGTTGTTAATGTAAGTGCTGATGATATTACAAAGTTGGCTCGTCTTGCTAAAGGCTTTACAGGCGCTGACTGCAAACTCGCAGTGAAAGAGGCGGTGAGGAACGCCTTTTTTCGAAATGCGTCCAATGAAATCGACACATCCAAGACTTCTATCAAATTCTCTGACTTGGATCACGCCATCCGTATTACGAAACCATCTGCAATCAAGTCTGTAGCTGTTGAGATACCACACGTGTCGTGGTCTGATATTGGTGGGATGGATCACGTCAAATTGATTCTCAAAGAATCTATCGAGCTCCCTCTAACACACCCTCACTTGTTCGAAATGATGAAGGTTCCACCACCTCGTGGGATCTTACTTTATGGGCCACCCGGTTGTAGCAAGACATTGATGGCTCGCGCGATAGCAACAAGTGGCAACATGAACTTCCTTGCAGTTAAAGGACCAGAGTTGCTCAGTAAATGGCTCGGAGAAAGTGAGCGAGCCCTTGCTTCTCTATTCCGAAGGGCTCGGTTGGCAAGTCCGTCGGTTATCTTCTTCGACGAATTGGATGCGATTGCTCAAAAAAGAGGGAGCAGCGGTGGCAGTGGTGGTGACAGATTACTTTCCCAGCTATTGACAGAGTTAGATGGAGTTTCTTCTGATGGACATTCCTCTGGAGTTGTGATTGTAGGCGCAACCAACCGCCCTGATATATTGGATCCTGCCCTCACACGGCCTGGGCGCATGGATAGAAAGATTTATGTTGGCCTTCCCAACGCCAAGGGCCGAGAGTCAATTTTTGGCATTGGTCTGAAAGGGAAAAGATGTCACGAAGATGTTGATGTTGCCAAAATCGCCAGTGACGATATCTCGCATGGGTACACAGGCGCAGAAATAGTTTCCATTTGTCGTGATGCAGCACTTCTTGCGATCGGGGAAATGGACGATGGAAACCTGGAACCACCACAGATCCGGCTTGGTCATATGCTCGAAGCAATAAAAAACTTGAAACCACGAACTACCTCAGAGATGCTACACTTTTATGACTCTTATGGGAGGAAGTAACCTAAAAAATTTCAAGTTATTATAATATACAGTTAACATTTTCATCTCTTCGACTGCAGAAGTGAGAAAATACTTGTGATCTTATCTGTAGCCACTTCGACATGAAGTCAGCTGGTGCGACTTCTCCTCTCAAGGCTTCGATCAAAATGATTGTATCAGAAAATTCGTCGTCTACATTCACTGATTGGATGTCGCCTTTCAGCTGATGCAGCTTATCCCATATTACAGGCCATTTGTCCTTCATAGATTCCCTACTACTACTATCATTCTTGACACACAGATGATCGATCGTTTTGAGATCAGCTAATATTTCAGCAGGTGAAATTATTGTCAGATCACGTAGGTTTTCGATGGACGCGATTCGAGACATTTCTTCATCAGATTCATTGCTAGCTTCAGATGCTCGAGGAAAGCGCTTAGTCCACAAAGGGGACACCATTTCTCTTACACTTATACCCCGTAGAGGAACTTTAGGCATATACCCGTGAGCTCTCGAATTGTATAAAGCTAAATCGTCAGGAGAATCGTTTGCCGAGCGCACCAATGCAAGCATGCGCCGTTCTTGTGATGGGTCGAGCTCGCTGCGGATACGCTTTATGCACTCTGATCCCGATATTGTTTCATGATCGGAGAGAGTCGATCCCCCCATTTCTAGGTTTTCATCTGCTATTAGAAAAATAAGATCATCAGGATGACGTTTGACAAAACTAACAATAAATTCGACGAAACCGGATATTTCATCTCTGTTGTGCCCAAGAATGACCTGGTGATTCTCATGAATTCCCGCATGTATGAAGAAACGCCTCAGTAACTTCCTCTGGATCTTCGAATCATCAATTGCAATACCCCACACCCCTGGCGGTAAATGGAAAGTGCCCACATCGCATGATGGTGCGTCGTAGACCTTGACTGGTGCTTGGAATGTAAAAACTGTACGAGTCTCTTCGAAATGTATATCCACACTTCCATCAAGAATCTTGGCACATTTCCGTATGATCCAAGCACCATCACCAGCAGAATGAGAGAACTTTCCTGGGTCAGTGTCTTTGTGTAGACGAATGCCATGAGAAAAAACGAGTTCACTTGCGCGGCTTCCTAGTGCCATCAGTTTCTCGTGTCCAGGTCCAGGCAAGTTTATGACATCCATCTTGAAATAACCCGTTTCTGAATCATATGTGGCCTCTACAGTAATGTTGCCTCCTTTTTTACCATACTTAATTGCATTTCGGATTGCATTCCCATATATGCATTTGAATAAACCTTGATCTGATAAGAAAATAGGCAAAGGAGAGGGCTTACAAATAACCGTAAATTGATCATTCTTCGCGTGAAAGCCTCTCAATTGGGATAGAACATAATTCACGTCAATACGTTCCATCCTAGGTACATACATTTCATGAATAACATCCCTTGCCATCTGAATATCGCAACGTCAAAGTAAGTGAGGGACCGAAGCAGGCATGTAAACAAGAAAGAGATTAAGAACACGTACCGTCTCAGCAAGAACAATATCCAAAACTTCGTGCAGTGTCCGATCCAATTCAGAGACATTTTCAACTCGGCTTGCTACACTCTCTTCTGATATGAGCATGTCATGCTTGGTAGCTTTTTGAAACAGATTGAAATCATTAGAAATCTGCTCCCGGACATTGCCACAAATCTCGATTGCAGCAAGAAGACCATTCTTAACCTCATGCCTAGTGAAACGGTTAGCCTCAGCATCCTTTTGGCGAGCGGTTGTTTCAAACACAAAACGTTTCTCTGCTTCAAATCTTCGATACCTCTCAGAAACATCCCTGATAACAATTACAACAGCATTCTCTTCTAGCCTCGTTAACTTCACCTCAAATTTTGTTCGTGAGCTCCCAGCCTGTAAAATGGCATCATGCTCAAACACTAACTCGTCCTTGGTCGTTCTCCACGCACGAGATAACATATGCACGAATGAAATTGCACGTGGAGTCATAGGATCACTCCGTTTGAGAGACTCATATTTCTTGGTTATTCTAGCCGAGTGGAGATCAATATCAGCAAAGTCTGCCTTCTGAATAATTCTCATTCCAATCCCATATAAATCTTTTGGGCTTACCTTCGAACAATCAGTAATGGAGTCTCTTCTATTATTTGTTGTATTGATGTTGCCAATTTCTAAGAGAATGGCACTGATGTTGTCAATATTTACTTCTTGCCGGGAAATCAGTGCTGGCTGGAAGAAAGACGGACTAATCATTGTAGACACGTTTCCGGAAGCCTTCTTAACGGATATAGCAATTGTATCTGATGAATTTTCCCAGACCACACTCATAGTATTTCTGAGTTCCGCTAAACGACGATTGGCACGTTTTGCTTCGTCAAAAGCCGTGACATGTGCCTCTAAAATGAGTGCCATGTAAAGAATTTTGGCAACCAAGTCCATAAAGCACTCCCCAAGCATTGTTGCAGCGGGGTCGTGAAATAATGTCCACCTCTTTGGGACATAAAAATGACCCGCAGAAGTGACGAAATATACAAGTGTAATCCCAGTCCACGCTACGCAACACATTCCGTGAAGAGATAACGACAGGCGAGCACGGTCATACAGCTCAATTTCATCAACACTCCTCCCCCTCTTTGCAGTTCTGAACAATCTCCTCTTTTCATAGTAGCGAAAAATAATTGTCAAATAGAAAGAGCAACTGACGAACATGGTCACTGACCATACAATCAAGTTGTCGCAGAAAGGAAATAAGAACCCGCAGAAAGTAGAAATTGACTCTAGTGCTGAAACAATAATCTTCTTCTTCCACGGTTGAGTAAGCTTCTCTCCATCAAATTCAGGAGCATCAATACATTCCGTCATGAGAGTCATCAGGCCAGCCAGTGGGGTCCACTCACACCAGCGTATCAAATGCACCCTACTCTTGAGTATAGGATCAATTAACACTGGGACTGGAAATGACACCATAATGATCATCGTTGCCACTGCAATCATTTGGACAACTAACCCCCCAGCCAAAATACCCGAGATTTGTAGAGAACCAATCATGGATCGCCGATGTCTTGATTCCAAGGATGGCGCTGCACTACCAAACAAATTCATTTCCCAAAATAACGGTCCATGTTTCATTGTGACAGCAGTAGAGAGGATTGATAGTTCAACTAGTGCTGCATTTCTCTCAGTCCCTTCGAGCCACTGTATCTGCTCCGGTGGAGTTATCCAATAGGCAAAAAAGATGAGCCCAACCCACGTAATGACGGAGTATGTCGATGCTCGAAAGAGGAGAGCGTCCACATTTGCCACGTCGTCGTCAAGCGAGATGACGCTGAGAGGGTCCACAATACCTTGCTTTGGTGATGATGTACATTCGATTTGATTTGCGCAGGAGGGAGTCTTTCACTCGACAATTTTTTTCACCAACTGCAAGTTTGGCATTATCTGCAACCTCTTTGGTGCTTCTATTGGCAGGAGATGAGCGTGGGGCATTGTTTGTCAGTATTTTGCTGCTGCTGTTGCTACTGCTGTTGGGATTGCTAGTAGTAGCATCGTTCAAGTCAACTTCGAGATGAGACACGCTTGATTTCATGTTCAACAAAGTCTGCCACGTCGAATTGTGTCCGCTCCAGAGCATATTCTTTCCCATTGGCGTCATTTTCACTTTCAACTGCATCTTCATCATCTAGCAGCGGGACCACTTCATTGTCTCTCGGGGTGTCATCAGTGCTTTTGTTCGAATGCACTGGCGTATCTGAGGAGGCCTCCACAGCGTCGTCTGCGTCATCCTTATTTGGACCATCTTTGCTGCCCTAGGAGTATTTTCCACTGTCGAGACTTCCGCCATTGCTCGTTTATAATATTTCAGCACTCAGCACAAAGCACCGCAATGGCTGTGTCACCTGAGCGACGGCGAGGCTCTATTATGTTGTGAGATCCGGTCCAAATTATGCACGTATTTTGCCACCGCAAAAGAACGTGATGCGAAGGGATTGGTGTCGCCAGCCTTTCGCCTTAGAGCCTTAGCTTCCTATGTGTAATAAGGTGCCGACAATAGCTTGGCTAGCGAGCTTTGTTCATTTCCGATCCTAGTGTCTAACGAGTGTTGGCCAGCTGTGCGTGTGCCCAGTGCCCTATAGTCCCGCTTGCCTTCCGTCTTGTTATATACTGACGTAGTGTATCAGCCTGTATCAGCGATGTTAGGCGATTTACATAGGAATATGTTACATAATGTTGAAGGGCTTCACCTTGTAGCTTGCTACTACTAAAGACTACAAAGCACAGTTGTGGCAATGGTTGTGGTGATGGACAGGCAAGCGGGTGTCCGGACTCTATCCCCACTTTTCCGTCATCCCCTGGTCTGAGCGAGCTTGCTTGCTGCCGCCCTGCCATTCTCTTTTGGTTGTTCGTGCAACCAATGCATTCATTGCATCGTGTGGGTTTTTCGCATCGGTTGTCTAGATAGTTTTAAGCGTAAACCCATGCTAGTGCTAGAGAATCTACCGCTGCGCCATGGGGCCAGCGGCTTCATCGGTGGTGGCGTATTTATCGAGTTCACACAACAATATTTAGAGCAGCCACCGTCACCTCCGACAAACTCCTCTGTTGGTTGAGAGATGCCATTTCCGATAACCTTCTGAAGGTGTCCGCCGGCTTGGGCACGTATGAAAATATGAGCCCCCACAGGATCTTCTTTTGGGTAAAGAGTGGTAAATACCTTTCACGATAACCTTCCGATTGTTCTTGGTTTGAGAGCTTCAGTAGTATTTTTAACATGAAAGTACGAAATTGCTCCCTAAAGAGGTCCGTTGGGTAAGGATCGGTATATTGCTCAAAACTAACAGAGGCACGACTACTCAATTTCTTTGCTGGGGTCCCCCCGACGTTCTCCCTGCTGTGTGTATGAATTTATTTCACGCTGCAATATGGAATTACACCTCCCCTCCCTTCAGGAAAAATTAACAAACAAATGAGAAAAATAATGGTCTGAAGGGAGGGGTTGGGTGGCCGCAGGCGCACAAGGGGAAGAGGAAGGAAAGGCCATGGTGGAAATAGGGTGGGGTTGGGAGATGAGGATGATGAGAGTAGCAGACAGTGGATGGTTTCGGATGCTGGGGCTCCAACGTCAGTTGACACTGTTTCTCGCAAGGGAGCTGTGTTCCATTTAACGCACCAACCTGGACCAATCGACAGGATGGGGCAGAACTTTCGAGTCGCCGCGGGTGCTGGAGCTTCTAACGACACAGCCCCAACCAGGCGGAGTTCTGAACTGATGGAGGAGTGGAACTTTCGAGTCGCAACGAGTGCTGGAGCTTCTAACGACACAGCCTCACCGCGGAGTTCCAACTCAGATAATGCAACAATTGATGGTGGGTCTTCAAAGTCAGTTGGCACTGCTCCTCAAAAGGGAGCAGTGTGCCACTTAACGCACCACCCTGGTCAGGTGGGGCAGAACTTTCGAGTCGCCGCGGGTGCTGGAGCTTCTCACGACACAGCCCCAACAAGGCGGAGTTCTGAACTGACGGAGGAGGGGAACTTTCGAGTCGCTACGGGTGCTGGAGCTTCTAACGACACAGCCTCACAGCGGAGTTTCAACCCAATTGGAGATGAAGCAGTAGTATCCAAGCGGTGTGATGGGGTCGCTAACAGTAGGCCCGGGGAGTAAACCCTTACGATTACAACAACAAAATCCGCAATCTTTCACCCCAAGGTATGTCATCTGTTGTTAATAAAGTTCATTATAATTGCGCTGTGATTATCGCTCCTTAAGTGGGTGCCCATATCACTCCTTTGGTTGGAAAACGCAACAATTGATGGCAGTCGATTCGCGGGATGGTGAGGGAACCAGGTTGATGAATGTAGCAGGTTGATGAATGCGGGTGAAGGGTCTCCAAAGTCAGTTGACAGTGCTCTTCGAAAAAAGACACTGTTCCAGGAATCTAGCCACCCTGGACCTATTGGCAGGGTGGGGCAGAACTTGCGATTCGCGGCGTGGGCTGGAGCTTCTAACGACACAGCCCCTAGGCGGAGTTCTGAACTGACAGAGGAGAGGGACTTGCGAAGTGGGTGTTGGAGCTTCTAACGACACAACACCTCAGCGGAATTCCAGATGGACAGTCTGATTGGAACTTTCGAGTTGCTGGAAATGCTGGACCGTCGAATAAGTTCGCACCAAGGCGGAGCTCCAACCCGATTTGTAGATGAAGCGGTAGTGTCCAAGTGGCGACAGAGAACTTCGAGTACATGACAAAAAAATTTTCCTTTCTCTCTTTTTTATCAATTCCAGGAATTCTTTGTGACAGCACTTGCCGCTTGGTTTAGGACAAGGAATTCTGTTCGTGAGGTCAGCCCAACAGTGAGCCTGTTAGCGATGAACATATCACGCCGGCCTGATACATGTCGCCGTGTCATTCATCGCTGGGTGGGGTGTCAAGCTCCCAGTTGCTTTGACCTCTTCAGGTCGGGTGGGCTCTCGAAAACATCCAAAAGATGTTCCCGTCTGCAACTGGGGTGTGGGTTCGCATCGTAGATTTAACCCACACAGTTTCGGCACCACACCCACAGTCTGTCTGTTGTGTTTGATGAAAGGAACCTCCTCAAGTATCCCTTGAGTGCATGCAGAGAAGGACAGAGCGATGATGAGCAAGAACCGAGGTCCAGTCTATGACTTGATTGTGGTGATGGACAGGCAAGCGGGTGTCCGGACTCTATCCCCACTTTTCCGTCATCCCCTGGTCTGAGCGAGCTTGCTTGCTGCCGCCCTGCCATTCTCTTTTGGTTGTTCGTGCAACCAATGCATTCATTGCATCGTGTGGGTTTTTCGCATCGGTTGTCTAGATAGTTTTAAGCGTCCCACTCCCCACCCTTTGACCAAACGGGCTCTCGAAAACATCCAAAAGATGTTCCCGTCTGCAACTGGGGTGTGGGTTCGCATCGTAGATTTAACCCACACAGTTTCGGCACCACACCCACAGTCTGTCTGTTGTGTTTGATGAAAGGAACCTCCTCAAGTATCCCTTGAGTGCATGCAGAGAAGGACAGAGCGATGATGAGCAAGAACCGAGGTCCAGTCTATGACTTGACTTGTGGATTGTGGCTCCATGTTGAAGCATAGGCAAGAGGTACTTGTTAACTGTCTCTGAACTCTCTACGGTTCTTGCAGTTGAATCGTCGCTACACGTATCGACAGAAGTATTGCTTATCTTATTATTTTACGGTGACGCTCTCTTTTTTAAATAAAATAATAGAAAAACCACCTCTGCCCCGATAGGCGGCGAACTCGGGACAATCACGTGAACATGGCGTCAACTGCGCCATCCCTTGTTGGGGAGGACGACACCACAATAGAGTCCTCTTTGGGGTTGAGGCGTCGGAAAAATAATAATAATGAGCCATCATCGGCAAACAAAGCACAGGCTCCTTTGGAAGATCAACACTTGAATGAGCCGCAACTTCAACCTACAAGTGAAAACGATGAACCCGACAGCCAATCCGCTCCTGCATTCGTGGACAGCATCATGAGTGGAATGCGACCCTCACAGGAAGACGCATCTGCGCATCGGTGGGCCATATCTACGATCGACAAACACTTTCGCTACTTCGCAATATGGAACATTTGCACTTATTTCGCGCTGGTTGTGATAGTTTATGCGGTAGTGCCGGCTGAGAACATCGTGTATCTCGATGGTGTGGAACAACGGAGTGCTATTATGGCCATGTCTTTGATTGCAGTGTCGTTCCTATCGAGAGTTTTGCCGCTGATAGGAGGGGGTATTGCCACGGATAACAAGAAGAAGACCTACATTAGTGGAATTTTTATTGGTGGTTTGACCGTTCAAGTTGTTGCATTCTGCACAGACTTTTTAATGGCATTCTTTGCCGTGCCAGTTGTAATTGATCCTGTATTGGGCACGCGTGTGCACGTATTACGTTGGTGCGAATGGTGTCCTTGTGCCACATTTATGACTTTCATGATGGAGGGAGCCGATCTTTATTGGTCGGGAGATGCTCCTCCTCCAGATTATTTGCGTAGTAAATATTTGCATGCCTGCACTCAGGGTGGTGCGGTCTTTTTAGGGCTGTTGTTTCCTTTCTGTCCGGGGTTGAAAACATGGCTATGTGCAATGGTAACCGCGTGCTGTCTCTATTTGACGAATTATCCAAGAATGTGGAATCGTCGGAGAGCTGTCCCAGACACTTTGAAGGACGGTGCTACAGTGGAGGAAGCGGAAAGATTTAATGCTGCCAAAATCGCTTTACGTCTCAGACTGTTTACCACGTTTGTTTGGAGCATCATCGTGGCGCTGTATTTCTTGTCCTCAGTTGGACCGAGGTTTACCTCTGAGGGATCTATTCTTAGAAATCCAGCAGCAAATATGATTTGTGAATGCTTCTTTGACGTGCTATCGAAGGTTCTATTCTTGGCAGTTATCGTGGATGTACACTATACGATATTCGACCCATCGTCAAGAGGCGGAGCGTCGGTTGAACGAACTCAGACAATTGATGAGTGCTGTTTGGGAAAGCTCTAGTGACGTAATAGCAATTTCTGCGAGGGCCGGTCCAAACAGAGGCGCTTCTGTGATGCTTAGTCCTGCATTCTTTGGCTTGAAGATAAAGCGAGGACCATTAAGAAAACTCTCCATGAATACCGTCAAAGGCATGTTTCGGGAGAAATCTATTTTATATCAATTATCAGGGAACGCATTCCAAGCTGAAAAGAAACAAGACAGCTGCGTCGACGATGACATGATTTCAAATATTGAGCAAACAGGATTTGATATAATCGATTCTAATGCAAGGGGTGTCTCATTTGATGATGGCGAGTTTAAACCCGATAGAGATGCACTGAGAGCAATATCTGATGTCGTTGTCAAGGCATGGGAAAACACAGAGAAAGAAAAAATATTCACACATGATCTTCTCTGGAGAGAAAATGGCAAAGATTACATAATCCGGTCAGAGGCAAAAGTCAACCGCCTGGACCCAAACGCTCTGATTGTTATCATACGAGATATTTCGGAGCGTGTGAGGGCATTTGAGGCGGAGAAGCAAATATTGTTTGAAACCACCTCACGGCAAAAGGATGCTGAAGCTAACCGGTTCACTCGGCATGAGGTTAAGAACGGGCTACTTGCGGCTCTTGGCTTGTATGAGAGCTTGTGTGATGCCCAAAGCCGCCAACTCTCAAATACTAATACCCAGATAACTCCCATCGCTTTTGACCTTGGCGGTGCTGCTGATAGTGGAGATGATGTTATTCGGTGTTTGAACGAATTAGGGAAAAGTCTTCACGAGACACTGGATAGCGTGCTCGCTGAGGCAATGACGAGGGACCTTATCCATGATTTATATCGACCACATAGAGAGAAAATTGATGTTGCATTAGTACTCAGCGGTGGAGTGTTTGAAGGACAAAGCTTCGATGGCGGAGGCAATCTTACTCGATTCCCGTTGGTTACGCGCCCATCGCCGCTCCCGATGTTTTACTTCGATCATCAACTCATTAGGTACTTGCACAGACAAGCGTTGAGCAACGCTTGTAAGTATGGCAAAATCGGCGGTGTCGTACTGACAGAAATTATTTACAACGAGGAGCGGATGGACCTAGAAATAAATGTGATCAATCTACCTGGTGAACATTACGATAGAATCCTTGCAATGGGTGCTAAAGCCGAAGAGGCCGTGTTTTTGAAGGGCGGACAAATACATGAAACGTTCCGTAGCGACGCAGACAGTGCATTGAGCAAAAAATCGGAAATAGCTGCTCCTCCTGGAGACGGTGGATGGTGAGTTTATATGTGACGAAACAATTTGTATTCCTAACAAGAAGTGATGTAGAGCTAACAACTCGTCTACGATGTCCCTACTTTTGCAGGATTATGGACAAATGCGCTAAAATTATGAAAGGCAAATGCTCCATCAAATTCGAAGAGACGAAAACTGTGTTTACATTAAAGATGCCTGCGAAGCCCTTTGGTTCACAGAGAATAACGACGCCAATAGACATAAAGACATTTAAATTACCCGAAAAAATTTGGGGTATTGCGATCGATGATTCCAAGATCCAGATGAAGCTACTTGGTAAATTCTTCGAATTTGCAGGCATACCGAGTGATAGAGTCCATGTTTTTGGCAAAAATAATGATGAAATCATGGGATTTGTTGACTTCGTTGTGAAGTTCATGGAAGAAAACAAGGGCGAGCACGTCTTGCTTATAGCAGACGAAAACCTTGACGTGATGGATGAGGCATCCAAACACACAACAATTTCTGGGTCGCAGCTGGTAGAGAATATTAGGTTGCGCTTGCTTCCGGAGCAAGAAATGTTACTTGTTGCTCTGATAAGATCGGCTAACTGATTCATCAAGTGATGTTGCGATTTACAACTCACGGGCACACGGATTTTTACCCAAGGCACCAATAAAGAAAGCAAATATCTTGGAAACTCTAGCACCTTTGTGGATGGCAAGATATCCTGAAGTAGTTGGAGACGAAGATGACTCATTCCCATCTGGAAGCACGCGGAAGTCACGAGCAGATTCATTCTCGTCATTAGAATCATCTGCATCTCTCAATGAAGCAGTAGCAACAACACCAATTGAAATTGTTTCATATGGTGAAGGAAATCAGTATCCTTTTCTCAAAAGGGAAGATAATGGAAGATCGGGTTCTGAGGCAGAACATATGGGAGAAGCTACACGCACTCAAAGGCGATTTATTGACCCTGCAAGTTGGTTCCAAGATCATCACCGCTGTAGGAATGATCAATTCCTTCCGCGATGCTCAATCTAATGAGGACCTAATGGAGAGATGGAATTTACTTCAGGAACAGATATTATCGTTTGCATCGTAACTAACTCATCGTAACTCATAGTGATTAAAACTATAGTATCGTATGCTGTTAAGGACTCTATCCACTCTTCCAATTACTTCGAGTGCTGGCTGCCTGTTGGAAGATTCTAGACAGTAATGCCCACGCTAATACCATGCCCACCACTGTTCCGATGGTGACACGAGTGAAGGCCGTCGGATGATCTTCAATGTGATTCGTCAAGTTCATGCCAAAAATTGATCCTACGAACGATCCAATCGCCACGCACAGCGATGCTACACTCAACAACGTATTGATGAATAGCAATCTATTCCGTATCGCATCCAGCTGCATCGAAATTTGCTCCTCTGTAGTTATGATTTGACCTTTCAACAAATCCAACTCGTTGACGATACTTAATGCTTGCTGCAAGTACACTTCCAAAATTAACTCTGGCTCGTCACTTTCTTCGTGCAAAATCTCTTCGGGCACTGGTTGAAGGAATCTTTCTGGATGTGTCAGTAGGCGAGATAGATTCATTAATGTCATATCTTCAGTCATCGTCAAGTACTTCGTTCATAGCACGAACGAATCCTTGAACTCTACTCTCCATCATCTTGACTTCGTCTTTGTGCAGACGAAGTCTTTCTTGAGCATGCTCTCCTGGGCCACTACTCCTCTTTTGGCCTGGAGCATCTCCTCGAAGTTCACTCATGGCCACAGTGGATCGATGGTGGACTTTTCTAGCGTCCACCACCAACATTGCCGTTACAGTTTGGAGAACAGCATCGACTGATTGGAGCTCAAACGCCATATTGTCCCAGTTCATTTTTTGAAGTGCTTCCCATTCATCTTCGACAATTTCATCCTCAGATGAAACAATCTCAGTATTGTCGCTTAAAGTAGAATCTTTCTTGTCATCGTTACCTGCCTGATGACTTCCAACACCAGTCTCAAATTCAGCACTACTCCTCGACTTTTTCATCGTACTAGCACCTGATGATTTTGGTGGTCGTTCTTTCCCAAACACTTGATTTTCCATCTCAGTGATACCTCCTCTCACTCTTCGCTCCAGATCAATCAAGATGGAGTCTGCACCATCGGGAACTATAACCAGCAATCTATCCCTTAGTACAATCGCGCGTAATGGATCGAAATTTAGAAGCATAACATGCCGTCGTACCATGAGTTGTGGTTCATTGGAAGAAGAGAATGGCGTCACAAGCCGACGCATATCACGTGGATGGAGATACCCCCCCAACCGTTCTTTATGTCGTTTGTGAAAAATTTTGTGATGTCCAGATCGTTCCAAACTATCGTGATGTAGCAAAGATGTTTTGTTGGAAGGTGGTGACTCATTATATGATAATAACCTATCATCTTTCGTTATGGTATCACGTTGTTGTATACTGCTGCTCTGTCTTTCAACGTTTGATATCCTACAAGACTCTGTAATCAACGCCACCACATAATTGTACAGCGCTCTCAATGTCATGGTAGAATACTCTGTCCCTCCATCTTCACGTAGCTCGAAGACAACTATTTGATGCAATCGTTCTTCAAGTAGGGGAGTATGAGTATGGGCATGAGTTGTCAAATTAATTCGCGCATCTCTTTGATTACTGGCACTGAAAAAGTTGAAGTAGGATTTGTTGCTTGTGCGTGACTTTGCAGCCACTGATCGACGGGGCAGCATGATGATGATATGGAAGGGCAGCCTACGGTTATTCTTTGACTCCTATATACCTGCCACTGCGAGAGTTTTGCTATAGCATGATGATCTACTTATGATGATCATGATCATGAGTCATGAGATGATGCTCTAGCTAAGTATGCTGTTCTCGTTATCGCTACTGTCTGTTGTTTAGTTTGTCTTTGTCTTGTGACGCTTGTGATGTGACGCTGTGATAAAAATGAAAATAGACACATCACGGGAAACGGCGCGCTCCCCCGCCAACACCAATGCACCAACCACGTCTCAGGTCTCAGACAACAGACAACTCACGCACAACCATCCCCCGTTCTTGGTAGGTATCGCAGCGCAGCACTATTCTAAAGGAGTACTCCTAGTCAATTACCAACCAGTGCTTTGGCTCAGCTAATCATTGCGTGTATCGACTGAAACGCTCATCGTAATCACTTACCAACTACGTACAAATATTATTTACCATGTCCAAGGCACCAAAGATCCTAAAGCGAAGCGAATCAGAGGAGGCGAAGGAGGAGGACGAGGCAACAGCCAGTCGCGATGAAGGCATCAATGTGGCCCTCTCCTGGATTCTACATAACAATTGCACATCCAATGTGCAGCTTGCCGCTATTTCCAATGTTTGCCGTGACTGGAGGAAAATTGTGACGGATGCTGTGGCGAGGGAGGCGCTCGAATTAGTTTATAATAATGATGATCTTCTATCGGAACAACAATCTTCTTCTTCAACACTGAAGACTCTGTTAGTGACTGACATGGCACGGGGGACTGGTGATTCGACAAAAAGGATCGACAGAAGACAGTAATACGGACGGATCTTTCTGCCTTGCATGGTTTGCACCATCTGGGATACAATTAACTTCTGTGCACCTAGAAGATGATGACGGTGGGAACAACGATGATGATGATGATGGGCATAGTAATGTCGTCTCAATCACAAAAACTACAAAATCCAACGGCTCGGGCAAAAGAGTTACTTGCTGCAATGAGTGGAGGGGTTATACTCATGCGTCAGAAGTTTTGATTCCTTTGGGATATGCTACCAGTTTTATTCATGGGGTATTTGATGCCACTTCCAAACTTGCGTTTGGTAAAGAGATTGCCCCTAATGCAACATCATCATCATTATCAACACAACACTCACCGAGCCATGAATACAATACAACCTTTTCAGTTCGTGGTGCGACGCTGGCTCGACCAGAAGGATTTTGTCTCTGCCTTGACGGTGACTACATTGAGCACACCCACTCGTCAAACTTTCAAAAGCCTCCCCATGCATCAACTGAAATGACACCATCGGATGTAGATGACTGGATGGTGGAATACCTCGATGATCCATCGCTTGTGGATACGGGACTTACACCCAACCAAAGGGCAAAGAAACAAAGAGATCTTGGTAGAGTTCTTCTCCCTAGAGTTATCATGTCGACGCGTCGAAAATACCCTCTGTTACATCGTTTCGCTGATACAGATGACGATCGCAAATTGACACAACCTAGCATTGGTAATAATGGTAACAAGCTACCTCGACTGGATCAAATCAATGCTCGGGGTTCGCCACATAAGCACCTTCCATTTGAAAAGCGACAACGTGCCGTACAATTTCTGAACCCCGATCGAAGCCAGGCTGTCAGGATGATTACACCAAATTTTGACTGTGGGCCAATTCATGGTCCAATTACTGCATTTGTCGTTGCCGTATCAACTGAGGATGGTTGCTTCTTTTCTGGAAGATCGTGTCGATATGAGTTTGGGCATATGGTAAGTTTCTCATTTCATCTGTGTTAGTTGGTTTGCACCGATTAAGACGATACTCACGCGAAACATTGAATGATAGTATCCAACAAGTTCACGAGATATGCAAAATGACATGAGTCCAATTTGTATTGCGACAGGTAAAAACACCGAAAAGAAGCACGGCAAATCAAGGACTAAACCCGCACCAATAAGTAGATCATTGGATTCCTCTTCAGAAGATGACGTAGATAGCAGTTTCTCTGAAGAATCTATGCATTGTCTCTGCAAGTTTGATTCTGGCGATCCATTTCAGCCGAGAGATCCGAGCATTGAGGATACTACTGAGGATTGCACCTACCGAGGACGCACCGGTCCTGGCTTGTGGCATTGCTATACAGCTGTCTTTGACGGGCAAAATTCCATCATTCGTGTTGATGGATGCACAGAACCAGCCCAAACGAGAGAGGACTTTGACGATGAGAGCGATATCGATGATGCTGACAAAGCATGTAATGCAAGCAAGTATGTAGGCTCTGGCTTTTTAGATGGGCTTACCATTGGGTCAGATCATCAGTTCGATATGTCTCTATGCTACGGAGAGATTGAAGGAGAAAGTGGGCAAGGGTGAGTTCGATTTTCGCGTCAATGCATATGGCTTGATCAGATTGGCCTTCGTTGTACACTAACATATGCCACTTGCTCATCTGTTTTGGATTCAGAGCTATTGCAGAGCTAGTAATTTTCAAGGGAAGAATGGAGGATGATGATATCGAGCAAGTTGAAAAGTTCTTGATGGAGAAACATGGCATTCTCTCGGCTACAGAAAAAGTTGAGTATATTACCGAAAGAAAACAGTAAACGTTCAAAGCAAATCAATATTGAGTCGCACTGGCAAGAGGACGAGTGGACAAGGCAAGCTCACGCATTGATTGATCAACGTCCACCGTGGAAATTGGTTTCAGAGCCTATACCGTTGAGGGTTCTTGCCAATCATCCAACTGTAGTTTGGCAACGTGTATCACAAATTACTGGTGCCCCAGTGAGAATAGCACGGATAGGAGCCAGAAAATCAAATGGATCCAGTGATTGGTAATGAGAGTGAACTTGTTAGTTAGTGAGGCCCAAAAACTATGTTCAAAACAAAATGAACTCAATAATCTGCTGCAAGTAAATATTGTACCTCAGATTTTTGTATTGTTATTCTAAGATCGCTCTGGTGTCACAACCCACAACCCACGAAGACCACAAACATGGGTCTTCACAAGTGAATGTGTAGTTAGCCCAAATTCCAAAAGGCTCAAACACGGGTCTTAGGAGGTATCTCGCTTCCCTAATTCATTCACTAAGTAGACAATAAGTACTCATGTCTAACGAGCACTTCCCGCGGACTTGTTAGTCCATTCGTTGGAAAGACGTGTAATGCCCGAAGGCCAAGTTACACACACAATCATGTCTAAGTATCTGAGTCTATCACTGTATCTCAAAGTCTCTAGCGAGGTCTTCCGTGATCACTTAGGTACTCCTAAATAAGTACTAAGTATGTTATGATCGCGCGCGGGTAAGTAAGGCTAGTACATAAGTACAACTAAAGCCCGCAACTCACAAGACACCGCGACCTCTCTCTAGACGTGTCTTCACAAATGCCTGAGCAAAAATAAAATCACGAATAGGAATAGCTAGGCCCAAGGCCCAAAAACTCACGAAACCTCTACAAACAGTTCAGCTTTCACGTCAACACTTGATTTTGTCTGTCCTTAATTTATAACACATTACCTGATGTTTAAATGAAAAATCCGACTTCATTATCCCTACTTAGACTTCCAGTTCATGCATGAATGTAAATATCCGGTTTGCACTCCCGCAAAGGCTGATGATGTCATTCCATGCTTCATTTCTCCGAACCCGGCATTGTCGCTATGAGCTTCTTTCTCAGCTTCCGCCACTGGTTTATGTCTTAACATGCCGTTCTTCCATGCCGTTCTTGCCGTTCTTCTCAGGAAGATGCGGGATCTGGCCGACATAACCAGAAGGCCGCCAGCTGCGTACAGGAATTCTCATACGCAAATGCAGCTCGATCAGCAAATGCCAGCACGCATAATAACTGCCCAGACACCAGGAATAAACAATAACACTAACGACGCCATTGCATTGCTTCAGAATTTCAACATCCTCTAGAAAATAGACGACACATGCTCAAAGTCTCGGTGCCAACTGACACGATGGTTCTAAGCAACAGTTTTCCCAGTGCGCTGCAGCGTGCCTTTACTCTCCGTCGAAAGAATTCTGACAGAGACGATGTTAGTTCCAAGATAGATGGTCGCAAGGTGTCAATAGACCAAACTGTGACGACAAGAGAAGACAGCCAGCAGATGAATGACATGGCGGATACGAATCGTCGCCCTTCCTATGACCTAGATTTTGTGGACCAGCCGGAACGTGCTCGTACAGATGCACTCATCGGCGACGGTCACCCCAACGGCGACTATAGTGAAAGGATGACCCACTCTCTCTCTGACCCGGCCCTCTATGTCCAGCACCACAACCCTGCTGGGCATTATTCTTACGTTGATTATTACGCGCCAGTGCCGCAGCATCAGCAACGTTTGACTCAATCTTTTCAAGGGTTTGGAAGGAATGTGAGAAACCCTCTGCATATGCAGCCCTCTCCTCCTCCTCCTCCCATGGGTCTACCTCCAAACTACTACAACTATAGACAAACAGCCCCTCAAAACGACAAGGTGCATGTGGACACTACTCTCCAAGCTCGCATTGAGGCCCTCCAGATTCAAGAACAGCTTCTTGGGATCGCCCATCCTGATGTAATTTTTGCCTTGGCAGGAATTGCCAAGTTATATGAGAAGCGAGGAGATCACGCTCAAGCGGTCAAAATTATGAAGGAGAGCCAGATGCGCTCAATCATGGCAAAGAGCGCTCCTCAAGTTAATCCCAATCGATCATCTCAAGACGTTGAGGATGTTCCAATCGAGATTTCATTTCCTCGCTAGATCCAAGTCAGATTTTGTAAGGAGAGAGACATGCCTTTCAGTCAAGTCACCGCTATTGACTAGTCTCTCTCTGTTGTGACCGATCGCACACTGTATATATTACGTTTTTGACCTTTTGAAGGTCTCCAATTTTGATTTTCTCCATGTTCACACTGACATGTATCTTAGTATGTACCACAACCCCAACTCCCAATCGATTTTCATTATTGTGGCATCGCCAATGGAAAATGTGTAGCCCCTTTTAGAATAGAGAATTTCCTAATATAATGGCGAGTTACTGTTTATTTACTGAATGTCGTTTGTACTATGATTGCATGATTTGAAAGTACCTTCGGTACACCGTATTTAGATTATATTGTCTTCGGCTTGTCTTCACTCTCCTTCCCTGATTCTCGCTGGTTCAACAACGACTTCCTGTAACGCTGCATCGCTTCTTCACGGAAGGAGTAGGGAAAGAGCACTTCTTTGAAATTGGCAATGATACCTTTGCTGCAGAGTTGAAATAACAATGGGTGTTGGTAAATGAGTCATAAATGAAGAATCAGTCTAAAACTCAAGCCAATACTCACTTGTAAATGTTTGTGGGCAACTCCCCAGGATCCATAACTTCACTGTCAGACAAAGAAGATGCAGATTGCTGCAACAATTCTCCTCTCGGACCAGTGCATCCAACGTCAACGTCTGATAATTCCCCTGCTGGTACATACGAAGGAGAGGAGTTATTATTGTTTGTTTTCTTAGTTGCATCTTCCTGCAGCGATTGTTCATACTTTTGTTTCTCTTTCTTGTGCCATCTACGAACGCTTTTCCATTTGAAAAACTAGGAAAGCACAGTTGAATGTTGGCAATCGAACATAATAGAAGCATGAGAGGTCAGGTGCAATTATATCTACACTCACCTCATTTGTTGTCATGTTGTTGGCAGTAATATACAGATGGAAAGCTAAAAATAGACAAAGAACTACCGACATCACCGACATGAGGATGAAAATTGAGCACAGCTGCATATGCCTGAGAAACAAGTAGTGGAACACAATCCAATAGTCGGCTTGTACCTCAGCTCCAGTAACGGCATTGAAAAAGGAAGCATTTAGCAAATCTTTCTCCATTACTTCCCCATAGAGTATTCTGAACACTGCCCACGAGCCATAGAAGCACATGACAACATGTACAGTCAAAAATAGTAGAAACCATCGATAGTTTTGTTCTCCTACTGCTTGGTTGATCCAGCCACAGAAATGATCAAACCGAGGCTAACCAAGAGTAGTTGTTACAATGTTAGATAAGATATGAAAAGAAGAATATGTTCCAAATGCACTTATAAAATAATGAGCACTTACCACATGTCTCCGTGTGAAACGATCATATTTGCTACGAGCAATTTTGCGTATCTTCAAAGTAGGGCAAATCTGATTCTTGTACAGAACATCGTCATATGGATAGTGGTCAAACAACGGCATTGTTCTCGTCGTCACGCTCCCAGGTGAAGTGTTGCATGCATAGTGAAATGATGACATGCACATTAGGAATACGACGTATCCCGAATATTGATGATAGGAGTGGATGTAGTTCGATTTTTCAATCTCTTCGTATCCGTAGCAAAACATAATTGACCACGATCCAAGGACAACTGTGAGATAGGTAATTTGAAAGGCACGTTCCATTAATGTTTGCAAATGAGACATAACTTTCGTTCCCAAGGTTGTTTCCAGCTGTTGATGCAAAAATGAAGGCAATTCTTTGGTACAGAATCTTGCGACATTGCTTGTATCTGGGTCGGCAATGATGCAGGCGTAGAGCACAAATATTGCGAATAGCAGAAAGGCAATGGCCGCAGTCGTTATGATTATCATCGTTGATCAATCTTCTTTAGTGAGTGTGCATGGACTGCGATGTTGGCTGGTGTTGGCCGGTGTTGGCCGGCCACCATTGTCAAGCTGCAACGTCGTATTGTAACAGTAACAGAGGTGCGGCTGTGAAAAATGACGACCATTTTTAGAACATCGGTTTCGAGTTTTAGGAAACCACACACCTGAAGATAGAACCGATCGAGTGACATAAAGAGCAAGAGCAATCTCATGCTCACTCCTTATGTCTTCACAATATATTGGCATGCTACAACCATAGCAACCATGGCCGTCCTCAGGTCAATCAAACTTACGCTCCTACTTGCGGCTCTTGCGGTCGCGGGCACTGCTGGTGAGAGTGGTGAGCTTCGTAGCAATCACATCCGCTCCAAAGTCCAAGTGAACGACGTCGCTGTTGACACTACCACAACATCTTCTTCTCAGCCAAAAACTTTGGTAGATGCTGCCGAGGAGTTCGTTGACTTTGAAGTCGATCTTCTCAAGCGTCGGCTTCAGAACAAAGTCGAAACCACCGAACGATGCAACACCTGGTGCATGCTGAAGCAATCTTTGCTTCAGACCATCATCGGCTTGTTGCTCATCTGCTTCTCTCCATGTTTGATGTGGAAGAACGAAGGCCGTCATGTCAAGGAGCTACGTCGTATTGATTTCTGCAAGAACAAAGCAGTTGTAATTGACAACTCAGAGTTCCCTACTGACGAAGACACGGGTGAACTTGTTTACTTTGTAGGTCAGGTTAGTGTCGATGATGATGCTCTAGACTTAAAATCTGGAGCACTCAACATCTCCTCTCCGCTCACCAAGGCCTTGGTAATTAAACGAACTTGCTCTATCTATCAGAAGTTCGAGCAAGCGGCTCAGCAAACCAAGAATGATATGATAGGAGCCGGTCAAACAACAACTACGACGTATAGTATCAAAGAAGACTGGACGCCAATGGGACCTCAAGGACCGCTAGAGCACTTTCCTAACGATTCTAACTCAAGGGGTATTTGGGATGAGCTTGTGAGAGAAGATGGTGCATCCGAGGCTCCTGCTAGCACCAGCCTGCGTTGAATCTACCACCAAACCTACCGCCTGAGATGGCAGCGTTGTTACAACAAGTTGATCTGAATCAGAGTCCCCATTGTATCTCTGTCTCCAAATCTGCTCATGTTGGTGGCTTTGGACTTTCACGTGACATCATCATGTCCGAAAAGGCCGTCTTCCAGTCTAATTGGATGCAAGTTCCAGCAGAATTGATTCCTGATCATATTGAATCACTTCCGGAACTGCGTAAGGATCGTTACGGTAACTTGACCACTGTTGAGGAGGGTGATCAGCCAACGAATGGGGATGTGATGATCAAGTTTGAGTACATCGCCGATGGCTTTGATGCATCCTTCATTGTACAGCAAGTACTCCTTGATGCCGATCCAGAGGCAGGAATGCCAGAATTCAAGTTCGGTGTCGACAAGCAGAATGTCCATGATGAGAAATGTTGTGGAAAGATCACTGACGACCTTGGCGTGATTTGGATGGTTCGTGCAGGGAGACATGACCTCAAGGAAATGATTTCGATGGCCAAGGAGGACGAAAAAAACATAACAAAGATATTGCGCATAGTGTGCTGGATTCTTCTGGTTGCTGGCTGGATGATGCTCTTCAGCATTTTCACTACACTTCTGTCGACTCTTCCTATTCTCGGTGCTTTGGGAGGTGCGGCATTCTTCATTGTGTCCTTGATCGTTGGAACTGTATGTTGCTGTGCAGTAACAGCTGTTGCATACTTCCGCTATCGTCCTTTCATCACTACCATCATCCTTGCCATTGCTGGAGGTATCGCAGGCATTATTATTTGGAGGCTTAACGACGCCAATGAAGCCAGCATCCAGCCTACGATGGCACCAGTCTTTGCACCAAAGTTCTTGTTGGAGCCTGAAGAGTTGGCTTTGGAGTCTTACTAAAAATTATATGGGGTTTGGGGTAATGTAGTTCTAGTTTAGATAAATACTTAAGTCATTCTTACTTTTTCTGTCTCTTTGTTGTCATTATCATCAATATTCTATTTTGAGTACCGACGACGTCTAATTTCGAGACCAGCTTAGGTTTCTCGCCTAGTGCAGATGCAGCTTCGGCTCGGACAAATTCACCTTCAAGAACATTCTTATTCTTCAATGTCAAGAAGACATCATTCACGGTCGATCCTGGTTTCATCAATAGCACATCCCTTAGTGCAGGCTTGGTTTCATTCTTACCTCCTTGTAAAACGTACATATCTTTATTGCCATCCCAGGTTGAAGGAGCTGTTCCACCAGCACTTGTGATGCAATTGATGAACCCTTTGCTTGGCAGTGACGGATCTCTAGTCGCAAAGTTATTGAAGCCCGGAAGTGGCGCATATGTTTGCATGTCTGCGACAGGAAAGACCAGAAGAGGACTTCTCAACGATAGTGCTTTCTGTAAGCACTTCCAAACTGATCCTTCAAAGTTGGACGCGACGGTAGACGCAACCGATTGGTGGAGACAGTGGTGGCGAATGAATCTCATTTCTTTGTCTGCAGACAAGGCTTGCGCCTCGAAGCATCCATGAATTGGTAGCTTGGACGTTATATCCTCAATGAAAGGAATTGACGACGCTATGTCGTTTTTATTGAGTGCTAACCCCATCGGAAACCGTGCCATAACAAAAGCACTCACAAGACGGTAAAGATCACCTTCGTCTAATGATTCCAAGTTGTCAAATACAGAATCCCGGCCATAGTTTTCACTTACAAACTTCTCTACTGCAGTGAAAACTTCCTCAACAAAACTTTGACTTTGTTTGTATCCACTGAACAGTCCAAGTAGCTTCGATCTGCCCCTACGGACGACACTATCCCATTTTTGCTTGATATTGGTGTACACCCATCGAACAATCTCGTTGCTTATCCATTCAAGATCATTTATTGGATTGATTGTGTCAAGAACTTTGTTCCCTTCCGAGTCTGCCTTCCCACTAGCATCTAGTACATGTATCAAGACATCAGCATCTGTCAAATCATCAAGAAACTTGTTACCTTTCCCTCGACCTTCGTAAGCCCCAGGTACCAATCCTGCGACATCTTTTAAGACTACTGGGATCAACCGCCTTCCATCTGCTCGTCCATGACAAGAGCCAAGAGGTATGCCTTTCTTCAGCAAAAACTCGCGTCCTTCTTCATCATCTTCGGGACATGAACCGTCCACAGTCGGCACAAAACAAAAACCAATGTTTGGATCTATTGTTGTGAATGGATGAGGTGCCATTGCAGCACCGCCTAAAATTATCCCATCTTCATCTTCACTGTCGTTGTTCTTTGTTGACGGCATTCCACCTCTCTGGCGAGCAAATGCTGTCGCTGCGTTGAAAAACGTGCTCTTGCCAGCGGAAGGTTTACCTACTAGACCGATTGTGAATTGCTTCCAAGACCCACCTTTGCCACTGTTGTTAGATCTTGTTTCCATCATTTCACACGCAATAAGCCATCCCTCTTGACGACACTTCTCTATTCTAGCATCACTTGCTGATAGGAGAGAAGATGTAAGAGACGACTCCTGAGTCTCATTGACGATAGCCTCATCTTCACTGACGCTCTTTTCCTCAGGCGGAACAGCAGCGAGTCCTTTTGCGAGTCCACCCTCTTCGAAGAACTCTCTCGCGGCATACACTACGCTCATCACGCACGGCATACCTTCCTCATCCTTCATCGTCAGTCTTAGCTTGTTCATTAGCAATTCACTTTGACTACTTGAGAACTCGAAATAGTTCATTTCATGCTTTAACGATATTATCGGTGAGCAGTCAGGGTACTCTGGAGGATACTCGACATGCAGAGAAACCGGTTTTGGTGGCCAAAGCTCTTGCTCTATTTCCCCATCTTCTGGTTGTAGCAATATTGTATAACTAATTGGGTGCGTATATTTCCTACTCTCTTCGCTATAATCATCGGGGTCAGCATTGTCTGGGTCTATAAATTCTGTTTCTGACAAAAGTTGAAATGTTGGGAATATTTGTGACAAGGCATAAACTTCGTCAATTTGTGCTTGGGCGTGCTCTTCATCGGGAGATAATGCTTTACACGTTTCGACTTGCTGCTCATCAATCGATTGTAGCGTTCTCCAAAACATTACATATTGTTCAATGTCACGTGCCTTCACTGGAACATGATGGCCACCCTGATGGGTATGAATCAACGCTTCATTGTATCTATCTGACAATTCCTTACTTTCACGAATTGGAACGAGTTTATCTGTTGATCCCATCACATGAAGGCTTGGTAGTGATATTGTGATGCTCTCATCAAAGTGAAAGTTGATGTTGTATTGGCTCCAAAGATCTTGGATGTAAGTTAAATTTGGTGGTATTGGACCGTCATACCCGCTGACATGAACAACACTCCTTAAACCTCGAAATGCATCGCCATTGGTAACAGTGTGCAGGATTGAAATGATGTGGGCAAATCGAGATCCCTGACTGAATCCTAAAATTCCAACAAATCCACCATCATCATTCCATAGCTGTTGAATCCTGGTTATCGATTCTTCGAGGCCATGATATGTGTTTCCTTTACGATGCCACCAAGTTCTCTGCCACTGTCGTGTCGACACTGAATCGTCGTTATCGTGACAACTCTCCTCGAGGTCCTCATCACCATCGGCAAATAGGAAAGGAGCGTCTGGTGCTACAAATTCCAACTTGGAGCTCTTTCGACACAGCTTTTTGCAGCTTGGCTAAACGACCTAGAAGTAGCTCCCCTGTTTGACGATTGCCGTGCAGCACGAGGATTTTGTTGCCTACAGCCCATGTTGGAGGCTTAGGAAGTTGCTTTTGCCACTTTTGAAGTGGATGTCACTACTTCTATCAAGCGCAGCTGGGAGCAACAGCTAGCGGAGGCCGCAGCTAGGCGAGTGAGGAGGGTTATGGGCATGGGAAGCTCTATGGTGCCTGGTGCCTGTGCCTAGTGCGAAGGTTGAGGGAGGTGGGAGGCAAGAGCAACTATCTTTTCGGGCTAAAAAGAGGGCTTCTCCCTCACTGTAGGTTTTCACATAGGCCAAATCGGATATAAATAATACGAAAACGAACACCAGAGCTTTGTCTGGTAGTCCCCAGTAGTTTTCTTGGGGGTTTCCTTGGGGCAAGAGGCTAACCTGCATACCATCAGACACCTGACATCCCATCACCCAACACCCAAAGCAACACAACATCTAAGCCAAAGCGATAGCAAGGAGGATAGGACATCATTGCCTACAATACAGCAAAATCAGTCGATAAACCTACGCACGTTATAATCTTTTTCTTGTACTGATGATGGTTCATATTGTAAAGATCAGCTGGGACGATTCTCTATCCCTCACAGTAGAAGAGATAAATAGAAATGATGATGGCTGCGGAGGTCATGAAAACAACAGCACAAGCAATGCACTGAAACAAAACTTTGGTGACGCCATCCCATCTTATTTGGAATCAAGAGCTGCAGCACAAAATGCGGTAATTGTCGAGACGGCCCTTCTACGCAACTCTGAAAGTGTGGCGGGGTTGTATGCATACTCGTTTAGCAACATCTCTCAATCTAGCAGTAAGCTATCCAAACATTAGAGCTACTCGATTGGCAATGGCATGTGGCCTTCATTCTCAAAGATTCTCTGGCGATGTTTATATAGGTCGGCTGGGTTATGTGGCCAACCAACTAAGGAACTTGGACTTGTGCATACATGATATACAAAATGCATGCGAATGCTCTCCAGATCTGCGACAAGAAACTTTGGTTACCTTTACTGATGTCAGTGCTGATGTTACATTTCCAGAGTGGCTTGAAGATGCAGCGCAAAGTGAACTATCATGATGGTTCATCTCTTGCCGCCCTGGCTAATGCCATGAATCGTGCAGAAATATCTTCTGATGATGATAGTGATGATGAAACAGATGATGTGTCATCGTCAGGATCCGATGAAAGCACTCCTAGAAGTAGCATGCCAGAGCAAAGAATGCTTACCAAGATTCCACTGTGCTTGCATTGTAGAGGTCCAGCATCAACTCTATGCTCAGAATGTGAGGCAGTTTATTTCTGTGACGCACCTCGGAAATGTCAGGAGCTAGCTTGGTCCCATCAATGCCTATGCAAAACTTGGAAGCTTTATGTTGATCATCGGGATGAGCTATCTTCCTTTCCATATTTTTCGGGATGGCAAACGCCTTTGCTTCAACAAGATTGCTTTACTACTGAGAATACATACGAAGCCTACCTCAAGAAATTAGGCGTTATTGCATCACAGGCAGACACTCCGAAGAAACGGAATTGGTGGACAACCGAACTTCATGGCTGGGCAGGTGGGGCCAGCACGAGTGCAAAAGACGTTGACATTTTTCATCGCGTATCTTTTGCAGATGGATTTGCGCTGGACAACATTGAATGGATTCCAAAGGAGAGACAGGTCACAACAGATGATAAAGATGTCAAGTTTGACGAACACGGCCTTCCTATACTGGATTCGTGGCAAGATTGGTATCAGCTCAGGCAGCTCTCTCCATCAAGCCCTGTTGCACTGCTTGCAACGTTTCCTCTGACGCTTTATTATGCCATTCAACACTATGGAAGTGTCCCTCTCACTGTCGCCAAAATGCTAGACAGGCCTCTTCGAGTACACGTTGTCGGGATAGAGAAAGAACTAAACTTCATTGATCTTTTTCGAGAGGTCGGCCACTTACTACCAGAGGAGAGTATTCAGATGAACATGACATGGGTTGTCCGAGAAGATATGTTACCTCAGAATTCAAAAGGAGGGAGGTCTTTATCGCTGCAGTTGACTTCCAATATGACCTTGACGATTGTTGCTGGTACATATGGAGACAGTCTCGACCCAGATTTTGATCTGAATGGATCTCCCGATATGGTTGTCGGTTTGAACGCTGGCTTGTATGCGTACGAAAGCTGGCGTCATGTCGTGACCTACCTTCACACTCATCCAAACGTCATCGGGGTCTTCACTGACTACAACGAGCACTCTGGCTTGAATTGCGCTAGTTTGGGTGGAAGCAAAGCGAGGAAAAGTCTGACCATGAACCCTTTTCGTCAGCCCAGAGCCATGCCGGTATATTGTATGAACTTGCCACAATTTAGTAACGGGTTTATCTACATCTTCAACGAGCAAGAATTAGAGTAGTTAAGAGTTCCAAGTAAGAGGATTCGACAGAAACAGTAATCGCTCATCTCCCATTAATTTCCGCACTAGTCTCGCACAATATGCTGTTCCTTCTCTGGGTTTCACTGTAGCAGGAAGTGTTGCATAAAGCTCGAAGAATTTTCCATTTAAGCCGACGTATAGCCATTCATTGTCTTCTTGTAAATATGTCACCCCGTGCACATTCGGTGGTGATTCAAGCAAACTTTGCATTGGACAATCGTTGCTGATGTTTCCCATGATGTTGCTACTATCATGTTGTACTTGAAACATATCCAGGGCATCGTAACAAGTTTCCACGGACGATGAGCCAAGTCGGAGACGTAGAGAAAGACGCTGATAAATATCCCACACCTTGCGTTGAGATCGGGTATCTATGAAGGGGAATGAGAGAGGCGGTCCAAAACACTGCGTCAACATTCCCTCGGTGGATGTGCCACTGCTACCCTGGACATAAATGTCGCATCGAAAGGTAAAATGCACTGCCGAGGCCAACTCAAGATACTGCCTCATGATATCTTCTTGCTGTCTGGGCAGTGAAGCGATCTTCACTGCAGTTATAAACGGACTATCTTGAGTTGTATCTTTTTCGTCCACTGCCTTTGACTTCGGCCTCACATAATTAGTCATGGAAAGTTGTCGTGCCCCTATTCCCGGTCTTGTTGCGCTAATACGAGAGAGAATACTACCTCGTCTTTCACTGTCATCATCGCTTCCATCACTGTAAGAGTCAGTGTCATCTTGAATATCACCCCAGTTAATGGCCGAGTTCTTGTCGTCTCTTGTCGAAGATGTAGATGTTGACAAGGAGGTTCTGGCGATGCTAAGAGGAGGCAAACCCAGACTAGTTCTAACCGCATCTGAAGCAGAGTGAAACACTTTGAACTGTTCCGTGCTGTTGTTCCCGCTGATCAATACAATACTAAGACCAGTGTTCACCGGATCCAAGCAGCTCGTGTATGCGTAGAGGAAGCCAGATGAGTCAAATCGGGGAAGGCAAATTGGAAACCAGACTTCATTTGTCAACAGCCCAGGTTGTTTCCCAACAAATGTCAGTATAAGATGTAAATCAGAAGTGTGCAGCTGGGATGATGGATTGGATGGCTGAACAATCGTGACTAGCCGTGTTCCAATAACAAGCAGAGCAAATAACGTGTCGTCTCCCCTGCAAGTGTTAATGAGTAATTGAGATGTGCTATCCCGTAGCTCTGGATTTAAAGGAAAGACGCATTCCACACCCGCTGTCAAAAAAGTGGCAGCCCCTTGACTGTAGGGAACATCCGGTCCATATTGTCTCATTTCTTCTGTATCGGGAGGATCAAATTGATCTAGTAAATTCGTCAGAGAGGCATCTACATTGGGGTCCATCATGGTCCTTAAATCAAAACTCGGAGACTGCTCAAAAATAGATTGGATTTGATCCGTCAAGGTGAAGATCACTTGAGCATAAGCATACTCAAGCTGCAGACGGAGCCAACCTTCACTCTGAGATCCATTCTCCCCGTCCGAAATTGCCACCAGTGTCAACGCCTTTGTATTCAGGAATACAATCAGCATCTTCCCAGCTCGGATAGATTGTATGTCGCCGAGGGAAGAGTCGACACCGTCAAAGGATAAGACATTTGCACGGAGACCCTGCAGCAGACCACACGCAGATGACCATTCGTCTTCATCGCTGCCATGGCGAACATAAATGGGTTTCCCTGCTGAACTTAAAATGATGATATTTGGACCTCGCTCTTTTGACCTTGTGTCGGTGGTTTCTGTAGACATTTGTGATGAGGCCCTTGAGATGGACGAAGATGTCAACTCACGTCCACCACGAACATCTTGCCTCCTTGGCGACCTCTTTGATTTGGTTGCTGCTGCTGGCATGATGCAAAGTCTCTATCAGAGCGATATCATACTTATCATCTTCACAATACTATTGTTCTGGATCTGGTCCGATCTGGATATTTTTGATTTTTGAAGACAAAAAATCAGAGATGCGTGAATGAAAACGTTGTGACCACCCTAATGGGACGGAACATTATCGTTGACGTCGCTCGCTGATAAGTAGTAATGCTAGAGATGACAATGAAAATCACTGCCGAGTGAATACGAGGATGGTATTGTTATGTAACACATATAATCTATTTGCAATATACATCATACGAGCAACAACGACGCCCTCATGTTCATACGGCGATTATCCCAACACCAACATGTGCTGTCGATAGGAGTTCGATTATTATCGACCATCGACGAAACCAACTTCTTGTTGCAATCATTCCGTGAAATTTCAGATCGATTCTGTAAATATCTTCGAGAGATAAGGTTGCAAGGAGTCAGCCTACAACAGAAAATCAGAACAATAAGAGACACAAACGAACATCAGCAGCTAATCTCACCTCAAATCTATGTCGGGCTTACTTATCTCTTCCGAATACCTCGCTATCTCAATGGAGAAAAGATCGATGATCAGCAACAAGGAATAGATCCAAAGCAACAATTCATGAGAGTTCTCTTGGACGAGTACTCGACAGATATGAGTGAAGTGTCATCTACAATAAACGCGATGCAAAATCATCCTACATTTACTGATAAATCAATCAGCCGGCTCCGTGATCTATGTACACCACAATATGAACGTACATTTCAATACATTCTTCATTCTGCAGCATGATGATCTAGGGCGTTGCGTTCATTGTGAAATTACGACACGATATCCTAGATGTTATATATTACACGAAACTTTTTCAAAGGGCAGAGGAAGAAGACAAGAACGACAAGATGAAATCAGCACAATATTTAAGTAAATTACAGACAGCGGAGCGAATGCATACAGACAATCCTTACTTCTCTGTTCAGGCCTGGAGTGCTCAATCTTCAACGCATTACCTATGAAGAAACACCTGCTGCGATTATTGAGCAAATTGCACTGAAAGAGGCAGTGCACCCTCTACAGAGTTTGAATGACTTGCGCACAAGATTAGGGCCGGGTAGGCGATGTTTTGCCTTCTTCCATCCTGCACTTCCACACAAGCCACTAGTGTTTGTTCACGTATCACTGCTGCAGCAAATGCCTAAGAGTATGGACGATATACAAGCTGGCTCAGAAAGGATAGTTCAATGGCATTGATACGGAAGAGGATGCAATCTGTGCCACATTTTATTCGATTACAAATACAGAACGTGGACTTGCGGGCGTTGATCTTGGCAACCACTTGATCAAATCTGTGGTAAAGCAATTGAAGCAGGAGTTGCCAAAGCTAGATACATTTTGTACATTGAGTCCCATTCCAAAGTTTAGCAAGTGGTTGCAGGGAAAGATTGCCATCCAGCAGAGTATTCATGATGCTGCAAGTATCTTTACAAAGGAAGAGATGCATCTGCTGCAGAGTTTATTCTCATCTAGACAACCCAAGTCACCTCTCGATTCGCTGTTAGAATTGCTCAAAACTCCAAAATGGCATACAGACACAAAAACTGCAGCTCTCCTGAAGCCAATTCTCCTCAAACTTGCTGCCTACTACCTTACGATTGACACGCATCACGGTCGTCCCCTCTGTCCGGTGGCAAAGTTCCACATTCGGAATGGGGCTGAAATGTTTCGTTTGAATTACTTGGCTGACACGTCATTGAAAGGTATGAGGACCAGCTTTGGGATGATGATTAATTATCATTACCCGTTGGACGAGATAGAGAGCAATCATGCTCGGTATGAGATGACTGGAGAGGTATCTGTTAGAGACGGCGTCTTGAAATGGCTAGAAGAGTGAGAACATAGTGGTGTTGATGGTCGAGATGATCATTAGTTGTTTCGACGTCAATTAACAGACCTCATGTCTACTCAGCAAGTATGTATTTTAGTTCGGATTGTTGAGTACTTTCTAGGTTATTATTATTAGTTTCGACGTCAATTTCTAATTAAAGTGAGCTTGCGAGGAAGAAGATACCTTTTCCAACTTAGATTGTCAGAACAGCAATCAAAAGAAGGGTGCCTCCAAATACTATACTACCAATTTTCTGGAGAGAAGCACTGCTGGGGGCAGGAGTGGAAGCTGGTGGTGCCGCGGTAGGGAAACTGGTAGCAGTAGAAGCTTCGGTAGCAGCAGTAGTCGTGCTAGAGGATGCTTCTGTGCTATCAGTGGTCGTGCTAGAGGATGCTTCTGTGCTATCAGTGGTCGTGCTAGAGGATGCTTCTGTGCTATCAGTGGTTTTGCTAGAGGGTGCTTCTGTGCTATCAGTGGTCGTGCTAGAGGATGCTTCTGTGCTATCAGTGGTTTTGCTAGAGGATGCTTCTGTGCTATCAGTGGTCATTGGCGTGCCATCAGTCATTGGTGTGCCATCAGTGGGTGCTTCTGTTGATGTCGTGGATGAAGAAATGATGTTCGACTCAAAATCAAGAGTAACAAAGCCTCTGCTGGCATGGAAACCGAGATCATTACTAAAGCCCTTTGCCAACAAGGTAAACGTTTTGTGAAGTAAGCGCAAGACCGTTGCCACTGAGGGGTTGCTTGAATATTGCTACAGTTCCTCCCTCCTCCTGTACGACAAGATTGCCTGTCAGAGATTGACTTTCAGCTAGGGCAATTGCTGAAGTAATTTTTTGATTGAGCATGTATTGTTGAACTGTGTCCGCATCAGGAAGAGCAATGACTGCGTGTGCACCAACCATTTGAAAGACACCCTCGGGCTGTACACCAAATCCAACCCATGATTCAGTATCGCTCTCAAGCTTGCCACAAAATGCCTGATCGGTCTCTAAGATTCCATACTCGAGGGCAAGACCAGCACCGTCGAGTTCAACTCTCCCAGGGAGTTTATCAGGACAGCTTTCTGCTGCTGCCGTTCCAATGATCGTAGAGCATAGGGCGGCTGTGATGAGCTTCATTATAGTTGCAAGCAATGATGTTGTGAATCAGTATTGTACAATCACGGACAGAAGTACAATAGTTAGATATGTGCATGAAAAGTGTGAAGCTTTAGGTTATGTCAGAAATGTAGATCCCTTACTCACAAGTAAAGATGAACGAACGACGATACAGGAGACGATGGGACTATTTTTGGGGGAGGTAAAAATTTCATCTCGACCATAATACTAATTCCTACGCACTTTGAAAGCTACATAATGGCATTGGCCGCCGTTCGTGGAACTCTACACGAGTGCGTAGAAAATCGGGGGACAAAGTTGAACCCAAAACCAAATCTACGCTGGCATACCTTTTCTCTGCTCACTTTACACTCTCGACAATTTCGAAGGTGGAAGGCAACTTGATCCCTATCCCATTTAAAAGCTCAGCTTGCAAATGTAACAGCAAAAACACGTGATTTACTCTACGATATATATATTGGAAAACCTTTCTTCGAGAAGAACTCATTACTGCTTGGCTAATTTCATTAAGATTAAGGAGCTATGTATGAATTTTGGTGGGTAGCTTTTGTGAAGGTGAAGAGGGGAAGTGTAGTGTTGTGAATGATCGGCAAATAGCTCTACTTCGAGAAAGATGGCTGGTAATTGCAAGTATAAGTCACTTCACTGAGTAAACGTATGTACTGGAGTAGAGCTGGCAATAGTCCACTTGTTGTCAACTAAATTGAGGAAGTAGATGTTCCTCGCGAAGGTTCAATTAAAGATTGTGAGGTTATCAAACTCAATAGTTGTGAAGAGGGTTTTGTTGTTGTTGTGACATGAAAGTTGCGGTAAGAGTTGAGATTGATGAAACTACCGGCTTCCGGCAAGAAAGAACAGGTTCGAATCCTGCGTAGAGATTCTAAAGACAAAATCAATCGTAGACTAAGAAGGGCACCTTCATGGGTAACTATGCATGTACTTCCCAATAGTGCCGATGAGCCCGGCCTCAATGTAGATAAAAACGTGCGCAAGGTTGAATCGAACAACTGCGTCGCTAGACGCCCTAAGGTTTGAAGCCTCAGCCCACCACCAGGCAGGGTCATGCACACCTTCACTCAAAACCGAATTACGCGGCCTCAATCTAAAATTAAGAACAGGGTTGCAAGCCAGCTACGGTGAGCTGTGAGCATTGCAGATTTTCTAATCTGAACATTTTACTTTAACATTTTAGTTTTCATTTTCATAGCTGCCACTTAAGCATCAATGGTCTCAGTTTGAAGACCCTTGAAAGTGGAAACTTGAACAAGCTCAACAAGAGTGTAAAGCTTCTCGGCGGCATCCTCGTCTTCGTTTCTCTTTCTGCTCAAGCGAACGCGGACACGCTTGGGTGGGTTTCTAACACCCTGGGACCAAACGAACTTGTTGACGTCAGTGGAAATACGGACATCCTTGGTTCCCATGGCCTTCTCGGCGAACTTCTTGATCTCCTTGATGGCCTTGGGTGTCTTAGACTTGAAGGTAGTCTTGTGGGTGCGCTTGGCGAGGTGGATTGTGTAATCCCTGGTGACAAGATCGGGCTTAGATTTGGGAGCCATTTTGAGATATATGTATAAAGTATATAGACTGAGAGATTGAGAGCAGAAATATGCGTGAGCGTGTTGTCGGTTAATAAAAGAGTTGTGGGGATGTAATGGTACCATCAGCAGCAGCAAGAGGATTCATCGGCCGAAGACGCAATTAGGAAATGGACCGTGAGAAGTGCATTCTTCACAATCCCAATTATCCTCCTCATCGTCGGTAGCACAGCATTAAAGTCCCACAATAAAAGATGTAATATCACCCTAAGAGGTGCCGCTGCTGTGGATCTCTCGACATGGTCATGAGGCAACTCACCAACACAAGTTTGTGAAGATAGGATGTAGGGAAGGCGCAAAAAGAGGGTGAGCTTTGTGGTGCGGCCGTAGAAGAGCCTACGTCGGAAATTAGTACTAATTGTTTTAGGACATCTTTATTTTAAGATCCCAGTAACATGTAAAAGCTGTAGGAGAAGAGGGGCGGGGAAAAGCGTCGAGATTGGTATCTGGATATAATTTGTATCCATTCTGGATACTTTGTCACCGCCAGCGAATTCTTCTCGAATCGGAATTTTAGGCCCAAAACCTCACGAAGTGAACGTGGTCGTGCCGTTGCCCGTTGCTACCAATCATATAAAATTGACCGTAGTAGCATCACCATGACAGCCCTAAATAGATCAAAAGCTACTGAAACTTCCCCCATAAATGATGAGACGTCACAGCCTGAACCGTTTGTGCCGTCAGTTTCAGAGGATGAAGCTAAAACACGCTTCACGGCATCAGTGGCTGAAGGTATTGATTTTTTGATGAACCGTGGGATGGGACGTGATCGTGCTTCACGCGAGCTCCTCAGTATGATTGCCGAGGGATGCTCTCCTGATGAAGAAGAGGTGAGTGAACCACGTGCTATGATTTTTGTGGTGGTGGTGATAAGTTGGTTTCTGGGATTGGGAAATGGTGTCAAATATATCACTTATCTTCTCTATCCAAATTATTATATAGAGATGAAGATGGACGATGGACCGGAGTAGTTCTCTGGCCTGGATACTTGTCATTTCACACTGCCATAATTTGTGCCTCTTTACTCACATTCATTTCAATTATTTCCTCCAAACATGAAGATCTTTAAAGTGATGGAAACACGCGGCCTTAGTTTTTATGACGCAACAAGAGTTATGACGGTAGCCGCAGCATTTAATATTGCCCGTAACAATGGGACGGCAACAGAGTCCATTGACCAATTGACTTCGAGAGTAAACTTCTCCAGGTTGACAATCAGCACTGGGACGAGATCACCCTCGTCTGTATCCCCCAACAAAAAAGCTTTAAAAATCTCTCGACAAGACTCTGTCGGTTCTTTCTCACCCGTGGCTATTACGAAAAAGAATCAAAGAACACAAGGGAAATCTGATAAAGCCAGCCGAACTGCCCCAAAAGGGAAGAAGCGTGCGTTGGCCGAAACGACAACATCAACAACCCAAGCTAGGACTGAAGATGCTAACAAATCATGTGCTGATAGGGATGTAAAGGAGAAAATGTTGAACGCAAAATTAAAGGATGGCAACAGAGCCAAGTCCCCGGAGGCAAAGCCAAGGACGAAGAGAGCATCCACCCAACAACTAGACGATTCCCAACCAAAGAAGAGAGTGCGTACAGCACCGGAAGCAGCATCGTGCTCAACAACTGTTTGAGTCGATTCCGCGCGGTGTGCACAGCAGTACCCCACACCCTCTGACCGCACGTCGTGTTTGACAGTGTGCGTCGGAAAAGAATTTAGCCATTACTTACGAAAAGGAGCAAATACACCTGAGACAATGTGATGATGTAAAACTAGTAAATCTTATCTGAAATGTATTTCTTTGTTCCCTGTGTACGTGACTTTTCTTTATTCTTTAATTCATAACATTCTTCTAGTTCCAGACAATGAGTCTATTCTTATTCGAACACCATTGCCTCAGCAATACCATTCACGAAATGTACCTCCCGAAACCCACCAAGAAGCGGGCCACGTAATCCTTCGGGATGGCACGTTTGCCCTTGCTATTGACATTGACCACGATCGGCGAGTCGGCGATCTCATCATTGAACTCACTCTTTACTCCATGACAAGTGATCATCACCTTTTTGGGTTCTTTGTCGTCAGTATTGATATGAACAGAGATTGGAAATGCGTCTTCGCTTGGATTCATTGTCCTCCTCTTCTTTTTCTTCTTGGTGGAGCTTTCGCCGGCATTGCTGTGATTCCCCGTGTCTGTAGAGGGTGTGAGGACGGTCCCAGACGAGATAGACGGAGGAGCTGCCCCGATAGATTCAAAGATGCCGATTTGCCTACCACTCCGCTTACGAGATTTTCCTTTCTTATCACTGTTGCTTGCGTTTTCCTTGCCTGATTTGGCTTTTGCTTTTTTGCCAACGCTGATTTTGCCGTTACTCAATAATTTTCCGTCATTGCTCTCTTCTGAATCGAGGAAGGTGATTTCCTCGGCACTTGCTGAAGGCTTCTTGCCGTTTCGTGGAGTCAGAATGCCGGCCTCTTCTGGCTCACCGTTGATTTCCATTAGCGTAGGCATTGTTTCAGTTTGCAGTGTTCGTTGGAGGAGAGTGAAAGTCTTTTCGTGTTTGTGAAGGAGGTGCTACTTTCCACTAATTCATGGTACGTATGGTACGATACAGTATTAGTACCTCAATGCACGCAGGAGAGAATTGACTCTGATTGACGGCTCCAATAAAAAGATAACATGTAAACACAACCCGTTAAAAGGATAGAAATGACAACAATCTATTATAATGTTTGTATGGTTATAAGTTATCAATTTGTTACAATCTTACTTATGGCATGGGATATCTTGAAGGTGGGACATGAGTGAATCCTCGTCAAGAGTGGTTCAACGTCCTCCTACTTCACAAAGTGGGTGGTACAGCAGCGCACTTACTGGCCTTCAGCGGCTACTGCTTCAGGAGCAGCAGCGGAATCTGCAGCAGATTCTACCTTCTTTTGTTCGGCTCCCTCAGAAGGAGCAGCAGTCGTGGAGGTGATGGTAGTCCCCTTGTCTTCTTCAGCGGCTGCCTTCTTTGAAGGAGACCCATCCTTGGCAGGGTCAGCAACAGGACTTCCCTTGCGCTTCTCACCTACTTCCTCAGTGGCTGGAGCATCAGTCTTGGCTTCCTCCTCCTTTTTTGTCTCCTCAGAAGATGCAGCAGCAGGTGCACCATCCTTGGGAGCGTCAGCCGCATCGCCTCCTTTGCAGGCTCTGCGGCATCTTCCTTGGGGGCGTCGTCGTTGGTAACTTCTTCAGTCTCTTTGGATTCCTTGGGGGCATCCTCGGTCTCCTTGGACTCTTCTCCGGATGGTTGTACCTCGTCGGATTTGGGTGCTTCTGCATCGGGCTATGTGACACATGAAAATGAAGTGCACGATGATGAATGTTAGAAGCATGGCAATGCAATGTTATTCGCTGCAAGTAATATAGTCTATCTTGGATTACCTCTCGCTAGTTAACCCACAGGTTGATCCGATAATACAATAAAACAATGACGGTGCACATGGTCTGTTGTGGGATTGCCCTCCAGCGCCGGCTCAAGCTCACCTTGGTGGTCTCCTCCTCCTTCTTCTCTTCGACGGGTGCATCGGCAGCAGCCTTCTCTACCTCCTTCGTTGGCTCTGCCTCAGCAGGGGCGGCGGCGGCCTCGGGGGCGATAGCTTTGGTTTCATCAGTGACGGACATGGTTGATATTGGGTGTGTTGAGAGATAGATGGTGTAGCAATGATTGGAATTGAGAATTGTGAGAGCAAAAGATCCAAGAGCTAAAATGGATCTCGACACCTTCTTATGCGCGTTACGTAGACACATACTAATTCCGATGGCGGGAACGAAGAAGCTCGCGCCAGTTTGCGTTTTGCAGCCATCAGAACGAAAGAAAAATAGGAAAAAGTTGGCGGCCGGCCCCCAGCGAGCGCGAGCTATGGCAGCGCCGAGTGTTACTTCGAATTCTTCATTAATGTCAATGTGAGATGACTCATAGCTCGTCACAAAGCCTGCAAACTAACCACCTCCAATATCAGTAACAACTGCGGCTGCCTATACAACAATGACTTCCTTCACAAAAAAGGATGGAATGCCAATTAAAGACCCCTACGAAATTCTAGGCATCCAATCCACCGCCTCTGAATCAGACATCAAAAAGGCATACCGTTCACTAGCACTCCAACTCCATCCTGACAAACAATCTGGAACTTTAACAGATGCGCAACGTGACGAACTTGACAAGCGATTCCATGAAGTAAAGGATGCACGATCCTTTTTATTAGATGCGGACCATGCACAAGCGAAGAAGAAATACGATGCAAATTTGGAATCGGAGCGGTTACGTCATGCCGAAGAGCAGCGTAGGGAACAGACAATGTCTTCGCGTAGGAAACGTATGAGAGATGAATTGAAAATGAGAGAGCACATGGCCAGAAAACCAGCTGCTGCTGGTGGTGGTGCATCGTCATCATCCAATGAAAATAGATTTGATGTAGATCGGTTGCGTAGAGAGGGAGAACGATTGAGGGAGGAATATTCGAAACGAGAGGCAGAAGTTGATGCCGCACGCAGACAACGCATGGCGGTAGAGCGTGCAGCAAAAAAACTAGACAAGGAAGATAGGCAGGTGCGATTGAAGTGGAGTCGAAAGAAAGTAGTTGGGGGAGTACATACGAAACAATCACTTAGCTCTATAATGACAGATTTCGGGGAAGTGGAAGAGGTAGAAATGCTCGGGAGCAAGGGGAACGCAGCACTTGTTACATTTAAACATGAATCAAGTTGCAAACCGTGTGTGGATGCTTATAAAACAAGTGACATAATGCGTGCAACATTTGTCGGGCGTAGGAAAGTTGACGACACTTTATACGGCAATCAAGAAGTTGTTGACGACGGTCCATCGTCAAGAAGAGGAGGTGATGAAAATTTGGAAGATCGGAAATTGCGTCAGGCAGCTGAAAGAGAAAGGCTGATGCGGCAAATGGAATTAGAAGACCAAGGTGAGGGAAAAGGAAGCGAAACTAACCAGCGAACCGTACCGATGGCAGCGAAAAATCCTGTACGAGAAAAGTTGTCATCGTTATTCCCACCAGATTTCCCTGATATTCCCGACAACAAAAATCTGTCTCCTTTTGAACTGCTTGAAAAGTACGAGAAGGAAATATTTGGTAGAATTGGTATCATATCCAAATAAATGAATAATGCTAAAGACATAAGCTCATATGAAACAATTTTAACTGCGCAATTTATTTATTATGATTTTCTATGATCTTACACATATCGACACCCTCATTGAATTATTATCGTATCGCTTAGTATCGCACTGATGTTTTTGTCAATGCAACCTCTTCATCCGGTTTATCAGTCTTTGGCTCTTGTTGCAGAGGGGTCTCTGGAGGAGACATATCAAATGTGTAATTGCAAATTGATATAACAACAATCACCCCAGCAATGCACATGATATTAGTCAAAGGACCACCCAAAACGTAGTGATCCAACGTTGCTGATAGTACAATGGCTCCAGTTGTGGCGAGTGTCTTCAAGATAGAATCACCGTGCTTGATTGATAATGCAACCAACATCCCTCCAGCAGCCCCCAACAGTGCCAAAATACCCGCAACAATAGACCACCCACCAAAGTATCCAGCAACGCCGCCATCTTCCCACATCATGAACATGACGTAAATCGGGATAGATCCAAATGCCAGTTGGTAGTTTCTCTCCCAGATACCAAGTTGTTCAGGATCAGTCTTGATCACCTTCTCAAAATAAATGGAAGCAAATCCGCTCAACGTGACTTCAATCAACACCGCAGCTGTACCCAGCACTACATTTCCTCCCTCTGGATTTTTGCTATTGTCGTCCCTATTCCAAATTGGCTCTGAGAAGAGAAGTACTCCCATCATGAGAGATATCAATGCTCTCCACTTGGTCATACTATACGATCGATTCAACATGACACTGGAGCATGTAGCTGTAGTCAAAATTTTGAGCTGAGCGAACACAGTAAACATACCTGCCGAAATATTACGCAATGCAACGAAGGATAGAATATTCATTGCACCGTAAATGCAGGCAAGGACTGCCATTTTCGATGAACGCCTCAAGAGATATCTCAATTTTGGGAGAGCCTTTTCGCCTTGGCCCAGTTCAGATGCTATTTTGTATGCAGAGTACACGAACTTGATGAGTTCTCCGACGAGCAATACTTCATACTGTGAATAGAATAGAATGTTGTGGATAGATGGAGTGGCACATAAGTATTTCAGTTGCAACTTAATCAATTGATACACATGATGTGTCTCCTCACCTTTGAATATACTTCCTTGAGCACACCTTGACTGTAACGCCTCAGCACCGTAAACATTGTGTTTTGCATACAAAGCAAAACTAGCACAAAGAGCTTTGTGCTACTCATCATTGATTTGAACACCATGATTCTCGATTTCTTAGCTGTATCTGGATCCTCGGTTTCTTCTTCGACAACTCGTATGCGGCTGCTACTATCGCTGTGTGTTCTTGCCCGATGATGACTTGGCATTAACAAGGTGGTATGATACCAATTTATGAAGAGATTGTGTAGAAGTAAGGAGGACAATGACCCAATCGTAGCGTAGGGAGAGACAATGACTGTATGATGACACCGTCCGTTTCTTGACTGATCATGATGAGGCGATGAGATGGGAGATGGGAGCATGAAAATGGGAGGGAACGAAGTTTTCTGGATCAGCCCCCATACAGGGAATGACTGATGCTCCACGTGACTCCCTGTGACTCACACACAGACACTCGAATCTTCATTCCTACCTGCCCGCCCGCCGGCGGCCCTCAAAATAACCCGCCGCCAAGTCAGTACGACAACTATGGTAAGAAGAAGCACGAAGCTAGCACAGAAGCAGAAGCACCATCCAAGTCGTTGGATAGAGCTCACTTTCTCAACAACAAATTGTTGACGATCAATGTCCTGCTTCCTGCATACTCCTATCATTATTTCTTCACGCAACAACATGATTCATAGGCTGTCTCTTTTCTTAGTCGTCTTGATGGTGACCAGGGCGCAATGCTTTACAACTGCACCATTAACAAGAACCTATAACCACAATTCCCTGGCGACAAGATTACATGCAGAGGAAACAAGTAATGGTGTTCAACTGATCTCTCTGGAAGCTCTGGGGGATGACCATGAACAAGTTGGTGAAAATATGGGCAAGTCTTTAGCGGCATGGTTAGACGAAGAGTGGTTGCCCCAAGAGATCCATGTCAAGATGGGAATCAGCGTAAAGAATACATACGTCAAGTGCAGAACAGAAGGAAAAGATGATGTCGCAGAAATCATGACACAAGTTACTGATGATCTATTTGAAAATTGGGCAGAGTATAACGCGGATGCGTTTGTAAACGCATGGGATCTTGGGAACTACGTTGCAGACTACCTCATTGCAAAGTCTGGGTCTGAAACATGTGGTTGCTCAACTAAAATTGTAGATTAGAGACTGTTTGAAATGGATTACAATACTAGTATTATTCAGATCACAATCCACATAAACCAACAACTAAATCACACAGAGCAAATCTTAACCTCTCTCTGTTGCAAATCCGTATTCTCGATTGTCAAAAGGTGGTGGTAATGGATGTTTCGTTAGAGACTCCGCCTTTTCTTTGATTTCACCAAACATTGGATGAGTAAAGTAACGTTCTCCAAATGACGGAATCACTGCAACCGCTAGTTTTCCAGCTGATTCTGGCCTTGCACAAACTTTGGTGGCAGCAGCGACTATGGCGCCGCTCGAAACACCGACTGGCAAACCGCACATCCAAAGCTCATTTGCAAATGCCATCGCGTCATCACTATGAATTGGTACCACTTCATCTAAAATGTCCAAGTCCAACACCTTCGGTACAAGTCCAGCTCCCATTCCCTGGATCTTGTGAGGACCTTGAGGCCCAAGTTTTTCCCCTCCTAATGCAGCTGTCACCAACATTTGCTCCATAGGTTCCACCGCGATAGCTTTCATCGCTGGTCGAAGAGGCGGCATGTTGTGCTTCTCAGACCCTTTGATATACTGAGCAACGCCACTGACGGTACCACCAGTTCCAACTCCCGAGATGAACATATCAATCATACCATCAGTATCACGCCACACCTCAGGACCAGTTGTCTCCCGGTGAATCTTTGCATTGGCCTCGTTCTCAAATTGTTGTAGAATGATTCCTTTCCCATTTAAGCCTTCTACAATTTCCTTCGCCTTGGCTAGAGCTCCAGGCACAGCGGTTTCTTTTGGCGTCAATACAACTTCAGCCCCTAAAGCCAACAGCATCATGCGTCTTCCAAAATAATAATTGCATGAGATATGTGTCGCATATAAATAGTGATGAAACTTGAAAATTCTTACCTCTCTATGCTCATCTGCTCTGGCATGGTAAGAATGCATTTGTAACCTCTTTCACGGGCAATAAATGCCAGAGCAATCCCAGTGTTGCCACTCGTTGGCTCTACCAACACAGATTCGCCAGGAGTAATCAAACCCTTCTCTTCTGCGTCGTCAATGAGTGAACGTGCAAGTCTATCCTTGACAGATGAGCATGGCCCCAGAGATTCCAACTTTCCGTAGAGTTTTACACCATTGGAAACGTCGACTCCATGAGCCACGAGGATCTTGTTTAGATCGATGAGTGGTGTATTCCCGATGAGATCTGATGGGCGAGAGGCTACATTGAGAAGACGAGACTGCTGAGAGGCGACAGCTACACGCGACGGCAGCTTTGAAGCGGCCGAGCGAGCAGCTGTAGACGCAGCAGATCGAGTGAAGATGTTCAGCATGGTGTAGAGGAGGATGAGGAGTTGAAGATATTATGATGTTGCACTTTGCTATGACATTTTTTCAGCATCTTGGATCTTGGGATCTTGGATCTTTCATTTTTAGCAGTATCTTGAAGATGAGAACTGGTAACTAAATTAGCCAAAACTGTTCCTGCAATTGAAGAATCCTACCCAAGGGACAATAATTAACTGCTTATATCTTTCAACTATCTTATTGCAAGTCCTCATACCAGCGAGAGGTAAGTATGTCGATAAAGCAGAGAGTTATCTCCTTCTTGCAACGGTGGGGAAAGGATTACGGTCATTATCTGTTTCACCACGTCTCCAGTAAGTCATCTTTCTTCCAAATTCATCATCTACGCTCCTTATCTCTGGCGTTTTATTTATTGTGACACGTCCAGGAGATTTACTTTGTTTGCCTGCAAATGTTGGTACCGGTGGCGGTTGAATGAAGTTCTCAGGGAAGTTTTGATTGTAGATATCGTATCCAAACTTTTGCAGTATAGTCTCGTAGGATTGATTCGTTTTGGTCTTGTTCATGCTGGAAATGCTTGGAAACTTGCTGGTGTTTTTATTTCTAGTTGCCTCCACCGTTGCAGCAACATCGTGCATGTGAGCTAGGATACTCTTAGAGTAACGATCCTTACGCAGTGTCTTTCCAATACTTAGAATGCCTCCACTCGAGCTTCGTGGTTGATATGATCCGAGATTGTGAGTACTTCCAGCAGTCGCGTTAGAATCTGGTTTGTTCGACTTGCCAAGAGCGTGATGGATTCTCCACTTCCAAAAGCTGCCACTGTCATCTTCCATATTGAGAAATGCAATGACGCGTTGCATCTCACTCTCTGGGTCCAAAACTAAATCTTCATACCTTACCACTAGCAGAGGTACGCCCTCTTTCTCGCATACATCCAACCAGTAGTAATGAAAGTCGCACCATATTTGAATTTCATGCCGGGCTAGGCTTTCAAATTTATTGGAATATTTCTTGTATACAGATTCGTCCAATGAAGTAGTGTGTGTGTTGGTGCAGCACAGATTCCAATAAGAATCGATAGAATCGTAGGGGTTGCGAATAAGTAGCAACACTCGGCTAGAACTGACTGGTTTCCATCCTTTCCGCTCAGGGAAATGCGTCTTGACAATCGACACAGAAGGATCATATGCTGTTTGGAAACGATGCTGAAGGTATGCGGACGACGACTGCTTTTTCTTTTTATTTGTGCCTGCATCACTGGCTTTACCCACTAGACCCTCTCCAACTAGATCATACTGCATTGCCAAACTCTTTGACAGAGTTCTATCCGGCCTGGTGTCTGAGCCAGTAACTAACGATGTTGTTTTTTCAAGTAAAGTCCGGAGAAGGGTATTGCCACTTCTTGGGTAGGATGCCAAAAGAATTATCCCGTTGCCGCTGCCATCACTGGTTGCATTGACCTTTCTCGTGTTGTAAGGCAAGCAAGAGGGCAACTGAATTGTGTGTTTGCGTTGGTCCGTTCGTTTTTTGAAATTGATGCTTTTGTCGTGAGTATTTTCATGTTGGTCATCAAGAAACCGTAATAACTCCAAATGCGCAGGCCAAATCTTCCACTCTATCTTCTCATCGTTTGGTTTCTCATCATGATGAATCTGCATCATCGCCCATTCTTCAAACGCCAACTCATCAGTGGATCTTCCGTAGAGATAGCATGCGCTTCTTGATGCGTTTTGTGTGACACTCTCGGTATTTGTTTCATTTTTGGCAGTATTTTTTGCTGTCCAGAGAATTCGTTGCCGTAATCGTTTTGTGTTCAATCTGTCCAAGAGAGTAACTGGATCTTGTATCGGCAGCACCATAAATCTGTACTTTTCTATAATTATAACAGATGAACCATCCTCAAGAGTGTGCTGATAGTGTTGGCACACATGCCTTGGAACACGAAACAGTGGCAATATCGCGTAAGCGAACCGTTTTGTGGTAATCAGCAACGAGAGTGCATCTCTGTTGTGTGGTTTAATACGATTATGCACAGTTGTTTGTTCTGACGCAGACGGCGTTTGCTGCTGGAGGTAGGACAAGATAATAGAGATTGTGTGCCGCCTAAGATTAGGTAGACAGGGTGCTGATGGATCCATGTTGAGGTAGCATAGGCATAGCCAACAACAATGTTACATCATTCATCTAAAGTAAGAGGGAGGGCCGACAGCAGCCATAATCATATAGCGCCGTTTCTCAATAATCATATAGCGCCAGGTACATGTATGTAATTCCTACATACGTAAGATGGCCCTTTCTCTCAAAACGCTCGCCCTTAACCGCTTCAACGCTCAAAATTTTTTTGCCCGCCACGCATCATCAACTCACAACACACACACATGCCCAGCAATTGAAAACTGTCTTCGCAGATAGTATCAGTACCGTTAGAGAGACTAATCAGTACCGTGTTAGCAAGACTATGGGTTGTCTCTTACCTCTACCTGCTGCTTCCATCCTACTGTACGTTTGCTTTCAAATCCTACAAAAAAGTTTGAAAACCACTTTTTGTAGCTTCCAGAAGGAATTTTTCGAAAATTCTTTTCGACATTACCTCTATCGGAACTAGTAGAATGCACTGTCGAAGCCCAAAATTAATAATTTTGCACTCCTCTACTTCAAAAGTGGTTTTCAAAGCCTATTTTACCATACTCGAGAAAGATCAGTTTATTTTGTCTGTGTGACAGTAACTGGCACTTATATACTAATTCCTACATATTCAAGGTAAAACTAAGTCTTTTGCCCTGACTCACCTCCGATTATGGCATCTAAAACACAAACCATGGTGAAAATGGGCTCCCTACGACTAGCCATAACTCAGTAACTACTAGGATGTTGACCCTATTTCAAAGCGTCAATGTTATTTATATTGTCCGTAGAAGCTCATTGATACCTCACTTGTCCACTAACTTCCGTTATTGAAGTCAAAGGTAGGATTTGAGAGCAAACGTACAGTACTTATCGTACTTACTACGCAAACTTTGGTGACGTGTGACGTATCTTTCATAAGTACCTGAGACTAACTTCAATAAGAGAAAGGATGATAAGGACGAAACGTATCGTGGATTGCCGCTTCCGCTGGTCGAGTACCGCTAATGGTAGTGAAGTCCCATTTCATATGTAGGAGTGCCGTTTATGTGTTGGAGAGGAATGTAAGACGGGTGGAATGATGGTGGTAAAAGTTTCATGCGGGGCATTTGACAAAAGTGAGATATGTGCGAGCGTTGTGTGAGAAAGGGCCACCTTACGTATGTAGGAATTGCGTACATGTACCTGGCGCTATTTGATTATTGAGAAACGGCCTAAGATTGGCTGCGATCGTCTGCCCCAACTTTTACAGGGGCAGTCTACGTAGGAACTAGTAGTATAATTGGTGCGACGAGAGGAAACAAATTTGAAACTTCCCTCCGACCTTCCACTCTCACATCTATGGCACGCATCGAAGGTGCTCCTCTCAAATAATAATGAGATGGTGCGCCACATGAAGTGAGTTCCAAGTATGCTGTATGTTGCCTGTTCATCAATGAAGCAGAGCAAATAGATGACTGCTTGAAATATATTACTGAAATCAAATCGCAACAGCAGAGTGCTTGATATAATGATAAACAATTGAAATTAGCATTCTGCAACCAAATCAATCAAAATGTTGAGAGGCTGGGATAATCCGGAAAACCCATTCGAAAACGCACCAGAGTCACCAAATGGTGACTTGCTTTCGCCTAATGAAGCTCAACAGGACAATCAGTCTCCAGATCAATCTGGACAAGAGGCTGCAATCTTACGAGACTGGACAGAGACTAACGTGGAAGAAGAAGAAAAGATGGAAGAAGATTACGAGGGCGACTTAAATGAGATCGGCATAGATCCACTATCACCTGCTGGAGATTCATCAAGTGTTGGCGCATGGAGTGTCGCACCCGGTGCTCTTGATAGAACTAGCTTCAGTGTACCATATGATTATGGCAACGAAGATACGAAATCTCCATTATATGCAGAACACAATGCGACATCGCCGCGAGCAGGACGGTCCACTAAAACTTCATTGAACATGTCCAAGGATGAAATAGATCAACCTTCTTCGCCAGGTGCAACAGTGTTCGATGATATTGATCTTGAAGCTTTGGCTGACACATTGGAATCGCCTTCAAGCAACAGAAACAACAGTAGACGCTGCAAAGGTGCATGGACGAAACGATTTCTATATGAAGTGCGTACGAATCCAGCTTTCAAGTTCAAACTGATTGTCGGAGGTTCTGTGTTAGTGGTAGCAACGTGTCTCATTGCAATTGCTGTCACTCTTTCTGGTGGTAAGAGCCCTAAAAATAATATGTCAGGTGGGCCAATCAGTAGTGTTGGTGCTCCGGTGCTTGAATTTACTGAAACGCAAGATCAAACGCAAGATCAACCTACATACTTTCCAACTGCATTGCATACAACCAATCCTACCGACTCTCCTTCAAATAAAGCTCCGACTGGTTCTCCTTCGTATCATCCTACCTATGAACCAACACTTGTTCCATCTACAGCCGCGCCTACAGGGAATCCAACACCTGCACTCACAACTGCATCGCCATCGTCCGATCCTACTACATTGTCACCTACATACGAGCCTTCGATGAGCCCTGTTACTTACAGCCCAACTAAGAATTGTGCTGATGCAGACGGAAAATGGATGACGTACAACGACAAGTCACGCGACTGTATCTGGCTTGACAATGGTCACAATGGTGCTGAATCAGCCAGAAAAGACATGAATTGTTTAGATAGTGAGTTGGGAGAGAAGTGCCGCTACACATGTCGTTTGTACAATGGGTGCATGGATTATCTTCTGTCTTCGATTTCAGACTTTATTGACACTAATGATATTTCCGTCGGTGACGCGTGTGCTGATAAAGAGGGTCTCTTTCTATCGCAAGGAGGCATTCCAAGAAATTGCACTTGGATGAACGAAGATCCAGTCACTGCTCCGATGAAGAAGAATCTCAATTGCGGAACCCCTGGCAATAACCAAACTGAACTAGGTGCAATGTGCCCTGCCACCTGCGTTGGGTATAATGACTGCGAGATGACGGAGTCGGGTGAAATAGTAAAGGTGGAGCCTACTCCGATCGAGGAAAAACTTGCTAGCGATGGTGAGGATGTCGAAGACGTAAACGTTGGAGATGATCCCGAGACAAAGCAAGAGGATCCTATTATTAGATTAGATGATATTGAGGATTGTTTTGACGAAGATGGAATGTGGCAGAATCACTTGGGAAAGTATCGACAGTGCAGGTGGTTTTTCACTGATGAATTTGAGGTTGCAGAGAAGCAGCGACTCAACTGTGGCATCACCGAGATTGGCCGTAAATGTAACGAGGCATGTGGCTGTGGCAAACTACATGCAGGTTTTATAGATGCCTCGTCGTCAGGGCTAGAAGCTGAGAACGCCTCAAACAAGAAAAACAAGAAAACCGATGACAAAGAAGTAGAGTGCGAAGATGAAGAAGGTGAATGGCTAAACCATGAAAATATGCTACGTCAGTGTAGATGGCTTGATTTTGATAGTGAAATCAGTTCTGAGGCAAAAAAGCTACTCAACTGCGGCAAGACAGAGGTCGGATTGAAATGCAAGGCAAGATGTGGCTGTGAAGACAATGCTGCGTTACAATTCACGACAGCATGCGAAGACAAGAAGGGTCTATTCAAGACGCATGAAGGAGGCGATCCCCGAACGTGTGACTGGATGGATCGCAAATTTCCTGAAGAGCGGAGAGAGCTGAACTGCGGCAAAACAGAGATAGGTGTGATGTGCCAGTGTAAGTGTTCTGAACCAATCCTGGATGCAACTAAAGAAGTGAGGTGCGAAGACGAAGAAGGCGAATGGATGACCCACGAAAGCAAGTGGCGGCAGTGTAGATGGCTTGATTTTGATAGTGAAATCAATGCTGAGGCGAAAAAGCTTCTGAATTGCGGCAAGACAGAGATTGGGCTGAAATGTAAGGAGACATGCGGTTGTGGTGAGACTGAACCTATGTCCGAAACAGCATGCGAAGACAAGAAGGGTCTATTCATGACGCATGAAGGAGGCAGCCCCAGAATGTGTGACTGGATGGATCGGAAATTTCCCGTAGAGCGGAGAGAGCTGAACTGTGGCAAAACAGAGATAGGTGTGATGTGCCAGTGTAAGTGTTCAGAGCCAATTCAGGTGGAAAGCTTCGTAGATTCTCCCTCTCTACAGCAGGAACAGAAGAGCTTTGCATCGAAGCAAATGAGTTTCGTTGAATCTTTGCGAGAAAACGTAATTGAACAAGTGAGGTGCGAAGACGAAGAAGGCGAATGGATGACCCACGAAAGCAAGTGGCGGCAGTGTAGGTGGCTTGATTTTGACAGTGAAATCAATGCTGAGGCGAAAAAGCTTCTCAACTGTGGCAAAACAGAGATTGGGCTGAGATGTAAGGAGACTTGCGGTTGTGGTGAGACTGAACCTATGTCCGAAACAGCATGCGAAGACAAGAAGGGTCTATTCATGACGCATGAAGGAGGCAGCCCCCGAATGTGTGACTGGATGGATCGCAAATTTCCCGTCGAGAGGAGAGAGCTGAACTGCGGCAAAACAGAGATAGGTGTGATGTGTCAGTGCAAGTGTTCAGAACCAATCCAACTCGAAACGTTTTCTGGCGGCGAGTTAATGGATACAGGATATACTGAACCATTACAAGGAGGATACAGTAAGACGTGCGAGGACGAGGAAGGAGAATGGCTAAATAATGAAAACAAATTCAGGCAATGTAGATGGCTCAACTTGGAAAATACAGAGGCGAAGAAGCTGTTGAATTGCGGAAAGACAGGTAAGGTCATTGTGCTGTTTAACGGCTCAGTTCATATACATGAATGAAACTTACTTATTGCTGCTTGTCTGACACAGAGATTGGTCTAAGATGCAGAGAAACGTGTGGCTGTGGCGAAGCACTTTCGCTAGGAACAGGACCGTGTCAGGATTATAAAGGCGAGTGGAAAACAAACGAAGGAGACACACGTACGTGTGAGTGGATGGATCGAAAGTTTCCGATTGAACGCAGACAACAGAATTGTGGACTCACTGAGATCGGAGTAATGTGCCAATGCAAGTGCCAGGAGCTAATCCAAGACACCCACGAGCTGACGGGTATTAGAGACTTTGCTCAGTCTACAGGTTCAGAGTTGATTTCATTATTGGAGACTCCCACCCTTCCGCCCGATGATGACGACGGTAAAAGATTACGGAAACATCAGGGTCGTCTCGATGAAACCGGAAAGCTGATGACTATCGTCGCAGTCGAAGACGCGACTGTCTCGCAGAGAAAGGACAAGGTAAACTATGGGGATTCCATCAGGTTGTATGTTGACAGTAGTCAAGGTGCTGAAATGCAAGCCCTGATTGTATTTGATCTATCTTATGTGGAGCAATCAATCAGTTTTATAGGTAGAGCCGCGTTGCACATCTATGCAAGGAAGGGTTCACCATTTGGTGGAGTAGAGTTCAAGAAGATGTTCGAAACTGAATTTAGGCAAGGTGCAATAAAATGGAATAACATGCTTGGAGATGGAGCGAGTGAGCCTACTATTGCATTCTTAGATGATGTTGACGACGAGACTTGGTACGAAGTCGACGTGACTGCAGCAGTAAGGGCTGCATTTTTAAATGGCGAAGAACGACTTGGTATAAGGATTGTTTCAAGCGAATCTCACTTCTCATTTGCATCGAAAGATACAGATCGATTCCAACCAGCACTTGTGATTGATTCACGAACAAACCCACCAACAAATGCCCCAGTGCCTCAACCCACGCCGAAACCGTCACCAAGACCTGTCATCCCACTAGATTGCATTGATTCTAAGGGTTTCTTCGTTGCACACACAGGCGAGTCAAAGTCATGTTCTTGGTTCGACGTTGGAAACAGTGAACAGAAGAAAGAGCTTAATTGCAAAGACAACAGTGAAGCGGCGTACTTTTGCCAATCACAATGTAGTGCATACAATGGCTGTGATACAATAACGTGTGATGACAAATCGGGCAGCTACTTGAGTCATACTGGGTTAAGAGAGCGATGCCCTTGGTTACTAACAGGAGCTGGCACGTTGAAACTAGAACAGAACTGTGGAACGAGTGAATATCCAATAACAGAGCTCGGCAAACGCTGCCAGGCAACGTGCGCCAACTACAATGGATGTTAAATCAGTAAAAAAGATACATAATGCAAAAATTTAAGTCTGTCATGAATGCTTTCTTAAGAATGGTGGCTTCGATGTGGATTGGAGGTAAGCCCAAATGGGACGCATCTCATGAGGTCACCTACGAGGTCGTGGCAAAGCGGCTGCTTGCATGAGTGGTGCTCATCGCTTCTACAATGGCATAACCCATAATGTTCCACCAGCTGAGAGACAACGTCACAAATAGTATTTGTGTTGCTGGGTTGGGTTGATGAAGACTACTCCATCAGCAAAGTCGTCAAAACGAGAAAAGAGAGAGAAAGAGAAGCGACCGGCATCATTCCTACGTAGGTCACCACGTGGGAATTCATTCATCGCTGCACCTCCGCACCATCCAACCTTTCACCCTATCTAACCTTCACCATGATGTTGTTGTCTCCGTACTTCTTAGTGTATATATATTTCCCCTGCTGCAAGACCAGATCCCAGCGTGACTGATCTAGTGCATATGAAAGCAGCTGGATATAATTCCAGCGAACGCTCTCCTAGTACTTGGTCGGTTAACGCTGCTGAATGTTGCATGACCGCTTCTGCTTCATAGAATACAACTAACAATGAGGAGCGAAGATAATGAGAAGGAGTTCCACATTGCGCCGATGCTCGATGTGTCAACAATAGAATTTCGATACTTCATTAGATTGCTAACTAGCCGCTCCATCATCTGGACGGAAATGGTGGTAGCTGAAACACTGGTGTACCGAAATAGAGCATCCGATGATGATGGAAAAGAGCTTTCATCCTGTGAAGTGTCATCATTGAAATTGAGTGAAGATCTCAAGAGATATTGTGGTTGGTGGGATAAGGATGAAACCGACGGCGTAGATCCTCACCCAACAGTTTGCCAGATCGGAACTAACAATCCTCAACAAGCTGCATTCGCAGCCGCTGTAGCTCAACAATGTGGTTACGATAGAATAGATTTAAATGCAGAATGCCCATCAGATAGAGTTTCTGGGAGGTGCTTTGGTGCAGTTTTGATGCAAGAACAAGATGTTGCTGCAAGTGTTGTAAGATCGATGGTTGAAACAGCACGGATACCATTCTCTGTCAAAACTCGTATAGGATGCGATGAGAGCGACTCACTTGATGAAAGCATTCGTTTTATCCAACGCCTTGTAGACGCAGGGTGTGATCGATTTGTCATACACGCACGGAAAGTATACACAAAAGGGCTCTCGCCTGCTCAAAACCGAACTGTTCCTCCGTTAAATTACCCCCACGCATATGAGTTAATGAAGCACTTTCCAAAGTGTGAATTTATCCTCAATGGAGGCATACGGAGCATTGAGCATGCTCGGAAAGTAGCGTTCGGTGAAACTGATGATTCCCTTGACGCAGAACATGTCGTTCCGTGTCACCTCTGCAATCTGCCACATGATTCGTGCACTGCTCCTGTAAAGAATCCACCGATTAAGGGTGTTATGGTTGGCCGACTTGCACGAGACCACCCAGCAGCTCTTGCAACTGTTGACACTGACTTTTATGGAGAACAATCAAATCCTTGCAAGAATCGTCGAGACCTGCTGAATCGTTACATTCAGTTTTTGGAGAGAGTGTATCCGAGAAGATGCTGCGACGACGACGCTTCGATTACGTTGGGCATGGTTAATGAGATGACAAATGTCATCGTGCATAAAAGAGAATCCTGTTGTATTTGCGGCGCAGGCAATCGTGTTGACGAGATACCACCTACCCCAAAGCCTGCTGCTGCTCAACAAAGTCCACGTGCGAGTAGCAAGAGATCAAAACGACATCAAAGGAATAATGGTGGTACAAAGATAGTCTCAAGGGTAATAGATCAATCTCTTCAACCTACATTAGGCATTCTATACGGAGTTTCAGGCAACGGCCCGTTTCGAAGAGAACTGCATCGACTCAGCCGCGATTCAACTGTGAGGAACTGTGGCCCTGGGTTCATCCTCAAGAAAGCAATGCAATGTGTCCCCTCTGAGATTTGGGACCAACCATTCAGTAAAAGCAGTGCTGGCAAAGTTGTTCAATTCTTTCCAACAAAGTAATGTAGAAGCAGAATAATTGATATTAAAGCATTCAAATAATACCAGGGGAAATTTTGTCGTGGAAAAAAGATTTACCTATTGACTGTTAATTAGCATGATCACTTTCCAGTTTTCTTTCTAACGATTGACTCAAATTCATCAATTTGTTTCTTGATGTCAACCATTGCAGCATCTAATAACTCAGAGTTGGAAGGCTTGCCCTCTCGTTCGATTTTCTTTCTTTCATCAAGTTCTTCACACTTTTCTCTAAAGTCACTAAATATAGAACCCATCTTCTTAACAAAGCGTCCCCTCCCAATGCCCCAGCGAACTGGTTCCTTTTCTGCCGACGTGTTTGTTGGTGTTGTTCCTGCTTTGTCTTTGTTCTCGCCAAAATCTAGAAAGCTCTTCAAATCTTCAATCTTGGCTTCGCTCAATTTGAAGAGAGATCTCTTGGTTGAAAATTTCTCTTCACCAGTCCTGGCAGCCTCTTCGGCGATTGCTATCGCCTGCAGCATTTGAACGTCAGTAAGTTTTTCCTCTGACACTGAAAGAATGGACGCTGCCTTGAATTTTGCCTCCTCGTAAAGTTTTCTTGCCTCTTCTGGATCAACATCATCTTCGTCATCCTGGAGAAAACTTGGCAACTCATCTTCTTCTTCCTCCTCCTCATCCTCTGAATCGCTACTATCACCTTCATCCTCGCTTCGACTACTCTGAGATTCTTCATCCTCTTCTACAGAGTTTGCCATTGAAACAGATCCATCCACAGAAGCATCACCATCACCACTTGTCACATTAGGAACAGGGGCGTCCGCATCACTACTCGTGACATTGGTATCAGAAGCATTCTCGGGAGATCTTGGAGGCAATCCCTCAACTGTAACAGTGGCTGCTTTTGGTCCTGATGAATTTGATATCTTGGAAGCGATGGATTTTTTAGAATTCAATGATCGTTTGGATGACTTTGACAACTTGGAATTCACAGATACATCATCTTTTTGTGTAGGCGTAGTCCCCTTCTTGCCAAGATGAGGCGTGGAACCAGTTTCAATTCTCATTTTTGAATAATTCAACAATGCCCAAAGTTCCGAGTTGGCATCACTCCGGCGTGTCGTTGACACTGCTGGTTTCACTACATCACCAGTTGCCTCCTCGTCCTTCTTTGCCTTTTCTTCAGCCTCCTTGACCTTCTGTTCCGCAAGTTTGAGAAGGTTTGCTCGATCTGTTTCATCGTCATCGGCTGCGGCCTTTGCCTCCGCTTCTGCAAGCTTTTTCTTTGCAATCTCCAGCAACTCTTGGGAATCCTTTGAGACGAATCCCTTGTTAAGATCGGGAGATTCTTGGGTGGTTGATGGCGCTTCCTCTTCTGTAACTGCATTTTCTTCAGGGATTATTTCGGATCCAGTAGTAGATGGTGCCCCTGCAGAATTTGCACTTTCGGCAGGGATTTTTTCTTCCTCTGCCTCCTCCTCTTGAATAGATTGATCATCATCGTCACGTTCATCATTTTTTTCGTCCTCTTGTTCTGGTACTGGCGTAGGTTCCGGTTTCTTCTCCAATCTTGATTTAGAGTAGGCCAGTAAGGCATGCAAATCAGCATTTGAATCACCATCTGGCATAGCTTCGTTATCCTCACCTCCCACAGAGTCATCATCTTCCGAGTCCTCCTCTTCTGATTCCGACCCAGACTCGGATTCATAAGAGTCGTCATTCATTGGGTTTACATCGGCGTCTGCTTCATGTTTTTTTGCATTCTCAGCCTCCACATTGGTGTCCGGCTGTCTGATAATATCATCGTCACCGATTTCCTCCATACTGGCTGCTGCTGCCATGTTGGTTGCTGCCCTACGTTCCAGAGGGCTGCTTTGCTAAATTACTCCTACACTTTTTTGGTCAACTTTGGTCAAGCAAGAGCGAGTTTCATTCACTCTTGTGCAAGGAAGAAAAGCGGCAGGCTACGAAACGCTCAACGCTCAACTTATCTCGATGGACAACGGTCGCACACTACAGGTCTCGGTTATCTCTGCTCAGCGATGGTTGGTGGTTGGTGATGGAATCGTTTGGGTTGAGGGGAGGGGTTGAAAGTTGAAACATGTGATTTGTATAGTGGTATCCATGATTATGTACTTTAATGTATGTAGGAGCAGCATTCCCCCTACATAACTTAAAGTACCATAATCGTACATACTAGTACCACAAATCACCGTCAAATGCACCCATTTGACACCCCTTCTACACTATCATCACTTCTTTAACCTAACCAACCTTCTGAATGTTTCTGTAGATGCGAGACCTGTAGTGTGAACGGTCGCTTCGAAGTAGCGTAATGGAATTTCAAAAGGGTGAAATTTCACTACTGCAACTTTCGTGAAATTTACAGGGTGAAAGTTGCACCAATTTTGGCCAACAATGAAATTTCACAAAAATTCTGGCGCGAACGGATGGTACTGAACCAACACGTAGCACAAAAATAACCTAAGACCCTTCATTCCACCAACCACCAAACCCCAAAGAACACCACGCACCATCCAGATGATGAGTTTGTCAACGGTCGCATCACGTGGTTTGAATGTTATGCAGGATCATCTGACTTCTATCGATTGGTTGCTAAGCCTCTAATGTCTATGGGAACTGTCGGATCGATGGATTGTGAGCGTAGGGCCAAACCTCTGAAGAACAGCATTCTTGTGAAGGATAGGAATAGGATGAAGGATCCAACTGGTGTTGCACTTCTTCGAGGGAAGGAAAACCTCCGTCATATCATGGATGCGAAGAAGATGCTTGGAAAGAAGCTTGCTGACAGTCTCTCTTAGAGTGATGTGTTGACTGCAGAGTGCAAAGTATTACGACTATCTCAGGATAAGCTAGAGTGAAATTTAATCCCTTGAAATTTCTGAAATTTCTGAAATTTCAACCTGCAATTTTCAACCCCCTCCAAAAATGGTGAAATTCCATTACGCTACTTCGAAGACGTGTAGAAAGTTATCAAATTCCTATGTTCAAAAACGTTAAAGTCTCAACCATAAGAAAAATGCATTGTCTCACCACTACCGCGATTCCGCGCCGCTCTTCTTCGTGCGTCTCCTTCACTTGCGTGAACCGCACGATGCCATAAGTATCGTACACACACGTGACGCACCGCCGCACGATCTCGCACGATGCTGCCGCCAAAGAAGGTCCCACTCTTTTAAATTTCAATGAGGAGGCCTCTCTGCGACGCACTACACCATCACCACAATAGTCATCGGTGGTTCCAATGCTGCAGTAGAGAAAAGGGGAATTCAACAATGAGGATATCAAGACAATCATTTCAGAGGCGTCGCAGAAGCGCAAACTCGACAATATTTCGAAATGCCAAAAGAAGAATATTCAATAACAATGGCGAAGGTAGGCGGCACAATGCCGCCCGACTATTGCTGGCATTTGTCTCGGTGTCACTGTTTGCTGCATTGCTTATTGCCCCGACACTACTCTCGTCTTCCAATGACGATCCGAACAATAGGTCGCTCCGATTGCTGGCTGTAATGAAGTCGAGAAATGAGATGATTCGCAGTGGAACGAAGCCCTCCATACCTAATACGGTGACGATAAACAAAGACCATAATGCTGCACCTGCTGCGGCGAAATCTCTTGACGTTAAGCCCGAGATCGTAGTATCCAAACCAATCAAGCCGAAGGAAAAATTAACGCCTCCACCAAATTCAGCCATGATTATATTTTACAACCTCTTCATCCCAACTGACCCAGCCGAGGCAAAAGTTGCCATTGACGTACTCACAGAGCAGTTGGGTCAAGTCGCCACATCTCTCAAAGCAATTTTAAAGAAAAAGCCAACACTTCAATCAGCGATTCTTTACTACAATCTTATTGGCAATGACGTTACATTTCCACCCAAAGAGATAAATGCACTGTGTCGTAAACTTCATCCAAGTTTAGAGTGCAAATTACGTGGTTTTTATGAACATGCAAGTGAGGCAGTCACATTAGAAGATATTCATGACTTTTGTCGCCAAGATGATACCGATCAGGGGACTCGGGTGACGTACATCCACTCCAAGGGGAGTTATCATCAAACCCTGGTGAATATGAATTGGAGGCGAGAAATGACAAATTCGGTACTGCACCCGGATTGTCAGTATCCACCGGATGACCGCTGTGATGTTTGTGGGTCATCCTTCTACACGCGATTTTCAACAATATATCCTGGTAACATGTGGACGGCCAAGTGTTCGTATGTTAGGAAGCTTCTATCACCCAGAGAAGGTGGTGAGTATGACGATAAGAAGGTGGAATCGGTGGCGAAATTTTTGAAGTACAGATTATGGGGGCAGTTGCACAGCACCTTGTTGGAAGATAGGATAGACTACTTTGGATTAGGTCGCTACCGGTTGGAGCATTGGATAGGTAGTCACTCGTCAATACGTCCATGCGAGCTGCATCGTCAAAATGTTACATTTGAACTTATGGTTACAGGCCAAGTGAAGCCAGAACATTATGAGTGGGGAATGGGCCCTCGTCGTGAAGAGGTGGTGGATGAACTTGTGGATGCAACAAACATGCTAAAGACAGATGAAGATGCACAGTTTAGAGAGTATTACTACTTGCCAGGTAATTTGCTCAAGTGGTTCACGCTGTATGGATCCAAGGGTGTGCCATCTTCAAAATCTTGGGCGTGGAGTTTCTTCCCAGCTGGAAACAAGTGGAAGGAGCTTGTTGAACAGCATGGCGAGAATGCAGTCGAGAAAATGGTAATGGATTCTACAGAAGACTATCATTCGGCCTATTCTGATAACTATGAGAGGGATACATTTCAAGTTGACGGCGAAGACGAAGCACTCTTTGCTGACTCTGAATCGACAATGACGGTGTTCTATCATATGTCATTCCCTCCAGAAGGAAAGGATAGGCAGGCATCATTTGTTGCGGTAAAGACGCAGCTTGATCTACTAGCCATGGGCCAATACAACATCATAAGCCGTAGGTATGAACGGACACGAAAAGTGTTATTGTACTACTCAATAGCGGGCGGGGATGACAAGCTTGTTGACTTTGTAACGAAGCAATGCGACGCACTCAAGTCCAAAAACGTAGAGTGCAGAAAACTCGCTCAATTTGAGTCTGACAAAGCCAAGGGAGAGACACTGCATCAGCTTCACAACTTTTGTCTTGCAAAGCCATCACAACGTGTCACTTATCTGACAAATCAACTTCCTGGTCAGTACGATTCCAATTGGCCAGAAATACAAACATCACAAAAAATTCGTGCCTATACGACTGCGGTTACGAGTAACATGTGCCTGAAATCTCGAGACACTTGTAACGTCTGTGGAATGGAATTTTATCCGTTACCCTACAATCATTTCACGGGGAATATGTTCACAGCATCTTGCGAATATGTCAAAGATTTAATGCCCCCGGCGCAATTTGAGAGCAAAATGAATGACGTTGCTAGTGATGCACTGGTGTCACAACTTGGGCATGTATTCACTACCGAGCTCACACCGCACACTCCGCAAACTTTGGGAATGGATCATTACTCAGTGGAACATTGGATAGGAAGTCATCCTGACTTTCAACCGTGTGATGTTGCTCCCATATCACGTAGTTGGTTCCCTCTTAAATGTGGTGGGTCTCATAAAGAAGTAGATTATAGTCGCAGCAATATATACGACTTTCAATGGTCGATAGGCCCGCGGCGCGGCAGTGCACCAAATGGACGAATAGACTGTACGGCAGAGCAAAAAATAGCAACCAAGGACGAGGTTTTATTTCGAGAGTACTCCTACTTGGCAGGAAATTTGTACCGGTGGTACAAATTGTACAACAAAGCACCACCAGCAGATAGCTGGATATGGCAATGGTTTCCAAAGGGCGATTCATGGTTTCATGGTGTGCAGAATCATGGATCCAGAGTCGTGCAAGAGCTGACGAAGCCATATGCTGACGAAGGCGTGCCCTTCCGACAAGTATAAATTCAAATTGTAACATAGTAGAAAGGCAATAATGCACAAATCTTTACACTGTTACATTTATTTACAACTCTTCACTTCTATCTTCGATTTCGTGATTTTGTTTCGGACCATACGACTTATCCACTATGAGTCGGTTCATTAAGCTATCAGCACCAAACTTTTTGAATACAAAGGAATGTCCATGATACGATGTAATGCTTAGTGTTTCACCTGGATTTTCCATACTCCCCACATGGACATGATCTTCATCGTGATCAACCCAAAAGACATCCACAGGTCCATCCGCATGATTTGTGAATTGGATATCAACTTCGTTCGTATCTCTCTCTTTTCGAGTCTGTTTTGGAGGTTTGCCATCCAATGCATCAATGGTCATCATTTCCTCCTCATCCAGAGTGAAATCACAACTTTTCAAATTAGATAACTGATGAGACGGTCTTGTTGATGCAGGCAAAACCATGACTCCTCGTCTGGTTGCCCATTGGATAACAACTGCAGGTACTGAAACATCGTACTTCTTTGCGATGGCTTGAAGCCATGGACTTGTCATGACGGGGTTATCTTGATAACCCTTATATTTCCACTGATTCCCCAACGTACTGTATCCTTGATACAATATCTTCTTCTCAACTGATCCCAATTTGTCTTGTGCTGCATTTATACTTTCAATTCTGCGCCGGATAGCTTTGTCTTGTTTGAAGGGATCAAACCAATTCTGAATCACCATGGGTGCAATCCTCTTTGTCAGCAGTTTATCCAATAATTGACCATCTACATCACATATACCAATTGATCGGACTACTCCAAGATCTACAGCTTCTTCCAAAGCCCTCCAGCTATCTTCCCAAGTCCCTTCTGGCTCATGTGAGCAGATATCTCCCCAACAGCGTGGTTTGTGAATTAGTACAGAATCAAGTGAAGTCACTTGCAATCGATCCAGTGAGAGCTGAATAGCCTTTTTGGTAGAACGATACCCCAAGTCTTGAGGATGTATCTTTGTTTGCACAAACACATAGTCGTCATTGTTGTCTTGGTATCGACGCTTTGCGTCATGCATTGCTTGTCCAACCTCTTCTTCGTGATATCCCCAGGAATGAGATTGTGCAGTGTCAATGAATTGATATCCAATATTAATTGCAGACTTTACATCTTTGTATCTGACACCAGAACAACCACCCAGTCCAATCATTGGCACTGTTATGTTGTTTGCCAATGTGAATTTGGGCACTGTTGACTCTGGCGACATCTTCTTGTCATTTTTTTTGTCATCGTTTGCGTCTGCAGCCCGTAGTTGTTGAGACGATCCTACGCTTATCCCGCACGACATTACAAGCAGCAGTAGTAGAAGGGCATATGAATATGGCTTGCATTGGAACAGCCGTAGCGGTAGTGGCAGCACCATGATGTTTAATGGCTGTTTATGTGCGTTGTGCTAGGTTGTGCTCAAATGCAAAAATCTGAAATCTGAAAGCTGTCCAAAGTCCAAAGCAAAGCAAGCTGAGAAGATTTTTTGAATTTTTCACGCGATGAAAATCACGTGACTATTTATGCTTCTGTTGTGATGTAACAGAAATCTAACTGAGATTTTGAGTCGTGACTCCGTCAACTAAGATTTTGAAGTCGACGTCACATCACGCATTGCTCAATAAATGTCAGTGCAATCAATTCTCATTATTGCTCATAGCAAAATGCAATGCTCGATATACTCTCTCTAGCATGATCCTCTCCTTGATAGCAACGTCTCTAGCAGCATCTGGCTCTCCCGTCAGCGCTTTTGCAACTGCCGCTTCTTCTAGCTCATCGTCAGCTCGATTGGCGCCCATCAAAGCAGCATATTCCGCCGATTGGATCGATCTGCAATCACTTCCTTCGCCTCCTGGACAAATCCTACCACCACGATCGGGTGCCAATACCATTTCAAGTGGAGGTAAAATTCTCACATTTGCTGGATATGCAGAGGAACTTGTCGATGAGACGGTAGAACGATATGTGGTGGATGATCTTTGGGAGTTTGTACCCTACCAAGAAGAAGAAGAAGAGAATAGTGAGTGGGGATGGAAGCAACGCATTGCAGCTGGTCAAGACGAGACAAGTCCTGGTCCACGTCTAGCATTTGTCATGGCAGGCTTACCATCGTCTTCAAATGCATTTGTACTTGGGGGTTGGGATCCGCAAGTACCAGGAACTGGGGGAGTTATCCTAGATGATGTTGCAAAACTAGATTCAGATTCTTTGAAATGGTCAAACCCAACAGATGCAGATGGCAAGTTATCGTCTATTCCTGAAGGACCTACGTCTCGTCATGTAGCAGTGGCGTTGTCAGATGATACAATATGCTTACATAATCATCGTTGTGTAGATCATGTGTTGCTGATGCAAACGTTGGACAAAGAACAAAACAAGGTGCAATGGGTCCGCCAGGAGACGTCGGGAGATGCTCCTTCATCTCGTGGATTGCACTGTGCAGCAGCAATCGGAACAAACATGTGCATTTTTGGAGGTGCTGCACAAAATCAACTCATGTCAAATGAAGCATTCGTTTTGGATACGACAACTTGGAGATGGACCAAGATAGATTGCGGCGATAATGCCCCAGCACCTCGCGCTGGTGCATGCTTGTGTGCTTTGGACGACAACTCAGTACTGCTCTTTGGTGGTGCCAAACCAACAGAAGGTGGATTGTTAGGGCTGAATGACGTGTGGGTGCTTCACGTGGACGATTTCGAAACCGGGAAGGGACGCTGGGAATGCTTGATTGAGCATCAAAGTGTGGAGAATGATAGCAGTGGTAGTTCATTTCCTCCAGGAAGAAATGCAGCGACACTCACTGAAATAAATGCAAAGAAGATGCTACCATGTAGCGCGTGTGCGGAAAGTGATAAGTGCTATTTACTGCAGGGTGGCTGGGCGCCATTTAAGAAGACTTTCAATGATGTGTTTGTTCTGCGTATTACATCAAAGTAGAGAAGTATTCATATTAGAATGGTTCAAATGAGTAAGCTCATTTCTATTATTACAAGATTATACAAATTTATCTCATCCATACGTATAAGCAAAAGGCAGCTCCATACATGAATTTCATACCAAAGCTGTGAATAAAATTCCCAGTAACACCATTGCTATCGCGCATCTTGATCCAAGTTTCAAGATATATGTCAGACTCAAACACACTTTCTTTCTTAGGGCTGTAGTCGGCGCTGGAACTGGAATCCTCATCTTGTTCTGTCTCACTCTCGTCTTGGTCATCTTCATCGGATTTTGCAAAAAGACTCGCAAGTGATGGCGAGACAGGTTTTCCAACGGTTATTTTAGACAAAGTTGGTCCGGGGAGAGGAGGAAGTGTTGGATCTGCTCTGTCAAGGACAATATTTGGAATCCCAAATACATGTGTCGGCGATGGTGCTTCAACTGTTGACGGGCTTTTTGTTGGTTTCTTTGTGGGATTTCTTGTCGGTGTCTCACCAGGAATGATAGGTGGACATTCACTTGTCCAAATGGATTGAGCATTACAATAGATAAAACCTGGCCCACATGATCCATACCGCGATCGACAATGGAGGCTAACTGGGCAAGGGTCTCCAGTGCATTCTAATTCATTCGTTGGTGCCTCCTCAGCTGGAGAAGCACTGGGGGAATTGGTTCTAGGTTTTGTGTACATTGTTGGTAACACTGGCTTTGCTGTGGCCTTTTCGGGTGCCACTGACGTTGGATTCGGTGTCGTCGGGCTTTGGGGTTGAGAATTGTTAATGAAATATGTCGCGATCTTTGATTGTGGCGAAGCAGAAGGTTGCAATGTCGGTTTGGGCGGAATTGAAGGTTCTTCAACTGGTTCTTTCGTTGGACCCGGCGTGACGGGATTTGCCAAACCAGGTTTTGGCTTGGGCTTTCCTCCCCCACTTGGTTTTGGCTTTGTGCTTCCGTTTGGTTTAGGTTTCATCCAAATTGGCTTTGGGGAAGGCGCTGCTGTTATGTGCTCCAGTGTGCCATCTGCTGATGGTGGTGGTGATGGTGGTGGTGTAACGACAATTGCTGGTAGAAACGTCACAGGTAGTGGTTCAGATGGAAATGGGGCGTTCGATGGCGGCGGAGCAGAAGAGGGAGGTGGAGAAGGTGTTGGTTTTGGACAATCCTTTGACCAAATTGCGTCATTGTTACAGTAGATCTCCCCTGGGCCACAGAAGCCATAAAGACTGCGACAGTGACCTCTTTCATTACAAGGCTCTCCACTGCAAGGTCCATGTGTAGGACGAAAAGTTGTTGGGACTAACGTCGGTGCAGCCGACTGCGTTGGTGCTGGAGTTGGTGGGTTTGTTGGTCTTGCAGGACGTGCGACTACAGTTACAGGTCTGACTGGAATTGAATCTTCTGAAATAGGAGTTTTCGTTGTTGGCTTCGCAGTTTCGTTTTCGTTTGCTGTCACCATTGGAGAAGGTTGTGGAGGTGGTATTGTTGATGGAGAAGGGTCCTTTGGAGGAGGCAATCCTGCTGGTACTATTTCTTCCTCTTCACCACAATCAGACGCGCTGATACAAGAGAACCCTTCGTTACAATAGAATTGGTCGCCCTCTTTGATGAACACATTGTAGCATGGATCGAAGAAATCGCATTTTTCCTTTGATATAACGTATCCAATGTTAGCCAATTCGTCAGCGACACAACGATATGATCCTCCGGCTCCAGTCGATGACACTGATTGTTCTTCAACTCCACTGCACTTTGGTGCCTCAACACACTCAGCATCTTCGTCGCAATACCAATCGTCTCCAATTTGTATATGCGGGTTATAGCAATCCACAAAATTCATGCATTTGTCAACTGCTATCATGTAACCTCCTTGTATCAAAGGTTTTGGAACACATCGGTATGCAACACCACTACTAGCGCTGGCAACAGCAACAGGAGATGAAGTGGTAGCCTTTTGTGGAGAGGGTGTAGGTGCTTCAGATACGCCACACAATCCAAAAGGCGTCTTTTCATTATCATAAAAACTTGTGCCCGTCTTTATCTCTTCCCCATCATATTTAGCAGTATAGGAGCCATTTCCATGCTCACAGCACAAGCCATCCCCTCCTGTGTCTTTGATTACAAACATGTAGCATCCAAGTTTGTCATTGATACATTCCACTGGATACTTTACCGCCTCCCCTGGTACCAATATATCATTTACTCCCGCAGCAATTACTTCACCCCTTTTGGTATCCTCTACTGACCATGAAGTTTCCTTTGGCCAATAATCCGCAGTAATGGTAACTTCAAAAGGAACACATGCTGCAGCTTGATTACTGTTGTTGTTTCCTCCATTTGTTCCTATCGTACCATCCTCGTTTGCATAAAAGGAATCTGGATAACCCTTCTCCTCTGTACAAGGCGTTAAAGAGTAGCAATGTTCACCAAAGGGGCACTCAGAATCATCTGATGATGGGCATCGTTTCTTACAATTGGTAATAGCGTCATTCCAATCAGAACCACAGAAAAAGCTCGACATGAGACTTGGCATTGGGGCATATGTTGGCCTTTTCGTTGGTGATTGCGTTGGACTTTTTGTCGGTATCTGTTCCGTAGGTTCATTACTTGGTGGCATCGTCTCTGTCGGATTTGGCGTTGGCATACTTGTCTCTGTTGGATACATTGTAGGATCTGGCGTTGTTGGCCTTCTCGTTGGCGGAGGTGTGGGAGTGTGTGTTCGAGCATCACATTGTGTACCAAAGAAACAAATCTGACCCAATGGACATTCCATTGCAGTCGGACAATGCTGATTACATGAAGTATTGGCGTCGTAAATACTTTTACCACAAAACCAGTGATCAGTAAGATCGTCACTCGGATAATCAAGCGGTTCTGGAGGTGGAATAGGCATCTCTGTGGGTATTTTTGATGGTCCACTGTGTGGAGATCTCGTTGGTGGTGGCCATGTTGGCCATTGTGTTGGAATGACCATATTCTTGACATTGCACGCAAATACATCGAAGAAACAAAGCTCCCCATACGGACAATGTGCAGACATTCCAGAAGGACAATGGGTCGAACATTTGTTACCTGCATCGTCAAATGATTTTCCGCAAAAATAGTGATCAGACGGGTTGTCACTCTTCCCATAGACCGGCCGTTCTGTGCCCCCAGGACTTGGTCTAGGTGGCCGCGGCCTCGGATCCCCAGGTTCATATCCTTCGTACCAACTCCCATCTCCTCTCTTCACATCGCATTCGGTATTTGCAAAGCATTTCATCCCAAACTCAAAGGCGTCGCAATCTTCGTCCTTTCCCGAGGGGCAATGCTGTCTTTTCTGGCAGTCTTCATCATCCCAGGCCCACCCGCAGAAGAATTTGTCTTCCGGCAAATTTTTAGCTAGAGAGTTGCCGCTGGCAAGAATGAATTGTAGAGATAATGTTATTGATAACGAGAGGAATGCTATCAGCGGCGACACAGGTAGCCACCGCCGCCGCCGCCGCCGTTTTGAGCAACTCTCTATTGCTGGGAGTACTCCTGCTGCACGGACCATGGGCGACGTGATGCTTATCGCAGCCACTTGCACCATATCGTATTTGTGGCAAACAGCACTGGGGCTTGTGCATCGACCGACGACACACATACTTACACAACAACATCATCTTCAGATCTGCAAGAGTCTTCAATCAAGGCAATTCAAAATGAAAAACGTACGAAAGTGAGACCCATACGGTACCAGGCTGTTCTGTTTCCGGCGGGTCAAAAGCTGGTGTCGAGACGGGCGAAATTGCAGCGAAAGTCGACAAGGAGTTGTTCTCAGCTAGCTCTCAATGACAAACATTACTTTGACATAGTCGCACTGCTCTGACTTTGAGAGGAAATTTACTGGCAAAAGAAAGATAATCCTTTGATGGCATCCCACAAACCCAACATCTCGGAGTTACTAGCAATGCTCAGACGGATTGCGCGGGTAGAGCGATGCTAAGACGTCGTAGCTGATGTGAAAGGTCTCATTTGGGCAACATAGAGAGGCATACTAATTCTTGGTCACTTTACTTTTATGCTTGTCATCGAAACGGCATTAAGTATCGAGGTTACGAGTTAACAGGGATGAGATAAAGTAAGCGACCATGGTGTAAAAAAATTCGCGCGCTTATCGCTGATGAGAAAAACTTCTTAGCTGGCCGGCAAAACCTCATCCTCAATACTTATCGTATCTATCGTCGTCAATATGCGCATGGGCCGCTTCTAGTGGTTCATTACTCTCTGCGGCGATAGTACAGAAGCTTACTAGCACTGCCCAGACAGAAAGAGTACGTAGAAGTGATGCTACGACCACATACCTGTTTTGAGAGGTCCATTTGAGCTGGCCAGCGGCACCTCATCCACCATATCGTATCTATTGTCGTCAATATGTGCATGGGCCGCTTCTAGTGGCCCATTACTCACTGCGGCGATATTACAGAAGCTTACTAGCACTGCCCAGACGGACAGCGTGTGTAAAAGTGATGCTACGATCTTGTAGATGGCCTGATGAGGACCAAATTGAGCAAGATAGTTGCATTGCATTCAGCCACATCGTATCTATCGTCGTCAATATGCGCATGGGCCGCTTCTAGTGGCCCATTAGCGGCGATTGTATAGAAGCACATTAGTATTGCCCAGACGGATAGCATACGTAGAAGTGATGCTACAATCTTGTAGATGTCCTGATGAGGACCAATTTTAGCCAGCTAGTAGGTTTGCATGCAGCCATTTTGTATCTGTTGTTGTCAGTATTCAGTTGAGCCGCTTTCAGTTACTCTTTGATATCGTTTATGATCAGGTAGGAGCATTACGATAGGATTGTAATACATTGAACACATTCTTAGCAGGAGTTCGGCGTTTTTTTTTTTCGCTACACATATTGTTTCCTGGTAAGCTTGCATGAGTCAAGGGAATCAAATGATTTCGATAGTTTTGAATTTGTTGGGTTTTAGCGAATCATATGTTTGGGTTCGGCACGATAGGGGTCAAGAATTTCAGGATGATACGAACAGTTATTGAATCGTACATAGAAAATGAGCTATAAGTTTGGAGTCTAAATCAGCTCTACTACTAAGAGATGTGAAGTTGGAGCTAATAGGTCTAGTGCCTCAAGTTAATCGCTGGCTAACTTTGATTGTACCTCTCACATCAGCAACGAGGCTGTAGCACCGCTTCTACGGACGCTAGTCGTCTGAGCAGCACGAATGAGCTTGTTTAGTATCACCGCCGACTATAATGGGCCTCTAGAAGCGGCTCATGCCCATACTGACGGCGATAGATACGATTTGGTTGGATCTGGTGCTGCGAGACAGCCCACACTGGACCTCTCACATCAGCAACGAGGCTGTAGCACCGCTTCTACGGACGCTAGTCGTCTGAGCAGTACGAATGAGCTTGTTCAGTATCACCGCCGACTTTAATGAGCCTCTAGAAGCGGCTCATGCCCATACTGACGGCGATAGATACGATTTGGTTGGATCTGGTGCTGCTAGACAGCCCACACTGGACCTCTCACATCAGCAACGAGGCTGTAGCACCGCTTCTACGGACGCTAGTCGTCTGAGCAGTACGAATGAGCTTGTTTAGTATCACCGCCGACTATAATGGGCCACTCTTATGGTATTCGCGTGCAACATCCATGTTTATCGACACGCCTTGAGACGTTTGGGTTCAGCTTTTAGGTTGTAGATAATGTTCGATGGTAGTTTATTGCAGTACAGGGTGCGATCTGGGAAATTATAGGTGCTACAGCACATGTTCGTTATCAATACCATAGATAATGTCGCCTCTTGAGGGCCCACCAGACGTACTTTAAATTTCTGTGACATATATACTGAATACAAAAATTTTTATACATAGTTTATAGCAGTACAGAAAGTACTTGAATACTGTTAATTTCAGGGTGGATCATGAAGAGAGGATGGTGAAACACGCAATTAATTTTGAGGAGGACCTTGTGTTTTGTTATGCTTGCATGAGGCAAGGGAATAAGTTGTTGATTTCGATAGTGTAGAATTTTTTTATAAATACCATGGTTAGGGATGATTAATGAGTTAAAGATGATACGAACAGGAAGTATTGAATCGTACATAGAAGATGAGCAATAACTTTTGAGGCTAAAAGCTCTTTTAAGAGATGTGAAGTTGGAGCTAATATGTCTAGTGCCTCAAGTTAATCCTCCCGTCTTAGCTTACTTCTTGCCTTTTTTACCTTTCTTCTTGTTTTTGGATTTCTTGACACTTTTTGATTGCGTCTTCGTTTTTTTCTCAGTAACGTCAGCTTCAATACCTAGTTCTGCCAGCAAATCAGCTGCAGCTTGATCTGCCTTGGCCTCCGCATTTGGGTCAACTGCTGGTTCTTGTTCTTCTCTATTCATTGCGGATAGGAAGGCTTGGAAATCATCCTTCGAGTCAAAATCATTGCGGATGAACCGTCCATTATTGAATTCAATGTAGTAGTCACAGTCTTGAGGAGTTCGATCACGTCGCTTAAGGTTGTCAGGGCCGACGATAATCTCTTCTTTTCTCTTCCCCTGAACAGTCACTATGTACTGATTACTGGATTTGAGATATTCTTCCACTACGCATGTTCTGCCATTCATCTCAGATTGTGAAGTTAAGTTGACTAGTTCACAGCGACGCCCACGAAGCTTCGATTGAAGGATGCCGACAAGTTCCACATTCGATTGTGCTTGTGCTCGTGCGATGCAACATTGCTTTGATCCCATGGAGCCCGGATCGTTATCGTATTCCGCGCCCCAGCTCAAAAGCAACTTAGCCGCTTCAACAGCTTGACTTGAATCAAGGGAACTACTAATACTAGCGCCCATCTCACATACTGCGCTAAGTGGCGTAGCTCCTGTTAGTATTGTAAATGGGGCAATAACGCTTGAGTACACGTATCGCAACAAGAAGACGTAGCAACTAATTAGAGCTGAACCTACCTGAGTTACTCTTTTTGTTGACATTCGATCCTCGGAGCAATAAATATCTCATCAAGTCGATATTATGAGAAGGCATCATAATCGCAAACGTGAGTAGCGGCATACTACGCATCTCCTCAGGCAATCTCGCATTGGCACGATCTAGTCTTGCGGGGTTTGCTGCATTAAACCAACGCATGAATGTCTTTAAATCGCGTTTGTGTACGATATAACCTGGCATTACTACATCTTGTTCGGGTTCTTCTTCTTCAAGTGTTGTCACTCCGTCCCAATCCTAAAACAAGTTACGAATGATTGATGAGAAAAATAGCAGGTAAAGACTGCGTCTCAATTTTCTTCAAGTCGCCACATAATTGCTTGTAATCAGGAGTATTTTGCTCCCCATCTCTTTCATATTTTTGCATCATCGATTTCGTAGCCTTGAGAACCGATACCTGTTCTTTGCTTGGCGGAATAGCTGCTCGACAGGATGGACAAGTGCGTTCAAACACTTCAGTGGATTCAGAAGATAAGACATACTTCGAGCGCCAGCCTGCAAGACAAAAGAGATTGCATCTGTGAGACTTGGAATATACAAATCGAATCAATCCAGTAGAACATCATCATCTGTCGTGCAACTCATCCATCAGACACCTGTCATGCAACTCACCCTCAAAACATTCTCCACAAAACTGGTGTTTGCACGGGAGCTTCACAGGCTTCTTCGCCGGCTCTAGGCAGATGACACACTCGACCATGTTTTCTTTGTAGGTGATGAAATAGTTGTAGTAAGAGGAGGGCGATGGAAATGGAAAAGCAGGAGGAGCTCTCCCCTGCTCTCCCTCATTTCCGCTATCTACGTAGAATGGAGGTATTTAGGAATCAGTAACAGTTTTAGCGCGCAATATCTTTATTTGGTCGTGTGTGCGTGCGACTACTTACACAGGCAGGATCGGAATGGAGCCTCGATATCAAGGGCCTTAAATAAGCCTCGATCGCTGCGCCCAGGACACAAAAGCCTGCCATTTATTTACCCTTGAGCCTGCCTCTCTCTACAATTCTGCTGGAGTCTGGAGTTCGTACTGTTGCATTACATACCTATTGCACGAGAGAGGCCCATAGTCAGAAGTCTTCTGGTATACAATCGGCTTCACAGAGCTAAGACTTTTTCCATCATGAACAACATTGTAAAAAACGTAGGGAGTGCACTTCATCTCCAGTCATCAAAAGACAGCCAGCATCCTTCAGCAGCTGGTGAAGGCGGACAAAAGAGCAATCGTATCAGTATTGATGTAGATGACTCCTACAAAGTATTCACCGAGTTCCAAGTGAACTTGAAGCATCTCGCAACTCTATATAAAACCGAGCATGAGTTGATGAAGTCGCTCAATGAAAATGGAATCTACACGGCCAAATGTTACCAGATGATGCTGGCTAACTCTCCTCTTGAGCATATTGTATCTAGCACTGCAGAAGTGGGCGATAATCCAAAGATGTTACCTCCCAAGAAGAGTGCGGATCCTGAAAGTATAGCTGAGTCAACTCCCATGGCAGTGAGCAAGTCCGAGAGTACGGATGATGCTGGACAAGTATCCCGAAAGATGGAACCAGAGGAGGTACTTGAGGAGCAGGATTACAATTTTGCAAATATAGACAGCAAATCTTCATTTGTTGCAAAAGCAAGAAACGATGGTGACGTTTTAACGCAAGGTGCAAAGAAAATCCACGGACAAGATCCTCCCTCAAAAGAGTCTCTATTGAGAAAGAATCAGGAGGATGACAGAGATTATTTAGCTACGAAAGAGGATGAGGTGGCCGAAGAACCAAAGAGTTCTGATCCCCCATCAGATCCTCCGTCCGAATCAGAATTTCCAAATGATGAACAGCCAGATGATGAAGTGAATAACAACAATGATAATTATCAGAGTGAAGGAGTCAACGTAATGATGGGTGTGATTGATGATGATGACGATGACAGCTTTTCTCATGAAGTCATTGATGATGATGACAGCTTTGTCAATGATAACACTCCCAAAGTAGAGGCCAAATTGGACACAGCCGAAGACTCTGTTCATGTCGAGTATGCAAAGAATGAGCCGACTGAGCCGTCTAAGAGAGGAGCGGTTGATCCTGACGGAGAAGTAGTGGAGCCTCAGATAGAAGATGAGAGCAATGTCGAGCTTAATGAAATTCACAAAGTCAATGAACCAGAGCTTGCTGCTGCCGAGGACAAGAAGGAGAACAAAATAGAGCTTATTCACGAGGAGAAAGAAAAGTTACAAGATGTTGAACTTGCGGAGAAAGTTGAGCAGGAGAAAGTTGAGCCATCTGCCCCTGAACTAGATGAGCCTGAAGTACTTACTTCTTTTGATGAGCTGAAACAGGTGACATACTTTGATGTACATAAACAGCTATACAAAGAAACCAACTCGTACCTCAAAAAGCACTCGAGACTTGTCGAGTATGCGGAAGATTGGGAAAAGACTGTGACTACACGTGTGCAATCCATGCATGTCGAGTATCAAAAATTGAGGAAGGGACTCAACCATTATATTGGAAAAGTTGATGCATTAGAAGCCGAAAAGAAGAAAACAGAAGAAAAGCACAGAGAAATGGCACCAAAACGGCTGGAGAAACTTGAACGCAATCGTACAAAACTTATGGGGACTAGAAAATCCCATGACATCGCTGGTGTTGATTTGATACTTCTGATAGACGAGATCGTGAATCGCTCTTGGAGGGATGCTTATCCATTGCTGCAAAAAACTGTTGCTTTTGAGACTGATTTCTCATCCAAGCAAGCAAAAATGTATGGTGATCTGAGTGGTGCAGCGGCGATGCTTGATAGGTCATCGAAGAAGGAGTCCATATCCTCGTCTCATAGATTGCTGCAGCTAAAGAATTCTTCTCCAGAGGAACTCAACATGCACAAATTTAAAGGAGACTGGGATGACTCGCAGAAAGTTGAGTTGTGATCATTGTAGTTTTTAATGAGCCTATCAGCGATTATTTGTTAGCAAGATTGAGTTACTTGATAGCCATTTCCACATCTCGTAACTGTTTATCCTCAACAAGACGTTAGCGTATTGTATCCAGCTCTTAAAAACTCCCAACAAACCCTTTGGATCCGCGATGTCACTGTCGAGAACACGCTTAGATGCGTACTTGCCAGCGATTACCAAGTTATTGGAAGGCGAGCCGAGAGCGTAGTCAACGTGCCGCAAACAGTCATTCATCTTGAATATAAGCAGCATTTGTCTTGGAACGATGTCAAGCATATCAATAATTTCTTTGAGGTAGCGCTGTGCGTATAGTTTAATGACAGCCTTGTCTCCGCCACCACTGGCAGGGGTTGCATCCAGAGAACCAGTGCGCGATCTCTCTATCACTTCATCAAATGGTCTCGAAGTGAGCATTGCTGCCAACAAAGGATACATTTTATCTACTCCGAGATTCTCACATGCTTTTTTGATTGCTGATATATCTGCCATGACAATGCCTGTCCACAACCGCGCATAGGATTCTTGAAAGTCAGGATCGAGTCTTTTGTATAAACCGTGATCAACGAGCACAATTTGTGGCTTGCCTCTCTTCCTAGGGTGTTCTCGTAAAAGAACATTGGATTGGTGTGGGTCGCAATGGACTAGACCGTTCTCAAATATTTGCGCATTGAAGACTGACGCTATCAGTTTCGCTGTTTCTCTTCTACATATGCCGATATTATCTAGTCTTTCGACATCCGTTGCAGGAAATCCTTCCTCAAACTCCATCGTAAGGATACGCTCACTAGTCAGACATTGTTGCCCTGTGGTCGATCTCCAGAGTACATGCGGAACAACACAGTCTAATCCAGTCTTTTGAAGATGAGCAGAAGCTGCTTCAGCATTATTTCCTTCATTGGTAAAGTCTAGCTCTTTCGGTAGCTGCGGCGTCATTTCATCGCATATCCATCCTAAATTAAACTCATCAAAAAGCTTTTCCGCAATCCGTACAACTACTGTCACTGCAAATAGGTCTCCTTTACTTGTTTCTCTTAGGCCCTTGTGCTGGACTTTGATGGCCAATTTTCGACCTGTTTCCTTGCAGCGAGCAGTATGAACCTGTGCCAAGCTGTGAAAATATGAGAGGGCATAAACTTCATCGAAGCAGTGGCAATAACATCTACAATGTCTTACCTTGCACTTGCAATTGGATCTCGAGAGAAGTCATCGAAGAGGTCGTCAGGAGACTTTCCAAGATCTTCTTTCACTACTATACAGACTGTAGGAGCGTTACATTATGAGAACAACATTCGACTGAAGATGTTGGTTTTGAAAATGAAACAAGCAACTTACCATCCTCATAAGAAGATATTGGAGCATCGTCAAACAATGAAGACAGTCTCGACAAGTACTCTTGCGGCAACAATAGATCCAAATTCGCCAGATGTTGACCGACCTTGATATATACACCAGCATTTGCACGAAATAACTCAAGAAGACGAATTGCATTGCGTTCATGAACACTATTAGAGTTGCCACTTTTGTCAAGAGCATCTTCTGCATCTGCTAGCCGGTTTGCTACACTTATCATGTGCTCCTTCATATTCTTTGATTTCAATTCATTGTTTTGTTCTACTGCATTGTCTGTGATTTTTTCTTCATTTGATGAATCATCGTCATTTGATCCTTCAACGTAAGCAGCTTGTGCTTGCTCTAACTCTTCTTGCAATTGATAAACGAGTTGTTCTGCTTTTTGCCGCTCGCATTCTTCTTCGTTACTGTAGAACTTGTTCAGCAGCGAATCCGGATGCTTCTTTGTCAGGAAGTACATTTGATAGTCAACAGCCATAATTGCCGCAGTCTTAACAAGTCTACCAGCCCGCAGAAGAGCTTCCATTGTTGGAAATACTAAGGATAAGTGCTGCTCAATGCTTTGAAGCTGCAGCAGAGCAGTTTGATTGCCTTCATTGCCGTAGACGTGATATCCTATGCCGCCGCCAACACCGCTCACTAATGCGAGTCCAAATCGGCGGCTACCCACTCTTGACGCCACCGTTTGAAACATCATCGCAGGTTGTGGAGGCAGCGTTGTTGATTGATAGGAGCAGAACAGTACAATGCAACTGCGTCATCGTCAACGTCCAACGCAACGCAACGTCCAATGCCACAAAAAAAGTGTTGCATTGCATAAATCATTGCATGACATGTCCGTGATGGTAAAAGAAGTGCTACTATACGGTGTCACAGAGTACCAACCTGCCACATTTCCATAATTTATTTCCGAAAAGGCACTGTGATGTAGGTATCATCGATGTGGGCAAACGATTGTCATACTTAATAATAGTGAACAACAACATCATTATATAATGCTTTAGCCGCTCGCGAATAAAATGATCGAAGGTTGAACTCTTCCATCAACAAATTACTTGCAGTTTGGAACAGCATATTCATATGTTCCTCTGGTGCCGAGCGAGGAGGCGAAATAAATCTCTGTTTTTTGTTTGACAGGGCATGATAATACATTATAATGCTCCTTCTTTAATGGTCCGAGTCAGGTACTGGCGATGACGCCAATCCTCCCCCCGCTTCAGATCCCGGTGTGCCTTTACCCATATCATTTCCCGTGCTCGTTCTTGCCTTCTTATGCGCTGGCTCAGGAATCAAATCCGCCGCTGCCTTCAACACCGGAATACATAAATCAGGATGGTGCTTCATCTCCTCCTGGAAGGCCACACTGCCGGTGACCTCACGATAATTTTGCATGATGAATTCCAAACAACTCTTTGATAGACGTTTGGCGTGTAAATCATCTGTGGCACAGTACATACGTGACACAGTATTGACATTCATGTGTGATCGAATGAGTTCATGTTCTACCAATCGCTTCAAATCCCGAAGCTGCCACATATCCGCAAGGTGGAGAAGACTTAGCAATTCATCTGTGGTAACTCTGTGGGGACACTCCAATCCCGCCTCGAGTTTGTTGGATGCCTTCAAACATTCAATTCGATTCGTGTACATGAATTCCAGCATTAGACGAACAATTTTGGGTGTAAAGTAGGGTTCTACCCGGATGACACACTCGGTTGATTCGCGAAAGGTGCCAACCCGTTGCCCTGCGGAATTTTCCCCGGCCAATTTTCGAAAGAGGGCTTTGAAGTAGTCTGCTCGTGCCGTGAGGATGCATTTGTGTGCACGGATTTCAATGAGATTATCACGGTTGTCAGTATCACCACCGGCAGATGCATTGTTGCCATCTTCGTCCATGCTATCACCCACCTCACGCTTGATTTTGATGGCATTGACATCCAAGTCATTTTGTTTCCCCTTCGCAGCAGAGGAAGAGGTGCTGCTGCTGCCCATCTTGCGCTTCCCCCCCGGCGATGCAGTAGTCCCCACGGGAGGGATCGGGTGAACCAAAAACAACGTATCCATATGCTCCTCATCATCCAATAATTCCCTCATATCCTTGAAAAATTCCGTATCATCCGCCGCCGGCTCGGGCGGCTCCGCCTTGCGCTTTTTCCGCACCATAATAATATCCCCCCTTTGCAACTGCACACTCTCCGGCGTATCCTCATTCTCGAGCGGATTGACAAAATGATATTCTAAATCATCCTTCCTCAGCCCGTGATATTTGGCATAGTGGCGAAACAGGGAGGAGAATCGCTGCGTCTTGAGCATGAGGCAGGAGTAGTTGGTGTCGGCCGTCACTCTGCGGATTGTATTTTCGGAGCCGGTGAGGTAGAGGTCTTCTTCGGCTTTGACTGTGAATTCGACGTGCTCGTTCATGTTGTTGGCATTGTTGCCGTTGCCGCCGCCGGCGCCCTGTCTTCCTGCGTTGTTGGCCATGGTGTTGATGTTATTGATGAGCCCGTAAGTAGTTGTAGTAGTGATCGTTTTATCACATCCGCCCGGCGGCGGCGCGCGGCGAGGAGAAGCAACGAAAAAATGCGATGTCGTTACTCGTTACATATCGTACGGTCGTGCAGAGTTCTAAAACGACAGTGTTTTTAAAATGGTCAATGAAAAAAATATCCACAACAGATCCGCCCGCCTCCACAATGATCGCGGAGTAAATAAAATATGGTTGTAACCGCCCAATAAGTATCATAGACACCACTACTCCGCAAACCACCCAATCCTCAACACAAAATAATGGTAGTCCTCTCCGCCTCCATCCTATCCAACCGCGGCTCTAAAGCCCTCGTCTCCCGTCAATTCGTGGAAATGAATCGCCTTCGCGTCGAGGGCCTCCTCGCCGCCTTTCCCAAACTCATGGGTCATTCCAAACAACACACATTCGTCGAGACAGACGCCGGTTCGATACGTCTACCAGCCACTCGAAAATGGCATGTTCTTACTTACTCATCACCACCAAAGCGAGTAATATAGTGGAGGATCTGGGCACGCTGCGGTTGCTGGCCAAGGTGGTACCGGATGTTACCGGAAGTCTTTCCGAGCATGCAATTAATGAGCACGCGTTTGAAATTATCTTTGCCTTTGATGAGGTGCTGACCACGGGGGGGTACAAGGAGGATATTTCCCCCTCGACGATACGAACCAATTTGGAGATGCACAGTCACGAGGAGGAGATGGCGCTCATGCTCAAGAAGAGTAAGGAGGATGCCGCCAAGGAGCAGATGCAGCAGCAGGCCAAGGCTATTAAGGATAGGCAGATGGCGGCATTGAGGGATAATCTCATGAATGGAGGTGGCATGGGGGGAGGGGGACGGCCGCAGGGGGGCATGGTGGGTTTCGGGGGTGGAGGTGGCCAAGGAGGAGGAGGCGCTGGGGGAGGATTCGACATGTTTGGCCAGGCTGGTCAAGGCGGAGGAGGTATGGGCGGTGGCGAGAATGGGTCTGGGATGGGAGGCATGTCGGACAATCCTTATGCGAATCTTGGCAAATCTAATGCGGCGCCTGAACCAGAGGCACCCAAGGTGATAGCAAAGGGAATGAAACTCGGCGGAATAGGTGGCACCAACAAGAAGAAGGATAATCTCATGGCGGGCATGATGGCAGAGGACAATCTCATGGGCGGTGGTAATGCCGCTGATCCATTTGGCTTGGGCCTTGCTGCTCCTGCCGCTGCACCTGCTCCCGCGGCACCATCGGCTCCTGCAACAATGTTGGTGGAAGAAAAGATTACTGTCAACATGACACGCGAGGGGGCGATTGAATCCAGTGAAGTCAAGGGTACCATCACCTACACGGCGAATACAGATGCGGGAACTATGGCCAATATCGCAGTCAATAAATCAGTGTACGGTGCGAAATGTGGGAGTGGATGGTCGTTTGCGACTCATCCCAAGGTGGATAAGAAGGTTTATGAACAAAGTGGTGTTCTCTGCATCAAGGGCGGGAAGGGCTTTCCTCTCAACCGTCCCGTGGGAATTCTGCGTTGGACTTATAATGGTGAAGATTCTGCACCCATCACAGTCAACTGCTGGCCAGAAGATGAAGGAGGTTCAATCAATGTCAACATGGAATTTGAATTACAACGCAATGACGCTGTGATTACCGACGTCAACATTCTCTTCCCATTGGGCAGCACAGACGCCCCAGCAATTGAATCCATTGATGGACAATACAAACATGACCCAAATACTGGTATGATGTGCTGGCACCAAGATGTCATTGATGCGAACAATGCTACGGGATCATTGGAATTTTCTGTCGCAGGATCGAATGTTGATGCATTCTTCCCAGTTCAGATTGCTTTCACCAGTCAAAGCCTCATGTGTCCAATGGAGATTGTCTCCTTGACAAACGCAACAAATGGATCAGCTATTCCCAATAATATGACTGTCAGAGTTGTTCCAGAATCGTATCAATGCCAATAATAATTCTGCTGATTATGAATAGAAGATGGAATGGATAAATTTCCGATTTTGAACTTATTCGAGGTAAACAATCTGAGAAAACAATAACATCAGATTACTATTAATAATACGACTTGACTTTTTTATGAAATCATTTTAGATAACGTCGAAGATGACGCAAATGTAGAACTTAGACCAAGTCTGCCTCTGTTTTCCTTGGTTTCAAGCTGCATGACATGTTGGTTTTGCAGTAGTACTTGTGAGCAATGACGCAGATGATAAGCATTGTCACAATAGATGCAGACCATAGAAATGATGTTGCATTGAAGACGTGATTTTGCGGTATCTTAGTAAAAGCCTCACTTGATTCGTCAGCGTGTGCTGGGCGATGTCGATGTAACTCACTAGCAGCATCTTTTTCATTTTCACGTCCACGAAGGTTGAAGATATTTTCTTTTCTATGCCAGCCTACGTGCTCGGCCCATTCAGGTCTGATCCCCTGTTCAACTGGGGGATTCTCTTCGATGACCTCACGAACTAAATCATCTAGCTCATTATTGCTGGCCATCATCTGCTACTTAGATGGACTATTGCCATGGTTGACGCCTGCATTGATTGACCTAACAAAATCTTCAATGAGTACCATAACAGTAGACCATATTTCGTATCTATAGTACTATATGTACATTGTACTTATGTACGTCAAAAAAAAATGATCATCGCAAAAAACAAAAACAAAAGCCTAACAAAAGCACAGTTTCAACCATGTCAATGACACCGAGGAAATAATAAAAGGTATTGGGACAAAGTACAGCAAAAATGGAGTATTCTTCTGATGACGATTCCGTCGTTTCAAGCGGCGACGAAATGCTGAACATGGAAGTCCCCTTCTCTCAAGACTCTGTCACTCAAAAGGTAACGGGCAAAAAGAGTGAATCGGATGATGACAGCGATGACGAAGAGGGGTCACCTAGCAAGAAGAGGAGGCGAGTGGATGCAAATGATGACAATCAAAGCGATGACAATGATGATGCTGCAGCGAACGAAGTTGACAATGATGCGATCGCTCTCGCTGATGCAACCACTGCATTTAAAATCCAGTTTAATAAACAAAAGATGGGCACCACCAACAAACTCTATTGGAACGAGAGGCGGCAGAAAAAGAATGCCACTCTCTATCCTATCCGAGTTGTACCCCGCGAAGAAGTTATTGGTCTCTGCCTTAAGGAATGGAATGCCGAGACAGAACGTCCAGTGCAGTATATTCAATACCCGCACAAACAAATCAAGAGAGATTTGGGCTTGTACGATGTTGTCTCGGTAAAATCATTGACTCCCTACCATGGTGATGGACCGACAGATTCATGGTGTGCAAAGAGATTCCAACAATATTCGAAGCAGCTCAAACGAACATTGAAGGGGTTGACTGAGATTGACTTGATTACGGAAAAAGCCTTTCTCGGTTTGGTATTGGAACAAAGTGTGAAGGAGGAGGAAAATGAGAAGGAACGGTCCTTACTACTTGACAAGCCGGCACCAGTAGAAAGCACAACTCCCGAGAAGGAAGATGAGCAAGCTGAGAACGACTCAAATGATGGTGATGACGACGATGATGACGGCAGCGTCGGTGGCAGAAGATCAAGGCTGTGTAGAAGCGACGAAGTCAAGAGCGAACCATTGCGACCAGGGGATGTGATTGAATACTACAAACCCACCGCAACAGCGGGGGATCCAGATGCACTGTGTCAGGCAGAGGTTAAGTTTGTGAATCCAAAAGGCAATCCAATCTTGATTACAAGCGATATCTTTACAATATTACCATCTGATCATCAAGTGAAACGCGTGAAGCGAATGAATCGAGGCAAACTTCATAATCATAACGGACGGTTTCGTGCTATCAACAGCTATGTTCTGAAAAAAGAAGGAGTGAGTGAGGTCACCAATTTATATGCTTTTTCAATCATTGTTCACCTTTCTGGCTCACCTTACCTCCTTACCTCCTCACAGAACCCAAATGCAGTAAAGGAGATAATGGCCGAGACAACAGCACGGACAAAGGCAACGATCCAGAGAGCGAAGGATGAACTTGAATCTAAGATGGATGACGGAGGATTCTTCCCACGAGATTTGATTCGAAATTGACTACTACAATAAGCAGTTAATACATGCTAGTAACAAACACTGCACAGCAGCGCTCCATAGTAATGCTGCACATATTCAATTCTCAACTATTATGTACAGTACATAATATTATCATCTCTACATTAGACATTTTCTTAGCTCTTCACTAACAGTACATTTAATATCTTCTGCAACGTCTGAACTCTCGACCCAGTCTGTGCAGATTGGTTCTCTTCCAGTGTCCATCTCGACAATGGGAACCGTCCCAAAGCACCATTGTCAATCAATTGCAAGAGCATCACATCACGCTTGTCTAGATATGACATGTAACCTTCGATGCATGTAGCTGCTCCCTCGATGTTATCTGCATCATAATCTAGAATTGCTTGTTTTGCTAATTGTTGGTTATTTGTATGAGCATTTTGTTGCCCAAGATCGATGGGTGTGTTTGATGTGTTTGGCACAGGAAAGTGCACACGGAGGATGAGTTTGCCGCCCTCAATCGGAGCTGTTACACGCATCGTTTCCTGCTCATTGCGGATATCAGCACTTAGTGTTGGTCGAGAGTAGACAATTAGGACCAGGGGCGATGCCCTATCCTGCCGCTGAGACATATGAACGATTTCTTTTGCCAGTTCAGAAGCCATACCTTGAGTGTTTGTTCTACCACTGTCGGTGAATGACTGTAATAAACACGGAGTTCGTTGAAAGTGTTGGTTCAATGAAGTTATGAGATGTTATCACTACAAGTTGGCTTCTCATGATCGCCAACAGCTAATCTTTTTTATTATCGAGAATCCTATCTGGTTCGCAGATCGCCAAACCATCTACTCAGAGAATCTTAGGAATCTCTTAGGCAATGACAGGTGCATAGCAGTGTTCTTCGTTACATCCGTTATCATCCACTATGCCAAGTGCCAAGAAGTTGGTGCTTGCTATGCATTATACCAACCACTACTTGCGGAAGCTGATCAATGCTATCACAATCCCCACCATTAACTTCTACTCTGACAACCATTCTCCACGCCAAGGACAAGGAGAAGGCATACGATATTCGTTGGTCTCTCGTCTCTCCGTGGTTTATCGTGCCATTTTCTTTTTTGACTTCAGCCATTTGCCATTAATTTTTGATTTTTGGAAAAGGATACGATGGGGCGATTTGCCTCTTTTGTCCATGTGCCCCCTTTTTGAGACCCAGCCAAATCACCCGCGGGTTGTGACTACATCACGTACCATACCACCCGCCTAACAATACGATCCGATGATAGTGCACGGTCCGGCCAGCCTTACATTTTGGATTTTTTGGGGGTTCGCATCGATATCTGATTCCTACGTAGAAAAAAATCTGTACTGTCACAACGGTCTCGCTCAATTTTTGTTTTGACACAAAGGAGACCGAATATCTATCGCTAGAAAATATGTACGCTATTATTGTCGAAGTACTGGCCCAAAGCTGGCAACCCCCACGGTTTCCCACTCACCAAAGGCATGGAGAGTACAGAAGTCCTGGGGGTTGCCCATTTAGGGTCCGTACTTTTTCAGCTGAGGCTATGTGCGCTCTACGATAGGAATTAGTAGTACCTGGGTTTTTCTACGAGGACAGTTTGAGTGCCCAAATCGTCGTCCACACGAGAGTTGGCCGGACCGTGAGTGTGAAGAGTTGGATTGTGATCGCTTGAAATGGCAGAACAAACGCCTTGCGGTCCTCCCACAGTCTTGGGAACGTAGTAGGTCAACCCATGCTTTTCGTGTAGAAATCAAATGCACAGTAGATTCCTGTCTTCTCTTCGCTTCATGGGCAGAAATACTGCTAGCTACAAATTACCACCTATACATTGGACCAATGATATAGCTGCTATATCGTCAGACTTCGTTTCATAGCTTTATTTTTACTTTATATTGTTATTACACGGCCACAGGTCATTATTGAAAGAAATATGGTGCTGATCTAACATCATTGAGGTCCAACTCGCCAAGTTCAGGACAATCTGGGAAGTTTATAGAAGGATATCGTAACTCCCACGTTTTCTTCAGATCCTGTAGCAAAGGTTGGTTGTACAAATTGATGAAGCATTCTCGAAGAATGACATTCATCTCCTCAATATCACATGGATGCGTCCAATAAGAATCATGAACTGCAGAGAAATAAAGGCCTCGCTTTTGCATCTCAATGGCAGTTAAGATCATGTGACTTGAATCGAGGCTGTGTACATAGTTCGGTGGGAATGCTGAGACCTGTCGCTGCCTATGCAATGGGAGCATATCAGAGTCGTTCGTCAACACCACATTCTGGAGGAGCGTAACCACAGTAAAGGGACGCTTCTGACGGTAAGGTTGAACAACAGGAACACCGATCGGGCTAATAAACGCAACCGGTTGGCCTTGGGCTGCAATCAAGCGGGCGCATGCTGTGAGCCAATCCATGGTGTCACGAGCACCTTTGAATTTTTGGCCCATTACCTCCATTGTCAGTGAGGCAAGATATCCACACGCAGTATTGATCTCTTGTTCAATTTCGTCAATGTCGTGACCTTTGTCTTCAAGCTTTTCCTCGATCTTCTCCTCGATTTGGTTCCTTGCACCAATATACGTTACACCATACACTGATGTCATGACCGTACGTTTGACAACTCCTCTATCGATCAAACCATTTACTAACCGAGCCGACTTAACTTTCTTGACTAGTGCCTTCTCCTTTTTAGTGAGGTCGGTTTTGTTCTCGTCAAAGTCTAGCATCTCGTTGGCATCTTCGGCCACGCGCCGAATAACTTCGTGCATCACACCAATGTATACATCTTGCGGCTTGTCAGCAATACATAAGTTAACAGCTTTCCCTCCGTCTCTATCTCTCCCTAGTGCTGCGTAATGTTGTAAACCGTTGCATGATCCATCCTATGAATTTGTAGTCGTAAGTGGTTAGGAATGCAGTAACGAAACGAAAACAATCTCATCTTTTCTTCAAACGTACCATGTGAACGGGAAGAGAACAAAGGTAGTTCTCTGGATCGCCGGAGTCGATTGCATAGATAATTTCGTGACACGTTGCGAGTCCCTGGAAAGGATCGTCAAGTTTCATCCACCAGTTGTTCTCTCCGAATGGGTCATCGACAGCCGCTCGAACATTATCTAAATTGTCTTCTGTAAATTGTGCTCGCCCTTCAAAAGACATTTTATCGGCCCCTGCCAGGTTGGCAAGATGGACTTTGAGCCAATGTAACCCATTCGGACCAAGCGGCTTTGGTGTAGCAAACATAAGGAGTGCGCGACATAAATCCGACCCTACGATTGACAGATGCGGAGGTACTGGATATGCTCGACCACGAAAGTCAACATTGTATGGAAAGAACACTTCTTCGAAGTCTTTGAACTTCTTCGCCTGATTCAGTTTAAGCATGGCTGAGCATCTAAGCGAGTGCAAGTCCATATTCTTCTGCTTGAAACGCAAATGCTTTGTGGTGGCATCTTTGTGCTTTCGGAAAGCTTCTAAATGGAGCTTTTGTTCTTCCTCACTCAAAGAATGATAATCAACATATTCCATCGGTTCTGGCAATGGAGGAACTTCGAAATCCGTTCGAGATGGAATGTCACCCAAGCTTATTCCATCATCCCAGCATTTCTCCGCAGCCTCTAAGACCTTGTGATTGATTTTCCATGGTATGTTTCCAAGCATATTGAGGCCCTTGAACACTGTGGATAGATCTGCGTTGCGTATTGCGTCCTTGGTTTGGTAGATAAATGAAAAGTGTGATGTTAGAAATCCCCCAAACACTCTGTCTTTGAAACACTCAAACAACAAACTCACCTTTTGCGTCTTGCAATGTCTTGTCCGCATGAAATCTGTTTTTAATAATTCATATCCACCATTTCCAACATCTGTCCAATCTTTTGGAGGTACTACCATCGGTTGGCATTTAGTGTTCGCCATGGCTCGCGGTGGTATGAACGTTGCGTCTGAAGACACTTCATCCGTGGTTGCAAGATGAAGCAACTCGGGATGGATTGAAATAAACCCATTGAACTTCAACTTACCAGTTTTCTTCCTTGCGTAAGAAAAGGCAGGTTCCGGTGGCCCCCTACCTTTTGAGTCAGTAGAGAATGTTGTGTGGTCTAAAAGCAATCGGATCAACGCCGCTCCAAGCTTGACTTTCAGAACTGGATCCCATTCAACAAAGTCTTGCATAGACAATGGCTTCTTATTCTCGCCAGTTGGATCGAAACCTTCTGCGGCAAGAATTTCTTGACAACGCTTTCTAACAACTGCAGGTCGAACACGTCCCGTCGTTTTCAAAGATTGTGATCCACCACCTTTTTGTGATATCTCATCCAAGAATCTCTGTAGGTGGGTTGCTGTATAGACCCATCTATCAACTGGCAATACCTTCCGAGCTGAGATCGGTCTGTTCACCCTCTAAGCTATCATCAATGGTTGTTTGATCATTCAGCATGTGCCCATTATCATCAATCTCGCTCGTCGCTCCTTTTAGATTTGAAGTTAAATTGTCCTCCTTTCTCGTGCTCTAACTCGTAATGCCCTCGAAACATTCACTTCAGCTTCAACCGCCTGCGCAATGTTCATCGCTAGAGAAACAACTTTGGAGCCCATTTCCTGATCTTGAACCGTGCAGGACAAGGCCGTGTGTGCTAAGTAGAACCGCTATCTTTCGTGCAGGAATTAAACAAAGAAGCGGGCCGTAGATTGTTCTATCTTTCACAGTCTTTGTTTTCAAATCTTCAACAGTTTCTGGATTGAGCTCACTTGACGTGCTTGTTCTATTGTCACCATTCAGGTACAGCCATTGCTCTAATTCAATTGCATCAGTCAGTCCTTCATACCACGATCCAAGTGCCCTTCTTATCCCGGGTAAACTAGCGTGGTCAGATCGTGCTCGTGCCGATTTAAGCTCTACCATGTATCTCGCTACTGCTTCTTCGGTTGCTTCTATCTCTAATTGGAGTTGAAGTCGTTGTAAATCTTTGTACTTTGCCAATTGCGTTTCATCTTTGGTTTCTTCGTTTAACAGGTCAGAGAGTGCTTCTTCATCTTCATACATATCCGGTGCATCTAATAAATCTAGTAAAGAGTCTTCTCCTGCCTCAGCTGCACTGTACGGCGTCATGTTTTCTACATCAAGCAATTCACCAGTATCTTCATTTAGAAGCATCATCATTGACGATTCTACTTCTATCGAGTTGTTTCTTGATGGCAGGAACATCATCTTCCTTATTCATCAAATCGAGTAAAGATCCCCCGTCAGTCATTTGAATCATACTGTGAGAAGTTATCATACTTGGAAAAATTGTTAAGTGATGCTTGTTTCACCCATTTCAGTTGATATTTATCGCTGTTGTCAACATCGTCTTCATCTTGGTAAATATTATCAAATGATGGCTTCGTGCTCATCGACGCAGCGACCGCCCGCTGTGGCAAATAGTTGGATGCTCCAAATCGAGCTGATGTGTGGACTGCCTTACATGATGATTGGTAATGATGCGGTCTTTTCCTCTGCGCACTATTGAATGTGTCTACTACTGTTGCTTGTTTGCACACCAGCGACCTAGATTCTCTGCAATGCGACGCCGATCCGATAGTGTTGTTCGAAGCATTCTGACACAGCATGAAAAGGCAAATTGGCATCAGTGAGAGAGATATGATAGTCAACGGCAAGTTACGGGAGGGTTTTTGGCTCTATAGTGGCTTTAGTGTAAGCAGTTAGGGTGTCATTGCGCTGATAGATTGCTTCAATTCGACATACTATTCGTGTACTTGGTACTTGTATCATCGTCGGCGGCGAGAGGCGAGAAGCCCGCAAAAAAGCAGATGTTATGTTCTTGGTGAAGGTGGTTTTGTCTGGCCTCCCCACTTCTCTCTCTCTCTCTCTCTCTCTCTCTCCTCTTTCTCTCCCTCTTTCTCCTAAGTAATAAGAAGTACCTAATATGTCGCCTGCGCGCCTGCTGGTGCCTTGCTCGATCGAGGCAGGTCGAGATTTGTAGATACTTCTACAATGTATCCGAGCGGAGGAGCGAAAAAATGATGGACGAAAGATAGGTAGCATTGCACGAGTAGGTCCTTTCTCTATATTCTTACAGCCTAGACTTGGTTACGTTCTTCGATTGTCTAAAGTACTCTTGCACACCCAGTCCTTTCTTGACGCAATCTTTCAGCAGTTCACTTGGACGAAAATATTCACTGCCAGGGTGCATTGAATGCAACTCCTCGAGCTTGTTCAGCACAACTGGTAAACCAACCTCATTATCCGCCCAAAACATAGGCCCACCCCTGTATGCTGGCCAACCATATCCATACAAGTATATTATGTCAATATCAGATGGATCAGATGCAATACCTTCTTCCAAGATCTTGAAGCCTTCATTGACAAGAGGAAACAAGACTCTTTGCACTATCTCATCCTTTTCAAGTTTTGTGCTTCTAGACGGAGAATCTTTGGAGTATTTGTCAAGCAGTTGCTGCATTTCTGAAGATGGCAAAGGTTTGCGACCTTTCCCGACTTTGGGGTCGTAATTGTACCAGCCCTTTTGAACTTTCTGCCCAAGACGACCCATTTTCTCAACCATTTCATCAGCCATCTCAGTGTATCTCATTCCTGGCAATCGATTCTTCCCAACTTGACCAGTCTTGGGATCACGAAGAAGACCCTTCTCCCTTCGAATGTTGTAGCCCAATATCGTTCCCAGCAACATCTGAAACTTGAAATGGACCGAGGGCCATGCCAAAGTACTTTGGTCCGATGGCTGCATCAACATCAGGTATTGTAAGACCAGTCCTCTCCACCACCGTGACCGACGAGAGTCAGTGTTGATTCTGTTGTGTACGGATGCATCATGCGATTTCCAACGAAACCATCACAGTTCCCAACAACGATAGGTATTTTTCGAATCAGCTTCGTAACTGCACGAATCGTTTCTAGGGTATCTGCTGATGTATCTTTGCCCCTGACTACCTCCACCAATTTCATTATATGAGCAGGAGAGAAGAAATGCATACCCGCACAGTATTGTCTCCGTTTGGGAGAGAGAGAGGAAGCAATTGCGTCTACATCCAAAGTAGATGTATTGCTCAATAATAGAGCATCTTCCTTCTTGACGATAGAATCGAGTTTGGAAAAGATATCACGCTTCACGCCGAGATTCTCAAACACAGCCTCAACGACAAGATCACAGTCAGCTAGACTTGAAAGAGCTGTCGAAGACTGGAGGCAAGCCAACGCAGCTTTCAGTTTGGAAGGCGACAAGCGCCCTTTCTTGGCATCAACTTGCAATGTTTGTTGGATATATTTAACTCCGGCTTCAAGACCTTTGGGATTGACATCTAACAATATCACAGGTCCATACCCAGCTTTTAGGAATGATATAGCAATTCCTCGTCCCATGGTACCTGCACCAATCACACCGATAGTACCTTTGCCTTTTGCAAGCGGGCTAGTTGACTTCTTTTTCCCACTCGATGATGATCGTTCCGCAAAGAAGATATGACGGTATGCTCTTCCTTGAAGAGAGTGATATAATAAATCATTGAACACATTCTTCTCAACTTCCATACCCTCTGAAAATGATGACAACTCAAATGAAGCTCGAATTGCTTCCACTGTAGCACGGGCACTTTCTCCTCCAGCTCTTTTTGGTGGACATGATTGCAAAGCAAAATCACACATGTCTTCATTTTGCATCCCTTCCTCATCGTTTGGCACAGATCGATTGCACAAACGGCGACTCTCTAAAGTTACAGGCGGTAGCTTTAATGCCCAACTTGCCCATCGCATTGCACAATCTACAACTGATTCCTCACTTTTGGCAACTCCATCCAAGAAACCACATTTCATTCCCTCAGCACTACTGCAATTTATTCTGCCTCGAACGATTACATCCAAGGCATAGCGGACCCCACACAGTCTTGGAAGGCGCTGCGTGCCTCCAGCCCCAGGAATTAGTCCAATCTTGACTTCTGGAAGCCCATATTTCAATGACTTGTCTGCCACTCGATACTGAGCAGCAAGCGCAAGCTCCATGCCTCCACCAAGACATGCACCTGTTAACGCGGCTATAATTGGTTTCGAAGAACCCTCCATAAGATGAGCCAAATCATTAAGTGTGGGTATTCCACCAGGTTCCGATGTAGTTACACTCCCTCCGGAACTTCCCGAAAACTCCTTGATATCTGCACCAGCACTAAACACACCTCTGCCATCAGGGCGGCCGACAAGAACGATGGCCAGTATCGATGGATCATTTAACGCTCTGACAATTGCAGTGTTTAAGTACTGACGTACGTGAGCGCTAAGAGCATTTACGGGGTTGGGGGTGCCCTGGGGGCTGCCGTTTGAGATTGCAATGAGTGCCACGTTGGAAGGGATGGCCATGGTGATTATCTTGGATTTTATTGAGATGATTTTGGAGGAGAAGATTCACTTCAGATACCTACGAAATCGGGTACCTTAAGAGTCATACTCCCAATTCGTACCAGTATGTAGCTGATCCGACATACGTCACACACCAACAAAAAGCTGAGCTGCATGTTGTTTTCGCCTCCATCCCCACGCACCAACGCAACAACGACCATCTCCGAACTTGACCACTCCACTAATTGCAATAACAACATAGACATCAAAATGAAGCTCGCTCTTTCACTCCTTGCTCTTGTTGCTTCGGCAAATGCCTTCGCTCCTGCCACTTCTGGTGTTGTCACCCGATCGGTAGCTATGAATGGCAAACCTGCTGCTTCCCACGAAGAGGACTTGGAACTTACCACAAAAGTTATCTTGGACCATGTTAACGCTCAAAATGACGAGGCTGGTATTGATGACAGTGATGATGAAGAGTAAACTCTCAGTAGATCATTCCTTTCATATATATTAGCTGTGCATTTGCAGAAGAAGAAAAAAAAACAAATATTATCAGGAGGGTGTGGGACGCTTAATCATTCAGGTCTACATGTTCATGGATGTTCTGTGATCTATGCCCGAGCTATGAAGTAACACACGAAGTGGTAAACTAATATCGCAGGAAATTTCCTACAAAAAATGATGAGTATGAGTCGATCAATTGTTTCTGCTTCATTTTTTCGCATTTTTTTCAACAGGTGGCAATAGGTAGATGCAAGATTATAGGCGAAGTGAAAGAAAGTCTATGACTATATCTTTAGTCTTGGCAAGGTGATACATAGACACCATTGCATTGCGTATCAGTAAACGTCAATACTTTGAAGTGTGGATTTGACTCTTCTATCTTCTTGAGCCATTCATTGCAAGCTCCACAAGGTTTCAACGGATTCAAATCTTCCAATGACTGCAAGACAAGTGACTCTTTCTGCTTCTTCACACCTCCAGCAACTTTCACGCTAGATTTGGTCTTTCGAGATGATGATTTCCCATATAGTGTAATGCGTCGCTTGGGAGTAGAGTTGCCAGAAGATAATGGGATACTATTGGATCGTGATCTTGAAGGGCTCACGAGATGAGATATGTTGAGTTCAGGAAGCATTGGCACTTCCTTTTCGGAACTGATCGCTTCGCTTCCTGTGGCTGAATCTGGCTGAAGTATATCCATCTCCCAATCATCTGAATTGGTATTTTCTTCTGCAATACTTGCAAAACTAGATGCGCTTTTCACCCGACGCATGCCTCCATCAGCAGATTGGTGCTGTTTGAGCTTTTGCTCAACCTCAAGTACAAATTCCACGCCGACTTTCTCAGGTTGGCTGACGGGCCGACAAAAGGATAATCCACCAGGAGGTGGAGATGGCAGCTTGGCCGGTTCCTTTGGCAGCGTAACAGCTAACACAGCGACCATCAACAAGTCTTCTCGCTTCAGGCCAGGGTTTTGAGCCAACGCCGTTCCAATGACGTTGCGTTCGGCGCAGAGTGATCCAGTAGGCATAGAAACTTCCATATTGGTCCCTCGGTAGAGAATATCTGTTCCGTCGGGCTTTCGAACGAGGAGCACAGCAAGAACCGGCTTCTTTGTCTTTCGCAACCAAAACTTTTTCAAGTCGCTTCTGCTGCCAACCTGCACCGCTTCTAGAAAGTCTTTTCTAAATTGAATCATCTCTTTAACTATCTTTGACACTTCACCAGATGTTTGATTTATTGCCATTGGCGGAACCGTTTCCATTTCTTCAAAGCTATGAACTTCAATATCCTCGTCTGTAATCTTCGACTCGTGCCAGAACGTTTTCAACTGCCAAAAGTGGAAGTATGTTGGCCTGTAAGGTCTCAGTGCTGATTGAATGGCAAAAGATCGCGCAGCAGATCCATCTGCAAAGCTGTACGTGACAGATACTGATTGCTTCCAATCTGGATTGAACTCGTTGCGCTCCACTATAGAATGTCCATTTATGCTTGCAATTTCATCAGGGTATGGCTCATTTCTTGCATGCGCATCTCTATACGAATCAATACACGGCACCAATTCCTGAGTCGCGAACGTAATGTTCTCTTCCCAGCGGAATATATTTGTTTCTGAGTGAATCTTCACAACAGTGATATCAGGGTAGAGTGTATTGATGAAGAGCTCCATGAGTTCAGCACAAGCGCGCGTCGAGTTCCCGTTGATTGAATGTGTCCAGTTGCGAGGCGTACCTACGCCACTAACAAGAACTATCACTTTCTTGACATTAGGTGTGTAGAGTGGAGCAGCAACGTTGGAAGACGGAGCTTTTTTCGACGAGCTGTTGTCTCCGAACTTATCAGCGATCTGGCCCAGCCATCTAGGAAGTAACGTCGAAAGCAAAGGAAAGAACACAGCACCAATCTGTAGATCATTTTCGACTATAGGTTTGCGGCTAGGTGTGAGAAAGCTGTTCAATGGCATGGATGTAGTTCTTCTAGGAGTCTCTCCATGCATCGAAGGATCAACTCTAGAGATGTCGCGTCCTCTCAATCTCAAAGAAGGTAGATCTTCATCTTTATCAAGAATCAAGGAACCAGGTCCTTCGTCGGCTCCATTGCGTTCTCCAGGGTGATGTTCAAGATTGAACCCAACAGGAAGCATGTATTGATCGCTCGGTCGTGGAGTGACAAGAGTATATCGTGCGCAAGCATTTGATCTCTCGTAACGAGGATAATTGATGATATTTTCATGAAGGGGTTGTTGGCTGGAAGCGGTTGACGCATTGCTGGCTGGTGCGGATAGGTGATGCAATGCGCCTACGATGCGCTTTGAAAACATGTCAAATGCAGAGAACCGAGGTCGAGATAGAATGTACTTCTCATCTCTATTGTCTCTTTCTACGCTGTTGAAGACTGATGTGCTGCTGTCATTCTCAATTTTGTTTGCAATAGCTGATTTGTTCTCCAAGAATGGATTCATCAATGATGACATTCGTTTGTTCTGAACAGATGACAGTCCAAGAATCAAATCAGTGTGTGACACGTTGTGAACAAGAATCTCAAGATATTTCTTTCGACTGTTATCAGCCACCAGCGGAATTGTTGGTTGCATTTCTACACTGCATTCTGACACCATACTATGCAATGAATTGCTTCGCCGCCGACGTTCTTCAACGCTTGAAGGCAGTGGTGGTCGAGAATGATGAACACTCAATGGAGGAGATGATGTCACATGTGTATTGGACGGTAGCGGTGGTCGTGGAGGTGATAAAATTACATCTTCACTGGAGGGGTTTTCTGCATTCGAAGAAGCTGTGTTAGTTTCCTTCACATTGTCCTCAGCTGGTATGATGTTTTGTTCACTGGAGGGTTCATCTGTATTCGAAGAAGTCGTCTTCATCGTCTTCACCTCCTTCGCATTGTCCTCGGATGGTTTGTATTGTTCATCAGATTCGTATATGATATCATTCTCTTCTCCAAGATCATCATTGTCAGTGTTTGAATCACATTGGTTTGATAGTAGTGACGGATATACCCACAACATTAAACAAAATGATGTCAACATAGAAGATGCGTACATTCCACAAAACAGCCAGGGCGTAGTGGCTCCTCTATTGCTTCCTCCACTTTTATTTAGCTGATACTTCCAGACGCTATAGAGAAGCAGAGGTGGAGTTGCAGTGAGCCCGAGCAATGTATAGGTCCGCCGAGACACTAAGTTGCGTAGCATCAGTTTAGTTCCATAAATCAAATTCCCAACCATTTGCAGAGGAGAGCCAAGTTCATTATTGTTGTGTATTATCGGCTCTATTGAATTCTTTTCTGCATTTTTGTTCCCGATAATACTCAAAGCTTCTTTTGCAATAAATCGCGATACTTCTAGCGCTGCTCCAAGCAATGCTATTCGCGTCAGGTCAGCTGTCGTCTCTTTACTGGGTGGCATCATGATGTTGTTTGTTCCCTTGGTATTTGGTGTATGCAAGACTTCTACTCTTCACTACTGCACAGAACATGCAGAACATTATTTTTATTTTTTCGTCATTGAGAAGGGATTCAGATTCAAATTCCAAATGAATGAAGTGAAGGATGACGGATGTATTAAGATTCGTTCTGGAGTTGTGGGGTCCCCGCACAGGCCCGTTGATTTGTCCCAATCTAGAGCAACGCTGCACGTAGGAACCGCTATTCGGGGGCAACCCTCCAAGAAGACACTTCGACGCCCCCGAGATCTTTCGCGTCAACCAAGTCCAAAAGTTCATTCTTCCCAACATACAACAACGCCATCATGATGAGGAGTCAACTTCTAAAGAGGCTATCACGCCACGGGGGGGCGGTCCAACAACACCGCCTCATCAGTACTACACCTATTTCTCAGAATCTTGTGCCTATTGTTGTGGAGCAAGGAGCCATGGGCGAACGCTCATTTGACATCTACTCACGCCTTTTAAGAGAGAGAATCATTTGTGTCCATGGCCAGGTTACTGATCAGATGGCAAGTCTTGTTACTGCCCAACTGTTATTTCTCGAGAGTGAAGCGCCAGAGAAGCCAGTATTCATGTACATTAACTCACCTGGTGGAGTTGTAACTGCGGGCATGGCAATGTACGACACAATGCAATACATTCATCCGGATGTCCATACAATTTGCATGGGGCAGGCTGCCAGTATGGGGAGTTTACTACTAGCAGGTGGGGCTCCGGGATGTCGATATGCTCTACCTAATGCGAGAATTATGTTACATCAACCAAGTGGTGGAGCACAGGGAATGGCGAGTGATATTGACATTCAAGCTCGTGAGATTTTGAGAACTAGAGCCAATTTGAATCAATTGTATGTCCAACACACCGGACAAAAGCTGGAGGATATTGAGAGAGTGATGGATAGAGATACATTTTTCGATGTCGAAACGGCAAAAGATTTCGGTGTCATAGATGAGATTCTGACGAAGAGACCTATCCCAAGTGATGATGATAAAGAAATCTTTCAAGAGTGATTTGAGAGATGAGCGAGCGAGAGAGAGAGGAGTCTACCGCGTAAAATGAAAGCTTATGTTGTACATATTATCATTACCTAGCTTTGCTTGGCTGCTTCAAATTTCTTCTTGGCCAACCTTTCTGATATCGCCTTCCAAACAACAGTGAACAACATTGCATTCAAAGCGTTTGCTGTCAGCTTGCTCGTAAGTCCCCTAAAGAACAATCCCTTCAAGCCATCCTTCTCAATGATTCGCCTGGCTGCCTCTGCGTAGCCGATAGGCTCCACAGACGTTTGTTTGTAGGTTTTCAGCACTCTAATCGCATTGCTGCACAGATCCGAGACAAGGGAGGACATCAGTCCAAGCAACGCTCTCCGAATATTCTTTCGCAATGGATTCTGATTGTTCTGCTTCAAATGCGCATCCATGATTTGATTTCTCACTGTAAATGCTTCTAAAAAGTTGTATGTAACAAACCAAGGATAGTGTCCCACCCATGTTGCAGCAGAAGCACCAAGCGCTCCCTCATAGAGAGCACCAAAGCCATTTTTGGACACCTTGTGTTGCAATTTTGGAATTCCCTCAGTGCCATGGACTTGCATCATGGTTTTGATTGTGTCAGCGGGTGCAATGAGTATTCTCCAACTAGCTGCCAACGAAGATGCAAACATGGTTACCACCGCTGCAGGCCATGAATCTGATAGTAATTCTCTACTTAATTCATTGCTAAAAATGTCACCAAATCGTGATAGAGGCATCATTACCAATGCGGGCACCAGTCCCTTGTAAAATCTAGGTATACCACCTTGTGAATACAATTGGTTGAGCGCTTCTGACATGGTTACACCATTGACATGCTGGTAGGACATGGCAGTGCGGAGCCCTGTTTGGAATGATTGTTGAAGTAAAAAATGTTAGTGATTGATGTCATCAGCATATTCTATAATAATTTATTTCCCAAGTTATTGTGCATCAGTGAAATACTACTCACACATTAGAAGAAAGACGGAAACAACCGATGCCATTGATGCCGCATAGCCGTCTCGAACGGCACGGGCGGCCTTGGCGGAGACTTTCCCTACTTGATTCAAAGCCATGGTTGGAGTTTTGGAGTTTGGAGTTTGGAGACAGGAGACAATGAGCGCAGCGCAATATTACCGTATCGCAATTACCAGTACATCAGTATTACAAGCTCTAATTAAACACTTCCTACGTACGTATCTAAAAGAGTACAAGCAACCTCATCTCGCTCAAAGAAGAGCAGAAGATACTATAGCAAAGCGAGCCGTTGCTGTTGCCAGTTGCCACCAGTTGCGAGCGAGAGCCAACAATAAACGAAGAGGATGCATGTTGTAAACAAAGATACATGATGAAGGAATGACAATCTGCTTGCTTTGTGAGATAAAATAATAATGGCTGGTCGACCTCGTTTAGTACACGAGGGCTCGCCCATCATCGATGAAGGTGATGATGATCTTGCTCCTCCTTCATCGTGGATCAATGAGAGAGAATCGTACCAACGACGCCAGCAGCAACAATCATCACTAGGAGGTTCTCTTGTAAGTCGTGCTGGCTCTACTACCACAACGCAGCAACATCGCAAACCGTACAAACTGCAGACAAGACTTGTGATTGGAGGTGCGACGCATGAAGAGGATGATGCAGCTATGGAAGAGGATGATCATCATGCTCATGCTGCTCACAATGCTTCTAGTTATGCTAATGTAGGAGATTCCTACCACGCCAATCGACACGTTGATCCTTTCAATACTGGTCACCATCATCATGGATATAGTCATCAGTGTGATTCACGTCGTCAACAGCATCACTACACTCTGGGTGGACCAATAGAACAAAACAACCTCCAAACTGCACATGCTCAAACACATAATTCTCTTCCTCAGCCAATCTTACACAGTATGCCCCCTTCAAAGTCTCCTTTGGTTGTAATCGACGGAGCGAATATAGCCTACAACTACGCTGAATCATTAGATCCATCATCATCGCTACAAAGCAACAATCACAATAATTCACGATACAACAAACGACAACCCAATCCTCACGGTATTAGACTCGCAATTGAATACTTCTTGAGTCGAAAATGTCGAGTTCAGGCAGTAGTTCCTACCTCTTGGTATAGACTTCGACCTCGTAACAAAAATGAAGGTGATGCCAAAATGGTGACTGATGAAGTTGATGAATTGCGCAGTCTTCGGCAGCAGGGATACTTGGTCGCGTGCCCTCCGGGTGATGATGATGATGCGTACGCCATTGCACTGGCTAGAAGAGAGGAAGATCGACTGAATAATAAAGCAGCAACAACATCATCAACGCATGATGATGATGATACCATGATGGACGACGATGATGAAGATGGAGGCCTTATTCCAGATTCATTGTTAGGTGGCTACATCTTATCCAATGACTTCTTTCACGATGCTGTACGTCGTGAAGAGCAAGCACGAAAAGATCATCAACAATTTTACTCTGCTGGGGTATCATCCTCTTTGAACGCAAGAAAATCCACTTTGAGAGAGTGGCTGAATCATAACCGTATTTCATATTCGTTTGCTAACGTGGGACAAATATTTGAAGGACAGGTAGAGATGGAATTTCTGCCGAATCCACGACATCCTTTGATTGAGTGCATTGAGGCACGTCATCGATTCGGTAACGGTTTGTAAAGGTATTGCTTAATAGAAGAAGTTGTTACCACATCATCACTTGATTAGTTGTTAATCCTCTAAGTATAATGTCGGAATATCTGAGCGGCGAACATACTGCAGCATGTAGGCGCTGCTCGTTCGGCCGCCATATCCAAAACCTCCACCACTAACAGAACCTGATCTACTAAAGAATGAAAAAATACGTGAGAGTAGTCCACGCTGTTTTTTCCTCGCGTTGTGACCGTCAACGCTTCGTGATCGCTTCCGTCTATATCTGCCTCCGTAGGCATCGGCGACAACTTCTCTGTAGTCGACCTGGGTTACCTGCGAGTCATCAAATCTGTACCAATCATCCGATCGGATGTCAGGACGAACGTACGAATAGTAATGACCACTACCATACTCTCCTCTGTGAATGACAATCGATTGCAAGTCGTAAATGGTACCATCATCTCCCTCTTCTCCATCACCAGATATGATTTCTGATAAGCTCAACACCAATGGAAACTTGACACAGTCATTAATCTTACTGGTCTCACCCGTTTCCCAGTCATACTTGAACCGTTTCAGGTGCAGCTGTAAAAGTGATGGCAAGCCCTCACGCTTGAGCGAGGAACCTTTGAGTGCGTCTACCTTCTCGGCACCCTTTTCTGGCCGCCATCCATTCCCTTCGGATACATGAAGTGTTTCAGGTTCAGTAAACATTTCACGAAGAGATGTCTCAATAGAGCCGACATTTCCCTCAGCTACGGGGATGGAAAGATCTAAAAATGGTTCGGTTCGTACACGTTCTCGTGGCTTTGCGTCGGTTGATACATCTTCTCCGGAACCTGGTAAAATCTCCCTGACATAGTCCTCAAAGTAGCCACTATACAACTGCGACAACTTATCATAATCAACCTCTGGAATGAACAACTTCCAAAACTCCTGTCCATCTTGTTGCACATAAGGATTGATTCCCAACGCACGACAAAGAATATTTGTAGTTCCAGAAGTGGTGGCTCTATCCAGAGTACCAAAAGTGTGTTGTAGAGAACGCAAGGCGATGGAAATGGGACGAACTTCTTGCTTCACTTCTGTTCTGCGCACTGTTTGGGTTTTGACAGGTGATTGGTCGCCCGAGTCGTTGTCCATTTCTCCTTGTTCAGCAGAAGCTTGGTTTTCTGTGCTTTCATCGCTATTGTTAGAGATTTCATTCACATCATCATTCTTCTCGACCATCTCTTCGTCGTCACCAACGCTATCATCTTTCTTTTCTTCTTCCACTTCCACCTCTACTTCCACTTCAACCTCAACTTCGACAACTTCATCTCGTGCAGTCAACACCATTTGCCTCAAGTAAGGAACGTGGTAAGCGCATTGCAATTGAGAGTTGAGGTAGCACGTATTTCCAAGATTGACTAGTCCAGCGTATGACTTTTGGTCGTCAATATCACCACCTCTTGGAATAGAATCTAGTATAGATCTGGACCAATCTTCCTGATTTTCCTCTACTTGCATAGATGATGTAGCTGCTCGACTAGATTGTTCCTCTAACGATGATACAACTTCATTCCAGAGAGACATTGCTACTTTTCTATCAAAACGAGTGGCACTCTTTGCATCTTGCTCACTGTCATACTCTTCCATACACGTCGTCTCAGGATCTACAGCCATGGCTAGCCAGGATGGTGATTGAATTGCATTACGATTAGTCTGTCCCTGAAAGAATTGTCGCTTTCCAATGAATGGAATTTTATATCCTTCACTAATCCAGCCACTGCCGCCACCGCCACCACTCAATACAAGCCACCGTAAAGAAAATGTATTCTTTGGCAATAGAGAAGCCACGAGGAGCATTGTCATTAACGAGGCTGGGCGGTAGACAGCTAATGAAAAAGGAGTACATGCACCTCCCGTACTGTGAACTAGTGATGTAGGTACTGCCAATTGATCGCTGGCACGATGAGAAAAACGACGTCCTGGTTTCACTTCGTCGTCGTCGTAGATTACTTTGGTTGATCCGGATACAGCTTCAAGTAGGCGCTTTGACAAGCACCGGCTCGACGATGATCTTGCAGCTCTTGGCCGCCGCTTCTGCCTGCTCTGATGGCTGCGGCGAGCCATGGTGCTATTATATTTTCCTTCTACAATAGTTATGAGGCAAATACACCAAAAGATATGCCGCTAGTCTACAGCAGATGCATTGGCCGAACCCCAGTGAACGTAAATGAAGTGAATGGTTGAAAATCAAAAGCAAGAGCAAACGTGCGTCTTCAAAGTTAAAGATCATCAATCCAAAGACGGGCGGCAGAACGCCCCGCCCGCCACCACGCGTAGGCGACACGCCAGCATGACGTCATTTATCACACCCTTAGCCATAGGGTAAAATATCTTGGGAAGAATTCAAAGCGATACTCCTAATATTTATTGATTATTTCAATTAGCAACGTAATAACTTAGGAGTACGTGTTTCTTTTGATTTCAGATGAAAATATTTACTTATAGCTAATCACCTCCGCCTCGTCCACTGCGCCTCGTCCACTGCGCCTCGTCCACTGCGCCTCCGTCCAAGATAAGAGAAGGACCTTTGCTTTGGCAGCAAAGCAACGAACACGTACTTGCGCATTTATTTCCATTGTTGCCGCGAAGCAACTAGCATTGTTATAAACAGCAGCTGAAAATAAAAGAGGGAGAGTGTATTTGATCTAGATAATAGTCACGTCATTGGTAAGTAGCTTGCAACTTGCAACTTGCATCTTACATGCGTATCTTGGATATGTGCTTGGATTGTCCTTCGTAACAAAACCTCTCGGCGTATTTCTAACCTACCCTTTTCATGCATTTCTCCTCCTAACAGTCGGTAAGGACACAAAACAACAACAATGGCTCCCAATCTGTCCTCTACCAGATCCAAGGCCGTGTCCAACCCAAATCTGCACCGTAGATTCCACGATGTCGCATCTTATGTAAAGGAACTTGGTGGATCGAAAGGCCGTGTCATCGAAAAGGTCTTGATTGCCAATAATGGAGTTGGTGCTGTCAAGGCCATTCGTAGTATTCGTAGGTGGGCGTATGAAGTATTTGGAGATGAGAGGGCCATTTCATTTGTAGTTATGGCTACTCCTGAGGATTTACGGTGAGTTGCAACTTTTGCTTGCTTCGCAAACAGTTGGTGTCAACACAGAATCACCACAGAATGAATGTGCATTAGCATTCTCAGCTACGATGTGAAAACTGTACTCACTCACTTCTTTTTGAATGCATTTATCTTTTTTCTATCATCAGATCCAACGCTGAGTACATTCGCATGGGTGATATCATCGTCGACGTACCCGGTGGATCCAACAACCACAACTACGCCAACGTCACTCTTATCGTTGAACTTGCACGTCTGCACGGAGTTCATGCCGTATGGGCTGGATGGGGACATGCCTCAGAGAAACCTGCACTTCCCAACTCATTGGCCAAGAGTGATCCACCAATCAAGTTCATTGGCCCCGCAGGACCTCCTATGTATGCTCTAGGAGATAAAATTGGAAGTACGATCATTGCTCAGAATGCAGGAGTTCCGTGCATTGCATGGAATGGTGCGGATGTTGTGGCTGAGTATGATGTTGAGTCGGGAACTCTTCCAGAGGAAGCGTTTCAACAAGCCTGTGTTCACAGTGCGGCAGATGCAAGTGCAGCTGCGGAAAAGATTGGTCTGCCCATTATGATTAAAGCTTCAGAGGGTGGAGGAGGAAAGGGTATTCGTATGGTGAACAAAATGGAGGATGTTGCTAATTCTTACAGACAAGTATGTGGAGAGGTGCCAGGAAGTCCTATTTTTATCATGAAGCTTTCGACCAACTCGAGGCACTTGGAAGTGCAACTACTTGCGGATGAGTATGGTGATGCTATTGCACTCAATGGTCGTGATTGTTCCGTTCAGAGACGCCACCAAAAGATTATCGAAGAAGGACCTCCAGTTGCAGCGTCACCAGAGGTTTGGAAGAAGATGGAAGAGGCGGCTGTTTCTCTTGCCAAGGCTGTTGGGTATGCAAATGCTGGTACTGTTGAATACCTCTACTCTGAACCTGATGAGAAGTTTTACTTCTTGGAATTGAATCCACGTTTGCAGGTGGAGCATCCAGTGACAGAGATGATTACTCGTGTGAACTTACCAGCTGCTCAGTTGCAGGTTGCGATGGGAATTCCCTTGCATCATATTCCTGAGATCCGTGAATTGTATGGAAAGAATCGTTTTGAGGATGATGTCACTGACTCGAAATCCGTGATTGACTTCAGCAAGACAGAGCGTATCCCTCCTTATGGACACTGTATTGCTGTTCGTATCACAGCCGAGAATGCTGAACAGGGCTTCAAACCCACAAGTGGAGGTATCCAAGAGCTTAACTTTCGATCAACTCCCAACGTTTGGGGTTACTTCAGTATGGACAGTTCTGGGTCTATTCACGAGTTCGCTGATTCTCAATTTGGGCACTTGTTTGCTAGTGGGCCCGATCGCGAGCAAGCTCGACGAAATATGGTTTTGGCATTGAAAGAATTATCAATTCGAGGAGACATCAGTACGACAGTGGATTACATCTCCAAGCTGATTGAAATGGACGATTTCATTGACAACAATATTGACACTGCTTGGCTTGATGGAATTATCGCATCCGGTGGCATTAAAATCTCTCCATCGGCAAATTCGTTGCGCAAGATGATGGGAAGTGGTTTGAGCAATGACTCATTGGCAGTGATTGGGGCAACGATTGTCGCTTTTGATCAGTGTTCAGATGACGAGGCAACTTTCACCAGCTTGTTGGATAGAGGACAACTACCTCCTCTCACACTTTTGAAAATGATTCGCGATGTTGAGCTCATCTTGGATGAAGTCAAGTATAAGTTATGCTGCACTCGCACTGGCAAAGATACGTTTGAAATTGCTGTCTCCGGCATGCCTTCCAAGTGCGTGTCTACTTCCGTGCGTTTGCTCAGTGATGGTGGTTATTTGATTAGTATTGGAGGCAAGAGTCAAGTTGCCTATCAGACCAGTAAAGCAGACGTTGCCAGTGGCATGAAAATTAGTGTCAATGGCAAGACCGTATCATTCTCCCCTGACTATGATCCATCGTCTCTCCGCACTGATGTTGCCGGTAAACTCGTGAAGAAGCTCGTCCCAAATGGCACACAACTGAAGAAAGGATCTCCATATGCTGAAATTGAAGTCATGAAGATGTTTATGCCTCTCAAGGTCGAAGAGGCAGGTACGATCACGTGGGCTAATAATGAGGGCGCTGCACTTGCCCCTGGTGATCTTCTCGCCACCTTGGAGCTGGACAATCCAGAAAATGTATCAACCGCTACCGTATTCGAAGGTGACTTGGACGTTGCCGGTTGGGGATCTTTGGGTGCAAGTGATTCGTCTACGACTAGTAAGAGACCTCACATCACTTTGAGAGAAGCCATGGATAAAGTCAAGTGTGGTATGGCAGGATATGTTTTGTCTTCGGAAGCTTTGGGAGTTGTGATGAGCGATATTCAAAAGGCAGTCACAGATCCTGCTCTTCCTGTTTATGAGATCGATGAACAGCTATCTGTCCTAAGTGGTAGAATCGACGGCTCTTTGTACGACGAGCTTGTGAAAATGACAAGTTACTACAAGCAACTTTACGCCAACGTTCCCAAGGACGAAATTTCGGAGAAGTTCCCTGCCGACAAAGTCAAGCATTTGATTGCTGAATATGGCAGCACGGTCAAGGATGAATCAGAACGTGCAGGCTTCGTTGCGTTGACAACTCCGCTGGTAGATTCAGCTGATCCCTACACTAAAAGCCAGGCTGCGTCAATTCCTGGCTCTGAGCGTATCTTGTCCAGCTTTATTGAAATTTTGAGGAATTGGATCTCTACTGAACGTTGGTTTTGTGGTGGAGTATCCTATGCTGATGCTATTGAGAACTTGCGTAAGGCAAACAAGAATGACACCTCTGGAATTCTTGACGCCTGTCGTGCCCACGCACTTCTCAAGTCAACTGCAACTGTCATTTCAACAATTATTGATTCCGTTTCAGATGCTGGTAAGACTGACATCACATCAACAGAGTTGAAGTCAGTTGTCCAGGGAGCTGCAGGTCTCGCCGATACATCCCCTTGCCTTACTGACATTGCGTCAATGAGTGGAAATGATACTTATGATAGCTTGTCCCGCAAATGCCGAAATGTTCTCATCGAAGAGTCGCTTCCAAGTATGGAGGATCGCAAGAATAAGGTACTCGAGGTTGTTAAATCACTTGGTGGTGAAGATACTACGAAACAAATTGAAGAGCTTGTGCAGGATAACATTACAGGCTCGGACATTCTGTTCCCAGTTTTGAGAGCTGCCGCAGATGTTAGCGAGCAGTTGAAGGTCCTCGAAATATCAGCTAGAAAGCAGTATCAATCTTACAATATCACGGAATTCTGCCCCTTGGCAGATCAAGGTGCGCTCAAGTTCATTTACCACAACAAACCTCGAGCAAGCGTCTTCAGCAGCTCTTCGAAGATCACTAGCATGACTGACTTAACGAGAGCATTGAGCAGCAGCAAGCTGTCTGACCTCGAGAGAAGTGACTCCGAGAGTAGCCTTCAAAGTGCGGAAGAGAAAGGAAAAGTGCCATCTGATGTTCCTCGCGTTGCGTTGATGAAAATCTGCAACACCATGGGTGATGCTGATTCCTTGAAGTCGATACTCGAGCAGTTCCCACAGTATGACGGCAGTGCCCCTCCTTGTAAAGCTGGTCCTGCAAACGTACTTTCTATTTTTATTATGGAAAGTTACGCTGGAGATGACGAAAGTAGCCTTGCCAAGAGTATTGAAACACTTCTGGCTCGAGTCCTCGAAGATCTCGAGAAGGCTGATATCAGGAGAGTGACGTTCGTTATCCCGAGAGCTAATCATCCGCTACCATCGGTGTTTACTTTCAGAGAAACTGCTGATTTTACCGAAGATCACTTGTACAGAGATATTGAGCCTGAAATGTCCTACCAGTTGGAGATGCTACGCCTCACAAAGAACTTCAGTGTCACCTACCTTGGCGCTCATTTGTCACCGTCTGGGCAAGTGTATCTTTACAAAGCAACGCCAAAAGCATCGGCATTGGCGCATGATAAGAAGGCAAACAAAGCTCCGCGAATCTTTGCTCGTGCTGTGAGCTTCATCGGTGAATTTTCAGCTAGTACATTCGAGCAACTTCTCGTCGAAGCATTCAACGCAGTTGATTCGATCAAGACAATTGATCAAGGTGCAGACAACCATCTCTTCATGAATGTAGTCAGCGAATCTCAAAGCAGTGTCATCGATCCTGTGTTGGTGGAACAAGTTGTGAGCTCTATTCTCAAGCGTTACTCTGCGCGAACAGCTCGCCTTGGTATTGCTGAGGTTGAAGCCAAAACAGTGTGCAGATTGGCGGAAGATGCTCATCCAATTTCTCTTCGACTTGTTGCAAGCAACCCAACAGGATTTGTTCAAGTGGTCAATACTTATATCGAAGCTCTCAATGATTCTGGTTCGAAACGCGTGTTCAAGTCCATCGGAGGCACGAAAGCAAATTTGGCTTGCAGTGGAGACAGTTCTTGGGAGGACTTGGATGTGAATACTCCATACCCTCTTACACGCCCGTTTGATCATCAACGAAAGGCAGCCTTAAGGTCGTCTGACACTCTCTATTGCTATGACTTGCCAGCTCTCTTTGAAGCAGCAGTCGAGAAGCAGTGGACTGATGCCACTGGTGAAGGTTCTCAGCCTGCTATGGTCATGTTTACGACTGAACTGGTTGTCAAGAAGAAGTCAGGTGGACCGTGGACGATTGAGGACTATGCGGATGGGAATCTAGAGCTTGTTGAAGCTCAAAGGAAGGCGGGTAAGAATGACGTCGGCATGGTTGCTTGGCTGATGACATTGAAGACTGTTGAATACCCCAACGGTCGGCAAGTAGTGCTTATTGCTAATGATATCACCCACAAAGCAGGAAGTTTCGGTACAAGAGAAGATGTCGTATTCAAATTAGCTTCCGAGTTTGCTCGAGCGAGGAGGGTACCAAGACTTTACATTGCTGCCAACTCAGGTGCAAGGATTGGACTTGCGGAGGGAATCAAGAAGGTCTTCAAAGTTGCATTTAAGGACCCGTCGAATCCTGAAGGTGGTGCTGACTTCCTCTACGTCAGCAAATCTGACTACGAACGCCTTGGTGTGTCCAGGAAAGATCTTATCGCAGAACCTGCTACTCTTAATGGAGAAGAAGTTTTCAAGATTACTGATATCATTGGGTCGGAACCAGATCTTGGAGTTGAAAACTTGAAGGGCTCTGGTTTGATTGCTGGCGAGACAAGTTCTGCGTACGACGATATTTTCACCTTGACGCTTGTGTTGGGTAGAACTGTGGGCATTGGGGCTTACCTCGTTCGTCTTGGACAACGTACTATCCAAAAGACCACATCGTCTCCTATCATTCTCACGGGTTACCAAGCATTGAACAAACTGATGGGAGTTGATGTCTACTCAACAAACGATCAATTAGGAGGACCTGCTATCATGTACAACAATGGTATCTCTCACATCACCGATAACGATCATCTCTCTGCAGTGACATCTGCTGTTCACTGGTTGTCATACGTCCCATCGATGCGCGGAGGGCTTCTTCCAATCACAGACGTTACCGGAGTGGATGAGATTGAGCGCCCCATTTGTTTCGTTCCCAAGGCTGGTGTTCCGTATGATCCCAGGTTCCTCCTCGCTGGACAAGAGGATGATACTGGCAAATGGCATGGTGGATTCTTCGATAAGGGAAGTTTCACTGAAACTCTTGCTGGATGGGCCAAAACTGTGGTTGTGGGACGTGCTCGCTTGGGAGGTATCCCGATGGGTGTTATTGCCACCGAAAATCGTACTGCGGAGACTATCAAGCCTGCTGATCCTGCCGATTTGAAGGCGTCTGAGGCAGTAATCCAAGAAGCTGGAGGTGTCTGGTTCCCTAACAGTGCTTACAAAACTGCACAAGCCATTAATGATTTCCGCACTGAGGATCTGCCTCTCATCATCTTTGCCAACTGGAGAGGTTTCAGTGGTGGGCAAAGAGATATGTTCGACGAAGTACTCAAATATGGATCACTCATCGTTGATGCCTTCGTCAAGTTCACGCAGCCAATTTTTGTGTACATCCCACCGCATGCTGAGATTAGAGGAGGAGCGTGGGTTGTTCTCGACGCCTCTATCAATGAGTCAGTGATGGAGATGTACGCATCTGCTGAGAACGCTAAGGGTGGTGTTTTGGAAGCAAATGGAGCTGCTTCTGTCAAGTATCGCTTGAAGGATATCTTGGCAACAATGCACAGATTAGATGACAAGTTGAAGTCTCTGGACGCTGAGCTTCAAGAACGTGTATGCGAATCAGAGCGTCAGGAGGTGATGGATGCTATCAAGGATAGGGAACAGGCACTCTTGCCAGTGTATGAGCAAATCTCGGTTCAATTCTGCGAGCTCCATGACACTCCAGGACGCATGAAGGCTGTTGGAGTTATCGAGCGTGCTGTCGAGTGGAAGGAAGCGAGGTCATACTTCTACTGGAGGCTCCGCAGAAAGCTTGCTGAATTCGACGTGCGAAAGCAGATCATTGAGACGGCTCAAGTTGGAAGAGGACATGCTGCCATTACACCAGTTGCGGCGAGTAAAATGATCAAGAGCTGGTTCCTTGAGACTGACGGTGCTACTGAAGCTCTTTGGGAAGACGACAAGGCTGTCCTATCGTGGATGGCACAGAAGCAAGGAGACCTTGAAACCAAGATTGTGCAACTAACCAAGGCAAATGTTACACAAGAAGTGTTCGAGGTAATGACTGCTGGAGGAAACACTGCTAAAATCGGAACTGCTGGCATTGTTGAAGGTATTTCGCAAGCAGTTTCAACTATGTCAGCTGAAGAGCAGGCCAACTTTAAAGAGTTCCTCAAGGCCACTCTTCAATTATAAGGATGTAACTAGGATATTTGGGGTAAAAATATTAAAATTATCAAGTAGATCAAATGAAATTAGTAAAGCTAAGATTATCTTCGGGTTGAATAAGTAGAGCTGTACCGCGCAATGTCTGGAGCATCATCAGCACATCAGTTTGCAAATGCTTCGTTTTGGTGAAGATGATATGAATATCTTCAACTTTCTTGGATTAATCGAGATGAAGGAAAGCAAAAAAAGAAGAGTAGACATGAAAGTAAGAAGCATCAATATGATGGACTAAAATATCTACGATGTCTTATTCCACACAGACTTTCTCCATGCTCATTGTACCGAAAACATAGACCGTATGAGGCGCATTATCTTATTGCACCTCTCATTCGTGCAAAGACGGAAATGCAACCCCCGACCATTTCGCTGGAGAGGCAGTAAATGTGTCATCCATACGATAGCGATGGGGATAAGTGTGCTACTTGGGCGCAGGATCGTCCCTACTCGACTGCTCACACTTTAAGGACGCTCGTCTTGTTCCCGCCTTGGCGATGTTGCCTCGAGTAGCGGGTGGATGTATGGACGGTAGCTGTGCAGCTTGCGATACGCCTGTACGATGTCAAGTTGGGCAGGAAGATGTGTTGTTAGAAAGATGACACGAAACGAAGTAATCAAGACATGTCAACAAAATCTATCGCTATTGACATCCAATTCTTTGGGGGTATATGGGCGGGGGACGTCACACAAGATGCTGACAGGGTTTGAATAATCAAGGTAATCCGGCAGGCTACAGATCCGGAGCCTCCTCACCCTCCTAAAGGGATCACTGGATCGCACGCACATCCGCAGCTCTCAGCTTTTCTACCAATCAATCTCCACCTGTACGGAAACTGTGTGCTCTGGAACCCCAAACTCAGAGTGCGGTCCGAAGACGTTTAACATGCCCAGGGCCAATTTGTGTATCACCAGCTTTCCTCGGCGATGGGCCAATTTATATAGCACCGGCTTCCACGGTGCTTCAAGTTGTTGCTCGATCTCATCTACTGTTCTTTTCGCTCGATCATGAATCATGTAACTCACCTGTAACAATAAATAAACTGCAGTCGTCAGCGGTGGAATCTGCCTCGCGAAGGCGGTAGTCGAGATATTTAGCGCGGCGGCGGTGCGTCTGGATGAAACTGTTGAAAGGCGGTAGGAACACAGCCGGCCGACGGAGGCGAGTCGGCCGACATGGTGATTTGCTAATGATGATGTTGCCAGTTTGCAGGATGAAAAATTATGAGCTCATGAAAGCAGCGTCAAGTGATCTCAACAGCTTTTTCTCTCTGCCATCATGAGAAAGCCATCCATGATTGAATGAGTGGCTGTGAGAGCTCGAGATGCTGCCGGTCCGCGCCATGATTGATAATCATTTGTCGTGCAGCTCGCTGGAAAAAGTTGTTGGGTGATGCATTGCACCTTGGATACTATTGATTCCGACGCACGTGGAATACTCGTTTTCTTTTTTACAGGGGCTTTCTCTGACTTCCGTCCATCGTCCTCTTGTCTCTCAGAACGAACAGTTCACTCCTCTATCTCACAGAGCAACTGTCCCAACAACTAGTACAAGAATCAGTGACTGGACCAACATGACTTGACTGGATAAGTTTTTCATAAGGATACGCTACTTACTTACGTTGTATTATTTTGAACTCAGCCTCCTTGCACTTGCATGCGCCAAACTGTATACCACTCTGTTAAGTATGCAATGACTTTGTTATTGCTGTCAGTGTAGTACCTATATCGTATTTTCTCGGTGAATCATACTGGAGTAGTCTTCCTCCATCCTCACTCACATCAGCTCCTATTTCTCCAACCACCACAACTGTCATGTATCCAACCCTCCACAGCTACTTCATGTTGCGCCTGAAACGAACGATCAATTAGACAACTCTGTCCGTTGCAGATGAGGTGGACGAAGAAGCTATGGATCGACTATCTGCTGTACTATCGAGCTCTGAGCACTATCCAAGGCGCAGCATCAGCTTGAGGCATCCCCGATGGATTCACTTGCTTGCTTTCTCAATCAGTTCTTCTACGTTGGAATTTGTAATTTGTAATATATTCCAACAATTCATTAACAGTAGGCCATCTTTCAAGTTGTGGAGTTTCTTCAGTACGGTGGATGCAAATACACTGCAGCTGCAGCGCAGATTCCGCTACCTTCACCAATGACAAGATATTGTACTCTTTATTAAGGGAGCGCGGGAAAGGGGGCTCCCAGCACTTTCTGCTTTATACATCATTCGGTACTCAAGCGAGAAAGTTCTTATATCAAGTAGTCCCATATAAAATCTCAACGCATATCGCCAATTGTTATGCCGGCCGGCGTAACCGTTATGCCGGCCGGCGTAACGGGCGTAAACCGGAGTAACGATTATGCAGCCCGGCATGAACCGGCATATCAATATGCCACCCGGCATATCGAGTTACACTGTCCGCTGTATTTCACAGTGTCTGCAGTCAACACTTTCATTGTTGAACACTTCCTACGAAGAGCTCTCAAATCATTGACAACAGCTCAACGACAATGGCACTCAATCAAATCATCAATGGAAAAGAAAGCATTTTTCTGTTTGATTTCACCGCATACACAAGAGATCAATGTACATGTAAGTATTTAGTTTATTGTAGGGCGTGCGCGTGTGTCCCAGTCCCAGGAAGATGTTACTTACAACATCATACCATAGACTTACGCCGCCCGGCACATCGATGTGCCGGTCGGCCCGACCCGGCGTAAAGCATATGCCGGGCGGCATGAACCGGCGTAAACGGCGTAACGGTTATGCCGGGCGGCACATCAAAATTTTTGGCGATGCGTGCGTTGGATTTTTTAACGGGACTACTTTACATCAGGTACGGCACTGCTTTTCTTGTTTGGGATCCTGCATGAAAATGGGGATGTAGCCCCCTTTCCCGCTCTCCCTTAGTCGAGTTTACTTACGATGGTGATGGCCATCGCGATCTCACCTATGTAAAATGTTTGTAATATCATGTAACATGTATGTAACAGGCCATCCTGTCCACATGTGGAACCTGTCCACATGTGGAACCGTAGTTTTTAAACCTTGTCGGCCACGTGGTGGAGAGGAATGGCATTGCGGCACTCGAAATCTCGATCAAGCTATGAATTCCCACGTTGATAAGTCTTGTAACGTCCATATGCAATTGTTTTCATCAGAGAACTCGAAGAACAAGAATCCAACTGATTCAACTACTGCGCTATCGTACATTCAAGCCAACCAAGCAAGCAAACCTGTCGCTTCTCTCCGCAGCATCAAGAACAAAATAATACGTCAGGTTGACGCACTAGCATCATGTCGGCTTACGCCTCTTTGCCTGGTTCATTCTTGCCCCCCTTCTTTTCTTTTGGGTCGTCGTCATCGTCCTCAACGGAGGAGGGCGACAGCTGCGACCACAAGACGGAAGATTCAGCCGTGTCAAATAACAATGATGTGGTACTTGGTGCCTCGAGCACCACAACAGAAAAGAAACATAAACTGACAGCAGCTTTATCTGGGACGTCATATGGTGATCCAAACGTATCAGCGTTCCGATCTCTGGCCCTCACGCCTACCTCTCCAGCATCATTGTCACGTGATGATACGTGCACACAAGATGCCGGCGAACAGCAGGCGTCGTCCTCCTCAACCTCGCAATCCGACATCGACATTTCAATAAAGAGTGCGCGGATAGACCCTGTCCAATTAATCAAGAGCCTCACGTCAAAAGGGAGCAGCATTGCAAGGCGGACAGCAAATTATGTTGCCGCGTCTGTGCCCGGGGCATCCTCTTCCTCCCAGGCCGCCATATCTGAAACAGCTGAAGACGAAGAGGGTGATGAAACTTCATTACAGTCACCTTCCTTCTGTATGACGGAACACACTGATTGTTCCGAAAGCGGAGACGACATGTCATTCTATGACTATGATGATGACTTCTCAGCCACCAACTCTCAGGATGACGATGAAGACGATTACACACAACACCAATCACTTGAGGAGAATTCTCCGAAGGATGATCCAGCTGCCATACAATTTGAGCTCGCGATTTCATTTCAAGGTAGGAAATATACCGCCACAAGAGCATTTTCGACTTTTGTCAAGCTACGAAATGATCTGCTTCGAGAGAGTGGTGATGGGGGTGATGGAACTCATGTCGGCGTGTAGCACTAACAGGCGGCTTAGACACCATCGAAGTCACAAGAACTCCAAGAGTAATTTGGTAGAGGTTGGTGATGCGAAAGATAATAATGGAGCATCCACGTCGTCAAGTGTCCCCGAACTGCCCACGGTATCTCCAGAGAATGCTGGACATGGAGGGTTTGCATTCAGAGGATTTGCGCGGAGTGGATTTGCCTTGCTTCAAGCAAAAGCAAAGCTGTACTGTCCCGAGATGGAAAAGTGGTTACGACATGTTGTAGATACATTTCCCTACAGTCCGAGTTTGAGCCAGTTTCTTTGGGAGCCCTTGGCATCGAGCAGTGCAAGCTGGGACACGGAAAATAATATAGCTGAGGAAGAAGAGGAGGAAGATAATGTTACGGAAAAAGGTGCAAGTTATGTAGGTTCAAAGCCGCCACTTCACTCTAATTCCAATGTCAAGGTCAAGTAGCGGGCTCCGCAGGATCGTCACGCTTTACACAGAGTTATTCATGTGGATCCCTGAATTCCATCGAAGAGGTCCAAAATGAGTTTGATCGATCCGACGAAGGACGAGTGGTAACACACTTCTTTCTTAAATATTAGATACCTTTCTTACCCTTTCCTTGAAAAGCGATGATGGCAGGCACACTCAATGCAAATTCAGCTGCTAGAAAGCTCAATGAGACTGTATTGAGATAGTCCTCTAGTGGAAAAGTATGCGTCTTTAGTTTGAGGAAGAAAACGTACCCAGCCGTAGTAGGGAAGCAAAGGAAAGTTGCCTATGCCATGGTCACGACCTTCTCGCATCTGTTACCTTTCGTGGCAAGTCGGATCCGGAAAAGGTCAAGCAATGACAGCATGAAGAATGACATAAGCTCAATCAGCGTTGAGTGCAATTGTTGGCTTCGTGGAATAGTAGAGTTAGCTAGGTAAAGCTCAGTAAAATACTGGCAACACGATTATATTCGTTATTATCTTCGAACTTACATTATTGACAAATTCAACCACATCAATACGAAGTACTTATTTAGATGTAGAAGAAGTTGCAGTGGGTGTTTCGATAGCTGAATTGATGTCGACTCAGTGACTGTTTCGTGTAGAGCAGAGGGGTTCAACATGGTTGGGTTGGGGGGAATGGGAATGGAATGGTTGGAGAGGACTTGAGACAGTACGAGGAATGTCGATGACAAGTTTAAAATTTTTCCTTTCCTATTGTGCCTCCTTCAAGTTCAAGAATTTTCCAACCTCTCCGACAATCCTACTTGCAGGACTCTTTCCTAATCAGTGGTACCGCAATGACATCTATGATCGATCCAGCGTGGAAGACTCTGGTGGAACGTAAGCATTTGGACTTGACGGAGGCAATCAAAGACCTGAAGCATCGTCGAGAGAATTCCCTCTCTGCCCAACAAGAAAAGCTCAGCGTCATTCCAAACCTGCAAGATGAGGTTGCACAGCTGCAAGATGAGGTTGCAAAGCTACAAGATATCATTAGCATCGCTCAAATTGGACAAGATTGCGCTCGAAGAAAAGATTGCTAGCGACGAGCGAGTGACTTCGCTGGAGAAGGAGAGAGACTATTATAGGAAGGAGTCTACGAGGCTCAATGCAGCAGTTGAATCCATGAAGAGTAAGCTAGACAAGAAACTGAGAGGTTGAAACTTGGATGCGGCTCTTGATAATTGTGTCCGATTACATTTGCACAAATATGATACATGCTAATACAGAATTAGTCAGCTATATTTTTTGATACTGTCATCTCCAACCAAAACTTCCGACATTTAGCATTTGTGTATGAATAGAATTTGTTCCGTACCGTTTCACTAACTTCAGCTCAGACTTGTAGTTTAAGCAGAGATTTATTTGTCGGATCAACTGAAAGTCCTTGCTGAAGAACTTGTTGGCATTCTTCAAGAACAGCTGGTGGCGCATTTGTTGAGTTTGTTTGTCGACTTCTTCTATTACTCAGAGACTGCCCATATCTGCTCTGCGACTCCAGTTTCCGTCGATCTAGAGTTTCATCAGCTGCATGTTTTAGCTCTCCGTAGAATAATTCTGTTGCGAGTACAGTGTAAGCTTCTGTGTAGTCGCGTTTCAACTGGATAACAAGATGTAAATTTCTCAGAGCTTTTTGTCTATCTGTTGATGCATCGTTCTTTTTAAGCAAACGCAACGCTTCATCAAATAATTCTTCTGGTGTAGCGTATCGAGAAAATAGAGCATTATACAGTCGGGAAACTATTGCAGCAGCGACAACTGCCAGTGTAACGACGACGCCGATCGGTAGAAGGAAAAATAATACGAAGTGACGAAGAAAGTCGAACGTGCTGCTAATGACTGGTGTGTTCATCAATGATTGCAGCTCGTCCCTTATCATCATTGTGGTTGTTGATGTCGACGTCATGGTGTCATGCAAAAGAAAGAATGGATGCCAATAGCTACAAGCAGCCCTGCACGCTACAATAGATCCATCTACGCTACACCCTATCTTGCTCTAGCACACCAAAAGAACTGCATGCGCTGCGTTTTATTTCATTTTGATGGCATCTATTGACCTTTCCACAGTGGGCACGCCCAGTAGGCTAAGCAGTCTCATCTTCTTTTTCCCCGATTCTCTGGAAATCTGTGTCTACAGATCGATTTTTTCACAATTTTGTTATACGATAGTTGGCTGATAGAGGCCGATTGTGGCAGACTGCCGAGATATTGGGGCCGTTTAGACCGATAGGGGTTGGCTGATAGAGGCCAGATTTACTATGCTGACTTTTAAATGACTACTGCTGGTACGGACCGACATGGTAGCAATAAAAAAGATGAAACAGCTATAGGATTGTTCTACAAACGATTCCGAGATGGACCGGCGGTAGGAATTAGCGATTCATGTACCAGAAAATTTCTGTAGCTCTACACAAATGTGGCATCGCTGCCACATTTGACCGGGATCTTGTCTTCTGTGCCACACGAAGTGGGATCAGGGATAGCATGCGCTGCGTGCGTGCTGCGTTTTATTTCATTTCTGATTAAAATAAGATACCAATCCTATCTATATCGTCAATCCATCGCTCTGCGTGAGAGGTAGGGGATACGGGATCTAACGGAGGCTAATAAGAGGATCGGCCTTGGGTCCTCCTTAGGTCGCCTTTAATCAATAAATAATGACCGAGATCGAGGCACACATCAGCAACTTCTCGGAAAGCTCAAAGTTCATTCTTGCTATGATTTTGGAAATTAACGCCCTAAGACGGAAGGAAAATGATGAGAGATTTGTGTAAGTACTTAGATAAAACGGCATGAAGATTAAAAAAACGAGGGTGGTAGAAGTTGAATAATAAATAGTACCATTGTGCTTCTAGTAATGGCTTACATTACTTATGTATGCAAGAGGTCTCAATCGCTTCAAATCAAAGCCTGCCCTGGCTACACTGTGCAATCGCCCTACTCGTCACCAGAGTGAAACGCGAACAAGAATTGCTCCAACTTCTCCCGGTCTTTCTGAGCCTTCAACTTTGCAAAGTCAATAGGAATGCCGTTACTATCCACGTATGGTCTCCCAAACAAAGTAGAACCTTGCTTGGCAAACAATTGCAGAGCGTAGTAATATAAATCCATATCATATTTGTTCACCTTTGACAAAAGACTCCATCTCTCACTGCCACGTTCGATTTTGCCTTCGAACAACACATTTTCGTCATTATCTTGATTAAGAAAATGATTCATACAGTCAAATCCATTCCCGTTTATTTCGTTCCATCCGTAATAGATCACTAGACGTTTCAGAGTCTCTTTGGGATATTGAGAGATGCCTACGACAAACTTTTGTGCCAGTATAATCTTGGCAGCAACTAGATGATCCTCTGTTAATTCACCGCTGTGTTGGTTGACGAGTGAACGCACTACCCAGTTGTCAGTGAATGCATCGCTTTGTACCCAATCCGCTATATCGACTCCATCAAAGTTTCCTGGGTATTTTTTCTTGTGAAATCTAAACAAACTTTCTGTTTGATACACTGGATGCGGCAGGAAGGTGAACGCCCGACCTTTATGAGAAGGATTGAATAGCTTCATTCCCTCAAAGAAGTAGCTCGAGACAATAACATCGACAAGACCTGAATCAACGAGGTTGGTTTCCTGTGCTCTCTTTAGACCAGCCAGTGTTTGTGTATCAACATTCAGCACTCCGTCGACATACGTTAGAGATTCTGGAGAAGTCATCTTCTCTGCCCTGCGCAAGTTAAAGCAGTAGGTCATAATTTTCTTCACCGCACCACCTTTTGACTTGCGGATGTGGAAAAAGAAGGCCGTCTCGCGACCATTCAAGTTCCGCGGAGATCTACTGTCTGCCAAATTGTTCAACGGATTGGCTTCATTTTCTTCACCAAGACTTGATAATGTTTCTCCCGTCTCTTCATTGTATATCTCAAAGTTTACATGGTGTGTGTCTTGACCAACTCTAAATTTCTCCAGCATTTGGAGCTGGCGTCGGCTATTATTTGGAGGTGATATTATCACATCATCGTCATGATCATTCTGATGCGAACCGGTGGATTCTGTAAAGTGTATCTTCGCTGCTAAAACAAGCAGTACAGCAGCGAATAGCACTACTATTCTCCCGAGTTTCCTCTGTCTAAAAGGGGGCGCGGATGTCATGTTTCCTCGTGGATATAGTGGCGGCTGGGGCTAGTTCTTCTGCGCAACGGGGCCGTCATGGTCATTACGAGTAAAATCACAGTCTTCGAGTTGGTCTCGACGAATGCAAAAAGTGAGTCCCGAACGGGCGGGTCCGCAGAGATGGAAGATGGGCGGGCGGAAAAGGAGTCTGGTGCCAAGTGCCAAAACCCAAAACGTAACGTTGATTGTAACAGGTAACAGGTTGGAGTAGTGGCAATTGGCAATAAGATAACGATGCAAGACAAGCAAAGCCTCCAGCGCAAACCAAGAAGTAGGAGTAAGTTGCAAGCCTCATTATCTAAGTGTTAAATCATTGGAAGTGCTAGAATGAGTTTAAATCCAAGAGTGATACTTATCTTTATTACAACATAACGAAGAGAGATTTTTATCCCTTTGGATAACAACTTTGCTAACAAATTGATTGTGTACGTATCGAAAACAGCATGTCATCGCCTACAACTCAAATGTATCTATTGTATTCTATCAGTGAGGTGTTGGTTTGTGTCCATCTACGTAAAAATTCCTTGTTGCTTTTGGCAGTGAGATGACAGCCCCATCCATTCCGTCAGTGACTGTAATTTGGCATCCCAGGCGACTAGTTTGTTCCAGACCAAATGCCATATCCAGCATATCTTCCTCATCTTCACTGAGTGCCTCATCTTCCATCTTATCCAAGAGGTCATCGTACAATTCTTGCTCTAATATAACATGACAAGTGGAGCAAGCACACACCCCTTCACATGCTCCTTCCATTTCGACTCCTGTCCGATGCGCAGATTGTAGGAGAGTTTCTCCAACTCTTGCAGAGATTTTTGTTTCGCTATCATCAGGGTTGATAAATGTTAGTTGGACAGTGGGCGCATCGGGCCCCGGGCCATCGCCATGCCATCTAATTTGTTTGTTGTTGCCAAGCGACGTTTGTGCGCTGACGCAGGTGTTTGCAAATACTGGTGTTGATAATTTGAACCCCGATCGTTTAAATCCAAATCGGGCTGCTCTTGCAGCTGATATTACACTTCTTGGTAACATGGCGATGGTGCTTTGTTGACTAGATAAAGGAAGGGTCTTCGGTTGTCGGATTGGCCATCAACAGCATGATTCAGATGAAACATCGAACATCGGCTCGGGCGGGATGGTGGGTCGGGTGGCCGGTTCCCGGTTCGGTTATGGCATTGACGATTGACGTGACAATTGGGTGACGGGTGACGGGCAACATCGCATCGAGAACTCACGGCAAAGATGTGAGAGGTCTTGAGATCTTGACGACATTTGCATGCTCTAGATGCGATGCTCTCTCTAGAGCTATTAGCATGGTCATGGGAAGCAAGTGCAGCGAGGAGCGAGGAGCTAGTTTGCAGTGTTAGATGAATCCCACCGTCTTGTTTCTATCCCACGGCGGTGGGCCGCTACCTCTGCTGGGTGATGCCAAGCACTTGGAGATGAATGAAACGCTTCTCAAAATTGCATCCAAGATACCGAAGCCTGATATTATCATTCTGGTCAGTGCACATTGGGAAGAAGACATTCCGACATTGACTGCTGCTTCTGATCCTTCTCTCATTTATGATTATTATGGATTCCCAGAAGCATCGTATGAAATTCAGTATCCGGCGAAAGGACAACCTGATTTTGCCCGTAGGCTCCAAGAACAATTAAAAAAAGAAGGAATCAAGACCAATCTTTCATTTGAGAGAGGATTTGATCACGGTATGTTTGTACCACTGAAGATCATGTACCCGAAGGCTGATATACCATGCGTTCAGCTCTCATTGTCCTCGTCTTTGGATCCAGAATTTCATGTTAAGATGGGGCGTTCAATTAAGACGCTTCGATATGATAGCGACAACATTCTACTAGTTGGATCTGGGTTTTCATTTCATAATATGAAGGCATTCTTTGCAAAAGGAAATGATGATATGAATCAAAAGAATCTAGAATTTGACGTTTGGCTACAAGCGACAATGAGTTCGAGAGAGATATCAGAAGAAGATCGTGAAAAGAATCTAATACGTTGGAATGAGGCTCCCTCTGCTGAGTTTTGTCACCCTAGGAATGAGCACTTATTACCTCTTCACGTTTGTTACGGTGCAGCTGGTAGAGCTAGCGATGAGACGTTTTCATTGCAGATATTCGAGAAACAGGCGAGCATGTTTCTTTGGAATGCAGCACAAGAGAATTGCTAATTGCTAGAGAAGGCAATTTAGTTTAGTCAAATTATCATACTGTCTCGTTGATCAAGAATTTATTTGCCCTTGCATCTTCGTGCGTCAAGAACGATGCAAACTTTTTGGGCAACTCGATTCTAGCTCTCAAAGTGATAATACCTGTATCTTCGTCTTCCTTCAAGAGACATCTCTCATCAAGATTTAGTGTGTCTTTCTTCAATTGACTCCACTCTTCACGTCCAGATGGAGTGTTGTAGTAAGGATGTTCAATCCTGATTTCATTTGAACACAGAAAGAGGCCGCGTTTCCTCAGACGCAAATTATCTTCATCATACGTTGCATCTCCAACAATTGGTGTCATTAAGACCCATGCCATATGTCTTCGCAGTTGGTGGTATCGTCCAGTCTTGGGTCTCAACTCGACCAATGTCAATGCGCCATTGTTTCCGTGCAATGATTTCACTGTCTGCAATACCTTCCACTGTGTAATAGCAGATTTATCTTCCAAATCATGATCAATCAGATTCCAACCATCTTCTGTTGTCTCGTTATCACCACTTGGTTGTTGTGGAATTCCATTGAGGATTGCCATGTATGTCTTTTGTGCCTTGCGAAACTCAAACTGTTGTGATAGATGCACCGTAGCAGCTTTTGTCTTCCCCACCACCACAAGGCCAGAAGTGGGGCGATCGAGTCTATGAACAGGTTGTGGACGTTTCAATGGATAGTTATCCTCGCTAATTGGTATATTTGAAGGCTTTAGTACTGCTGGCAATGCAGATAGCAGTGTATCACGCCCGTGGCCTCCTCGCGATCCTTCACCTCGACTTCCTTCGGCCTTGTAGCTTACAATGCCAGCTGGTTTGTTGACAATTGCCATGTGTTCATCTTCGAATATCACCGGAACATCAAATGCTGGTAATCGGTAAGGAGTGCCTTGTACAGAGTAGTAATCACTTCCGCCACGTTGTTGATAACCTATTCTATCTCCGGGATATGCTCTTGCGATAACTTTGCCTAGCTCATCAAACTTGGAATTAGAATTGCGGCATATGCATATTGCTCTTTGACGTATCACTTTCCGAGCACGAGATTGTGTTGGATACTTCTCTGGATCAAGCAGCATGAGTGCTGCAGGGAGAGTAACATTCCTAACATCTAATTGTAGCCGTTCTTGATCGCTTGGATCAAATACATTTGATAGTGATGAAAACCCTTCTAGAGGAACGTCGTAAGTCTTTGTTACGATGTATCCATCGCCACGAGATCCTGGTATTATATGATCAACTTTGTTATTTGTTGCATCATCATCGTCTATTTCGTCTACATGATTTGTTACTACATCTGCTGCTGCTGAATTCAGTGGTTGCCATCGATTACAGGAAGAATCTATCTGTCTCAGTGAAGTGTGTTTGGAATGCAGCGACTTTGTTATTGATGGGGCTAATGACATGCATAGTTGGGCAGTCAGCACCACGGTTGCAAGTTTAAGCAGCCTACAACCTGTCTTTAGACGCATCATGGTGTTGTTGCTTGCTCTTTTGAAGCTTTATTTCTCTCTACTCTATTGTACTGAAGTAATTGGCAGGGTGCGTGATGGTATGATGGGTTCGAGTCTGGTTCGAGTTGGAGGCGAGCGAGCGCTGCAGCTGACTGGAAGCTGGAAGAGGCTGGATCTTGATGGGGAGCTACTTCAGCCTGGAGTTAGCGAAAGTGCATTAGATCATAGCAAGTAGCCCTTCAAGAGAACTTTGGTTGGAGGAAGCAACGCCGATGCGTCCTTCGTCCTTCGATGTCATCTGCCGTTGGGTTGCATAACAGGATCATATGTGATGTGCATATCATATAATTATCATCGAGGTAAAATTAGGCATTGGTGCGTTATAGTTTCTCTGCAATTACACATTGAAACGTTCAGTTGAGTTCAGTTGATGTAGTTGATAACCGACGGTGCAATCGACCATGACTGCCATCCGCAATCTCGTCCGAAATAACAATGCCATCGTCGCATGTACTGCTGTAGCAGCTTCCTCAGCACTGTTACATCAATCATTTCCATCACAGGCTGAGCAAAAAAAGCAAGCAAAGGCGGACAAGAAATTGGAAGTGTACTTAATGGATCGAATAGCTAAAAAGCCCTACTTGAACTACCACTCAGTTCCCAACACTATTCAAGCCAAGAGAACTTATCGTGGCCGACGTAGCGAGGAAACTACAGCTGTTCAGAGCACAAATACTCCGCAAAACACTCGGCCGAAAGGTGTACCATCACGTCTCAGGATTCTTGTCTTAGATGTACCTAAATTCAAAGAAGAGGCTCTTGAGGATCACGGAGTGTGCCAACTTCCATCTGAAATATTCTCTACGAACGGACCCAAATTTGTTGATGGAGTTGCTCCTCCCAAAGCCGTGGATAAAAAGAGCACGGCAGGATATTACTATAGCAAAGGTGACAAATCATCTCGAAAAGAGCGGAGGGCAAATATGAAACCAATAACTCAAAAGAGTTTGGCTAAACAACTGTATTATTGCTATGATTCCAGGCAAGCGTCAAAAGGTAATGAAACTCAACAACAACAACCAGTGATTGGTGTAGAAATATTGGAGGGTTCCATCATGGATCTTAATCCAAACAATATACGCCGAACATATACATCCACTAGCGGTAAAATGAGAAAGTCACACAGCATTTCTCCATCACAATTTGCTGAAGGTGTTGCAGATGTTGATGAAGCGAATGAAGTTGAGGCTGAAATTGAGACAGAAACTGAGACTGAAGAAGACGTTGACACTGAAGAAGAGGTGATTGAATCAGAGGAAACTGACAAATTGGACATTCTTGCAAATGAACGCACTGCCCCGTGGAATCAGTACGCTTGGCTTGAAGAGATGTACTTACGAATCAACGGTATCGTTCCTTTCAGTGAACCAATGCATCGCGCACATACTTTTTCACAATGGTTATATGGGAGAATCTACAGTCACACAATTGCACCAACGTACAGTACTCATAGGTTGTGGATGTGGTGGTGGTGGCCGGCAGTTTTTTCTTATAACCGGAGCAATTTGATCAAGAATGGTGGAATTGATGGGAAAGGGGAGTGTAATTTGTATGGTGACGATAGTAACGGTAGAAGTCTTTTGTCGTGGCCACGTAAGAAGCTAAACAGAGCTTCGAATAAGCCGCATGCCGTGATTGCAGACGGCGCAGCTTTGCATCGTGTTCCTGGGTCTCTTCGATTCCTTACCAGAACCTGCCGGGATGCAAACGTTCCTTTGTTCATTCTGAATGATCCTAGATCTTGGGGTTCACAAACGCACTCAACGTTATCAGAGGCTGTGGTAGACATACGAAGGTCGGTTACCGACAATGTTGTTTCTCATTGCTTGGATATTCGAGAGGGTTCTGCTTTTGAACGTGGTAGACTAGTTGGACAATTTGAGAAGGAGCTTGCGTGGCAAGCCAGCGAGGCTGCTAGAAAGACACGGGAAGCCTGGAAGTCAGCTAGAAGGAGGTTAGAAAGGGATAAGATTGAAGACTGGAGTGATCTGGATGATGACGAATTGCGGCAGAAACTGATTGAGAGAAAGGTGCTGACGCTAGGAAATAATGATGATGACCAAGGCGATTCCTATGCTCAATCAATAACAAGCACAAAACAGTTACTTGAGATTTGTCGTAAGTGTCTTGAAAAGGAAGAGAAGAGTACTGACTGATACATGTATAAAAGCTGTTACTAAATAGGTTATTTCCAGAATGGCTTGCCATTTGCGTCTATATTCCTCCCCTGCCCCTGACAAGAATGGTCGGAAGGTTTGTCTCTATAGTGGCATGATATTAATGCTTCTGCCGAGCAACATTTTTGCTGAAGCGATGTTCCAGTCGAATCTTTCGCCAAAGCAACGGCACCTCCAGACTCGCAAGCCTCCTTGGTGTACCATAACCCCATCTGTTTCAAGAAGAGTAATTTGTTGTTTTTATTCGTTGTCCAGCTCATGTGCAGTAAGAAAGGGGTGTTTTTGCCTGTCGCAATATCTCTCATGAAGTCAATCTCCTTCTTTCGATGATAATGATAACCGCCTGGAAATTCGCTTCCTGATAATGTCTTAACGCGTAAACCTGTCAACGAACTATGCTCATCAAGCAGTGCTGCCAAAGCCTGTTGGTGGCTTGTCATTGATAAGACCATGTCACCCAAGAACAACAAGGAGCGAAAGAGAAATTTGGTTTTGTCATTGTTTCGTACATAATAAAATCCTGTATTGGCGCTGTATGGTGCGTATCGCAATGATCGGGCACCATCGTCTTGGAAGAGAATATCAAAATTGTGCACTGGATTCTCCTTATCATGGAAGTATGGCAACGGATTCTTGTACCAAACCAAGTCAACATCTTGGAAGAGTACGTCGTATCCCATACGATTGATCAATTGAACAGTAACAATCTTCGCGTACATCATCTGAGTGAAGGCTCTATCACCGTATCGTTTAGCTTCTTGCTCTGGCATCTGTTCAAAGATCTGTGAATCGATAGATACATATTTTAGTAACACAAAAGTAGATCTACAAAACCGATACTCGCACGAGGAAATTAATGTGCTTACCTTTTCGTCATAGAATACATGCACTCCCAGTCCTTTGGCAATCTCTAATACACCTTCATCTGTTGCAAATATCAATAGCTTTTCTCTGACTATGTCTCCAAATCCTCTTGCATCGGCTGAACATAAGAAATTAATAAGTAAGTCACTTTGGCCAGTATTACATACCATCACAATCACTGTGTTATCATCACCCGCACACGTTGCAGCCATCGGTGTCAAAATTTGAATTGTTTCTTCTAATCGATCGAAATATGTCTCCAGCAATGCTTGATTTTGTAGTGCGTAACGGTCCGATGGTGCTTCAAATTTGTTTGCTCCGTTACTTTGTACACCTCTGCCTACGGCATGCAATGGAAATGTTGGATCGACTTTTCTACCATCGAATCTAAGCCACCTTTGAATGTGGTAGGATTCATAGTTGCCGACGATTGCCATGCATTGTTCCGCCCCTCCATGTGAATCAGTGTAGATGACATTCAAGACACCACAATTTTTGGTAGCGTCCGTAGCAGACAAATGAGGTATCTCGGCAGTTGGGCCTTCATTCGTATAGACAATTCCTGTGTTGTCATCAGGCATGGATGCTTTGCTGTTATACAACAGCAATACATCATCTTTCCCCGGATCTTTTTCATATTCTCGTTTTGATGGAGGCTTGGGAATGCCATAGTCGAATTCTTGGATGAATTCGTTCTTACTTACAAGGGCTGAGCCATATGCAATTTTGCTGATTGTTTTGGGGAAGCGCCGCTCATGGCCGTCAGCTTTCTTTTTGGTGCCTTTCTCTTTGCTGTTATCTACCTCTTTTTTTGTATTATCGTCCTTTTGCAGTAGTTTCAGTCTACGCAATACTTCAGCTTCGACCTCATCAACAGTGAGAGTGGTTGATCGGCTCGGTTCTGACGGGGCGACGTTCATCTTCATGCCAAGAAGCACTCCAGAGTAAAAGCATGTTGTCGCGACGAGGAACAGCAGCACAATTTGAGGCAGATAGGCTAACCATAATGGAGACCTCGATCCGCCTCTGTAATTCGAGCCGCCATTGCGAATCGACACCATTGTTCAGTTGGTTTTGTGGCGATCTTAATGGGTGGGGTGGGGTTGAAAAGTATATATAACGGAAGGGTGAGTAACGAACCTGTAACAAAACTCAGTAGGAGGATCAGACAATAAATATCGCACAGGTGTGTCACAAGTCGCCGCACAAGCTTGGAACTTGCAACATAACATACAACTACTACCCGGCTTACAACAGGTTAGAACAGGTATCTCTCTAGATTGCTAAGTATATGAATAAGAATGCATATATTTGAAGTGGTAGATGACGAATTTCTAACATGTTGCTGGCAACGTTGCAATCATGCATCGAGGCTAATCAGACGTACTTGAAAATTTCTGTTATATTATTATTATTGCATCATCGCATCACATCACCGATTACGTAACTCATTTGCTCTTGCTCGTGCATCTTCACTCGTACCAAGCCAGATTCCTTCACGAATTCGAGCTCTCCTCCTCCCAGAATTGAAGTGGGCTTGTTTCAATTTTACCAGTTAGTGCCTCGACTCCATCCTCTGTCACAAGAAGCGTATGCTCAAATTGAGCTGACCGCCCTCCATCGGCGGTTGTGGCGGTCCAATCATCTGGCCACATGTAGGGATCAGCAAACCCTTCACAAATCATGGGTTCAATTGTATAGACGTGACCTGCCTGCATCTCTTGCAGGTCTTGATTGACTGTATAGTGATAAATGTTCGGAGCTGTGTGGAACACTGACCCAATGCCATGTCCACAAAAGGAACGTACTGTGGAAAAGCCTTCAGCCTTGACGTAATCTTCAATTGTTTTACCAATGACATTGTAGTTGACACCAGGTTTCACAAGTTCCATTGATTTGATCCAACAATCGTATGTGGTTTGGAGTAACTTTCTTCCCTTCTCATCAATCGCATCTTTGCCTCCAACGCAGAACATCTCCGAACAGTCGCCATGGTATCCATCCAGGTATACAGTGATATCAATGTTGATAATGTCTCCGTCTTCCAAAGGACGTTCATCGGGGATACCGTGACAGATCACCTCATTGACAGAAGTGCAGCAAGATTTAGGAAAATTGCGATAGTTCAGCGGTGATGGATAAGCTCCCCTTTCTACACAAGCGGCATGAACAGCTGCATCAATTTCATCTGTAGTAACTCCCGCTTTGACTAGCCTGCCAGCAATATCAAGAACTTCTCTTGCACATCGACCAGATTTCCGCATCTTTTCAATTTCTTCGGGTGTTTTGATTTCAATTTCATATGTACTTCCACGTTTCTTTGGTACGCCATCAATAGCATAATCAGGTATCGAGAGAACGGATTCAGGAGCAATGATTCGGGTAGGTGACTGTGGAAAGGGGCGGATAGAGCCAGCATACGTAAAATCAGGGTTGGCTGCTTTCTTCTTCGTCTTGATGTTGATTGCTGTGGCCTTTTTGGCGAATCCTCCTCCGCCGCCAGATTTACGTGGCTTTGTCTTTTTCTTGTTCATTGACAGAGCAGTCTCCCCTCTAATGCTAGAGGAGGAGAGGAGGGGTAATGAAGCCATTGGTAGTCGATGAGAGTGCTATAATCGCACCCAGCGTAGGGAGGCGTAGTACAAACTTCGTCATGGTTGAATTGTGTAGCGTGCTGCGCCGCGTGCGTGGGTTGAGGTTTTGGAGGTTGATGTCTAAGTATGTCGAGTGATAGCGCGCCAAATCTGCCCTCAACTCAGCGAAGCACAGAAAATGAAATCAATCGACAATGATCTATCCGCTTCGTCAGTATCTTTTTAAGTAGTAATAGAGTGTAGAGATCTATTCAGAACTATCCACTATCAACGCATCCCTGCTCTCTCTCTAGCCGGATAAGAGGAATACCTAATTCAAAAATGTCACTCGCACGGGCAACGACGTCGTCTATGCACAAGATGTGCACATCATCAGCCTGCCGATCTGTCGTGCTTGCCTCCACACGCTCCGCCAACCGATCGATCAACCGCAGCATCGCTGCACTAGCGTCATCGCCATCTCTTCCAGCTATCTCAAATTTGCCTAATATTAACGCTGCCGATAGTAACTTCACAACAACGAAACGACACTACTCGCTCGATCGCCCCAATTCCTCCCCATTCCAAATCTTTTCCCAGGGCGGTAGCGCATCCTGATTCCTCTCCTCACGGACAAACTCTCGAAATAACCCAATGGCCCCTGACCAAGGTTAACACCATTCTCAACATTGTTCCACAGGGAAAGCGAATGGTCGTAGAGAGATTTGGAAAACTGCACGATATACATGAATCGGGATACTTTTTTGCTGTACCCGTAATTGATCGAATTGCTTACGTAATTGATGTTAGGGAACGAGCCGTGGATATTTTACCACAAGCTGCCATTACACGAGATAATGTTAGTGTCGAAGTTAGTGGCAATTTATTCGTTAGGGTGGCTGATCCAGAGAGGGCGGCGTACGGAGCTAGGAACCCACTCTACGCTGTCATGATGCACGCACAATCCGCGATGAGATCAGCCATTGGAGAATTGGAATTGGATGAAATACTCCACAATCGTGCGGGGTTGAATACTTTGATTAAGGGATCACTCCAAGATGCTGCCGTTGCGTGGGGATTAGAAGTTCGCAGATATGAGCTAACAGAAATCACGCCTGATGATCAAATCCGTATTGCCATGGATAAGCAAGCAGCTGCCGAACGTGATAGACGAGAACAGGTTTTGAGGGCAGAGGGAGATAAACGAAGGGCAGAATTGACTAGTGAGGGTATAAAAATTAGTTTGAAGAATGAAAGTGAGGGTAAATTGATTCAGATTACCAATGAGGCTGAGGCTGAAAAGTTGAGGATTGTTAAAGAGGCGGAAGGTCAAGCTGAGGCGATTCGGCTCGCGGCACTGGCACAGGCTGATGCTATTCAGCAGATTGCTTTACAGCTTTCGAAGGATGGTGGGCAAGAGGCAGCAGCAATGGCGTTGGCAAAGGAATATGTCAAAATGTATGGTGAGATGGGATCAAAATCAAATACCATGTTCTTCCAAGAGTCCGCGGGTAATGCTCAATCATTGGTTGTGCAGGCAATTGCGGCCATGAAGGCTATGAAACTTGACGAAGGTTCAGGGGTGAAGACACCAACATCAACATAAATTGCAAAACTATAGTTACACACTTTTGTTAAAATGAGAGTCAAAGAAAATGTTATTGTATTTCATCTTCTTCCGGCAAATTTATCAGTGTCTCAGCGATACCCTGTCCACCAATCAATAAATCTCCCTTGCTATACACAAGTGGATCGTGATTTTTGATCCTCATCAATCGAACATCATATCCATGATCTTCGGATGCAGCTAAGAGTCTATCTAATTCAACTATCTTCTTTGCGCGAGCCTGTTGCTGTCGTTGTTGCGACAACGTTTGTGGGCCTAAGCCAATGTCGGCGACTTTTGCCAGGAGAGTGTATTTCTCCTCTAATGGCATGTCTGCTACATCATTGTCATATAACTTCCCCATTAGCCACTTCGAACGAGGATACTCAATACCAGCTGATGCTCCACTGCGTTGAAACGATGCACTTAAATCAAACGTCGCACTCTCTTCTGTGAACCTCTTTTGTCAGAGATTTCGCTGTGCAGCATGGACAAAGTATAAACGGAGCATTGCAACGGATGGCCAATAACATTGCCATATCTGACGCTGCTCCACAGGCATGCAGTGATACAACTATGACAGAATGATCTGGTGGAACTTTTGATAGAATCTCGTCGTAGTTTGCGAGATCAGCACAAACTGTCTCAAGCTTTTCAGGAGAAAGTATGGCTTCTGCTCGGTTAGACAGCCTTGTTAATGCATGATCATTAACATCAACAGCCAACACTTTAGTGTTGATGCTGCTGCTGTAAGAAAGTCCTGCTAACGAAACTCCCAGATTCCCAGCTCCGCAACCTGCATCAATAATAGTTACACCATATTGAGGATTCTTTGCTTGCAGCTGTGCATTGAGAATTTCGGAAACAACGAAATGAAATGCTTCTACCTGAGCTCTCTTCCGTAACCCACGTAATGATCCCTCTCGCAATTTTCCACCTCGTATTGGATCAAGTTCCGCGTCGACTTCATCCCAGTCGATGGTTGATGGTTTTAGGATAGGAATTCTCAGGTTATATAACTCTTGCGGCTGCAGGTCGGGAAGTAAAGACAATGATGTCCCAAACTCAATCGAATTTAACAACTCCTCAGTCCGCTGTCTTCGTTTCTCTGTACGGCGCTGCCATCTTGATTGCTCCCCAGTTCCATTAGTAGTCTCGCTGAGAGAGCTTAGCTGTCGTTCATATGTTGATGTTGCAGCAACGAAGAGGAAAATAAGTGAATGCAACATCATCCCATTATGATGTGCCACTTACTGCTCATCTTTTATCTACACCAACTATCCACTATCCATTGAGGGTGAGTTGCTGCAGTGGGGCCGTCTAATTTTATGTGTAGGTAGTGTTGTTGATGTCGGCATGTACAGTTAGGTCGCCACCATGGTCATGGTGATCCTGGTGATTTTTGTCATTATATCCATTATCCGGGCACGTAATGGCGGGAAAAAATTGTCACCGTCGCTGAAACTACACACAAACGAAACACTACAAAACACAAAAAACACGAGTTCTACACTCTACACCCTTACATGGAGGCTCTGTGCCTCCATGACGACACCTAACACAAATAATCGACCATAATACGATAGTACAGACTAATAGCTTTCAATAGAACCACTGGTCAACGTTATATGCAGTATACTCGCATAGCAGCAACAGTACAGGCATTCAGATCTGCCTCGAGGCATGCGTCATTCTAAATCGAAATAGTCCCAAATTCGTCGATAGGTGCTCCATTTAGTTTACTATTCTCTTCTGCATTCTGCACCAGAAAATGTAGATATACTGTTTGGGATGCTATTTTTAGACTGCTCTATGTATTTTCGTCGAGTAATTAGTATCATCTGGTAAAGAATTCAAAGATCAAAAGATCGAAGATCAAAGTCCTGAGATGCGAATAAAATGTACCTGTCTGAACAGATACAATGCGGTCAAAGTTCGACAAAAAGACACAAATTGACCAGCCGCCTCCTCCTTCCCTTGATTGTCTTGATCAGCCTGCGAAGGAGTTCGCGTCCGCGGGGCAGGGTTGCTTCACATTATTTTGTCGCTTAACCGGTGGCCGATCAAATTCGTAGACGACAATGCGGGCCATAAAGGAGCAGTTCCCTGGAAAGATAATATGATTTTCAGCTGCCGTTTTGGTCTCTCAACATACTACTAATCAATGATTTTCACTATCAAGTCGATTATGAGATCCTCATTCGTCCTTGCCTTCCTCGTCTTCGTCTTTGTCTCGCTGTGCTTGTTTGCCGATGGACACTTGAGGCATGATAAACACCACTATGAGCATCATCATGATCACAACCACCACAACCATAGACATCTGAACACCTACGGTCAAATCGAAGGCCACCCAGACATATTTGATGGCTGCATGGTCCTTTGTTATAGCGACATGGTATACCGTTATGGTGTCGACTTTGCAGAAAAGCTAAATTCAGAAGGCTTTCATTTTGAAGCATGCCCTGGAGAAGGTAGCTCACGATCTCTTGGTGCAAGCGATCAAGAAGAAAGGCGGTGGAACATTCCTGAGCTCCGTGGTTCGGATGGAAAGCTTCACATTCCTTACATCATTGAATCGCATCCAACTTTCGACCTCCATAATACTTATGACACTATTGCTGCGGCGATTGATCATATTGAGAAAGAAACTGGGGTCCTTAAATTTGTCCCTAGGACAACAGAGACGAATTACATTTTCTATGGATGGGACACTCTAACTAATGGCAATTCATGTGCTGCACACGTCGGTAGGCAAAGCACCTTTTCTAAGGTTTTTCTAGGATGGTGCGTAGAACCAATGCACAAGGGTAATATTATTCATGGTGAGGAGACACATCATGTGTATCAATAGATCTTTGTATGAAACTGAAATACTTACGTACCACTCCATCTCCACTATCCAAACAGAAACTCTTCACTCGCTGGGATTCTGGCACGAGCATAGTCGGCCTGATAGAGACGATCACGTAGATTACCGGCCGGAAAATCTGCTTTCGCCTGCTTATGAGAACAACTTTCAGAAATCATTCCGTATCAATTCATTGGGTAGTCCATATGATTTCAACAGCATCATGCATTATGGTAAGAATGCATTCTCGGTGCAGCCGTACAACTCTTCGTATTATACGCTTGTTCCAAAGAGAGACCTCTTGCCAGGAGAGGTGATGGGGCAGAGAGCAGGATTGAGTGAACATGATGTAAATCAGCTCAGGCTACTGTATCAGTGCAGCACTGGGTCACGGGCGGGAGACATCGGTATGAATGTGAATGAGTTGTGTTCGCCTGAATGCAAATGCTGGGAATTCGCCGGAGAATGCACAAGCGATGATGAATGCATGGGCGATCTGGTGTGTGTCGACACACCAGACGATTTCTCCACTGAACATGATGATATATCTGATAGCCTGCCGTCAGCTAACGTCAGCTGGGATACGGCTACGATCGAGTGCGATCGATTCTGTCATCAAGAATGTTGCCAATTCCCAAGCAATGAAGCCCAGTGCCAACTTACATGCAGCTCACAGAGCTCAAGTCGAATGTTGGACACTGCTCAGATTCCTTCAAAGATGTGCCTTTCAGATCCTGATAACAATACATCGACAACCACAACCACTACTCAAGCTACTACAACTACAACAACCACCACTACCACAACGAGTAATAATGCTAAATGGTACATTGATTGGAGTATCTCGAAGTAAGTTACTCTGAACAGTGTTCTGGGATTATTCACTTCCTTCTCGTGTTTTTGTTTGCCTTGCTAATCACTTGTATTTGTATCAAACTTCGAACTTTTTCTCTGAAATAGATGCGTTCAAAATTGCATTGGTCCTGCTCCTTGTGGAGGCGAAGGTCAATGGGTGCCATTTCACAACTCAATGCAGACCTGTTGTGAAAGTCACTTGTATTGGATGACCAGCGTAAAGAGGAAGACTTACGAAGGATGCCACATCATACCAGATGGTACAGCGGCACCGGCGAGCACACCGACATCATCTCCGACCCAAGCTCCTTTAACGAATAGCCCGACGGATTTGCCAACGCAAATACCAACAAAGGCGCCCGTGACAAATAGCCCAACAGACTCGCCAACTCATCCTCCACCGACATCGGCTCCCTCCGCAATGCCAAGCAAAACTGCTACAAAGGTACCGACATCATCTCCGACCCATGCTCCTGTAACGAATAGTCCGACGACCTCGCCAACGCATCTCCCGACTCAGGCTCCTGTGACAAATAGTCCAACAGACTCGCCAACTAATCTTCCACCGACATCGGCTCCCTCCGCAATGCCAAGTAAAACTCCTACAAAAGCACCGACATCATCTCCGACCCATGCTCCTGTAACGAATAGTCCGACGGATTTGCCAACGCATCTCCCGACAAAGGCGCCCGTGACAAATAGTCCGACGACCTCGCCAACTAATCTTCCACCGACATCGGCTCCCTCCGCAATGCCAAGCAAAACTCCTACAAAAGCACCGACATCATCTCCGACCCATGCTCCTGTAACGAATAGCCCGACGGATTCGCCAACGCATCTCCCGACTCAGGCTCCTGTGACAAATAGCCCAACAATTTCCCCCAAAACTGGTCCACCGTCAAAGTCACCAACTCTTCATCCCACGCAAAAGCCAACAACGGCAGCCCCTTCAACAAACATTGTTATGTATTCTGGCACATTCTACGTTGACTGGGATGTGGATGGCGGAAGATGTGTACGAGACTGCGATGGGCCTAGACCATGTGGAGGAAAAAAAGAGCCTTGGGAAGCTGGCTTCAGTTCTGAATCGGTTTGCTGCTCAACCATGTCATATAAGCCTTATTCCCAGTGCACGTACAAGATTTCCACGCCTGCGCCAATTACCCCTCACACGGCACCACCAGGGGTTCCAACAAGGCAGCCTACAGCCAATCCTACCAACCTGGTAGACACGAGATGGTATCCTGGAACTTCCAAGTGTATGAACGATGGCCAAGCTCCTAGCTGGCAGCATAACAAATACAGTTTACAGGCCACTTGCTGCAACAGTCATTTTAATTGGGATTATAACAAATGCATGGACATCAAAGTTGTTGGTAGCGGCAAGTGGTACATCAATTGGAGTCTTAGCAAATGCGCCAAAGACTGTGAAATGAGTCAAGGTGGTTCTTGTGGAGGGTTGGCCGGCTCTTGGATCCTTAAGCATTCGAGCGCGTCTGCATGCTGCACTGCACACATGTCCTATGCGAGCATTGCGGAATGTCAGTATAATTACTAACATACTATTCAACACCACGCGCAGCACATCCATCCACTCGAAAGAAGTTGCATTCAAAGATCTATCTCAGTTTTTGAGAAATCATCGTAAAGCTCTGTAATTTCCTCTCCTTTTTCAATGTCTCTGCTGGCATATTTATTGAGAGACCACTTTTCTTTATACTGCATATTTTGGTGCGGTGATCCATCATTAAATAGTGCTCCACCATACATATCGAGAGCAAGTACTGCATTGCCGTCATTGGTCAAATCGTTCATGAAGCTCCATTCTAGAACGTCACATGCTGCTTCTTCAGGTAATAATGAGAGGAATCGTCTAAATGATTCACCTTCCTGGAAGAAAGCAGCATTTGTGTAGCCATTGTATATCATTTCACCTTCCTTGATGTTTCGAGATGCAAAGTTACCTCTCCCTTTTCCATCTGAGTACGATGTATAATAAAGTCGCTTTGAAGGAGGGGGTATTGGATATGGGTAAAGCGAAGCAGCTTGAAATTTCTGCCAAAGGAAGTACCAATCGTCGTCACTGTATAATCGTTTCTTTTGAACCAAGGCGTGGTCATAGCACTCTAACTCATCATATAGACCAAAAGATCCATTCTCATCGATCCAATCAAAGTCATATCCATGATGAACCTGCATTCGCGAAGGTTTGCCACCTTTTGAGAGCGATGCTACCCACCGAGACAACGCAGCCCACCCAATTTTCTTCTTTATCTTGTTCAGTATTGTCCCAGGTATCCTTTGTTTTCGTTGTTTACCGTCACTGTTATTTTCACTGTCGGTGCATGTGGTCGAATTAGTTGCAATATTGCTGGTTGAATTGATATTACCTGCCATTATTTGACGTAGGTTGCGAGTGTATGCCAGTTCAATCTGCAAAGCTTTCAATTGCAGCTTCAGACGATTCTCCTCATCATTCGGATGGTAGTCACCCAGAATCATTGCCTGAGTTGTGAGCAACTCGAATTCACGGCGAAAATAATGACGGAAGCCATTGTGAGATGAAATTGATTCCGTTGTCCATGTGGAATTTGTTGAATTTACATTATCTGTTGCTGACGCATTATTGAGTGGAACAGTTAGAGCGAAACAGCCAACAAATAACAAAAGCACCACAACCGGTTTTGTCGGCAGTAAAAAATTGCACAGCAGAATCATATTATTTGATCTTGAATCCCCTGCCCTGCGTATTAGTTCACTAAAGACACTATCGAACTATCTCAGAACAAAGGAACCGACTTCGTGCTGGTGCTTGCTATTGGCTAATAGAATGGGCTGTCAGAACACCAGCATGGGAGCCTATGGGAGCGCATTGTAGGCTGTACAGTGCAATCACGGTAAGCGTAAAGGTGGGAAGAAAATTTTAGCTTTCTCGTCAAAAGCTTACGAGAAAGCAGCTTTTAGATCTAAAGTAAGAGACCACGCTCAATACGCTAACAGCAGCATCGTTTGTACGAACGCCAGCCGTCTGAGCAGTGCTAATGTGCTTCTATCCTAACATAGCTGAAAATAATGAGCCACTAGAGAAACGGATGATTCGCGTACTAACAACAAATGATACTTTATGTCTAAATGCAATGCAACTAGCTGTAGCTGGATCAAATTGATCCTGATCGTATGCGTATGGACAATCTACAAGGTCAACAGATCACTTCTAGAAAAGACGTCCGTTTGAGCAGTGCTATTGTGCTTGTATAGTATCACCGCCAACTATAATGGGCCACTAGCAGCGGCTCATGCGAATACTGACGAAGATAGAAACGATTTGGTAGATTGAAGTGCTGCTGGCCAGCCCACACTGGACCTCTCACATCAGCTACGAGACTCTTGTATCGCTACTACCAATGCCAGACTGAGCAGTGCTAATATGCTTGTATAGTATCACAGAAAACTAAAATGAGCCACTAGAAGCGTCTCATGCACTTATGGACAACTATAAAAAGTAGATACGATTTGGAAGAATGTGGTGCTGCTGCTCCTGTCCAGCCCACACTGGACCTCTCACATCAGCTACGAGACTGTTACATCACCTGTACGCTTCTAGTCGTCTGAGCAGTACAAGTGTGTTTGTGTAGTAACACGAATGAATAAAATGGGCCACTAGCAGCGGCTCATGCCCATACCGACGGCGAAAGATACGATTTGATATGATATAGAGCTGCTGGCCAGCCCACACTCACACTGGACCTCTCACATCAGCCTTTTAGACTGTTGCATCGCTTCTACGGACGCTAGTCGTCTGAGCAGTACAAATGAGCTTGTCCAGTATCAACAACGACTATAATGGGCCACTAGCAGCGGTTCATGCCCAAACCGACGGCTATTCATTCGATTTGGTATAATGTGGTGCTCCTGTCCAAGCCAAACTGGACCTCTCACATCAGCCTTTTAGAGTGTTGCATCGCTTCTACGGACGCTAGTCGTCTGAGCAGTACAAATGTGCTTCTATAGTATCAACCACGACTATAATGGGCCACTAGCAGCGTCTCATGCGCGAATGGACGTCGGTAGATACGATTTGCTATAATGTGGTCCTGCTGGCCAGCCCACACTGGACCTCTCATACCAGCTATTAGACTGTTGCATCACCTGTACGCTTCTAGTCGTCTGAGCAGTGCTATTGTGCTTGTGTAGAATAACGAATGAGTAAAGTATGACACTAGAAGCGTCTCATGCCCATTGCAACGGCGATAGATACGATTTGCAATAATATGGTGCTGCTGGCCAGCCCACACTGGACCTCTCACATCAGCCTTTTAGACTGTTGCATCGCTTCTACGGACGCTAGTCGTCTGAGTCTGAGCAGTACAAATGAGCTTGCCAAGTATCAACCACGACTATAATGGGCCACTAGCAGCGGCTCATGCCCATACCGACGGCGATACATTCGATTTGGTATAATGTGGTCCTGCTGGCCAGCCCACACTGGACCTCTCACATCAGCTACGAGGTTGTAGCATCGCTTCTACGGACGCTAGTCGTCTGAGCAGTACAAATGAGCTTGTCAAGTATCAACCACGACTATAATGGGCCACTAGCAGCGTCTCATGCGCGTATGGACGTCGGTAGATACGATTCGCTATAATGTGGTGCTGCTGGCCAGCCCACACTGGCCTTTCACATCAGCCTTTTAGAGTGTTGCTTCGCTTCTACGGACGCTAGTCGTCTGAGCAGTTCATGTGTGCTTGTGTAGTAACAAGAATGAGTAAAATATGACACTAGAAGCGTCTCATGCCCATGTCCACGGCGATAGATACGATTTGCAATAATATGGTGCTCCTGGCCAGCCCACACTGGACCTCTCACATCAGCTACGAGGTTGTAGCATCGCTTCTACGGACGCTAGTCGTCTGAGCAGTACAAATGTGCTTGTGTAGTAACAAGAATGAGTAAAATATGACACTAGAAGCGTCTCATGCCCATATCCACGGCGATAGATACGATTTGCAATAATATGGTGCTCCTGTCCAGCCCGCACTGTACCTCTCACATCAGCTACGAGGTTGTAGCATCGCTTCTACGGACGCTAGTCGTCTGAGCAGTACAAATGAGCTTTTTACGTTTCAACGACGACTATAATGGGCCACTAGCAGCGTCTCATGCGCGTATGGACGTCGGTAGATACGAATTGCTATAATGTGGTCCTGCTGGCCAGCCCACACTGGCCTTTCACATCAGCCTTTTAGAGTGTTGCATCGCTTCTACGGACGCTAGTCGTCTGAGCAGTACACATGTGCTTCTATAGTATCAACGACGACTATAAGGGGCCACTAGCAGCGTCTCATGCGCGTATGGACGTCGGTAGATACGATTTGGAAGAATGTGGTGCTGCTGGCCAGCCCACACTGGACCTCTCATACCAGCTATTAGACTGTTGCATCATCTGTTTGCTGCTAGTCGTCTGAGCAGTGCCATTGTGCTTGTGTAGTAACACGAAAGAGTAAAATGGGCCACTAGCAGCGTCTCATGCGCGTATGGACGTCGGTAGATGCGATTTGCAATAATATGGTGCTGCTGGGGCCAGCCCACACTGGACCCCTCACATCAGCCTTTTAGAGTGTTGCATCGCTTCTACTAACGCTAGTCGTTTGAGCAGTACAAATGAGCTTGTCGAGTATCAACGACGACATAATGGGCCACTAGCAGCGGCTCATGCTCATACCGACGGCGATACATTCGATTTGGTATAGTGTGGTGCTCCTGGCCAGCCCACACTGGACCTCTCACATCAGCTACGAGACTGTTGCATCGCTTCTATGGACGCTAGTCGTCTGAGCAGTACAAATGAGCTTGTCGAGTATCAACGACGACTATAATGGGCCACTAGCAGCGGCTCATGCCCATACCGACGGTGATACATTCGATTTGGTAGAATGTGGTGCTCCTGGCCAGCCCACACTGGACCTCTCACATCAGCTACGAGGTTGTAGCATCGCTTCTACGGACGCTAGTCGTCTGAGCAGTACAAATGAGCTTGTCGAGTATCTACGACGACTTTAATGGGCCACTAGCAGCGGCTCATGGGCGTATGGACGTCGGTAGGTATGATTTGCTATAATTGGTGCTTCTGGCCAATCCACATATTGTGTCACAAGCACATAAGCACTGGTATTGGTTGTGCAGCTAGAGTCAGAAGAGACCACTAGGAACACTGGATATCATGGTACTACTATGCATTAGCATGAAGAAGTGGCTATTCTAAAAGAAGAGGTGATGAGAGCATCGACGATGCGACGTCATCTGTGAGAGGATCAACGACGGCAAGACCGTTGTTGCTACTTGACACGTGTGAACAGGAAGGATGACTGTCGGAACGGTATCAGGTACAGTACCGGAGTCATAGTCCTGTGACATTCTCCCCCGAACTCTGTGAACAAAAACGGGCCAAATCAAGACTGGGAAACCTTATCAACGGATTAAAACCCAGCCGATCTGATAGGGACCAAAACCTACGTGGGAAAAAGGACCTCCAGGGATGTCAACACCAACATATATACTGATACGAATCAAGGACGTAAGTTCTTTCTTTCATGATCTGAGAGCAACCGAGAATGTAATCAAGCGGTTGTGTGCGTGTAGGAGTTGGCCAAGACGTCGTTATTCAATTTCAACGCTTTCACTTTCCATTTTCAGTTCAAATAATTTCTCTATACACACTCCCTGTACTCCTCTTGAAGTATGGGTTCTTCTATCGATCGTTGGAGCGTTCAATAAGACTAACTGAAGCTCGTTTTTGTATCGCACAGTTCCACTCGTGTCAACTCAAGTCGCTCTAAGAATAAGAAGGGACCTTCGTTGGAGTCTCTACTCTTGGTAGCTTTCAGACTCTTGTAAGCGGCTAGGTCAATGCCTACGAACCAACTAAACAATTGGGATCGCGTCGCTTTGAAGCATTTCGTCCAAGCGAATATGGAACTATCCACCAATTTCTAGCTGCAGCGGCCATCCTGGCTTCCAGAGAAAACAAAGGAGTCATTACATTGACAAGTTCTTGTCTGCTGGATACGCAAGGGCTGCAGTAAAAGGTGGGATACGAAGAGACCAGATTGCCCCCAGCTGCGTCGGGAAAATTTTCGGCAATCAGGTTCGCATCAACAGGTCACAAAGGCGGCACTGTTGCTGCGGCAGTAATACTGCGGCGGGTGTGTACTTACACGCCTTTCAGAGAGTTACTATCTCTGTCTTCTTGAATATCGTGGCTTACGTGATGGAAGGCAAAACTGGCTTCCGTGCAGATGATTCACATCTGCGTGACGATGTAATCAAGTCTTGAATAACAGGTAGGGAGTCCGTCTGAGAAGGAGAAGCCGAGTTGCAATCGCTCTATCTCGCGGATAATCACCATCATCCCGTTTAGATTTCGGTAGTGGAGAAGTCAACCACTTTGAACCAACCTTAAAAGATCGATCATAGTTTCCCATATAATAATGTCAATTGAGTATTGCATAGGGGTAAGCCCATCCTGAGCTTCCTCCTCAGCCTCGTGGCACCTAGAGACAGTCGTCAGACTAGGACAACACACAACTGCATGCATACTTGCATGAACTTCTTTCAGAATCAACGTACTAGCACTAGTACCTTGTCGATGTAACACTTGTTCTTTCATCCATCGGCCGGAGGCGCTAATAGACGTGATATACCAATCCCTGCAATACTAGAAGGTCTTGGATCGAAGAGCTGCAAGAAGTACTACCATACACAAGGTGTCTCCCTTTCGCATCTTGCATCGGCACCCGCAGACGTCATGTATCCGCCAAGCTCAATTGTGTTGCTCATTGATCTCAACGGGACGGTGCGGCAGGTTTGGGCACAAGTAGCTATTGCTTTGCTTCCTCAATGTTTATATCAGAACAACGTTCCTTTTGTCGCATTTCTCCCATGTGAAGATACAGTCACAGGAGCTTGCCTTTTTGTAGTACAGACTCGTACAGGCAACAACAGTCGTGAAGTCAGCACTCCACTGCGATACTGGCTTTGTAAATTTCGTTAGACGGCACACTCCGGCGTGTTGCTGTCGTCTCCTCTTCCTTTGTGTAGGTGTGGTGTCGTAAGGATGGTGCTATCCAGCGCGAACGCTCGGTTGAAGAGACGCTCGACCAACTGAGCTCATGTCGCTCTTGTTTGTCACTTACAATTACGCTGAAGGCATCGCACCCTATCCACTGAGGATGTCAACCAAGGTAGTGTGGCAACTCTAACACTAGCCATGGCGTTATTATCTTCCTTCATCTAGTTGAGGACGATATGATAGAACGAGTAGGTTTTCTCCTGAAGGGTAATGGCGGCCCTTGCCCGTCTTAGGAGTTGAATTTTTACATATTCTCCACGTTAGACCAGAAGATCCCTAGGTCATCGAGCAGAGACCTGGTAAGAACACACTACCAGACTCTGACCCACTGCCCCTGGACTCCAAGTTGAAGTCCAAGCTTCATCACTCATCTCCTGTTGAGCACTCTACGACAGATGCCAGGTGATGCGTGTACGCAGAGCAATACTCCCCCAAGCTACTTTGCTTGAGCCAAGTAACACAGCAATCGCTGTTTCACTCTGGTTTTCGTCAATACAACGAAACACGTCGCAGACGATCAATCATGGGTACACTTCCTTACTTCCTTCTTTGTTTCGGTAAGCATTCCTCCTCCCCCTCCGGTGTTCGGCGAGGCCTCACAATTAGCCACTGAGAGCCAGCGGCGTGAGCAGATTTCTTATTGTGCCGGTCTCGGTGACAGAGAACACAGCGGGTGGCAACCACCATCTTCCGCGGACCATAACAATATAACATGTCCAAGAGGTGTGTCCAAGTCATTATCACATCCCGGGCAAGGTATGTAACGTTTGCAGCATTTACTTGGAAGCCTTGTCCAGAGAATTACGCTTCTCTGTTGTGTCGATCATTATTACCTGTGTTGCATGTACGCAAAACAACAGATCATTCAAGTAGTTTTGGGCCCTCTCCAATCGATTGTATTCCACATTGTTCAAGGAGAAGGTGTCCAGGCGCATTATAGCTCCTTCGATGACTTATTATTGAGTCCGCGGTGGAGCAGGCTTGGCGAGCACTGCAACCGGGAGTATTCAAGAAGGAAGGTCCATCGAACTACGAACGAAGTCTTACCATGCCGAGATATGTCTCAAGGGATGGAAGATGGTGAAACCTCCAAGCAACCTGTGAGCAATCGGCCACGGATCTCAGTCAAAACGTTGACTGTTGGACTAGCATCTATAAGCAAGCGGCCAGCTTCCTCGCAAGAAGTCCTCCACTGGTTGTGCCAACAACAGCGGTAGAGAGGCGTTTTTCGTCTCTTGTCTGACACCTAATTAGTGAGCAGTACAGTTTTCCACATGTGCTTTTCCACATCCTCAGGCGTTTCTTGGAAGAAATCTCTTACTTGAGAAGTACATCCAGCAAGGTTGTTTGTCAGACGTGTTGAGGTGTGGCAGGATCCCATTGTTCACCTTGGGAAGCTGCGGCAGCATGTTTGTCTTCATATTCATCGTTACATCGACAAAATGTGAAGGCGTAGTCCTCCTATCAAGGCACGACCACGTCAGATATAGCGTAATTAGCGCAGTCCTCCTCATCTACCAAGGACAGGTATGACACGCAAGCTAAGTTGATAGAGCAGTCCCTCAGAAGGGTACCCTACTCCGAAGAATTGTCCTTATGCAAGCTGCGTCCCTCCTATTCCAAAGAGTAAGAGGTTCACCACTCGGGACGAGTTGTTTGGGTTTGAGTTTGAGCATGCGCAAGCAATTCCTTTCGACTGCCAAGTAGACACATGACAGGGAATCGAGGCACCAGATTCCGGACACTTGCTTTGGACACGGGGTACCGCAGAAGGCCCGTCTCCGCTTCAGATACTATCCGACTGGCTCATATTTATTTGGGAGATCTCTTTCGATGGAAGAAACGGAACATCGAAGGATGATTCTCTGTCTATAGAAGCAGCGTGTAAGAACATCACTCCCCCTACTTATGACCCTGACGTTTGGAAAATGTTAGACATGGTTACTACAGATGCCTACAGAGAACATGGACTATCCATTACGGTAGCCTTGATACAAGGAATGCGACCGTTTGTTTGGTAATCCAGTTCTTCAATTGCTCTCGAAGTGTTTCTTATTTGAACAGGAAGTACTTATCACTGAACGAGTATTATTTTTCTGACAGCAGATCGCTGAAAGCATGTAATCAAAAGGGAACAAAAAATACACACATTTGATTTATTTAATTAGAGTAAGTGAGCTAATACACACTCGACTTCCCGACGGGGATAATCGAATCGCCATTTCTGAGGGTCCATTGAGGTGTTCGCTTGAGCTAAGCGTAAATCACCTTTTAATAGCCTCGGCAACACTGCGCACAACACAAAAACTCCCAAGCTAGACGGTTGAGTCAAGGCTCATCTTGATCTGAGTCGGATCACGATCTTGCCTGCCACCGGATAGCTCAACTTACGTGCACACTTACTACAAGACACATGTACATCGTATATCATCTGACACTCTAGCCCGCTCCCGGTTGTAGAGTGCGCCCACTGCGACTAGCGTCTTATGCGGACTATCTCGAACCTGTACATCGGTTTCGTTTATGAGTAACATTCTGAACATCAGATGTCTCTCTCTTTATGCGAGGGTAGGATGAGAGAACACGTCTCCCCCCACATATGTTAGAATCGGAGTTATGCACAATTCTATCGTTCAGGTCCATCGCCAGATCAGCTGATGTCCTTGGATGACCGTAGTCCCCCATGTATGAGTTTTGCCTTCCCATAGTACAGGACGAAGACCTCATTCGTAACGAGTTTTGCCTTCCCATAGACGGCGAAGACCTCATTAAGGTGTGGATCCTTGGCTTGCGCCATGTCCAATACAACACGTCGTGCACACTTCAATCACATCACGGCCCAACTCATGACTGCAAAAGCCTCGTCTCAATTCGAGGGTTTCATTGCAAGGTCACGTGTTTTAGGATGGATACCTTTATGTTTCACTTAGGCTAGAGGCGTATCGACCGCGTTGCTAATTTTGTTCACATCTCACCAAGACAAGATGTGCGTTGATTATTTTTTTCTTAACCTCTCTCACAAGTCACTCGACCGATGAAAGATGTGCGTTTGCTCTGCACCCAGTAAACTGGATGGAAATATTTATAAATAATGTCACAAGCACATAAGCACTGGTATTGGTTGTGCAGCTAGAGTCAGAAGAGACCACTAGGAACACTGGATATCATGGTACTACTATGCATTAGCATGAAGAAGTGGCTATTCTAAAAGAAGAGGTGATGAGAGCATCGACGATGCGACGTCATCTGTGAGAGGATCAACGACGGCAAGACCGTTGTTGCTACTTGACACGTGTGAACAGGAAGGATGACTGTCGGAACGGTATCAGGTACAGTACCGGAGTCATAGTCCTGTGACATATTGGATCTTTAGATCTGTTTTGTATCTTCTCTTTGTTGAGTGAAGTCATGATTCTTCTTTTGATATCTTTGCTATTGTTCGATTGTCATTAATCTCAGTCCTTTTGCTTTTTTGTTTTTCCTCTTATTTTATAGCTTCCTTTCTCTAGTCTAAAACATAGCATCACTCCAGATGTTACTAATGCAGGCACATCTTCCGAACGCCAATGTCTAAACTGTTATGTTGATGTACATCCGTCATTGTACCTCTCCAATTCTTTCATAAATTCCTCTTGGTCAATTGCTCTACTAAGTAGTATCGTTTTTGGTCAGAGGGAGCTGTGTTCGATACACACAAACTTACAGCATCATAGCAAACAAGGCACTGGTACGCATGTGACATATGTCATATCTTAAACCCTAAATTAACAGTTTTACTTGTGTCTCATTTTGTCGAGATCTGAGATCTGAGATCTGAGATCTTTTCCTTCAACTCCGCATTTTCATCGGCAGTTTTTGACACTCTTTTTGTTCGCGTCGTCGTCGCTTGCAACTTGCAACCTCGTCATTTCTTGTCATCGACCACTCCACTAACGTACTCCAAGCTACCAGCTGCCAATAACTTAGACAATATGGGAATCTGGGCGCGTTACAATGCCTTACTTGAGGCACAGCCTCTCCTTACCAAGGCTTTGACCTCTCTTACCGGTTTCACAGTGGGAGATATCCTCGCACAGAACTTTGTGAATCAAGATGGAAAACCATATGATCCCATGCGTACTCTCCGTCTCGGATCTTTCGGATTCCTCGTCCATGGTACTACAGGACATTACTTCTATGGTTTCATCGATTCCAAATTGCCTGGAACTAAGCCACAGACGGTTGCTTCAAAAGTGTTGATTGATCAGACAATGTGGAACCCCATTTTTGGCCTCATGTTCTTCGGTTATCTTAACGTCGTGGAAGGAAAATCATTTGATGACTATAAGAAGAAGGTTCAATCTGATTTGAAGACGGCTGTCATGGGAAGTTGGGCGGTATGGGTTCCAGCACATACTATTAACTTCGCGTTCATTCCCCCCTCGCAACGATTGTTGTACATCAACTCTATTCAAATTGGATACAACGTATTCTTGAGTTTCCTCGGAAACAAGAAGGTTGACGGCGAAGAGGAGAAAGAGTTGTAATTGTTGAGTAGCTGCTTTGTTTCAGGTTGTGTGAAGGCTTGGTCAGCTCTTTCTCCCGTAGAGTAGATGATTGAGGCTGGCCCGTCTTTTCTTCATCTAGGCATATATATTTTATTAGTGCAAATTGTAAAATCTAGATGGGTGTAAAGTTTGTGCAATGAATATGAAACCAATGGGCATTTACTCCTTTTTATCTACAATATGTGAGTGAAGCAACGATAGCTTCCAAATATATCATTTCCCTACTCACACTCGAAACTGGGAGTCAGCTGGTGGCAAAGATTCAATTCCTCTTTCATCTGGCTCTTGTAATTGAGCTAATTGGATGGGCTGCTCGTATGGTTGATAATTCATGGCATTATCAACATGGGGTTGCAAAAGGAGATGTGGAGATGTCATCTCCTGCCCAGTCGGCATCACTGTAGGCTGCTGTTCTTCCCTCATCTTCAAGTCTCTCAGTACTTGGATAGTCTTTGCACAAGCTTTATCATCAGAAACTTCCTCCCATGGGCCTTCCAACCCTCTTGGAGGGAGCCGATAGTTACCGTTACCTGTAGGGACAGCCTGTTGAAGAGCCCGCGGATCTCGTTTCAAAAACCTTGCAGGTGGTACCAGTTGCTTCAAGAGGTCAATGATTTCCAACGCACAGGCTCGTTTTTCCGCAGGAGTAGAGGCATCAAACCCTTCTTTTCTTTCAGAACAATATGCTCTGAATTGAATGTTTCCAACATGACTATTGAGAAATGCGCCTCTCCCGATAATGACATCATTATGTGTGGGAATGATACCACTACCATCTGGATCAGCAGGATGAGTGTCTACCGCTTGTACTTCACCTGGATGGACCTGGGGGGGATACTTTTATGCAGTTGTACAAGATCAGTGGTTAGATGGAGTGAAAAGCACCATTATTGATTCGACTTGCTATTTGATTCGACTCCGCTGTTTTGACTCGATCAATGCTAATAAGAATTCGACTTTCCCTCCGACCTGAGGATACTTCTCTTACGATACCAAGCAGCAAACAGCACGGCGTGACAGGCAACACATTAAAACTAATATGTACAATATCACTTACCCCCAAATTGTTTTTCTTACTGCTCTTCTTCAACAATCCCATCGCCTTCAATGCAATTCTATCCTGGCGTTTGTGGTCACGAATGACGGCGCAAGTCTTCTGGACAGCTTTCTCCATACCCACATCTCTCCAAGGCCCCAACGCCCTCCTCCAATTCTTACTAGCCTTGTTTTGACCCCAGCCTGTCTCGTTCAGATATTTGGCATCGCTCGGGCTGATAAGACTCGTGATGTCTACATTGCTATAAGCACCTCCCATGCCATCAAAAATAGCAATACCCTCCTCATTAATGTTTATTTCGCCTTCCACTCTCTCCAAGAAACGCCCTGGTGGATCCAGCGCCATGACATGTTGAGCTGTCGCAATGGCAATCTGCCTCTTCTCTGCGTTCGCAGCTACAACAAAATTTGGTTTGGCCGCTGCACACATGTTACGAAAATTGACATTGCCGGGGTGACTGTTGGTGGTCGCTCCTCTTCCAAGGAGCACATCATTTTCATTGTGGCCAAATATGATATCACTTGATGGGGGAGGGAATTTGATCTTTTGGCTCTTTTTAGATCGAGAGGGAGGTGCAGTCGTCTGAGAATGAGTAACAACGGAAGATTGTTTCATGATGGTGTCATCTGCGCCCCCTACTTCTTGATGCAGAGCGGGCATAGCGGCGTGAGCTACAGCATATGACGCTACTTCTTCACCTGCATCATTCTGCTGAGCTGCGGCTACCAAATCATCCGTGTTCATACTTATTGTCTCTGTTTATTACAAAAGGACAGAATGTCTGTTGTCTATGTTGATGATGTGTGCTATGTGCTATACCAAACGTTTGAGCGCTTCCGACTTCCGAAAACAAAAAACAGTTACACAGAGAAAGAGCTATCAGAATCCAGGTACAATACAATACTTCACCAACGAATTCCTACGTAGGGCGTCCGGAGATTTATTAGATGGACAATGGACAACCGCCCTCTCCTTTATTTCCCTTCACCGCTTGATATTATTACTATGAAGAAGTGAGCCTGCAATGAACACGGCGCATCTATTCACGCTCTGTAAAAAATCGGAGCTAGAATAAGAATCAGACACAAGAAGGTCTTTCTACATTTGCATCTGATTTCAATATTTTAATGTGGGAAGACAGATCCGCATTGTGAATGATTTCACAAATGAGCGAGGCACATCTAGTACTCGAAAATTTCCGACAACCAAGTGTTTTTTGTCTGAATGGCGATTCAAACTGCATTGCTATCCTTTTTCTTTGTAGACTTGAAGCAGATAAATGATGTGTTATGCCAATTTTCTTTTCATTACCAACCCCCACTTTCAGCATTCCCGTCATGGTTTAGCATCAGTAGAAGTTTTTGTGATCTCAATCTTTGGTTTTGTACTTTTCCCATCTATCTTACCTACCGTCTCTGGAGTTATTGGATCGATATGTGTCATAGTTTCAGTGTCCATTCGGCTCTCGTGCTCTGGACCAATTTTGACCTCTACGACATTTCTATCCTGATTCAACTCCCCTCTCACAATTCCATGAAGTAACATATCCTCTGCCTCATCAATCATTGTCAATAATCCCTCAATGTGTTCGGGTGGTCCTGTGACGGTTTTATTTTTTTCAAATTCGGCTCGAATGGCGAAGCGTGATTCTCGGAGAGCCCGTTCATCTCCTACAAAGAGTTGTTTGCGTGCGCGGAAGAGGCGGCGATATCCTGAGAGGGCTCGTAGGGCGGTGGAGGATGACATTACGAGCGTAGGCGCGATATGTATTCACGGGGGAAGTCACTGGCTAGCTTCTTGCTACTTAGCTTGGTCCTTGCTGTTTGTTGTTAGTTTTTCATGGATGGTTGTGGGTTGTGGGTTGTGGCGCGGAGCTGCTGCGCAGGCTGCGCAGATGATTCGATTCATATGCTGGTCCGGCCCGCGGGCCGGTGGTCCTTGGCCGAGCTCTGGGCTCCGGCCGGTAGGTGTCCGGTGTCCGGTGTCCGGTGTAGCGCAATGTGCGCGACTCTCTACAGTTGGTTTTTGTGTCTGATGATAGCCGGATGCCGGGTTGTGCCGGATCTTTCTTGACTTGTTCCACCGCGGGGCGACCTCGAGGCTTCCATCAGCAAGGTCATCGTCCTCATCATGGAATAATTCTCACGACTGATGCGAATTAGTTTCACCTCCAGACTCCAGACGGCCATCATGGGGAACTCTTCCTCCTCTGGCGGCCATGGAGGCAGTTCTGGTAACCAGTCTGGTGGAAGTAGTGGCCTTGGCAATCGATTTCCAGGCTCTAGCGGCACACACAGGGTCCATTTACCGCTATCTTCTTTACCATCGCCCTTCCGCAGCGGTGGCAGCTTGGGTTTGAGTAAAGCCGAGTTGGACTCTAGATGTCAACCATCCGGGTGAGTTGCTGCAGATGAAACTAAACGTGGTATTTGATACTTGCCGTCAGAACGAGGGCTGTTATTATTTACATATTTATCTCCATCACAAATCCAAAAAGATGCTTTTGTGCTCACCATCATGGGATTTGAATTCTCAATCAATCAACTCTATTATTTTAGGCTGTACCCATCATGTGAGTGGGAGCCAAAGCAAATTCGCCGCCTAATTGGCGACGGTAAGCTTGCCGCTCGTCTCAAAGGATCAGATTCATGCATCGCCAAATCGGACCGGGAGTGTCCAATTTGCTTCATGTACTATTCTGAAACCAACATCTCCAAGTGCTGCAACGCCACTGTTTGCACGGAGTGTTATTTGCAAATCAAGCCGCAGAAAGATAAGCACACGACATGTCCGTTTTGTAATAATCCCAAAATGGCAATCACTGTTCAGCGAGCGATGAATGAAGACGACATTTTAAAGAGGGATGAAGAGGAGCAACTTGTCATCGAGGCAGCCATACGAAATCGTGCTGCACAGAAGAATGGAGAATCCTCAGGACTAAGTAGTACTTCAAACAACGCACTCGAGGGCGGTGGAACAGGATTCGGATCATCATTAGAAAATTATAATCGCGAACGATCGCTCAGTAATGCATCTTCATCCAATATGTCAGCAGCATCAAGTGAACCAGGCTCACCCATTAATGATACAAATACTCTTCTATCCATTGCAATGACTCCAGACGATAGGAGGGCATTGGAAGATGAAATGAGAGCTCAGCTGTCACATGAAACTCACCAAAGAATGCGCAGTGAGGAAGAAGAAGCTAGTATGAGACGTACTCAGGAATGGTACGGGAAGTGAAGCGGGGGCGAGAGCCAGGATGAGAGATGACAGGTTAGCTGAGCTATCCGAGTTGCTCGCAAGAATGTCTGGTAGGGATGATGAAAGTGATGGTGAGGAGGGAACTATTGAAACGGGGCGAGACAGTGCTACTTTGGGTAGTCTCATTCGCGCTATGGAACGAAGCGGTCGAGGTGGCCCTACTATGGAAGATTTGATGAGGCTGGAAGCTGCCTTTCTGCTAGGTATGGACGGAGACATGAGACGCCAAAGAAACGCTAGGAATAGAAGTGACAATGATGGCCTGCCAGCTGGATTTGGTTTTTCGGACCAACGCACTGCGAGGTCATCCGCTTCTATGTTGGGAAGATCGGGAGGGCCTCCCCGTCGGGTGCAACTTCGCGGTGCTGGCAGAGGAATTTCCACCACCCATTTAGACACAGCCGAGCTTTACATGAGAGGAGTGTCAGAAGAGGAACAATTAGCTATGGCAATAGCTATGAGTATGCAAGATCAGCAGCAGACTCAAAATGAAGGGGAGGAGGAAGCATCGACAAGCAATGACGCCACTGAGACGAACGACGATGTACAACGTAGCGAAAATCTGAGCTCCCGCACTGAAGAAAGTGCAGAAGAGGAGTCTTCGTCTTCATCAGAGTCTTCAGGAGAGACTGAAGAGGAGGAATCAATTGGCCAAGAAAATGATAATATCATTGCCAATGTGAATGCACCTGCATCAAACAATGATGCGGACGCAGGTTCATTAGATGAAGACGAGGAAGAAGTTGTCTTCATTGGGTAGATATATGTTGTTACACTACGCTTCTACTGCTGCTATTGTGTATGATTTCTGGAAAAAGAAGCAGCTAACAATCTGTTGTTTGTACGATACAAGTATACTCATTTCTCAGTAAAGTAGTTTTGCTTTTACAAGTCTCCTCCTCTTTCACAATTAAACTACAGTCATCATCTTATGTCCCGCTGTCCTCCTTGTTTCACACAACACCTTTCTTTCCTGCTTTGCCGAGACGACTCCTTCCCTCTTGTCAGAAGGAAGGAGTGAACATCTACTCTTACAAACCAATATACTAATTCCTACGTGTCTATGATGGGATTCTGAGTACCGCTCTGAATCACATCTGACTCTTGGATATCTCATGTAGTTTCCGAGCAAAAGCCAGAATGCCACTGCAACTTAAGTAGGTACTCAAGCACACTCATTTTTGGCCAGCAACCTCAAAATGAGGTGCTTTTTCACTCTCCTCGCCGCTGCCAAGCTGATAGCGGTAGTGGGGGAACCTCTCGTGTTCATTCTCCCTTCATCAGATAAAGCTAAGGCTGCCACGAAACAGCACGTCCATCATGAGAGAAGCAAAGATGTGGACTTTGGTAGGAAGCTTCAGGCACAAGACATTAACAATCGTGGCTTGCTTCCTGGAAAAAAGCTCGATCCATCCAAGATCAGGCATATCCCAAAGCCCGAGAAGGCAGCTTTTCAGAGCGCCGGGGAGACAGGTCTTCTAGACTTTGATAATCCTCTTGAAGCCGTTTTCACGTCCAAGTTCCACTTGCAAGACATGGCCCGTCGTCTTGGAAAAGGAAGTAAGTCCAAAAGCAGTAAGCCTAAGTCATCCAATCCTAAGTCATCTAAGTCCTAAGTCATCCAAGTCCTAAGTCTTCCAAGTCTAAGTCTTCCAAGTCTAAGTCATCCAATCCTAAGTCTTCCAAGTCTAAGTCATCCAAGTCTTCCAAGTCTAAGTCATCTGCCCGAAGTGCTCATCATTCTTCCGTTTCTACCAGTAAATCTACAAGCTATGAGTCTAGGAGCACCAGCTCTGATACCTCATTCTCATATCATATTGGAAGTGATAGCTTGTGGAGTATGGATGAAGCAGAAGACTCTACTACCCCAGAAGAATTTGGCCGTCCACCTAAAGTGAAAACAGCAGTCACCGCTTCACCAGTATCTGCCAAATCAAAACCGGACATTGTCTATTATGTCGAGCCTCAGCCTCGAGAAGAAAAGTTGTTGGTTTCTGATTTTACCAACCTTGATTCTTCTAGCACACCTGTCGTGTCGAGTGCAATCAAGCCCACTGTAGACATTGAAGGCGAAGACTTAGGTTCAAAAAGAATGTTTTATGTTGCCGGAGCGGCCTTATTCGGAGGACTCGTTGCTTTCGTTGCATCGATCTTCATCAAACGGAAGGTTAATCCAGGTAACACACATGTGAAAATGAACGAATCTATTGTGCAAGATGACACTAGTGACGGATGGTGAAGGAAGCTTGAGCCATTATGACTCTTGGCTTGCATCTGATATGCGCGCCTGGTGAGATTCGTTGTTTTAGCACCACGTGCTGCTTGCTACTTCGATTGTTCTTTATTGTTTAGAAGTTGTTAGGTAATGCTGTTGACATTAGCACTAAAAATATTTTAATGGCGTCCACCACTGCAGATTTTTGGGAAAAGATACCGGAGTCTCATCTCTGTTTCCCCTTTCTCTCACTTCCTTTGCACGCATCATAGATCGATGATAGTGATAGATAGATTATGATACTTGAGATCGTCGCGGTTCTCGTCCGGTCAAATAATCTTGAAGGGGCATTCTCAAAGACTTCAAAATTCTCCAGTAGATCAACAGTACTCTTGCATCTCGTGGGACTGTTTTGACAACCCGAGCACAAGAACAGTAATATTTATCACAGGAAAGCTGCAACCGAACACAAAATTAATCACGTTAGCGTTGAAAATGTTTGATGTGAAGAGATGACAATGAAACAGTATATCTATACGATATGATTAAAATGAATACAATCACTACCCCAGCTAGATGGGATAATCACACTGATCAAATGCAGTACCCTCCGCCGACGAATGAGTCACCAAGACTTGTCGCACGCAATGAAAAACAACACCAGATCAGCATCGCATCCACATTTGATGCTGATATTGTCTTGCGGAAAGTCATTGAAGACAGATCAAGCATTCTAGCACTCAAAAGAAGAGCAGCTTCAAATGAAGTAGATCTTATGATTGCAAAGTGAGCCTATTCCTGAGCCGGCATGGGTGTGCTTTGAACTTTATTTGCACACTGACACTAATCAACACTTTCTACTCTTTCTTCTCATTCCTTTGCCCCAAAGAACCCAGCAGCGTCAACTCAAGATGGACCTTTTACAACTAGACCGAGAAATTGAAGAGCTTATTGCTAGAGCCAAGACTGGCATTGAAGAATTCAATACAGCCTGCAAGGAGTACATCAATGCATTCACGCTGGCCTTCGAAGATGGAGACATCCAGGCTGAGCCTCGCATTCCATTCCTCCCGTCGACTCAAAAACTCGAGGCAGCAATCTCTAAGCGCAAAGCTATCTTCATCGAAAAGGCTCAAGTCGACGATCGGGTGAAAAATCTAAAGCTCGCAGAGTCGCAAAATCGAGTTCCAAAGACAGTGGTGAAGATGAATGAGCAGGCTTTCACCCAAGCCGTAGATATAGCGAAATTTGAGTTCTCGGAATCGTGTGGAGTATGGCTAAAAAACGTCACAGACTTACTCACAGATGCACATTTAGTCACAGAAAGGGTAAGTAACTTTGCCACATATCATGCTGAGACTGGATGATACTTATGGGACTAATTACTCCCCAATCTGACTCCATTCGACCTTAGGCAAGTGCGATAATAGAAAAGCAAGAGAAGATCCCTCCTCCTCCTACATCTACATGTAACTATCAACAACTGCCGTCAAAAAAGATCGTCATTGATAGTCCAGGCCGATCATCTTTAAAGAGACCTCTTGATTTAAATGTAAGTAGGGAGCAACAAGAATCAGCACCTGAAACTGCCGCAGAGATGAAACTAAGAGAGCAAAAGAAGCAAAGGCACGATGCGTATCCTATTGTTCTGAGTCATCAACCTCAGTTTGATCTACCCTCAGCCAAAAATGAGTGTAGGATACCACACCAAAGAGACAATGAGACAAGATGCACTCGGGGCCACGAAAAAGTACAAGATCTAGGTTCGGATGAAGTAACCAACACTGCAAAAACGCTAATTCTTCTGGGAAGGTAATAATTCCTTACTTATTTCAGTTCCAACCTCGCCATTAAAGCTTCCATATCAATATTTTCATCCCAAGTTTCAGCAATATTCCTCCAATTACTTGTCTTCTTTGCACCTTCAGCTTCCTCTTCATAGTCATCATTGAGCCCTCCTGTATCACTACGAATAGTTTCAACTACAAACTGTTCTGCATTTTCAGAAGTTAACGTAGTAATTCCCTGATTAGCAAAAAATTGCCCCACTGTGGCAAGATCTCTCTGAAGAAACTCAGTTGCGTTGAGATGCCCTACGTCAACTGCCTGGCCAAAGTCAATAAGAACCACTTGCAAATCGTCATCATCACCAGTTCTCTCACTAGGAGAAAGACGAAGACCTTTCTTCACCTGCCATTTTGGACAGACAAGGATATTGTATTCAGACAAATCACCGTGGATGAGGCGAGCGCAATGGTAGAGCCTTCGTATTGCAACCAATGTCTGGCAATACAACGTGGTCCATCTACCACTACCTTTCTTGATTTCAATTTCTCTAAGCTGAGGCGATGGCCATCCATCGTCTCCAAGAAATCTCATAAACAAAATATTATTGGTCTGATATATGGGCTTTGGGACAGAAATACCACCTCTCCATGCACGCAGTAAATTTCTATATTCCTTTTCGGTCCACAAAACAACTTGCTCTCGCGCGTCATTTGTTTTGAACTTTTGCTTCACATAACGGGGGTCGCCATCGATGTATTCGCGTCGGTTTCGGAACTCAGATATGCGTTTGAATACTTTTGACTGCGACATCGTGTCCATCACTGTCCATCTCTTCCATTGAAGCATCACGATTTGCCACTCCCTTCCGTGCACTCTCCGCGTGATATACCAGGCCTTCTTTACCTTCCTTCACCACACCATTGCACCTCTCAATAAGCCCCATATTAACAGCAGCAGCAATCTGCAGGCGCACATTGCCATCCATCGCACCGCCACGAGTTTTTG